>OZ010737.1:108778650-109463650 GCA_963932295.1 Tipula lateralis
AAATTCCTTCTTTTCTGTTAGAGGTATTTTTTTATAGAATTCTGTCCCTTTTAGTATTAGAAGTTTCTGATCTACCGAGCCATTAAAATCAAAAATTCATTAGTGGTGTTCTTCAGTCTCAATTAAAGTTTAGTGACAATTAAAGATAGTTTAAACATATTATATTTTTAAATGTTGTTTACTCTATGCTGCACATCCTATTTATGAATGAGCTTGAATTGTTTAATACCTATTTGGAAGTAAAGATTTATACAAATTGCGTCCATAATATTTACTTTTTCTTCTTAATACCAATTACAAATACCGATTTAAAAATTAAATTTTTAGTAATAATATAACCCAAAGAAATAATTAATATTTTAATGTAAGTTTTGAATAATAACGGGTGATTTTTTAAGAGCTTGAGAACTTTTTTTTAAAAAAAACGCATAAAATTTGCAAAATCTCATCGGTCTTTTATTTGAAACGTTAGATTGGTCCATGACATTTACTTTTTGAAGATAATTTCATTTAAATGTTGACCGCGGCTGCGTCTTAGGTGGTCCATTCGGAAAGTCCAATTTTGGGCAACTTTTTCGAGCATTCGGCCGGAATAGCCCGAATTTCTTCGGAAATGTTGTCTTACAAAACTGGAATAGTTGCTGGCTTATTTCTGTAGACTTTAGACTTGACGTAGCCCCACAAAAAATAGTCTAAAGGCGTCAAATCGCATGATCTTGGTGGCCAACTTACCGGGCCATTTCTTGAGATGAATTGTTCTCCGAAGTTTTCCCTCAAAATGGCCATAGAATCGCGAGCTGTGTGGCATGTAGCGCCATCTTGTTGAAACCACATGTCAACTAAGTTCAGTTCTTCCATTTTTGGCAACAAAAAGTTTGTTAGCATCGAACGATAGCGATCGCCATTCACCGTAACGTTGCGTCCAACAGCAATGATTCCACCAGCGTACAAACCACACCAAACAGTGCATTTTTCGGGATGCATGGGCAGTTCTTGAACGGCTTCTGGTTGCTCTTCACTCCAAATGCGGCAATTTTGCTTATTTACGTAGCCATTCAACCAGAAATGAGCCTCATCGCTGAACAAAATTTGTCGATAAAAAAGCGGATTTTCTGCCAACTTTTCTAGGGCCCATTCACTGAAAATTCGACGTTGTGGCAGATCGTTCGGCTTCAGTTATGAAATGTCAAAGCATACTGAGCATCTTTCTCTTTGACACCTTGTCTGAAATCCCGCGTGATCTGTCAAATACTAATGCATGAAAATCCTAACCACAAAAAAATCACCCGTTATAAATTTGATTAATCGCTGCAAGAGCATTGATAGTGATTGATGCCTACTAGAGCTTAATATTTTTCAATGAAAAACAATTATCATTTATTTTTATTATTTATTTGATTAAATTTTGTATTGGTTTTTCGATAATGCATAATATAAATATTTCCTGTTGTTTACTTTATTTGATGTTTAATGAAAGTTACAACGAAGGTCACATATCATAGTTACTCATTATTAACTTTCATAATTAATTATTATAAAGAACTTGTACATGTAAATGTAGTATTTCTTAAATTAGGTATTTTTTTTATTTTAAAGTTATTATTGCAAAAAATATAATGTTTATTATTTTAAAAATATTTCCATATCTATTCCGTTTTTTCAAGTAAATTTTATTCTAATTTTTCTATTGTTGTGACTATGCGTACATGAGTTCTAAATATAAAATAAGAGATGATAATCTTCTTGAAAACGGAAAGGATAAATTATAAAAGAGTATTAGATTTAATCACGTTTATTGCATTAAAGTAATCGAAGTACTTAATTCAAATTATAGAATAATTATAGTAAACAAGATCTGCATTGTTAATCTGGTTTGACTAGAACCACATTTTATATTTAGTGCTTTTAGTACATTTAAGTATTTAAGCTCAAATACGATGGAGTACTGTATCATATAGTTTTTATTTTATCTAGGATTCAGTAACGTTAAGATGTTAGCATTATATTCTGGCATAATATTAAACATTGTGGAAATGTATTTCTTTTAATTAATACGACAACTGATTTAATGGGATGATTCGATTTAATAATCATAATTGTATTTCACAAGCTTAATTTTATTTGTGGAATGTTTAGTGAGATTCGTTGCTAAGATTATAATTATATAATGAAATCAAAAGCTATTTAGCTAACGAAGATTAAAGACATAAATCTCTTTTATAGAACTAATTTAAAATTGAACAATTAACAGTTAAAATAAAAAAGGGCATTCCTTTATTTTATAAATTATATATATATATATATATATATATATATATATATATATATATATATATATATATATATATATATATATATATATATATATATATATATATTATATATATATATATATATATATATATATATATATATATATATAAAAATATATATATATATATATATATATATATATATATATATATATATATATATATATATATATATATATATATATATATATATAATATATATATATATATATATATATATATATATATATATATATATATATATATATATATATATATATATATATGTATATATATATATATATATATATATATATATATATATATATATATATATATATATATATATATATATATATATATATATATATATTATATATATATAAATATATATATATATATACATATATATATATACATATATATATATATATATATATATATATATATATATATATATATATATATATATATATATATATATATATATATATATATATATATATATATATATATATATATATATATATATATATATATATATATATATATATATATATATATATATATATATATATATATATATATATATATATATATATATATATATATATATATATATATATATATATATATATATATATATATATATATATATATATATATATATATATATATATATATATATATATATATATATATATATATATATATATATATATATATATATATATATATATATATATATATATATACATAAATATAAATATATATAAATATATTTAGCGAAATTGGAATTTAACATGGAATTTCAATATCTAAGGACTAATTAAGCTTTCTAACCATTACAATTCAAAAATATGTATGGCACTAAGTAAATATTAAAAAATTAAATTGAAAATTCATAATTTCTTGGGTTTAACAGTAATAGTTCTATATAAATAATTGTAATCTACCATTTTGCTAATGTTATGTTTTGATAAGTTATGTTTATATTTATATATAAATAAATAAATAATAATAATAGTTTCATTGTTATGGTATTATAATTTAAAAATAAATTTACATATTTAAATTCAAAAGAAAAATTAAATTACATACACAGTCAAACAATCAAAAATAAAAAATAAACAAACCGTTAAACGCAACACATCAAACCTTTCTTAAACGTCTTGTGTACTAATGACAGATTCTAAATCACTATTATCTTCACTTCCGGTTGCTTCCATTGGATCACCCATTGCAACTCGTGCGTATTCATCCGTATCAATACTTTTACAAAAGTGAATAGCATATTTTAATTTTTCCATCAAAACCGCTTTACATGAGTACCGTGGCATTTTCAGTAAGAAAAAGCATGTATAACTTTCTGGAAGAAAATGATCTGGTGGAACATATTTATCAAGTACTTGTAATACAAAATCACGACCACGGAAATCTGCTATTGTGCGTGGAAGTCTTGTGCGACCCCATACGAATCGTAAAAAGAGAGAACGTTCTTGGTTTGAAAACTCTTCCATTACCTCCCAAAACCATTGAACGAGTGATGAATTTTGTTCAACTCCTTTATAAGTTGCAACTGATTTTAGAAGACCAAGAGGAATATCTGGAGAACCACAAACCATGGCCTGCAACTCTGATGCTGTAAATAATGACAAAAATGGCACTGGAATTATTTTTGACATACCATCTCGAACAGCTTTCACTTGTTCATCAAATTCATGAAGGCGATAATTCAAAGCTAGCTTTACATATTCTTGACGATTGTAAGGCGTTATGCGAGTATATTTTGTCGATAAGGGCACTTCATGTCCTTTCGCCGAAGGCGTGGAAAATGGTAATTCTAAAGTATGAAAAACTTTAGGATCATCTTCCATATCGCGTATACACAGTAAACCAGCCACATAATCCCGATCAACTTCGGTTAAATCTGATGGTCGTAATGTTTCACCAGCTAATTGCCGCCACACTGGTTCCGCTAGACTACGATTATACATGAAAATAAAATTTATTTTGATCACGTAATTTCTTATAATTTTACCAACCTAAGACTAAGAGGTGATCCTGTTCGTACTGCAATACCCATAAGAACTCCTAAAAACCGGAACATGTTCATTTGAAGAATAGATGTTAATGTCGGATCGAGTAGAAAACAGTCTCGATTTGCACCTGCTTCACCTCGTCCATTTGGGGTTTGAATCAGTAGTGGAACACTACCGTTTTGTAGTTCATCACACATTTCTGCTATAGATTCACTATAGCCACCACCGCAATCATCAACACTTTCTCCAACAAATTTCACTTTCCATACTCGATGCGGTAGTGAAAGTGCCTCTTGTGTTAATAATGGTAATTTTTGCACCATTTGCCCGAAAACACTTTTCATCCCATCTACTCCCGCTAAACCACCAGCAGAACGGCTACGAGAACGCTTTACTTGTATACGATTTAGTTCAATAACAGGTCCATGCTGCTTATCTCGGACCATTGTCGTTTGAATTACTTTTCTGAATGCAGCTTCCTTTATGCTATAAACCAAAATTTCTTTAAGTGCTCCAAGTGATAAGTCTCCAGCAATTGGAAGCATAGCCAAACATGGACATAAAATTTCAGAAAAATGATGAAGCAGCACTAGCCTAGCATGTAAAGCTTCGGGAGGTAAATCTCGTACTAAGTCATACTCCAAAGGTGGATTTGGTGGTGCTCTTACATTATCTCCAAATTGATGTGTTGATAATGCTAAAGTATGGGCCGAACCACATATTACTTTCACTATATGCTTACCCTGAAGAGCGGTAACTAATCTTGGCCTTTGAATTGCTGTTACAGTTCCATCACCAAGTTGACCTTCATCATTGTCACCCCATGTGTACACTTCACCAGTATCACTACATGCAACACAATGCAGAGATCCCGTTGCTATCGATATAATTTTCTTTCCTTGTAAAGCAGCAACTTTTTTGGGACGTCTTACATGATCTAAACTACCATGTCCAAGACGATGATAATCACCTTTTCCCCAAGTATACACAGATCCAGATCTAGTAAGTGCAATTGAAAATTGAGAACCACATTCTACTTTCACAACACCGAGTCCAGCTAAGCTCTCAATTTTTGTTGGAACCTTGCAACCTTCAGAGCCACCTCTCCCCAATTTTCCATAATCTCCATCACCCCAACTCCAAACATTATCATCATCTGTAATGCATAGCGTTTGAGCATCGCCAGATCCACATGCAATATCAATAACACGATATCCAAGCAACGCTTCAACTGTCTTTGGTCGAAGCTGGTCTTCTGAATCACCATGACCTAAACGTCCATATCTCCCTTTTCCCCATGTGATAACTGTGCCCTGTGCAGTTATACATGCAGAATGAGCACTTCCGCACGCAATATCAATAACACCAATTCCTGATAGTGCTTCAATTAATTTTGGACGATCGTAACTTATACGATTACCGTGTCCCAATTTTCCATCTTCACCTTCACCCCAAGAGTAAACTTCACCATCTGCAGTCAGCGCTAGACAATGCTTGCCACCTGAATGAACAGCCACTTTTTTAACGAACACATGTTGTATACTTTCAATTAATGTTGGTGTTGATACTGGATCTGAACCACCTAATCCTAACCGTCCTTCAGCACCATGGCCCGTTGCAAATAATTTACCATCCGGAGTTACCGCAAAAAGTGTTTGCTCACCACCAGCTAATTGTACTGGTCGAAGAAGGCTCAGCGCTTCACATGGCGTAGGAGTTTTAATTTTTCCACCCTCAAGTCCTCCCAATTGTCCGCGATGGTTATGCCCCCATCCATAAATAGTACTTGCACCACCCCATGATAATGCCCAATCTTCAGGTCTTCTGTTCAACCATTGTAACAGTTGTGAGTCATGTTGTGACTTAAAAAGGTTGTGATCTTCATAGAGAAATTGATCATCATCTTTTACAATACTGTCGGCATCGCTTGTTGATGGTGATGCGAGTAGACTATCCATGTAATATAATTTTAAATGATTTGTAGTGTTAGTAGTCAAGCCACTGGGTCCCGGCGATGGAGTGGTAGGTCCCATTGAAGCACTAATAGATGGTCGAATCATTTCTGTTAATTTACGACGTACTTCTTGACAAAATGTTTTTGGAAGCATTGTTCGATTTATAAGTGATTTAGCAACACGCACGGCCGAACAATAGCGTCGAAACCAAGCCCATGTCGACGTTTCAATTAAAGAAACCATGGTATCGAGTTCCATTTCACATGCCAAAGCAGCAAGTGTTTTAAAATATTCAGAATGAGTTAAGTGGACTCCACCACGAACTTGAGGCTCTTCATATTCATATTGACGGCGTAATACTGGTATAAGTGGTGTGAGAATATTCAGCAACACTGGATCTGTTGGTTTTGGAGCGTGCTTAGATGTTAAAATTGAATGTAACTTCTTTAAGGCCCAAATACGTTGAGTTGGAGTCAAAATACTTAACTGAGCGCAAGATGCTAACGATTCAACTAGTCTAAGTAAGACATTTGTATTTTGAGGGTCGATTTTTTGGTCTAATAAAGCCATTACAAGATCCATTGACGGCTGTGATAAAACTGCACGATCAGAACTTAACTCCTGAAAGAAAGAGGTTGGCATAATGGCGTGAACCCAAAATCTCCAACCCCATCCGTTTACTGAATTGTCACTAGTGAATTTCCAGCGCATTTCATTGCCTGGTATTCGAATCTCAGGAGCCCATTGTGCAAATTCACGACCAGAACGAGTTGCAATTACTCGGCCTGACGGATCCATAATTACTAAAGGATCATTCCTCTTTTCTGTTGAACATTGACTGTCAAATTCTAAACGTAATGCTTCAGCTCCAGGAATTTTAACGTGTCCAACGAGTGTCACATCATCAATATATGGATGGCTGGTTTCCTGAACAACCGGTTTTGGTATTTTACCAAGACAATGTCGTGACGTACATAAATCTTCTAGCTCCGTTATGCACGTCTCTAACAGCATAGCTCCAATGGTTGGATTATTTGAGCCCAAAGCTATTAATGTGTTAGAAACTGTTTGGATAGTGCATGGAGGCCCTGTTCTACCTGATACACTCAGTTTTAATAATTCGATTAAACTTTTTGCTTCGTTTTCCCCTAGAAGCGAAGTAAAATCATCAAGCCCAGTCACACTAGCATCGTTTACCATTTCTTCATGGTGAGTCATGGTTGCGGCCATTACGGACATTGCACTTGCTGACATTTTAGATATTTTCTGGGTCGCATTGCAACTTGATATTGAAGTCGATAAAGAAAGTGATCCAGTTAGACTTTGAAATGCAGCTAGCGGACCACCACTCGGTATCGGTGGTGCTATTTCACTATCCGGTGTGACATCAGAAACACCTAATATAGTAACATCCGCTGGAGCTTCACCCCCTCCTTGCGCTATTATTTCATTTTTCAGAGTGGTAGTATTAACATGCTCTGATTCAGGTTCAGCTGGAGTTGTTTGATCTTCAATTTCTTGTGACATTTTTTCAGGATTTGAATTTAATTGAGAATGACTTGTCAGAGAAGATATGATACATTGACGTGCATGTAAAATACTCATTGCATTCAATAAATAATTTAAAGCAGTTTGACGGGCACCATACGACTCCAGAGATAATAAATTTTCAGATAAAGTTGGTTTTAATGGTGTTTTAGAATTTGTCAATGTTTGAATCTCTGAACTATAGATTCCTAAACTATTTCCACCGAGTGGATCTTTTGTTACATTAAATGGAACTGGCTCCCTTTTATCCTCTTCGGCTGGACTTTGAGGAAGGCTCCACGCAATTGAATGTGAACTACCGCATGCGACACGATTTACAAAAACTCCTTCTAATCCTACCACTTGGGATGGTTTTTTGTTAACCATTGTGTTACTAGAACCTTGTTGTCCATGATCGTTATCACCCCATGCAAATACTTGGCCTTGATCCGAAACTGCTAAGCAATGAAGTGCTCCAACAGCAACGTGTATTATTTTTTTACCTCGTAATCCTTGAACTGGAGTAGGTTTTCGCACATGTTGATCAGAACCATGGCCTAGTCGGTAGTAGTCACCTTTACCCCAAGTCCAAACTTCTCCACTATTAGTCAAGGCTAAGCTAAATTGTGCTCCGCATTCAATTTGAATCACATTTACATTGTTAAGACGTTCAATTTGATGTGGGGTAGAACAACCTTCTGATCCACCGCGTCCTAATTTGCCAAAATCTCCATCGCCCCAAGAAAATACCAATCCATCTTCCGTCAATGCCAAAGTTTGAGCATCACGACTTCCACAAGCCACTTGTACGACCCTATGCCCAAGTAAATCTTGCACTAATTTTGGTTTAAGTTGGGTGCAATTATCTCCATGACCTAATCTTCCGTATTCTCCAAGCCCCCAAGTGAATAATTCACCAGAGCTAGTTATTGCAGCACTATGTGATGATCCACAAGCAACATCTCTAACTCGGCGTGATCTTAATGTCTCAATTAACTTTGGACGATCTAGTGTTATACGATTGCCATGTCCTAGTTTTCCGTCTTCTCCTTCACCCCAAGAAAAAACTTTCCCATCTAATGTCAACGCTAATGCATGTTTTCCTCCAGAGTGAACTGCCACTTTTTTAACAACATATTGACTCAAAACTGGTATTTGACGAGGTGTAGAAACATTGTAATTATGTCCGAGCCCCAATCTACCATTTGTACCTTCACCACAAGCATATACTTTTCCATCTTGTGATACGACAAACAATGATTTCGATCCACCTGCTATATTAATTGGGCGTAATTGACTAAGAGTTGTTGATAGGCTGGGCACCTTTACTTTTGATCCTTTTAGTCCTCCTAATTGTTCCTTATCGTTCAGACCCCAAACATAGACTTTACATCCTTGTGATTGATCAGTAGCGACTGAAGTTTTATCATCTGAATATGAGTACGAAGAGGTCGAGCTAGTTTCAATAGTTGAAGAATATTCTGATGCCAAAAATGAAGCCTTCATGAGCATAATCTCAAGATCCGTCTGCTTTCGGCGACCAATAATATTAATGCCATGAACTCGACATTGAATTCCGTTATTTCGGCATTGCTTGATCTGAATTTCAATCCATTGATGATATTGTTTGGCATCAGATAATAGCGTAATTTGCACGTCATTTGGTTTTATTGAAACCCAACTGAAATCTTTTAAGTTACTAACACTGTCACCAACACGGACAACTACGAGCGATGGCATATGGGAGCAGTCATTTGGACTTACATTGATTGATAAGGTATGAATTAAGACATTATCATGAATTTCCAATCGTATCCAGTGTTTACCATGGCTACTTGAACTTTGCCAATAGTTTTGTGAACGATCTAATAAATGTTTAGCAGTTGATTCATTTGATGATACTGTTAGAGATCGAATACATCTTGACCAATCTTCAATTAGGTCACCATGTGCTGATATACTATTTTGTGATCCACTCGGCTGTGGAATTAATTCTAATTCATGGCTATTTCCACTCCATAAATTATTATTTCCAAAATCAACTTGAATTTCGCGTTCAGTGATCGCAGTTACGATGCCTATAGTGGATCGACTTATGTTCAAAAATTTACCGGGAATTGATGCCTTGAGTCTAACGTGGTTTCCAACTAAAACTGAGTTATTTTCATTTGTTAATTCTTTAGGTGGTTCAAGAATTTCAATATGAACGAAACACATCCAATACGTGCTTTCTCGCATTTGCCAATCGACTTGCACATTTAAATCGTGAAGCCCTTCTGTATCGACCTTTAGAACAGTACCAATATCACCTTTTTTTATTTCCTCAAAATCATGACAACAACGTACCGTCATTCCGGGACACACTATTCCTCGTATGTACATTGCATACTGATCTGCAGTACTAAAATCCTCTCGAGTTTTATATTTACTGGTTAAACTCAAATGATTACTTTCTTCATTATCGGATGTTAAACTTTCAGTATCTGAATCTGGGCATGATTCTGAAACACCTGTTATATTCAACTGTCCTGATGGCCCTGGCATTGGTGGACACTGGTCTGGATGTTCGAGTATCCATTGAACGATACGTTCAGCTGTAGCTGGAATATCCGCATTATTAGCAAGCCGTTTAATAGCTAAATCAATGCTTTTCCTAGAGAAACCCATTTCAATAATTTTTGATACAAGTGGACAAGATGGTTTCTTGAATGTTAAATTTTGTTCATCACTACATGGTGTTTGTAGTTCATCTATTAATGTATCGTTGTAAATTGGTACGCCATGGATTAAAGTTGGTGCGGCTGGAGATGGTATCGGTTTGGATAATATAAATGGTGTGTTTATTTCAGCATGTACATGACTTGCCAACATTTGAGATAGGTTTAAAGCAGCCAAACCTAATTCATGAAAAGAATAAATTGCTTTTACTGGGCTTGGTTGGCACGCTCGTAATAATATACTTTGGATTAATAATTCAGAATCGCGATTTGGATTTTGGGAATCGTCGGTTCCATTTGAGTCTGGAGAGTTTTGTTTATTTACTTTGACACTTTCGTCTCGCATATCTCGATCACTAAGACTTCCTTCTGAATTATATCGCATTATACCGGGTGACCGTTGTTTTAAAACTTTTCTTAATATACTCTGGTTTCTGAATAAAACACAGGTTGAATTCAATGTGCCTAATTGAAGCTGTTGGGATCGTAATAGTGGTATATTAATGTTTGCACCATTGAAATTCTTTCTTTCTCCTGGGCCGTAGATTAACACTGCCCATGAATTTAGCAATATTTCATTAATTGGTAATTTCGATAAACTGAATGCTCCAACATCGGCACAATCCATTACTTGGTTGATCGTCAACTTTTTCACGTCTCCACTATGATGAAAATTTACCACAACATTTCCTTTATTTGTAAATCTCGATATAGTACAACGTTGACCTTCATGCGTCAGAGTAAGACCTACTCTCGGTCTCGGATCACATCCACCAATTGTTTCGAGCGTGCCCATAACAAATATCTTTTCGGTTTCCAAATTCGAATCGATATCTGTTTCACTTAACATATCAGCAGCTACACACAGTTTTTGACTTAAAAATGAATTTATGTTATTATTCCAGAATGGTAAAGTATGCAGCTTTCTTAATAAACATATCAACTCTTCCGCAATAGTTCCTGAGTAGGATGCACTTAATAACACGCGAGCTTTAATATCACCAGGATTTTGAATAAGTGATAAGTCATTCGGACAGAATAAACAAATTCTGCCAAGTGTATGAAATAAACGTTCAATTAAAACGGAAACACGCATTCGGTCAAATCCTGTCCAATTGACGAGTGTCGATTGTAACAATCTGAGACACTGTATTTTCTTGTAAACATCATGGTCACCTGATAAAATTTGTGAGTCTAAAATATTTATATGAAAATCCATCCAAATATCTGACGTTATAAATTTTGATAGAACTTTTGATGACGAGATCGCTCTTAAAAAACCTAGTGTTGTCCAATTTTCTAGTCCAAAATTAAGGCATCCTGTTTTTGATTTGAGAGTAGCACGAAACATAGAACTGAGTAATTTTACGGCACATTCTTGCATTTTATCTCCATGCTGCCCAACACCAATCGATAAAATTTGTAACATTTTTATAGAACTATACTTAAGAAGTTTTGTTGGATGAGAGTCACCGTTTAATTGTAGTTCAGATGACGTATCATCCTTTTCGGTTTCAGTGTCTGGTGATGAAATATTGGAAGAACTATCGGCTAAACGTAAATCATATAAACCTTCTTTTCCCATACGATATGAATTTGTTGAGCCCGTGTCCCATTTTACACGAACCCACCTGTAAATTAAATTTTAAAAATTAAAAATTATGAATAAGTAAATAAGCGTTTAACTTACCCATCTTCGCCAAGTTCACAAACAATTTTACCCTCTCCAGGTGGTGGGCCATCTTGATCGCCCCATTTCCAGTCTTGTCCACGAATTACTTTTGTCCCGATTTTCATCAATTTTGCCAATTCCGGTCCTGTCAAGTTTGCTTTAGAACTTTTTTGCTGAAAATTAAAAAAATATTGAATTCTTATTTGAACCATTTGCAGGACCACTTACTTTTAATATGGTGTCCTCGTAAAGTACAGAGAGTTCATTGCCTATTTTTGATGATGCCACATCACCTCCAGTTTGCCTCAATAATCCTGAAACTGAGCCAAGAACTCCTGAATTTATCAACAAACTAAGTTCGTTTGATCCCAAATCTTTCGAAAGTATACCAAACACACTCAACAAAAATCTGGCTCGAGATATTTTCTTTAAAAACACATAGGTACCCAAATTTGAATTATCTTTGCCCAAATGACATTTATGTTTCCCGAATACTTGTTCTTGATTTATAAATTTTTGTAATTCGGCCACGGCCCATTCTAGTATTTTTGAATATTTAATGATGATCTCGGCCTTTTGAAATGCAGTAATCATATTTAAATCATCGAGTATATTATCAAGAGAGTGTTGCTTTGCTTTATCTAAAAATAGTCCCATATATCCGCTTAACATATTATATCGTACTGATTCAAAAACACCCGAAGATGATTTCAATAAATCGGAAAACATTTCAATACCTTGTTTTCGTATTTGGTACCTTTGTATCTGACAATACATAGCACGCCTTAACGTTTCTACATCACAAATATCCTGCAGTACAAATTCCACAATTTCGTTCGTGATATTAAGATTTGAATCTAGGGATTCCACTTTTTGTAGAGATTTTTCACTCAATTTTACAATTACATCATTTATGAATTGTTCCGTAGGGTTCAACTCTTTTGTTATCTTAATACAGTCGTTCGTTTCATTTGTGGGGGTCTTGATATCGTCTCCGGCCGTAATAATACCTCGTTTCTCTGAATAAATATTTCGATCACCACTACCAATTTCATCGGAAACATCCTTATTTTCAAGTCCTAAATTCGGATCGGAAATTGGTTCTGTAAATTCGTATATATCATCTTTAACATTTCCTCCGCTGTGTTGCATCCTTAACATACTATTTTGACTTTGAATTGTTACGTTTAAAATATCTTCTATTTTTCCTGATTCTAGTTGATTTCGTGCGATTCTCATGTCACTTATAATTCTTTTAACTAAAGTTTTGAATCGAGGATCTTTATGCAAAATATTCAAATGTTGTAGACCACTCTGTTCCATACTAATTGCGGGTCGAATTTCATAAAGCAAAAATCTGCACCGATCTAGCATGGGAGCACACACTTCTTTATAGCTACGATTCAATTGTTGACGTGTTCGTATTAAATTCCATTTCGTTTGATGCACAACTCGGATTATGTCAATTATTTGCTTCGGAAGCTTATTAGTTGAAGAGCCGCTCAACTCACGATCAAGTACGGCTAAAATAAGAGGACCAAGTCCTTGATGACGTATTAATACTGCGGCTAGCAATCTTTCAAGTTCCTGTATCGGATGTTCTGGAGAAAATTCTTGATGCCATATTAAATTGCTTTCTTTACAATAGCGCTCAGAAACCATCAACCAGGTTCCAACAAGTGGCTCAGTGAGACGTGATTCACCTAGTCCATAAAGAAGTAAATCAACACGCTGTGAAATTTTAGAAAGTGGCCATGATGAGACTTGTGGTTGTTCTCGCATTGGAATTTGAATAGACGATTCAGTAGGAGTACTGCCTGCGGTTGAAGCACTGCTTCGAGCTTCACCTTTTTCTTCATCAAAAGGATTGGTAGGTTGCAATACTTGTAGTCCACCATATAATATTAAACTTTTCATTAAATTTTTACACTGTAGTTCAGCCGGTTGCAATGACGGTCCTTTTTGTAAAATTCCCGCTCTTAATCCTAATAGATAAGCAAGTGCCCGCTCTGAATTAAAATGAGTCAGTACGATTGTGGACTTGTTCGATTTTTTATCGTCAAATTCGTTCGAACCAAATTTACCAACTTTTAGATGAGTAGTAATGTATTCTAATGCATTACGGTGTTGTGGTTGATTAATTTCAGCTGTGATATCTTTTCCAATCCCAGTTGAAATTAATTCGGCAGTAGCAGAGTTGTCACTTTCGTAATCTTGAACATCGTAAACCATTCCACTGATTATAATCCATTTTCCACCATCTAGGATATTATTTTCCAAATCAATCTTACGAATAACAAAAGTATCTTCTTGTGTGGGTTGTGATTTCTGTGCTCCACGGCATATAACCGCTGGCCATCCCATATCATCGGTATCCTGGATATCGCAATTACTCATTAGTCTATTTAAATTGTCAAGTGAATGAAGAAGTGGAATTAAATTATTGGCCCACATAAAACCTGGTAGAATTGTCGGTTTATCGCGATGCAATAAAATTAATCCAATAATTAATTCATAAAGTAGAGTATCTGATATATCAGACTTCATAATTTCATCTAAACCTTCACTACATTGGAGGGCAACTTCATGAGCTTTATTTAATGTGGTAATACAAAGAGTAATAATGTGTGATACATATTTACTTAGTAGTGCTTCAGCACCTGTCAAGTCATCTGTTTTTGTTTGATGAATGTATGAAATCAATAAACGTTGAAATCTATGAAGTAAATCGATGCTAGGTGATGGTGGCTCGGGTGCTAAAAAGTCATTTTCATCTTTTAAATATGGTCCAGTTAAAAGTTGCGTTAATCGTGCTTGTGTCAAAGCTGAGTTATTTCTCAATAGCTGTTTAACCAAATGAAGAAGTGGTAAATTATGACCACTTGAACTATTTTCTGGTTCAAAATTAATTGCTTGATTTAATGCAGTTTGAAGGCCACCTTCAGCCATTAAGGACCCAACCAATAAATCTGTCATAAAACGATGTCCACTAGTCGATATTCCTGATTCAATACCTGATGGAAGTAAAGACGTTAATGTTTGTGCTCGCTCGGACGCAGTAGGTAATAACACACTCCATCCTGCTTGTAAAGCCCATTGTGCAGCTTCTTGAATGGTTTTCAAAACTTGAGGTCCTCCGGCGAGGCTCAATATTCGTGCTTTTAAACAGGAAAGCAGTCTAGAGCCTTCACCTAAACCAATACTTCGGGCTGATATATTATTTGCTATAATCGCATGAAGTTGTAATCTTATTAAATTCAAACATGCAACTGCAATGCATTCTGCTTCTTGACTAGGAGGATGTCGCAACTCTCCTGCAGGAGTTTGTCCTGTTACCATACCGAGAAGTAATTCCAAAAGCCTAAACGATTGTTCCGTTAAGTCAATTACAAATGGAACTCTTGTAGGTATTCCAATAGTAGATGTATTACACCAAATTATGCTTTGTGCTGGTCCACATGCGATTCCAGTAACTTTTAACGATATCGGTGTTGCTAAGATTGGGATTAGAACAATTGGATCTCTTGATATTGATGATGGACAAATTTGTTGATAATCATTTCGGCCCCAACCATAAAGTTCTCCGGTCGAACTAAGTGCTAAACAATGTGCTGATCCCACAGCAATATCGATAATTTTTTTTTCGGATAACGATTCAATCACTTTTGGTGTACTCAAGTGATCGGAATTGCCATGCCCTAGGCGACCACCATGACCTTTACCCCACGTATAAATCATACCTTCGGCTGAGAGTGCTAGGCTAAATTGTGCACCAGAGAATACTTTAACAATACCAGAAAGACTTTCAATTTGAATTGGTAATTGAGACCCATTTATAGAATTATTCCCAAGTTTTCCAAAATCGCCATCACCCCACGCAAATACTAAACCAGCATCAGTGACACACAAAGTATGAGAGTCTCCAGTGCCAAGTGCTACGTCGATAACTTTATGGGATTTTAGAGCTTGTACTGGAACGGGAATAAATTTGTCATCAGAAGTTCCATGTCCAAGTCGGCCATAAGTTCCGCGACCCCATGTGTACAATTCACCTTTATTTGTGAGAGCTGCACTGTACGTTGCTCCACAATATATTTTAGAAATAGCTTTATCTGATAATACTTGTATTTTTGTTGGCGTTTCACGACTAGTAGTATCACCATGCCCTAATCTACCACCTTCTCCAGCACCCCACGAATAAACTTCTTGTTCGGAGCTCAAAGCTAAAAAGTGTTTTCCTTCACAGTGTGCCGCAATATGTACTATAGCTGAACTCTCGAATCCATCAACTAAACTTGGTGTTGTGTTTCCTTTACCCAAATTATTCAACATGAAAACATCGCCTTTAGTACTTAAAATCAAAATACAAGATTCGGAACATGTAACCTCTGCAACAACAATTGATCCGCCAAATTCTAATGTAGGTGCTGCGTATTGGAAATAAAAACCTGGAAATTGCGATATACCAGATATCGGTTCTTCTGTAAATCCTTGGTTTTCTGATGATAGTGCTTGCCATCCAAGTGTAAAAATTTGTTGGGACTGTTTAGAATCTGTCTAGAATATAAAAATGAAAAACATTATATAATAACTCTTTATTATAAAACATTTGTATATTAACAGAATAGAATTTTTTGAAAAACTATAGTCTGTGATAAATTTGCCAAAGTAAATAGCAATTATATGTATTTTGTACTGTATGATGTTATATCCAAAATATAACCAATAATTATAATAAGAAAATTTGTTATTTATTCAATTCAATCTCCAAACAACTATAAACACAAAGGGACTAGGATCTCTTTGAATATTTTTTTTCGGTGTTTACAGGCCATTGTTGGTCCGTAACGTGTTAACAATCTGACTCCATTGGTTTCGATCACGAGCCTTTATAATGTTGCAAGCAGTTATAAGATGCCAGATCAGCACACAGAACGTGACCGAGTCAGCGTACTCGCTGCACTTTTATTTCATACACGATATCTGGAATTTGCATTAATTTGCTGCACTCTTGAAACGCGGCCATTTTCGATTCTTCAGGCATAACTTCATTTCACCATACCAATCGAACAAGGTCAAAAACCAATCGAACAAAGTCAGCCCTCCGAATATCAAGAACTCTAAATTAATGCAGTCAACTCCTGGCGAACGATTTTTCTTTAATCTTTGCATGGCCATGATGGTGAATTTATCATAGGAGGGATCCTCTTGTGACACATGTGGAACATTAAGTAGATCAGAAAAATGTTCACGCCATGTATCGAGGACCGCATCGACGTTAACACAGAGGTTTCCATTCTGGTCTCGAATGGCAATTCAAATTGGTAAATTGATCGTAAAATACTATTGCTGACAAGATCTTGATATGTTCTTTGCGTTTCTTCATTTATCAGACCTTCACAGGAGAATCGCGATTTATATTCTCTTGTACTCCTAAACTTGCACGAAAATTTCCATCGTAGCTTTGCAGTAACCAAATAATGGTCAGTGTCTACGAATTTTGTTGATGACCGATAAGATCTCACGTATTATACAACCCGAACTCGGTCTTATGAAATAGACACATGGCCATTTCAACATTTGACTTCGAGATGTTACGCGTGGATGAGTCCATGTTTCCAAATGGATGTTTTTATGAGGAAAGAATGTACAGTCGCCCAATAAAGTCGACGTACACCTCAATAAAATGCATTTTTATCGAAACCAACGAAATTTTACAAATATTGCTTTTGTTAAATTATGTCTTTTCAATTAGTAATGTAGAAAATTTATGTAGAAAATTTCAAGAATTTATGTTCGAAATTAGCAATTTATATTAGATATTAATTAGAAGAATTAGCAATTTATTACTTTTGACAGACAGAAAAGTCTACGTACATTGTATGAAAAATAATGTATTTATTCATGTAATGGTATTATTAGCAATCGTTTTTCGTTTTTTTTTTAAATTGACATAAAGTTAGAATAGATAAAGTTAAAAAAGAAAGTTCATAGTTTTTGTATTTTGTAAAATATGCCGTTAAAAGTGGTAAAACTTTTCTCAAGATATAAAAAACATAACTATCAATCTACGAAAGGAGGGTAAGTCCTATGCTGAAGTCGCTTAAATTGTCGGAAAAGCTCATTCAAACATACAAACTATTGTTGAAAATTATAATTTAAATAAACAAATCAAATACGAACGAAACATGAGACCCTCCTACAACAAACTTGGTACAGTATCCAGAGCTTGTCGTCAGAGGCGACTAAATCTGGTTGGGTCGCTGGGCACACGACCCGCTTTCTGAAATCAAAATATCTTGCAAATGCGGATAAGCTGAAACTTTACAGATTGTTGATCAGACCCGTTTATGGATGTGAGTGATACCGAGTTCGTTTCAACCAAGAGATCAGGAATTTAATGCAAAATCCTGATATCGTGCATGAAATCAAAGGACATTGAGTACGCTGGTTCGGTCACGTTCCGCGTGCTGATCCAAACCAAATGATACAGCGATCTTTCACTGGAGAGCCGCTGTTTGGTAGGCGAAGAGGTCACTGTCGTCGACGATGGCTCCACGGCGTACAGAGCGATCTAGAATCTTCTGATTGCTTGCAACAGTATGAAGAGCTAGCTCGTGATCGAAACCGATGAGTCAGATTGTTGACCCAGTAACGTTAATCCTCACATTTTACGAAAAGCAAAAATACGAAAAATAAATGAAATTAATTCTCTTGTCACCCACTCGAATTATTATCGTAGATTCGTAGAGTATCGTCGTGATGTCAAGGAACATGTGTTAGTGTTGATTTAATATAAAACACGTATATGAAACTTTTCAATTATGTATGTACATATATATGATTTTTTGTCACATATACAATATACATAATATAGAACATTTCACCAACACATCATTTTCATCTCCATGACAATTTTTATGTGTTAAATTCAAGTGATCAAAAAGAGAATATTATATTTATATATATACAGGGTGTCCCCGATTGGGATGCTGATCCGTTACGGGCTGATTCCTTGGTTCATTTCATGAAAAAAATCGTATGGCAGGGGGGGGGTCAATTTTTGATATTCTTTGAGATACAGCGCGTTTAAAAAATTTGGTTCGGAAAAAAATTACAAGCGGATATTAAGCTGTAACTTACTAGCTGTAGTTTTTTACTTATGAGACGAAGAATGAAAACACTACCCACAAATATTTTCTGTTAAAAGATAATGGTAGTGTAAAAATTGTAACAATTTTTTTTCGTTAGTAAAATAAGAGGCGACGATTAGCAACTCATTCGTGTTTCGTGTGTCGTGTTTTCATTCTTCGTCTCATAAGTAAAAAACTATAACACGTGGGTACAAATAATGTATTGAGGGATTGTAGAGGAGATCATAGCGGATTAAAATTAAGTTAAAAAAAAATTAGGGCATTTTTTTGAGAAAAACTCAAATTTATGAATATATTTCTATATAATTTTATAATTATTTATAATATAATTTTTTTTTTATTTTTTTAACTTTAAAACGCCATAGCTCTTAAATGGATACAGATGCGAGATAGCCAATCAGATCTTAAATATAGCCTATTTAGTTGTCCGTCAAATGAGACTTTGTTAGTTGCTGTCCGATAAAAATTTTGTAAGTTACAGCTTAATATCCGCTTGTACTTTTTTTCCGAACCAAATTTTTTAAACGCGCTGTATCTCAAAGAATATCAAAAATTGACCCCCCCCCCCCTGCCATACTATTTTTTTCATGAAATGAACCAAGGAATCAGCCCGTAACGGATCAGCATCCCAATCGGGGACACCCTGTATATATATATATATATATATATATATATATATATATATTTATATATATATATATATATATATATATATATATATATATATATATATATACATATATATATATATATATATATATATATATATATATATATATATATATATATATATATATATATATATATATATATATATAATATATATATATATATATATATATATATATATATATATCATATCATATATATATATATTTATATATATATATATATATATATATATATATATATATATATATATATATATATATATATATATATATATTTATATATATAATATATACATATATATATATATATATTTATATATATATATATATATATATATATATATATATATATATATATATATATATATATATATATATATATATATATTTATATATATACATATATATATATATATATATATATATATATATATATATATATATATATATAAATATATATATATGATATGATATGATAGGGGAAGTACAAGCCAACCAGTCACGCTGAATCTGAGATTGTTACCATAATCCTGGAGTATATTCAGCAGAGCTCCAAATAGATATCTGAGAATTTTTACTCCAAAATTATGCGGGCCCAGTCCCTGCTTGCATCCCAACATATAAGGTTTGCGAAAAGGAAACAATCACAGAAACAACTAAGGTGATAATCCACAGCAGAGTCATTGCTAACTACATTATTAGTAATTTATTATATATTGTTAGTGTAATCATTTTCACATAGGGATTTGAGTTTGTTATTATTGTTAGTTGGATAGGTAAGGACCATTCTATATTCATCATACGTATTCGTATCTCCTCGACAGTTAAAACTGGAGTACTTTATAAACATCTTTGGGTCATCTCATCATATGCTGTATTTAAAGATGTGTCCCTATAATTCCCAATCCATCACCATCTAACCCGTGGGGAGTATAAATTGAGCGATGACCAGACAGCATTTCTATATACAATATGATGATGTAATACATTGTCAATTCGTTTGTAAGGGAAACTATTTAAATAAATAAATAGTTTAGTGCGGTCATATTAAGCTTGGTAGTGATCGTATTAAAACAGTCTTCAGTCTTTTCTACCATTAATATACATGGCACTACATTAAAACCTCAATAGTCTTATAGATATAATCTTAGTTCAAATTTGATATAAGATACAAATATGACAGCATCATTTCAAAACTTTTGAATAGCAAATCCATCAATATGGAAGGTACCGATATATATGTATGTACATACTAACATGTGTATTATAATTTTTAAAAACAAACTGAAAAAAAATTAAAAGTTAATTGACAAACTTCATTGTTATTCAGGATCAGGACTGATCTGTTTCACTGTCTTCAAACATTATATCTCATGAAAAGTGTTTTGGGCGTTAAATAGCTTCGCGCTATAAAAGAAGAAATTTCGTGTTTTAGTGAAACAGATTTTGATTTCAAATCGCGTTATATCGAAAACGCGTTGTATAAGTACCGCGTTAAACAAGGGATACCTGTATAATATATTTAAAAAAAAAATTTTTGTTTTTTTCCCGTGCAAGTGAACAAGTGCACAAAATATAAAATGAAAAAAAACTAAAATCAAACAAAAATTCTCTAACCAACATGGGAAAGAGAAGGATTTTGATAGACGAAACGAAAAATATGTTATATAAATAATATTTGTACCCAGGACATTCAAATGTAGACTGTAATGTATATATTTGCGTTTTCAACATCAAATAATGATGTATATCAAAGCCCACTGTAGTGTGTGTGTGTTCACACAAGCCTGCTTCTTTTTTTTACACGAGCACAATCAAACGAAAATATCAACCTTTGAGTGTGTTGGTAAACGTCAAAGTCCATATAAAAAAAATTCAAAATTTGACGTTTCTCACTAACACTACTTAAGGTCTATAGACGCACACCACAAAAGGTTGAGTACTTTTATTCTCTTTTCCATCTCACTAAACTGATAAACGATTGTCAAATGATAATGGTAATTTTGAAAATGACATATATGCGATGACAGCTTCATTTATGCAAAATAATTTTATTTGATTTTATAATAAATATAGATTAATTGTATAAATAAATATAATAATATTATGGATAATACACAATAGTATAATATTGTGGATAACATCGAGTGAATCTTGTTTGTTTTGTGTAAATTCGAGTAGGATAGGTTTGTGGTTAGGTTTTTCAAACATAAATAAAGTATATATGAGTTGCATAGGAATGTATTTTGATTCGAAATTCATAAATGGTTTAATAAAATTTTTATCTATTTACATTATATTTTATTAAACTATTTTTTTCGAGTTAAAATTTTCATGTCTTTAGTGTATCATAGCGTGAAAAAGTTTGTGTAGATTTTTCATGTGCGTCACGGTATGATTTATGAATGTTTAAATGTGATAAAAGATAAGGTCCTATTTAAAATTGGAATATTTTTAACTGTTCTGGAAATCGATCTTGCAATTAAATCATAATTTCCGCGATAATTTAACTCAAGTTTTGAAGTCAATATGAATATAGTTTATTAAATGATCGTTGACGTTGAGTTTGACACAGAGAGTAAGACACGCTCATTCGTTTTTATTTTATATTTTTTGTACATTTTTACTCAATAATACTTAGGTGGTGTGCGTTTGTTTATTTTTTTATACTGTATTCGCAATCGTGTACGAATAGAGGAATATTCACTAATACCGCTAAAGGTTGATATGCTTCTACAGCATATGTATGCATAAAGTTTGGCTTGTGTGAAACACACACACTAAAGTCGGTTTTGATGTATATACAACACACACAATACACAATACCAACTATAAAAATAATATAAAAATAAAATGTAAGTCGCCAATTACATTGAATGTTATATATTCATAGTTGCCATTACAACGATCGCACAATGGCAGTGATCGCGTTAAATTTTAAATCTCCAAAATCTCTTTTACTGTATGCTTTGATACATACATAAAACAAAATATTAAAAATTGTTTAAAGGAAAGGGAAGTATATAAGAACGTTAGAAATCTAGAATTATATGAAGAGCGAATTATGGGATGGGGAATGAGGTAACTTAACGAGATAAAACGAAAGAAATATCGCATTCGATCGTTTCCAACGGAATATTGTGATGTGATATGAAAATGATATATATAGAATACAAAGACAAAAACGTTATATACTATAATATATAACGGAGAAACAAGAACAGACTATATAATATAATAAATAAAATATAATATATAATATTATGTAATAATATATAATGTAATGTAATATAATAATATAATATAATAACGATACTCATCTGTAATCAGATTTTCAACTACACACACACACGCACAAAGCATTTATTTAATTTAATTAAAGAAACACCGAGCAGACAAAACACGTCCACTCGGTATGAAGATCCACACAACACTCTCATCACACAAGATTCACACAACTTTTGTCTTTTAATGGAAAATAATACTTTATTGAAATAATATCGTTTAATTTACATATAAGTGTAAATGGATAAGTTTTCTTCTGTGACATGCTTAAGATTGAATGTGGATTACTTGACCGGTGGTCTTGACCAGAAAGTTTGTTTTACTTTAATAAGCGGCTACTTTGCTATATAATAATTCTATTACAAACATTTAAACTTTTCAAATCGTTAAAATTGGTTCGTAAGGTCTCAGTTGAGACGCGGTAAGGGCCGTTAACGGCCTCTAAGCCACAGATTATTTTATTACAAACTTTTAAACTTTCTGAAACGGATATCCATTTTGTTGAAAAGCTAATTTTGAGTATTGAGTGAAAGTTTTTTCTAAAATCTAAAACCGGACATAAAGATAGGATGCATAATGGAATGGAATGAATGATCAAGTTAGCTAAATATGACCGCACTAAACTATTTATTTAAATAGTTTTCCTCATAAATGAAACGTCAGTGTATTAGAGATCATCATATTGTATATGGATATGCTGTCGGGTCATCGCGAAAATTATACTCTCCCACGCGTTAGATGGTGATGGATTGGGAATTATAGGGACACATCTTTAAATATAGCATCTGATGAGATGACCCAAAGATGTTTTTTAAAATACTCCAGTTTTAACTGTTGAGGCCATACGAATACTTATGATGAACTAAGAATGGTCCTAGCCTATCCAACTAACCATATTAACAAAACTAACAAACTCAAATTCCAATGTGAAAATGATTATACTAACAATATATGTACAATGATTTACTAATAATGTAGTTAGCACTGACTCTGCTGTGGATTATCATCTTAGTCGTTTCTGTGATTAACATTCCTTTTCCTAAACCTTATATGTTGAGATGCAAGCAGGGACTAGGCACACATAATTTTGGAATAAGAATTCTCAGATATATATTTGGAACTCTGCTGAATTATAGTAACATAGGATCACCGTAACTAGTTGGCTTCTACTTCTCTTATCATATCATATCAATTAAATATATTTAGGCAAATATATTGCCATCTTCTGTATTTGAAATTTTAAAAAATCGCAAAAATACAATTCTACTTAACAATAAAATTAAGGCTGTGACGAACCAACTATACGAACTAATTTTGTAAAATACGTCACAAAATATTATTTTAGGAATAAAATGTAAAATATTATAAATGTTAAATATTAAGAGTCGCACAATAGACTGAAATGTAAACATGAATTTCAACAACTTATAATACTATAAAGATTTTTTTTTTTCGGTTTTTACAGGCCATTATTGGCCCGTACCGTGTCAACAATTTGACTCCATCGGTTTCGATCACGAGCCAGCTCTTCAAACCGTTGTAGGCAGTTTGAAGATGCCAGATCGCTCTCTACGCCGTGGAGCCATAGTCGCCGAAAGCGACCTCTTCGCCTACCGAAAGGCGGTTCTCCCTTAAAGGTTCGCTGTATCATTCGGTTCGGATCAGCACGCAGAACGTGTCCGAGCCAGCGTACCACTGTCCTTTAATTTCATGCACGATATCAGGAATTTGCATTAAATTCCTGATCTCGTGATTGAAAAGAACTCGGTAAGTGCCATCGACGTCGCGTTTTGGACCATATATCACACGCATGATTCTTCTCTCGAATGTTAGAAGCCATCTTTCGTACTCATCCGTCAAGGTCCAACTCTCACATCCATACATGACAACGGGTCTGATCAACTCTCTGTACAGTTTCAGCTTATACTATAAAGATAATCGTATAGAAAGTGTCGCCAACATGGTAAAGATTCTTACATCACATAAGTAAGTAAGTAAGTTGATGCAAAATTTTCTAAAGTTTACACATACTGCAATCAAATGATACTTTCTTAAAAATTGTATTTATTTATTATGAATTAAAAATTTATTAAAAATGCCAGGCAGGCTTTTATCTCGCAATTCATGCTAGATATGAAAAAATTACTAATTTCGAAATTTTTGAGGAAGATATGTATTTAAATAGTGGTAATATTGGTTGAGTTTGAAACTCATCAGTTTCAAAGATATTGACATAATGTATTGTTTATGTAACGTGGTTATTGGTAATTTGAAAAATAATATATCAATTAAAACCTTTTATGTGTTATGGCATAACAGCAGAACCGATGTATAGTAATAAAAATATTTATTTTAAATAAAATGTATTTAGTATAAGAAAACTGATAATTAAATAAATTCGAAATCAATCTTTTATAAAATTAAAGCTATAAGGAATTCATATGTAATTTTAGTTCATTTCTCGTTCAACAAGTCGAGTGATTGACAAGTGGATTAATAAATAATATTAATTATATAATTTAAAAAATATATAAAGTAAATAAAAAAAAAATAATAAAAAGAACATACAGAGTGAATTAATATACAGTGTATACTACAGTAAAAAATGAAAAAATAAATTCAGAAGGCAGGGAAACACCTGTTTCCAGAAATTAAAAAGGCTAAAAGTGGATATTAAAAACCATAATCAATGTGACAACGATATTAGTGAAATTAAATATGAAGATAAAATTGATAGTAACTTAAAACATAAAATACCTAAAATTAGTGGAATAAATAATACAGAAAATCTGAAAAAAAGTAAAAACATTAACACAAAAAATATTTTATCAAATCAAGATAAAATGGTGGGACAACATGTTAACAATATTAGCAGAGTTATTTTGGATACAAAAGGAGTAAATAATAACAACTCAAATGAAATAATTGTGGAAAATTAACAAACAAGTGAAATAAACCCAAGTGCACATAACTTTCGTAACATTAACAGTTGCAGTGACAGGATGAGTTTAGATAAAAAATCAACGAAAACAAATTCAATGATTACAAGAACAAAAGACACATCAAAAGACAAAGGCCCTTATGGCGAGAATATTACGGCAAATTAATCTGGGTGATTACGAGAACATCATTGAAACAATCAAAAAGAAACGATATATAATTATATACAGGGATATATCATGCGCAAACAAAATAACAAGATGTGAATTCATGAAACAACAAGGATATTCCATATTCATACCTAAGAGCTTTAATCACACATATGGGTTGATTAGAGGAATCCCAGAGGAGATAACAATCAAGGAAATAATTGAAAATCTATCGGGAGAAGTGCCTATAATTGAAGCAGAAAGGTTAACAAGGTTCGATTTCATACAGAAAACCACAATAAACACAGAATCTATCAAATTGACTTTCAAATCCAAGTACAAATGGAGTCAACTACAGAGTAGCTTATTATATCCCTTAACCCATGTTCTGCAAAAAATGCCTGAGATATGGACACACTAAAAAATACTGCCTATCAAGAGAGGAGAGATGCGGAAACTGCACCGAAATTCATGAAGTAGAAGAGGGTACCAATCCAGTCAAATGCCATATGTGTCAGGACGAGCATGTTTGATATAGTAAAACCCATTTTGGAAGGAGGATTAGTTCCAGAAGAGGCAACCCAGATATTGGATATATTAACTAATGAGATTTACAGCAATGATCCAAGAGCTCACTACCCAGGATCAAACATTCTTAACGAATGATTATTATCCAAATAAATCTACATAGTATTAAAAATAAAACCGATATTCTAGAAACATATCTAAATAAAGTAAACGCAGATATAGCACTTGTAAGCGAAACATGGACTTCTGATATTAATATACCAAAATTCAAAAACTATAGAGCCCTATTTAATAACAGAAAAGACGGATACGGTGGTTGTGGTGTAACCTTAAGGGACAACATACAACTAATTAGCGTAAATATAATTTTCACCAACCCACTGGAAGCTATTGAAGTAAAAGTAAAAATCAAGAACGAAATTTATAGATTCATATCCTTCTATAACTCAACAAAAAACACAACACGAAACCAACAAGTCATCGATCAATTCGAAAGTATTCTAAATAAATATGAGTATGAAAAGAACACAATAATAGGAGGAGACATTAATGCCAAAAGCAGATTATGGGGGAGAAGTAATAAAAATGACAGACTAGGAAATAAAATAGAAAATATTATAATGGCACATCAATACAAAATACTTAACAATGGAGATCCTATCCATCAAACTACTACAACTTCAAGGATTTAGCAATAGACATAACATTATCATCATTGGATTTGTCAAACAAAATAACATGGGAAAGCACAAATGAAGCCATAGGCTCAGACCACATTCCAATAAAAATAACTATAGAAAAAAACAATAATAACCAAATATATAGCAAGGAAAAATTTACAAGCCAAAAGACAAACATGAAAAGGATATTGGAGGACATACACAATTTGAATCCAAATGATACCCAAAACATAGAATATACCGATACATTAACAAATATCATTCAAAAAAATACTTACACATTAACAGGAAGAAGATTGCAAAATAGAAACAAACACTGGTGGAATGAAGAAACTGACCAATTATGGAAAAAGAAACAAGAGGACCAAACAAAGTATAATCAAACAAAGGACATACAAACAGCTCTAGTACTCAAAAGAACCAGAGCAAGATTGAGCAAAGAAATCAAAAAGGCAAAAATCAAATCATGGCATGAGATAACAGAAAAAATTACGAAAAATAAAAAAATTGGAAAATAATAAACCTAATAAATAAGAAGAAAACTGATACATTCAACATATTGGAAAACTATGAGACGGCAAAGAAATTCATAAATCTAAACTTCCCAGAATCAAGAGAACGGGTCATAATACCATACGTATATCCCATCTCACCAGCAACGTCTACTGAATTTAAACAAAATGAAGTTAGCAAAATAATAAAAAACAATAAAAGAACAGCCCCGGGAATAAATAAAATATTAAATGGAATACTTAAACACTTACCAGAAAATCATATAAGGCCTTTAACTCGACACATAAACAACATGTGGAGGAATAATTCCTTCCCAGATAAAATGAAGGAAATAAAAATAGTTGCTATAAAAAAGCCCAACAAAATAGAAGATACACCAGAAAACTAAAGGCCAATAGCATTACTACCAACATTTACAAAAATAATCAATAAAATGATAAGAAATAGACTAAATGTAAAATTAAAGGAAAAAAAACTTCCTCCCTAGACACTCGTATGGATTTCAAGAAAAAAGAGCATAACGGACTACTTTATTTCCTTAATCGAAAAAATAAATGAAAACAGAAATAATAAAAAGAAAACAGTACTAATTTTAACAGATATTAAAAAAGCATTTGATAATATAGACAAAACCATACTAATCAAAAAACTACAAGAAATAAATATAAATCAACCAATAATTAACTGGATATACAAATATCTCACTAATAGAAGAATTATAATAGAAACAAAACAAAGTAAAATGAGCGTAATAACAAACAAAGGCATCCCTCAAGGATGCTCACTAAGTCCGTTACTATTCAACATCTACACCTCAACATTACACCAATTAAACTCCAACACCACAAAAATTATACAGTTTGCAGATGACATTGGGATAATAATAACTGGAGATACCCATGATGATATGGAGAGAATAGCCAACACGCAACTAGTTAAATTTAACGACTTATTAAAAAGCATAAAAATGGAAATAAACCCAGAAAAAACCAAAGTAATAAACTTCAATCAGAAATTAAACCGAGTAGTTGACATAAAAATAAATAATATTACCATTGATAACATTATAAAAACCAAATTACTAGGAGTTACAATTAACAACAAACTAAACTGGACAGAACACTTTAAAATGATAAAATATCAAATTAATAAAAAATTAAACATAATAAAAGCTTTCGCATATAAGAATGGAGGAGCAAATCCACAAAAAATGATCAATATATACAAATCCATAATAATATTACAATCAAGCTATGCAGCCATATTTATGACACCTAATAAAATAATCACTAGACAGATGCAAACGGTACAAAATGCGGGCCTACGCTTATGGTTAGGGCTAACGAGGACGACTCCAGTTGAAGTAATCATAGCAGAATCGGGAGAGATACCATTTATAAAACAGAACGAATTTTCTACAATAAAGTGCATGTGCAAGCAAATATGTAATAGGTCCGAAATTGGAAAGAGCATTATAAACAATCAATCGCTAGATAAATTCAAGATCTTATTAGGAAAATACCCAATAATAAAGCACATAGAAAAAAAATAAAATATAACCTAAACCAAAGCTCCTAGATATACAAGCCGCACACATCAAAATTAAGCTTAAAAAGTTTATACCCTTTATTTACCAACACTATTATAATTCGTGATGTCACGAAAACGAACTTGATCCGCCTACATTTCATAACTATTACTAAAACTTTAACAGTGTCCAGAAAATAAATTTCTTTTTATTTGGAACGTCAGTTTTGTTTTGTTTATTTTTGTAGGTTAATATTGTGATTGTAAATAAATAAATAAAACTATATATTTAAATTAATTTAGTTTATGTGAGGTCAATAATAATTTATAACACCTTATGTGATATAAATATAATAGTTAATTGTGATAATATTATGTGCAAGACAAAAAAAGCAAAATCGAAAAGTATTTGGTTATGTTACATTCCAGTATGAATGTTTACATTCCAGTAAGATTCAAAATTGCAAATGATTGATTTTATCTGTGCAATTTAGACAACGAATCACAATTATCATGAGTGTTTGTAATTGTTATCTAATATTAACGTCATACTGTGATTGTGCCGATATATTTTTTAAGCTAGTTGTGTGAAATCTGGATAAGTATCAAAATCAATCGTTGTTCAAATGAAACATTATATACTCGTATATATATATATATATATATATATATATATATATATATATATATATATATATATATATATATATATATATATATATATATATATATATATATATATATATATATATATATATAAATTCAAATTACGCTTTTTAATTTTGGTTATTGATGTTGTGCAAGAGAGAACGATCATCGTTATGGTTTACTTAATATAGAACGACTACACGGGGTAGAATTTTATCCGGACTAATTTATTAGGAATATGATAAACGATACACATGGGCTAGGGTATATACGAGGTAAGCTCAGTTGAACAAGCTGTTCAACATTATATATGTGCAACTTGTTCAATTTTTAATGATATCTATTAGCACACATATTTATGGTTATCGCAAGCCAATTTATTAATATATAGTGAATACTAATTAAATTCTTTAACGTTAATTATTATTTTTGGTTACAGGAAATCGGACTACGCTCATAAACTGCCATCACACACGCACCAACCAGATAAGGATAATTCAATTATTTCGATTGTCGTGATTTCGATGGCATGTCCAAAACTAGGATACAAGAAAATACATTTCTTCAATTGAACTCGTCTTCGGTGGTACTAGAAATCTCAAGGAATAAAAAATTATAAAGCAGAATTGAACGACAGAGAAAATAATAACCTACAAAAGTACAATGAAATCATATCATGTGAGTGATAATATCAGTCAAGTACTCGTAAACATCAGTTTAGAGCCAAGTTATCATAAACATCAGTTGAGAGATACGTCGTCTTCCCTAACACCGAACATTTTTTGACAATTAACTCAGGAGAAATAATTTTATGAAAAACGAAATAATTATTGTAAGTCTTTACCAATTTCACTCAAATGTAATATAGTTTAAGTTTAACAAATCATTATATATATATACATATATATATATATATATATATATATATATATATATATATATATATATATATATATATATATATATATATATATATATGTATATATATATATATATATATATATATATATATATATATATATATATATATATATATATATGTATATATATATATATATATGTATATATATATATATATATATATATATATATATATATATATATATATATATATATATATATATATATATATATACATACGTAGGCATAAATACACATATACATACACACATATGAACTGATTAAAATGATTTTGATAAAACAAATATAAGTAAAGGGTCATCCAAATGTGACGCCTAGATGTCAGCAGTATAAAATTTTTACACGTGACATCTTTTCAAATGACATAAGCCATTTTGTTTTATTAGAAGGTAGTACAGTTTTAATCATGGACAGGTACACATTGCAACAACGCGTTTACATCATTAAAACTTATTATGAAAATGGGCGTTCTTTGAAAAATACCCATCGCAAAATTCGTGATTTTTTTGGTGTAAGATTAGTGAAAAAATTCGATGAAACTGGTTGTGTTACTGATAAACCAAAAAGTGGAAGACCAAAAACTGTACGCACAAATGAAAATATTGCTGCTGTTAGTGAAAATGTAGAAAATGAACCGACATCAATTTCGCGTCGTTCGCAAGAATTGGGCATATCTTATGGCTCCTTATGGCGGCTTTTGCATAAAGATTTGCATTTACACGCTTACAAAATTCAATTAACCCAGAAATTGAAAGAAAGAGACCATTTACAACGTCATAATTTCGCTAGTTGGATTATTGAACAGCGAACGACAGATCCATTGTTTTCAAGCAAAATTTTGTTTAGTGATGAAGCCCATTTCACAATGGATGGATTCGTCAATAAGCAAAATTGTCGTATCTGGGGTGATGAAAATCCTTGTGTTATTCATGAAAAATCTTTATACCCACCAAAAGTTACTGTTTGGTGTGCATTTTGGGCAAATGGAATCATCAAATGGGCCATTCTTCTTCGAAAATGATGCTGGAAATGCTGTTACTGTGAATGCTGAGCGATACCAATCAATGTTGAGAGACTTTTTATGGACACAGTTGAGTCACATTGATGTGTCTGACGTCTATTTCCAGCAAGACGGTGCAACATGTCACACAACTCGACAAAACATTACGTTTTTGCAATCAAAATTTCCTCAACGTGTAATTTTACGAAATTCAGATTTCAATTGGCCTCCAAGGTCATGTGATCTAACACCATTAGATTTTTTTTGTGGGGTTTTTTGAAAAGTCGAGTGTATGCTAACAAGCCACAAACAATTAATGATCTAAAGAACAACATTCAAGTTGCAATTCGTGAAATAACACCAGCAACATGTCGGAAAGTCATTGAAAATTTCGATATTCGGATTGATGCCTGCAGACGCAGTCGTGGTGGACACTTGAATGATATTCTATTCCACGTATAATTGTAATGGATCATACTTTTAATAAAAAAAACAGCTTGAAAAAATTGCAAATAGTTTGTGTTTTATTTAAAAGAAACATGTAGGCGCGTTTTTTGGATGACCCTTTATTATATATTTCTATTTTAAGTTACGATTTGGCTTTGTGCACGAGAAGGCAGTAATTATTGTGATTTATTCAATATATCGAAGCTGTAATCTACCATGATTATATCTTCAAAATGAAAACTATACACTTTTATCCGGAATACTAGCTAGTTTTTTTATATGATCCAACGTATATTTAAAACTTAAAAAAAAATATATATTAAAATCTAGTTATGTTTAAAATAGATTTTAAAAAGTTGATTAAATAAATGATATATATTTAAAAAAAATGCATTTTTCATTCAATTTTCAATTACAGCGTTAAGTTTGATCGCCAATTTAAATGTTATACATATAACTCGGTCGTACAAATTGTTTTTTCATCAATTCAACTTAGATTTGGAATCCATTGCCGCTTTTAATTATTTTGCAGAACAAAATTCGGTTGGGAGTTTAAATGACATTTTACAATGTGTTGAAATAGAATTTGCACGACATACTAAATTAATTTGTATAATAAAATCATACATAAATGCTTGAAATTCAACTGAGGTGAAACGTCTATCAAAAGTGATAATAATTTAAATTTTAGTAAAACCAATCAAAAATCAAAATACTAGGTAACTACTACTGAATCTTATGTACCGTTCTATAGTTTAATGTACTTTTTATCTAAATAAATGTATTTGAATAAAAAAGTCAATTCAAATACTTAAAATTGTTTTAAAAATTCACACTGTTAAAAATCGTAACGACTTTTATGATAACCATCTTGTATCTAGTTTAACAATTGCTGTCTTTTATGATGCCATCTTGTATCGAGTATAACAATTGAATGGGAATAAAAAAAATTTAAATAATTTTTGAAGTATTTACTTTCATTAACATGTTTGGGTATTTTAATTGTGTACTTCGTATTATCGCATTAACAATATGCATTAAAATATCAATAAATACGATTTATATTATTAAAGTTATAAAGTGCCATCTCTTATCCAATATTTGAAGTATATGTTTCTTTTTCGTAGATCATACGTCATTGATCTCGTTTTATATATTTTTATATGGCGTTTAGAACCAATCAATGCGTATATGTATACGGCCGTTTCCCATCGAAAAACATGGCTGATCCTATGGATGTGTAATGGGTTAGAAAGTGGTAAATACATCAACAATCGTAAGAAAAAGCTGATTTTTTCGAAATTTTTGACTTTTAACTTCCTATAACTTGGTAGGCAGGCCCGACAACCAATTACTCACTTTCCAGAGTTTGGAAAATGATTATTTATCAACAATCCTGGATTAATAATTTTCATTTAAACCAATATTTTAATTCATGATTTTGAAGATTTAAGAATCTAGATTTTTATATTTTCGATCGTGAATAGAAAAATAAAACGAAATGAATTTATAATATCGGGTTTAAAAGCATATTGTTTGATATATTGTGCTTTGGTTCCCGCATACAAGTACTAATATGATTTTATTTTACATCCCGCTCGTTTTTTTTTCATTTTCCTTCGTTTCAATATTTTTTAGAAATAATGCAAACAGTTTTGTGCTTCGTTGTCTTTTAGTGCATTTCGCTTCATTTTTATTTTATTTTTGATTTTGTTTCTTGTTTCAAGGCCGATTTAGACTTTACAACAATGTTGGCAACAAAAAATGTTTGGAAAAAGAAACGATTAGTACATTGCGTTTTTTATTTGTCTAAGAAGAACAGAAATATAAACAAACATTATTTTGTTGAGTTTTTTTTATTTTTTTTTGAGCTATTGTTTGAGCAAAAACGTAAAACATACTATAAAATATAGTCGGGTCGAGTATATTTTATGGGAACAATAAAAAAATCCACAACAAAATTGACGATTTTTATATTTTTATAGTACAAAACGAAAAAATGCAAATTATTTTTCTCTAGGCGTTATATGTTTATAGTAGAAAAATAATAAACGACAGTGTTTTTTATACATAATTAAATTTAATTTATTTTAAATTTTGAAAACAAGAGGATAAGAGGACCATTAGAGCTACACACGGATCAAAGAAAGAACTTTGAATAACATTAACAACTAATAGGTAAGGCCCTCAATGATCTGGCTACGGCCGTAAGAAGCGCAAGACATGATGAGGGAAAAATAAAAAGAAAGACGGAATGGTAGTAACTTGAAAGTGGTCATGGTCAACAAGAGTTTATGTCGTGAAATAACGTGATTTATTAAAAATGCTTTAGGATAAAAATTATCATTTCACGAATTTTTATTAATTGCAAATAATATCGAATTGAATAAAATCTTTTGAAGTTTGTGTTAATTAGCCGGTTTTTTAAATAATTGTGGTAGTGCTATACCTGATTAATGAGACTGAAACTCACGCATTGCTGTATTTATTACTTCTCCTTGTATCTAAAGCTAGATTATCGAAACTAAACAATCCCATGACATCTTGAATGGATGTATCTTGACTCCGGCTTTATAAGTTCTAATCCTAAATTGTTTTGCTACCAATATGCTCTTGTTGGATTGTTACCAACTCTAACCAGGAAACACCCACTTTCGTTCAAATCCAATAGATGCTAATAACACATCCTAACACATTATAGCTTTATTGATAAATTAGTTTATGATATACCGTCACGATTTTAGATTGTCAACTGTCGCATTTCGTAACATATATATACGTTTTAATTACATGAAATAAATGTTTAACTCATTTATAATCCTTAAAACCATCTCGAACCGCCCGGGTTGCGCAGCGGTTACAGCTGCGGCAGTTGGAGCGGAAGGTACCGGGTTCAAATCCCGATAGGGGCAGGATGCAAAAGGGATTTTTCACCACACGATTACGATCGGTGGTGTAAATGAACACATCTATGATCCCCTTGTGGAGTGCAGAATTCATTGGCCAACCCATTTTCCATGTCAGTACTATATGCTGTCATGGAGCTATGCAATTTGCAGATGGTTCTACCTAAATCGGACCTATAGCCGTACGTCCTCGATTTGGCTGTAATGGCGTAAGGTAAGGACGTAAATACGTGAACCGCGAAAGAGTTGGAAGTGCCTCGAGCCCCGAAACAGATTGTAGAGATAAAAAATAAACAAACAAACCATCTCGAAGTATACATTTTTATTTTTACTTGAAAACTCACAAAAAATATATTTAAATGAAAAAAATTATACCACGACGACATTTTTATTTTACAATTTTTCCCTTTCTATCTCATAGGCATTTTTTATATTGTGCGTAGCTTTTTTGAACCAACAAAAAATTTTGTGGAAAAATGTTGTAAAGTCTAAATCGGCCTTTAGACTTTACAACAATGTTGGCAACAAAAAATGTTTGGAAAAAGAAACGATTAGTACATTGCGTTTTTTATTTGTCTAAGAAGAACAGAAATATAAACAAACATTATTTTGTTGGGTTTTTTTATTTTTTTTTTGAGCTATTGTTTGAGCAAAAACGTAAAACATACTATAAAATATAGTTGGGTCGAGTATATTTTATGGGAACAATAAAAAAATCCACAACAAAATTGGCGATTTTTATATTTTTATAGTACTAAACGAAAAAATTCAAATTATTTTTCTCTAGGCGTTATATGTTTATAGTAGAAAAATAATAAACGACAGTGTTTTTTATACATAATTAAATTTAATTTATTTTAAATTTTGAAAACAAGAGGATTAGAGGACCATTAGAGCTACACACGGATCAAAGAAAGAACTTTGAATATCATTAACAACTATGTAATAGGTAAGGCCCTCAATGATCTGGCTACGGCCGTAAGAAGCGCAAGACATGATGAGAGAAAAATATAAAGAAAGACGGAATGGTAGTAACTTGAAAGTGGTCATGGTGAACAAGAGTTTATTTCGTGAAATAACGTGATTTATTAAAAATGCTTTAGGATAAAAATTATCATTTCACGAATTTTTATTACATTGCAAATAATATCGAATTGAATAAAATCTTTTGAAGTTTGTGTAAATTAGCCGGTTTTTTAAATAATTGTGGTAGTGCGATACCTGATTAATGAGACTGAAAGCCACGCATTGCTGTATTTGTTACTTCTCCTTATGTATCTAAAGCTATATTATCTTAGCCATGGCATCTTGAATAGATGTATCGGACTCCGGCTATACGTTCCAAACCTAAATTGTTTTGCTACCAATATGCTCTTGTTGGATTGTTTCCAACTTTAATCAGGAAACACCCACTTTCGTTCAAATCCAAGAGATACTAATTACACATCCATACACATTATAGCTTTATAGAAAAATAAGTTTATGATGTACAGCCACGATTTTAGATTGTCAACTGTCGACACTTCGTAACAAATATATACGTTTTAATTACATGAAATACATGTATAACTCATACATAATCCTTAAAACCATCTTGAACCGCCCAGGTGGCGAAGTGGTAAAGCTGCGGCAGTAGGAGCGGACTGTACCGGGTTCAAATCCCGATAGGGGCAAGGATTTTGCAAAAGGGTGTAAATGAACACATCTATGACCAGCTTGCGGAGTGCAGAATTCATGGGCCAACCCATATTCCATGTCAGTACTATATGCTGTCATGGAGCTATGCAATTTGCAGATGGTTCTACGTAAATCGGACCTATAACCGTACGTCCTCGATTTGGTTGTAATGGCGTCAGGTAAGGACGTAAATTAGCGAACTGCGAAAGAGTTGGAAGTGCCTCGAGCCCCGAAACAGATTGTAGAGATAAAAACAAACAAACAAACCATCTCGAAGTATACATTTTTATTTTTACTTGAAAACACACAAAAAATATATTTAAATGAAAAAAATTATAGCACGACGACATTTTTATTTTACAATTTTTCCCTTTCTATCTCATATGCATTTTTTATATTGTGCGTAGCTTTTTTGAACCAACAAAAAATTTTGTGGAAAAATGTTGTAAAGTCTAAATCGGCCTTTAGTTTGCTACGAGCATTTGAGGCGAAAGCACGTGTTCGTTGTTAGTATGATTTTGTTTTTACGTAATATTTTTAGATCACATAACATTTTATGCGTTTTATTTTTTTTTAGGCTTACAGAATTTTTATTTAGATTATTAAAACAGTTTGAATTGTATGACTTATGCGATATTCTTTGGACAAAAAAAAAGTTGCTCTGACAGCTAAAAAGTGCTCTTTTTGCTCGAAACACGTGCGTTTTTGACATAACACATTCTTTGGAAATGATCTCGAGCACTTTTTTTTTGATCTCGAGCACTTTTGAAAAATCGAGATTTTTTCGCAGATTTTACACACACATATAAATTTTTAAATGCCAAAACAATATAAACAAAAACAACGCCATTTTTAATTTCATTTGTGAACTATATTTTGTCGTAAATGTGTGAAATTATCCAAATTAAATAAAAAGTTAATAACAATAATAATAAGGGATTTTAATAAAATAAATCTATATGTTTTAAAAGACAATACTATGAAATTTATGTTTGTGTTAATTGTGTAGCATCATAATTTGTATTTTATTTTCACCAATACATCGACAAAAAGAGCAATTTTTTTTTTCGTATTCTTTGATAAAAAAAAAAGTGCTCTTTTCTCTCATTTTGCAAAGAATCCCAAGTATAACAAAGCTAAACTCAAAAATGAGCTATCGTTTTTCCCTTCGAAATATGCGAAAATAGTCGAAAGATAAATACATTAGTAGTGGTGCGTATATGTATACAGCGTTGTGCTTAGAAAACTGCGTATTATTTGACATTTTTAAAATTTTTCTTGTTTATTTATATATTTGGAATTTCTAAGAAATGTGAACACCTGCACTTTAATTAAATTTCTGGGTGGAAATTGTGAGTTAATTGTAAGTATTCGTTCGAAAATATGTATTTAATTTTTTTGGTAAAACAGTGATAAAACGAGTTTATTATACCTTAAAAATCTATCCTATTTTTTGGTAAAAAATGGGGAGGAGACACAAGTTTCATATGTACATAGTTGGTTTTCATTCATCACTCAACCGTTCTAAGCGATTTATCAAATAGTGCATTTCAATTTCTGTGGCTTGTGATTTCAAATAAATATAAGTGTTATCATAATTACAATGGAGAAAGATCGTCCTTATTGGTGACATCTAAGAAAAATTACTGTGTTGTGGACATTTTGTTTCAGATTAGGAAATAAATTAATATGATCAATATTCTAATATTCATTATTACGGAAAAAATAATTTAAAATATTATTCAAACTATCTTCTTATTATTATATTAATTTTAAATCATATTTATATACATAATTTATTAAAATTACGTTTTACATTCGAAAATTTTAAAGTTTATATGAATATTCATTTTATTTTTTATTTATTAAATTTTTATTCATATTAAGTTATATTACAATACAAATTAATAAAAATTATTTTGTTGTTTCTAAACCATTAAAATTTGTAGTTTTATTTAATTAATCCGCTAACATTTGAATTTGACGTTTCACATATAAATGCTCAAAAATATTCCCGCCAAATTTATTTTTGACATTTGAACACACATACATATGCACAGTTTTACTATATTGAGTTTCGTCAGATTCGACTTATCGCGACACGTTTCATACGAAATCTTATTCTAAGTCGAAAGAAAAACTATGTAAAAGTCGAAACTAAATATAAGTTTTTACTTCGATATTTGACGAAAAAGTCGAATTTTGTTATACTTGGGATATCACATTAAATTACTTTCATTCTTTATTAAAATTATAAAATTGATATTTTGGTCAATTACGTTTGTTGTGCTTTGTTGTCTTTTAGTGCATTCGTTTCGTTTTTAATTTATTTTTGATTTTGTTGCTTTGTTTGTTTTAGTTTGCTACGAGCAGTTGCGACGGGAGGATGTATTTGTTTTATGATAAATTTTATGTTTTCGTAATTTATTTTTAATATACATAAAATTTTATCTGTTCGGAATTTTTTTTTAGGTTTTTAGATATTTATCAATTTTATTTGGATTTTGATAATGTCTATTTGAATTTTAACTAGGAAATAAATTAAACAAAATGTTAATTTTATTATTTCCAAAAATAATTAAATTGTTGTTTCGTTTAATTTTTTCGAAATAGAATTAACGAATTAACAATTATACAAATTTTGTCAACCGACATAGTCAATAAAATTATGAATTGAATAATATAAAATTTATTTATATTTATATGTTTATTAAAATTTATATTTTCGCAAATATATTTTAAATTTGCCAAAAATTAAATATATTTTAGGTCAATTTTTTTCATACTGACAAGTAAACATACAATACAATACAAAAACAGTAACAGACAATGTACCATCAAAAACAAACAGAAACAAAAAAATCAACGTAAACAAAACAAAAAAAATAATGTTTGTGACTTTGTGTATTCTTTGTGTGCTAGAGTGTTTTTCCTATACAAAATTCAAATGCAAAAGAGGAGTTACGTTATATAATCACTGTTTATACATTTTCTCGAATCACATTGAACCATTTTGATCATGTGATCATATTCTATAAACGAAATATTATCGAACTTAAATATTAGCCGAAAATACAAACAAAAATCAGAAAAATTTCTTATGAATGAAAAATTTGAGTATGTATCAATAAATGGGAAAATTATTTTACCACAGTCCTGATAAATAATCATATTTAGATGCCTCATATACAAAAATTGATGTTAAGGCCTGTATTGTAAGATATAACAAAGCAAAGTCAAAAAATTGCGAGAAATCGACAGTTTACGAACGAATTGTACAAATTTTGTTGTTTTCTAACCATTTACTCATACTAACTCATAAAAGAAAATAATTGGCCTGAGCTTTATTGGTATTGAACCAATTATAACATATACATGTATAAAAATTAAATAAATCAAAACGTTTTTATTTTTATCATAACTATTAAAATAATTCGTATTTTCATTTGATTTCCATATATGTTATATGAAAATGTTTGATTTAAATTTTGATATAAAAATAATTTTTGTTTTCAGTATTTTTCATTCATTAAATTTGATTCAAAAAACTTCAATTTTACATTAGTTCTTATGGAAAGTATCAAAATCTATACCCCTTAAAAAAGCTCTATAAATTTAAAGGGTCTTTGTGTTTGGCTTGTATTATTTAGGATGCTTTGCCTAAACATACCAAATTCCTTAAAAATATATGAAAACTTCAAAAATTGTAACAAGAAACAAGACATGAATGAAATACAACTGAAAATGGCATTCCAAGAAATTAAAAACAACAATGGCAACTATAAAAGCGCATATACAGATGGATCAAAAAGAAAAGAGAAATGTGGATTAGGAATTTACATTGAAGATAATAATATAATTTCAGTACAACAAAGGAGAGAAACAAGTATAAGAACAACGGAATTATTAGCAATATACTTAGCATTGGTCAACCTAATTAATAATAACCACAAAAAAATAATAATATACACGGACTCGAAAAGCGCCTGTAGATCAATAAAAAATTGTAAAAAAACAAATCTAAATACTATGAATCAATCATAATAGAACTCGCAGATGAGCTCCCAGATCATGATATCAAAATACAATGGATAATGGGACATATTGGAATATTAGGCAATGAACAGGCAGACAGCAGCAAAAAGAGCAACATTAGAAGGATTCAACGACAAATTAGAAAACAATAAAGTACCTATAGAAGATATAATCCTGATTATTAAAAACAAGCTATTCAAAGAATGGAAAGGTGAATATGAAAAGGCAACCAGAACAAAATAACTATTCAACAGGATCATTAATGACCCAGCACCACCGAAAATAACTTGGTTTCGAAATATGCATATGAATACTCAGTACATAAAAATCATAAACAGAATTAGAGCAGGACATACATATAACAAAATATTCAAATACAGAATCAGAATAGAATCGAATGACAAATGCAATATTTGTAATGTCAAAGAAACAGATTTGCACATTACGGATAGATGTCCAAAATTCAAAATACTGAAAGGCAAATACAAAAAAATTGAAGGAAAAACATTAATAGAGATATTGAAGGGTAATAAAATAGAAGAACTATTACAACTATCTAGGTTCTATATAGAAACAAAAATAGAAGATTAAAAGAATTACAACGGGTATACAGATAAAAACGACTTTACAGAGAATATCGTGCTGATAAGTGGGTGGGTAATGTAAGAACTAGAATTAAAAATAATATTTGAGGCGTTGGTATAAAACATAGAAAATTAAGATATTGAATTGTAGTAATTTATTAATAGATAACATGGTACAAAATTAAGAGCAAATTGGTAAATCATTACCAGCTCATAAATAATTGAAATAAATAAATAAATAAATATAAGGAATTGCATACTAAAAATTAAAATTGCTTTTATAAATTAAATTAGTGACGAAACGACACAAAGTGATAAAATGGAAATTCATTTATCCACAAAAATTGTAATTAGTTTATTTGAATCAACAAGCATTTCACAAACACGAATAGCAAAATAGCGCTACGAGGGGTCTAGAAGTTTTTAATCTACAAATTCAGTATGTATTCAAGTATTATGTTTTTGGAAGAATTTTGCACATACTTAATTTGATATTTTTGCTGCGATATTTTGCAACCATAATGTAATTTCTTGGAAATTTTTCTTTTATAATAATCAATAAATAATACAGATATAGTTAATCAACATCAATGCCCAAAAAGTGGCAGTTGAAATACTAAGACAATAATTTAGTTTAATTTTACTTACTTTTACAGTGTAATTTCTTGTGGGAAGATGAGGTTTTGCCAATCGATCTAAATGGCTAATAATGACAACAGCCGCTTGCTTTAGATCAATAGGAGTCGAATCATTTTCCGGTAATGTTAAAAATCGTAAAAATGATTCCGTTGAACTAGAAGCAATACCTTCTACAGGTCCTAATCCAAAGTTTGTTATTTTTTCATATCGTCTCAATATTGGCGCCAGTGGAGCTCCGGTGTCTTGTGGTAGAGCTCGGTTGTCATTAGTTTCGGCTTCTTTTTCCCAAACTGTCAATAATAATACTATTGCCTCCAATGAAGCTCCAAGTGTTCCTTTTTGTGAGGCTAATTCGAGTAGTAAACTTAACGCTATGTATCGATCCTGTCGCGGTACAGCACACCGCACTCCATTTGTGTCACCTAATACAACTTGTCTCAAAAATTTAATTGACCTTTCAAGTACATCAATCCACAGAGCGGAAATCTGTGATGTATCAAACAATGAAGCCTCTGGCAAATCTTGAAGCGCTTCCAAAGCCTCTGATAATAGTTCACTACACAGTTCTGTATCCTCACCAGAACGCCAAGCACGGCGCAAAAACGCAAATGAAAAATTTAAAGCTGCTCGAGTGCCTACTCTAGCTAATCCCAAAGTTGCTTTATCTGCATGACTTTCAGGACTTTCAATTGTACCATATTTTTGAGTTTTCGAGTCAATTATCTCGATATTTTTATTTGAATTTTCAGTTTTATCATTTTTATATCGAGCGAGTGCAGTAAAATAGCGGTCATATACATAAAGTAACTGTTTTAAATATGATGCTGATAAACAGTTTGCGGCTGCTTTCAGTGTAATATCCCGTTGCTCTGATAGCAAAGACTTGATACAGTAACTTCTCTGTTCATTATTTGGTATAGGTCCCCAGAGCCAAGAATCTAGTAGAGACTCACTGGAGGTATATGTATTTGACTGGTTGAATGTGCTTAATAATTTTTTAGCACCTACATCATCCGTGTCTAGCTGTTGACATGCTGCACAGTTACAATTCGATGTAGAATTACAGTATCCAGTACAACAACCACATTGAAGTAACTCAACACCACAGTAATGTTTACCATCTTCACCTACATAAGATACATTACCGATAGAATTAACAACACTAGGCGAATTAATTAACGAAATTTCATTGTCCTGAATTAAATTGTTCCAGAGCACTGCTAGATCTTCATTTCCGCGGAGAGCACTATTCAAATCGGCTTTTAACCATTTCTTATCTAAAAATGGCAGCGATTTTATGTATAAATCTACTGAGCTCATAATTTAGAGGATATTTAGCATAGGAATCGAATTTATTTAATTCATTGTTTGTAGCTCATAGTAAAAACTGCACCTTTAAAAATTAAACAGGACAAAATCTGTCACTTTTGTTGTTATTAATCGCGGTACATTGAGAAACCTGACTTCATGATCATGTTTCGTATCAATCTTCAAGTTTTAAATTGTTTAGCAGTAATTTAAGTAAATTTTAGGAAACAATTTTCACTTTAACAAAAAATTTATCGTTTTTTTCTTACACACCACACGACTTTTGTTTTTATTAAAGAGTAGCCATTTAATTTTCACTCAATTTTGGTTGCAAACAGTTATTTAAAACTCAGCTGATCGATTTAGATGGTTACATGGCTAAAGTATGATACATAGACGAAATAAGAAAAAATTAACAATTCTTTAATTTTATTTTTGACAGATGGACAATATTTAATATTTCTCAACTATAATAGCTTTAATATTTCCATTATGAAAACTATACTGACAAAATAATCAAAATAGGATGAAAATATAATTTTACTTAAAGTGTGAGAGAAATAAAAAACATTTCCACTACAAAAAATTTATTCAGTACTGAATAAATTTGTATGGTTACTAAAAAAATAATTATAGCAGCACTGACAAAAATATCTAGAGAAATATTTTTATTCAGTACCTATAAATCGAATAAATCTTTTAACCGTTTAATATTTCCGAAAAGGTCTAACAATACTATAATATTGTTGCATAATTTTGATATTTTTAACAGATAAAGTAAATGGTATAGTAGTGAAGAATTACTCAATTATCTTTAAATGCATTCATGATGTATACTCTTTTGAAAATAGTACATATATAATAATATATGTACAATTTAATAATATCATACATACCTAGTGAATTTACAATTAACGTACATAATGTAGGTATACAAAAAACAGAGCTACTGTTGCATTCATATGTTTAGTTATTCAAATTTTTCGTGGGCAATACCATTTTCTAGAATCCATAACTGTCATCATACATTGAAGTTATTGTATTGTTTATTAAATTTTTCAACGAGATAAAAATGTAAACAGATATTCAAAAATTGATAAAAATGTCTTTTAATGAAAGTATATATAATTTAATATCATCACTATGTGAAAATTTAAGAAAATCAACAAATACTGATCCCAAAAAGCTTAAACGAATATTCTTTGAATCGCTGCTCAGAAAACCTGTGCAAAACAACTTTATTGAAATATTTGATCCGATTAAGGAGCTTAATATACAAAGTTTTAAGCTTAAACTTAGTTCTCAAAATTATTTTGAATATAAAAAATGTGATGAATTCGATCAATGTATTGAGCGGATTGGAAACAGTGATTACTTTAAACATGACGAAGGCCGAGCCATGTTAATATTTCTACTATCTTTGAATAACCCGGTATTCGAAATAAATAATTTAAAGTTATTTAATTTTGGATTTACAAACGATATGGCTATTTCAAAGGCATTTACACCTTTGAGCTATGATAAAAATCCATACATACCACAAAATTTTACGAATCCAAAATTTTTTCACCTTCAATGCTATGCGGAGAATCAGTCGATAAGGGAAGAAAAAGAATCTCAAGGTTTTTTTGCGTTAAACTTAAGTTCATGCATAAACACGGCGTCAAATAATAATATGTTAAAAATTATTGATCAATATGAAATGGGAAAAATGTTTAACGTAGATACGTCCATTGAAAAAATACATGAGACTTCTGGGTACATATGGCAACAATTAGGTAATCGGACTATATAATCAAATAGAGAATTTTAATTTTATTTATTTTATTACTTTTCATTTTAGGATCAAACTTGTTCCCTCCTGAAAAACAGTTTGCATCAGAAGTAAATAATTTCCTACATTTGAGAAGTTTAATAACTGATGATATAGAGCAATCAAACATAAAAATCGTGCATTTTGATAATTTTTTACGTGACCTCAAACTAGTAACAGTTGGAATACAGTCGGAGTCTTTTGAATATATTGACGAAAATTTTAGGATAGTGTCTAATTTAACAACCGAAAATATATCACCAGAAATCGTAAAAGGATTTGTTTCCGAATTGGTTGAATGTGGCACATGTTATCGACGGTTAAGAATTCTTGTCGAAAGGAATCCGTACAATTTTAAACTTTTGCACGAAGGTTTTATTTTTAAGTCCTTGTGCTCTAGTATCGATAAATTTTTGATTCTTTTTAAAGAAGTAGTTATGAGTTATCAGGATACCTCAATAATGAAATTTAAAATTCGGATACAAAACGGGTACAATCAAATAGTAGGATTATCTAAATTATTTTCTGTACATCCGACATGCCATAACAATAACAAACTGCCAGTTGGTTCTGAAATTCTTGTATTTCTTTATCATGAAATCATTCAGATTACGAACGATGAAACCCTTATGCTGTACATTTCAATTTTGCGAGATTGCTGCCATGTTTATTTTAAACAATTAGATAAATGGCTTTTTTACGGTCATCTAGAAGATCCGTGCCAAGAACTTTTTATCTATCATGTCAATAATTATCGACCAGATACAAAAACTTTTTTTGATCGCGCTTATTTAATCAGGAAACCGTTAGTACCAAAATTTCTTCAGGGATTTGAAGATGATATTTTGCTTTGTGGTAAATACACAATGCTTCTAAAATCATTTAAACCATCACATCCATTATTCAAAGTAAAACCACCGGAACTATCTGTTTGTCTCACACTCGAAGCAATTAAAGACCTCGAAAATAATTGTTATGATTACTATGAACGAGCATCTACAGTATGCGGAGAACGGATTTCAGTGGAGAAACTTTTTTTCGAGAAACACAAAGCAAAAAAATCATTTTATGAAGTTGTACAAAGAAAGTTTAAAGAAAATTTAGAAAATTGGAAAGTTGAAAAACAAGAAAAAATTAAACGAGATACTATCGAAAAACAAAAATATTTAGATGATCTAAAACATCAGATTGTTGTTAATAAAGAAAATAAGCTAATCGATCGATTGACAAAAATAGAGGAAGAACATTATTATATGCAACAGGCCAAAGAAATGGAAGATCGTCAGATAAAACAAGAAAAAATAGATACAATTAAACGAATAAAAATTTACGAAGATTTAAACAAGATAATAACAGAGGAGAAGTTCGAGGCTGAAGCAAAAGTGCAAGAGTTCAATGATGAATTGATGAAAATGTCACAAACAAGTGAAACGTTTATAACCCCGGAAGAAAGTGTTTTTAAGCTAAAAATCGAATATACAAAAAGCGAAGATCCGCCTATATTAAAAAAAAGTGCTTCTGATTATTTCAACTCTAATGAACCATATGATGAGTTACTCGCTAATAAACAAAAAATGCTTGGTTCTTGCGTTTCAAATATGTACGATGTCAACAAAAACTTCCGTGAATCAGAAAAAAATCGTATTAAAATTCTTCAAGAAGAATATAATATAATTGATTGCAATAAAAATATTAAGAAAAATTCTAATATGCAATCAAAAATAACCGGTGATACGTTAACCGATCTTCAAAGAAATAAACTCAAAGTATTAGGACACGAATATGCTATTGATTTGGGTCCCAACTTTTATAAAAAAGAAGAAATAACAGAATTTTCAAATAATCGCCGACGTAATATTGGTAGTGAAATCACTTATACAAACATAGAAGAAAATATTATGTTAAAAAATGAATCGAAAGAACCGTTGTCAGCTCGCGTTATAAACAGAGATAAGAATACGTTATCGGACATAATCGGAATATCATCTTATTCTGATCCATTTGAAAAACAATCCAATCTAAAAGAAATGTCCGATTTACAAAAAAACCGTTTAAAAATAATGTCGCAGGAATTTAATCTTTTTGATGTTCCTTCACCTCCTGATCAACTCAAGGCAAAATTGAATTTAGATTTTGACCGTATTCGAAATAAGCGTAAGGTATTGGAATGCGAATATAATATACTAACGGGAAGTCCGACATCAACGGAAAGTGATATAACACCTATGAAAGATGATTATGATAATTACGAGAATGATGTAGAAATGGCGAATATATCTGAAAAATTAAAATTAAATACAGATTTAAATGATACCAAAAGGTTTGGAATACCCGACACAGCAACACTAAATATAGAAACACCAGAAAGTGCATTAAATACGGCTGGTATTTTATCAAAAACGGGATTTCTCTTTCCCGAAAGTGAAAAGGACCAAATTATAAATAAAAATATTGCCACCGTATATCCGAAGATTGATCTCCCATGTAGAAAGGAACATAATTTCTTTGCGCTACCTATGGACACAGATGAAGATGATTTTAGTACCACACATGATTTGAAACTATCAAGCACTCGCTCAATGAATGGTGTTAAGCTCACTAAATACTTGCAATTATCTTTAACAGTACCTTTAAATACTCATCTCAAAATAATTAACAATGAAATATTAAAAATTTATCTTGAAGATCTGAAACTTCTCGATCACTTTAGGAGTTTACGAAACTATTTTTTCTTAATGGATGGAGAATTTGGAAGTAATATATGTGATGGTTTAATTAGTCGATTGGAGAATGGATTTCAGCCAAAGAACTTATTAAGCTTTCCTATGCTTCATATCATTCTGGAGAAAGCGGTAAACTCAAGTATTTATGGAAGTGATAAAAATTCCGATCGTTTATCATTTAACGTCAGTGAAATACCAGAAAAATTTGATTTTGAGTCTCCCGATGTTTTATCAATTTTATCTTTAAGTTATCAAGTCACGTGGCCATTGAATTTGATTTTAAATGCTGAAACTCTTAAACAGTATTCGAATATATTTCGTTATTTAATTAAGATTCGGCGAATTGGATGGCTTCTAGAAGACATATTCAGATATTTAAAAAGTTCAATTAAAGAACATGACCGCAGTATAATATATTCCCCGCAATACAGCGATATTCAAATTTTTCGGCATAAACTTTCACATTTTATAATGACGCTGCAAAATCATATCACAAGTAATGCATTACAAGCTGCATGGAAAACATTCAAAGATCAATTAGTTAAATGTAAAACAATGGAGGATTTATATAAAAAGCATATAGCATATATAAAAAAAATAATGTTTCTGTGTATGCTTAACGAAAAATCTACCGAATATTATAAGGCTATCGATCGCATTTTGAAAATCATTATAAGATTTTGTCATCTTCTTACATCTGCAACGTGGCGGAAGAATAATGATGGGACTGCATTTGTTCATCCCAAATATGCTAAAATTAAGAAATTGGACACAAGCTTTGAAAATTGTATCAGATACACGATTCATTTGGGGAATAAAATTGTACGCTATGGATATCAAGTTGAAATTGGTGATTTTGTTAATTCCATTAACATAAATGGATATTATGATAAGAAAAATCAGTCGGTGAATGGAAACGATACCGAGGGAGTATAATCGAAAGTTAAAGCTGTATTGCAGTTGGTGTTTATTTGTTAAAAATAAAAAATAATTTTTGTTGCATTTACCATTTATCAGTCAATATTTTATTGTCTGAGCACATTTTAAATTCCTAAAATAAAATTTGTATTAAGACACATTTTAATTTTCTCTTATTAAATATGGGCTGTTGCAATTATCTGATATTCACATCAACTTATAAGTGATTAATGAATATTACAACAAAACGGAAATTGTAAAATCAAACATTACGTGGACCAAAAAATTGATTTATTCGTTATTTTCTCTACGCAATTATTAACTAAACATAAAATATGTTTAATTTTATTTTATTTATATATAATTATTTTGATTCAAAATATTCGAATAGAAAGTTACTTAGTACACTCGTCCTTTAATTTCATACTCGATAGCATTAATTCGTATTAAATTTCTGATCTTATGATTGAAAACTCGGTATGTGACATCAACTTCGCGTTTGGTGTTATATATCACAATCATGATTCTTGTGAATTTTAAAAGCCTACTTTCGTACTCATCCATCAAGATTCAACTCACATTCACACACGAGAAATACTTTATAACAAGATACTTCAACCTCATTACAAGTTAAAACGTGTGATTACCATACCGGAATCAGTTGCGCCTTGGTTTCTCCAAGCAGAGATTAGATATTTGGTTCGGACTCGTTGATTTTGACACCAACAGTTCTGAATACTGAATCAAGTATCCCTGTCACTTTATTGCCCCTAATTCCAATCATACAAAGATCATTTGCATATGCAAGAAGTTGATTAAATTGTAGGAATAAGGTATTGTATTGAGGTTTTTCACTTTTACTAAGGATGTATTCCAACATGAGAATAAAAAGTGTTGTGGACAGCGCATCTCCTTTTCGAACACCAACATTAATTGCAAAAGTTCTCTATAGCCTGTCTCCCCTTCGACACATAAAACAACTTTGAAACTACTTGAAAATCGACTGACCAATTTAGACGGAATCCTTGGCAGTCACCGATAACACAGTCCACCAGATAGATAATTCTTTCTAAAATGATGTTCGAGAGAGAAAACCCAAGAACAGACTACATTTACATATTTTAAAATATAATAGAATTGCAAATCGCAATTTTAAAGTTTTTATATTTCTTAAAGAGCCAACGGTGGGATTGTCCATATCTAAAAATGAAACTATAATAAACTTGAAAATGGCAGACTTAAGAAAGAAGCTGGGCAAAAAGTTATGACCAACCGAAATGAGTTGCAGATTAGGCATCACGTAGCTTTGAAGGAGGAAACAAAGGTCAACATTGTTCTCAAACCTCAAAAGGATTGCCGAACAAAGGACATTACGTCTTCATCAAGGGCAGATAAGAACGGAAAAATAACAATAGGTCACGAAAGCATGAAGGAGCAAATGCGTGTTGTTCAAGAAAGAGAGTTGGCTGAACAGGAGAGCATGAGAACCGCACGTACAGCATTATCGAACGATTGAAGCGGCAATAAAAAAGGGTTAACGAGAAATTTTAAGTGCTTGTCGTTACGTTAATTAACAATTTGACATAATCAAAATTGATCGAGGAGTTGTGGATTCAAAGACTAACGGCAACTCCAGAATTGTTCGACCAACGAGCTCAATTAAATAAAAACCACCAACGTTCGACGGAGCAATAACATTTAGCATCTTCAAACTACGGGTTGAACTGGAGGTCACAAAGAGCTGTTGGTGCGAAGAGAATCGAATAGCAACAATAAAAGGATTTGTTGCGGAATTACTACAGATCGTGTCGGACTACGAATGCCGTACGCAAAAATCATGTTGGCATTGAAGCGCAAATATGGAGGTAACTACAGAAGAGAGCTACATCGTATGAAATTAAAGGATCCGGTAAAACATAAAGTCCAAAATATTGAATTTGTTAATCTCGTCAAGACATTTATGTTGTTATTATGAACATCGTCCTGGAATAATCGTCAGAGAATAAGAGAGACGCTCCAGGAGTTTGTAGCCATATCGAACTATCAGTTCTCAGTGAATTCATTCATTTCAGCGAGCTATCAGTGAATTCATATTTCTCATAATCATAATACTAGAGTATACATTTTTATTTATTATTTCTTAAAAGCAAAAACATCTATTTTTTTAAATTTGGTCTTATCTGCCCTAAAATATAAAAAAAATAGCTCATTCATAAATACTAATAATCATAATAAATAGTGAATGTTTTTTAAAAGCGAAAAACCTATTTTTTTTTATAATTTGTTATTCATCCGTCAATATTTAAATCATATTCAAATATAATAATGGGCGTATCCAGCACGTTGAGATCTACTTATTAGATATTCTATAATGTAGAATAGTCTCAATTGTAGACTATCATTTAGTGTGCTGGATGTACAATCTATATATTATTGTCACGAATCACAGATGTCACCTGTGATAGTTAAAAAGAAAATTATAACAGTAGGGATTACCCTGTAACCAAATGTTTACATAAACGAACAAAATAAAAATAAATAATGAAATAGGCGGAGCGAACCAAATACGACGCAACGAAAATTCGAGAAGAGTAGAGAACAAAAATAATGGAATGTTCTACAAGCCTTTGCGTCGTATAAATACGTGTAGACATTTGAGTAACGAGACAGTTCAATTTTGAATTTCGAAGTGTTAATATCGGGAAGTGATAAAAAGTGAAGTGTTAAAATAATAGTAGTGATAAATATTGTGTAAAATAATAGTGAAAATAAATATCAGTGAATTATTTGTGAAATATTTGTGTAATTTTTGTGGGAAATAAATTGAGTTAAAATTTAAAGTTTGCGAGTTTGATATTCACAGTCCAGTGATCGAACTGGATAAAATTATTAGAATAACCACTCGGCGAAATCGTAACAATTGGTGACAGCGGTGGGATTGTGAATATCCAAGATGAAATTATTGGACTTAAAAGTGGCAGATTTGAAGAAGGAGTTGGGGCTACGGAATCTACCAACTGCGGGCAACCGAAATGAGTTGCAGTTGAGACTCCGTACAGCTTTGTTGGATAAAAATGTTGACCCAGATCAACAGGAATTTAATTTTGGGGCACCGGATTCAACCGAGGTGCAAGCGGTTGAAGTAACTACAGAATCAACGACCAGAGTAGAAGACCAGAATGTCGTCGTTAAAGAAACTACTCCAACAACATCTGGAGGTTTCGATATGGGGCAACTAATGGCCGCAATGCAGCAAATGATCGGCGGCCTCGAAGTCAAAATGATTACCGGCCAAGATCAATTAAAGAGCGACCTGAAGGAACAGATGCGTGCCGATCAAGAAAGCATGAGAACAGGACAAGAGAGCATCATCGAACGGTTGGAGCAACAAGAAAAATGTGTCAACGAGAAGTTTCGAGAGCTTTCCGTTACGTTTAACACAAAAGTTGACACCACCAAAATCGAAATGGATCAGCAATTTGAGGTGGCCGACCAACGATTCATGAAGATTGAAAAGGAGCTAATGGATCTCAAAACCAACGGCAGTGCTCAAGTTACTCGACCAACCAGCTCTATAAAATTGAAGCCACCAACGTTCGACGGAACTACACCATTCAACATCTTCAAACTCCAGTTTGAAATGGCGGCCACAAGGAATGGTTGGTGTGAAGAGGATCGGGTAGCAGCATTAATTGTGGCGTTAAAGGGAAGTGCTGCGGAGCTCCTACAAATCGTGCCAGAATACGAACGAGAGGATTACGGCAAAATCATGTTGGCTCTGGAGCGCAAATACGGAGGTGACCACCGACGGGAGCTACATCGTATGGAGTTGAAGGGACGATGTCAGCGGGTTGGAGAGACGCTCCAGGAGTATGCGGCTGATATAGAGCGGTTAGTGCACCTCGCCCACTACAACATGGCAGAAGAATACACAGAGCGGATCAAGATCGACGCTTTTACCGATGGTATACGGGATCCGGATACGAGACGTGCAGTTGTATTGTCTCCAAAATCATCGTTCGCGGAAACCATCGCGTGTGCATTAACCAACGAGACTGCAAACAACATCATCAAACCAGCAGTCAAGGTACGTCGTGTGGAAGTGGAACCAGCAATCAGTCACAAACAGGGCAATAACATCAGACCAGCAGATAACTGGCGGACCACGAGATTCCGGGATGGAACTAGTAAAATCAGATGTTGGGTTTGTGACAAAATAGGACACATCTCGAGGGAATGCTGGGAAATTAGGCGCAAACGGGCGAGAACACCATCGCCGATGTACCGACGGCCACCGGAGGAAAGAAAAGCAGCAGCCGTGGAGGAACGCCAAACAACAACGAAGGCGTTAAACGAGTAAGAGTCAGCTTTGAGGAGCAAAAGCTGACTCCCACAACCAAATGCTCCATAACCTTCATCCCCATTTCCAGATTGGCAAAAGGTGGTGATAGCTTGATCGTGCGAGGCGAAGTAGAGGGACGATCCAGTATAATAACGTTGGACACCGGAGCAACGAGAACGATTGTGCGGCCGGATTTTATCACGAATGGAGTTCAGACAATGAAAGGGTTCAAGTTACAAACGGCGACAGGCGACAGTGCGGCTATCAAAGGAAAGAAGGAGGTGGAAATACGAATCGGGAACAATGGTTTTCAACATGAAGTTCTGGTTGCGGATATTATGGATGAGGTCATCCTGGGTTTGGACATCATGAAACGAAATGGTTTCGTATTGGATTTTGGACGGGGAACATTGAGCTACGGCAATGTCGAACTGCCTTTGCAACTGAACAACGGGGAGGAGCCAATCGTAAGAAGGATAAAACTGGCTCATCGGACGAAGCGACCACCACACTCGGAAACGGTTGTTTGTGGGCAATTGGATGGAGGTTCTGGAACACAACGAAGGAATGGATTATCCAACAAACTAGAACCTGGATGGGAGGGACCGTACAAGGTCAGAACTAACGACATGATCTATAGGATCCAACGAGGAGTACGAGGAAAACCCAAAGTTGTACACCTGAAACGACTGGCGTTCTATAGAGGAGGAGGTCTGGATCCTGTTCGGGACGAACAGGTTTGGGCGGAGGGTAGTGTCACGAATCACAGATGTCACCTGTGATAGTTAAAAAGAAAATTATAACAGTAGGGATTACCCTGTAACCAAATGTTTACATAAACGAACAAAATAAAAATAAATAATGAAATAGGCGGAGCGAACCAAATACGACGCAACGAAAATTCGAGAAGTGTAGAGAAGAAAAATAATGGAATGTTCTACAAGCCTTTGCGTCGTATAAATACGTGTAGACATTTGAGTAACGAGACAGTTCAATTTTGAATTTCGAAGTGTTAATATCGGGAAGTGATAAAAAGTGAAGTGTTAAAATAATAGTAGTGATAAATATTGTGTAAAATAATAGTGAAAATAAATATCAGTGAATTATTTGTGAAATATTTGTGTAATTTTTGTGGGAAATAAATTGAGTTAAAATTTAAAGTTTGCGAGTTTGATATTCACAGTCCAGTGATCGAACTGGATAAAATTATTAGAATAACCACTCGGCGAAATCGTAACATTATGTTGGGTTTAGGTCTTAACTAAGTTGTTAGTCAGAGCTGTCATATAAAACACATATTATTCTATTTTACATATCATTTTCGCATTTATTTGTGTCCATTGCGAATTTACGATTGTTTTTCGTTCTTTATATTTAAATTGATGAATTGTTTCTTCTGAACTTCACAATTTAGCTGTCAAAAAATAGCAGAGACTCAACCCATAAAATATCTACAAAATGTAGATAGAAATTTCATATCTCACTAAATAGTGAGATTTTCTACATTTTTTTAGTAAGATATTTTGCATCCAGTACATTGAGATGTGAGATATCTACTTTTTTTAGTGAGATCTCAACGTGCTGGATACGCCCAATGTTACGATTTTGCCGAGTGGTTCAAATAATTTATCCGGTTCGATCACTGGATTGTGAATATTAAACTCGCAAAGATTAAATTTCAATTAAATTTATTTCCCACAAAAATTACACAAATATTTCACAAATAATTCACTAATATTTATTTTCACTATTATTTTACACAATATTTATCACTACTATTATTTTGACACTTCACTTTCACTTTTTATCACTTCCCGATATTAACACTTCGAAATTCAAAATTGAACTGTTTCGTAACTCAAATGTCTACACCTATTTATAAGACGCAAATACTTGTAGAACATTCCATTATTTTGCTTCTCTACACTTCGCGAATGTTCTTTCCGTCGTATTTTTGTTCGCTCCACCTTTTTCATTATTTATTTTTATTCTGTTCGTATGTGTAAACATTTGGTAACAGGGTAACCCCTACTGCTATAATTTAAATCTTTTTAGTTATCACAGGTGACATCTGTGATTCGTGACACTACCCTCTGCCCAAACCTGTTCGTCCTGAACAGGATCCAGACCTCTACCTCTGTAGAACGCCAGTCGCTCCAGGTGTCCAACCTTGGGTTTTCCTCGTACTCCTCTTTGAATCCTATAGTTCACATCATTTATTCTTGCTATGACCTTGTACGGTCCCTCCCATCCAGGTTGTAATTTCTGCGATAACCCTTTCTTACGTTGTGGGTTGTGAATCCATACCAATTGACCCTCGTCAAATCCTTTATTGTTTGCTCGTACATCATACCGAGCCTTTGATTTATCACTTGAAAATTTGATTTTCTCTCTGACAAATCCGTGTATGTTGTTGATCTCCTCTTTCAAGTTGTCCACATATGCTTGTCCACATTTAGCTGATATTGCAAGTGGCGGTATAAATTGTTAAGAGAAAATATATTACATATATAGGTTAAATGAAACACGTTGTACATTAAAGACGTATAAAACCGTACTAACTTTTTTTTTGACATTTCATATAATATAGTGTACAGTACAGATATAGTTTGTTCTCTATCTCACTCCAACACTCCCACTAGAACATATATTTATTTTATACCAATACGCCAAGTCCATCACGGCATGCTGAATGTTTGTCTCCACACAAACCCTTGGTCAAGACATCCGCAATCATCTGGTCGGTTGACACTGATCCAATCACAATTTGCTGATCTTCTACACACTCTCGCACATAATGATGCCTGATGTCGATATGCTTCGTTCGTGCATGGAACCCATTGGTTGACGCAAGATCGATGGTACTTTTGTTATCACAAAACATCTGCACTGGCTTGGACTCACAAAGCTGAAACTCGTTTACTAAGTTTTTGAGCCACATAGCTTCTTGTGAAGCTGCAGCAAGCACCATGTATTCGGCTTCGGTCGTGGATAAAGCAACGGTTTGTTGTTTTTACTGTTCCACGAAAGTGGGCCACCTTGTATCATGAACACGTATCCGGTGGTTGATCGCCTCTCGTCAATGTCACCTGCCCAATCAGCGTCACAATATCCCATTAGCTCAGAATTTCCATATTTTGAGAACTCGAGTTTTAAACTTGTTGTTCCCTTTAAATATCGCAGAATTCTTTTAACTGCATTCCAGTGTTGTTTTCCCGGATTGTTATTATAACAGCTTACCATACTAACTGCGTATGCAATGTCGGGTCTGGTACATTGAGCGGCGTATAAAATACTTCCTACAGCTTGTTGATACGGGACACAGTTCATTTCGTCAGTTTCACTTTGATTTTTCGGACACATTGCTTTTGAAAGTTTTACATTTACATTGCAAGGAGTGGACACAGAATTGCAATCAGACATATTAAATCGGAGTAAAACTTCATTTCTATACTTCTCCTGGTCTATCCATATTTTGTGTTGATGACGGTCACGTGAAATATTCATCCCTAAACAAGATTTGGCTTCACCAAAATCTTTCATTTTGAAATGATTGTTTAGTTCTAATTTGACTTTTTTTTCAGTTTAGCACAATTACTAAATAATAATAAATCATCCACATAAACAGCTAAAAATATCATTTTTGATTCGAGTACGTAATAATAAACACACGGATCTACTTTTGATCGATTGAAACCAATATTAGATAAAACTTTGTCTAACTTAACATTCCAAACTCTGCTGGCTTGTTTCAATCCATAAAGCGCCTTTTTTAATTTGCAAACTTTTGATCCATTATTATAGCCGACGGGTTGCACCATATAAATTTCTTCATTTAAGTCGCCTTGTAAGAATGCTGTGACTGCGTCCATATGATCAATGTCAAGATCGAATTTAACAGCCAATGCCAACAGATAACGTAAGGATGTGTATCGAACAACAGGTGAATAAGTTTCACAGTAATCTATCACTCTTTTTTGAGCACATCCTTTGATTACTACTCTTGCTTTATAACGTAGGTTACCAGAAGCATCGGTTTTGGTTTTAAAAACCCATTTGCAATCAATTGCTTTACGATTCGAAGGAAGATTTTCCAATGTCCATGTATCATTTTCTATAAGCGATTCATATTCACTTGTCATGGCATCTTTCCATAATTTTGCATCAGATCGACTCAAAGCTTCCTGTACAGTCAACGGATCAGACAATTCGTTCGTACCTACCAGCATAACAAAGTTATCAAATTTTTTCGGTAGAATTGTTTTTCTCGATGTACGTCGTTTTTCCGGCACAGCTTAATCATCCGTATTCTGCTCATGTTCATTTGTAAAACCATAAAAATCACTTCCAATTTCAGATATTTCATACAAATTATCATCTTCATTAACAATCTGATTCGGATTCTCATTAAAATAAATTTGAGAATTATCATCTTGTACTCCAGGAACTCCCACTTGGACGGTATTTTCCTCAGGTATTACAAAAAAATCAGTTTCTGATTCTTTTTTAAAATCGAAAGTAGGTTCTTTACTATATTCTTTATCAGTCTCAATAAAAACCACATTTCGACTAAGAATTATTTTCTTTGTTTCAGGTACATATAATCGGTATCCTTTTGTTCCTGTTGGATAACCAACAAAAATACATTCTATAGATTTGGTATCCCATTTTTTGCGTTTTTGTTTCGGTACATGAGCCATAGCTTTACAACCAAAAACTCTTAAAAATTTCATGTCTGGCTTTCTATGTGACCAAGCTTCTTCAGGAATCAAATTGTCAGATAATGCTTTAGTTGGCGATCTGTTTAAAATGAACACGGCCGTTGAAACCGCCTCCGCCCAAAATTGTTTCGGCAATTTAGCGTCAAATAATAAACAACGAGCTTTTTCAACGATAGTTCGATTTTGTCGTTCTGCAACGCCATTTTGTTCAGGTGTATACGGCACTGTTATTTGGTGTTGTATACCAGAATCTCGTAATAGTTTATCGATCGGTTGATCAATACCACCATCGGTTCGTAAAATTTGTATTCGTTGCCCCGTTTCATTTTCAACGGCATTTTTAAAATCCAGAAACGATTCTTTTACTTGATCTTTTGATTTTAACAAATACACAAAAATTTTTCTGGTGTAGTCATCGATCATTGTAACAAAATATCTGGAACCACCTAGAGAATTTATCTCCATCGGACCACAAACGTCGGAGTGTACAATTTGTAACACTTTTGTTGCACGAGTTCCAGTATTTTTAAAAGGAATTTTTGCATGTTTACCTTTTAAACACACTACACATGGTTTTTTAGTATAATCAGATAGTTTTTTATTACAAAATGGAAGAGAATTATTCTGAAGTTTATTCATGTAATCATAATTCATATGGCCTAAGCGACGATGCCATAAAATCCATTCATTTTCAACATTATTGGCTAACATACATTTATTTTCTTGTATAGTTGGATCCGGAGCACAATTCAATTTGTACATATTATCCTGTAAACTAGCGGTTGCGACTACTATGTTTTCTTCATTATAAATTTTGCAACCATTTATATCAAACACTACTTTTTTACCGTTAGAACATATCTGACTCACTGAAAGTAAATTGGTTGATAAATTTGGAACGTGTAGAACGTTTTTGACACTAACAGATTCCACATCACTAGTACTTTCCAAAAATAAATTTAATTGCATGTCACCTACAGCGGCTACCTGTATGCATTCACTGTTCGCTATAATAACTTTATTTTTTGGTGGATTACTGATATTTTGCAACCATTCACCGTGTACAGTCATATGTGACGAAGCACCGGAATCAATATACCACTCAGTTGCATCAACTGCTGATCCAGTTTTTAGACTAGCAAAAAGTGAGGTTAAATTTTTCTTGCGTTGTTGGTTAGATGATGATTGATTATTCTAATGATGATTTTTCTGATATTGATTTTTACCATCTTTTTTATTAGAACAATATTTAGATATGTGTCCATAATTGTTACAATCATAGCATCTCGGACCTTTCGAAAAATTATTTCCTGTTTTTGAATGTGAATTTTTGCTAAATTTTCCATATAAAGCGACATCATTTGAATTTTTATTTTCAATTTTTACATTTTGTAATAATTTAGTTTTTATTGAGTCACCAGTAATTGGAATACCGGAGCTTTCAAGCCCCATTATCATCGATCTATATTCATCGGACAAACCGGCTAATAGTAATGTGCCAATCCATTCATCTGACACCACAAATCCAATACTTATTAATTTATGGGCTGTTATCATGATTTTGTTGACGTATTGGTCCACTGTATCACAACTTTCCAGTCTAGTGGTGATTAATTCTCGGAGGAGACCAACCTTACGTGTCAAACCTGAATCTTCAAATGTTTGTTTGAGTTTATCCCAAACCTCTTTTGCATTTTTTGCTTCAGTGATGTGAACATAGTTCACCGGATCGATAAGCAAAATAATTTTTGACTTAGTTAAAGTGTCTTTACGACTTGAACATACTGCCATAAACCCTCGTGTTCCAAATATGTTTTCACTGCAAACTGCCAAGTATTATAATTTTCACGACCTTTCAATTTTTTGATCGACGGAATGTAACTTGCTGCCATTGTTGAATTCAGTTTCTACTTAACAAATTATATATAAACTTTTTGCATCTGGGCCCATAACCTATTGCAAGTGGCGGTATAAATTGTTAAGAGAAAATATATTACATATATAGGTTAAATGAAACACGTTGTACATTAAAGACGTATAAAACCGTACTAACTTTTTTCTTTTGACATTTCATATAATATAGTGTACAGTACAGATATAGTTTGTTCTCTATCTCACTCCAACAGCTGATGATAGAACCGCTCCGAATTTGAGATCGCCTGGCAGTCTTAAATTGTTGCCAAAAAGTATTGTCGCTGGTGTTACTCCTGTTGTGTTATACACCGCCGATCGATAGGCCATTAAGAACAATGGAATACCATGATCCCAATTCCGCTGGTTTTTATCCAATGTTTTCGCTATAAACTCCTCCAATGTGGCATTGAAACGCTCCACCATGCCATCAGACTGTGGATGGAAAGGTGTTGTCCGCGTTTTATTAATTCCCAGTAACTGGCACATCTCCTGGAAGACAGCCGATTCAAAATTCCGCCCTTGGTCGGAATGCAGTTCCATTGGTACCCCATAACGGCTTATCCAATTGTATACCACTGCATTGGCGATTGTGGTTGTTTCATGATTTGGAATCGGGTATACCTCTGGCCACTTACTGAAGTAGTCCATTACTACCAAAACATATTTGTTGCCACTATCGCTGGTTGGAAATGGTCCTGCAACATCTATGGCAATCCTCTCAAATGGTGCTCCCACATTATATTGTTGCATCGCTCCACGGCTCTTCTTTGCCGGTCCTTTCACTGCCATACATTGGTCACACTTTTGACACCATTCAGCCACTGCCTGTCTACATCCTGCCCAGTAGAACCTTTCATGTACTTTGGCTAACGTTTTGTTGATTCCTAGGTGGCCTCCGCTTGTTCCTCCATGGTATTCCTCCAAAATTTCTGCCGTCCTGATCTTCGGTACTACCACTTGCGATTGCTTTGTTTTACCATTGGAGCTTTCCCATGTTCGCTTTAAGCATCCGTCTTCCATGGTTAAACTATCCCATTGGGCCCAATAAGCCTTGATAGTTGGGCCTTTATCCGCAATGTCGGTCCATATGGGACGACGTTCTTCCTCCATGAATTTGATAATCACTGCCAAATCTGGATCCTCCCGTTGCTCTTTGGAGATAACATCCTTGGTCCATTCATAAGCCGGCAACACTTGCATTAGTCTGATATCGACGATGTTTTCCTTGTTTTCTACCCGACCGCAATGTTTACAATCCACTCGACATGGCCGTCTTGACAACGCATCCGCATTTCCATGAGCGCTTCCTTTCCGATGTTGAATTTCGTAAACAAAACTCCCCAATCGCTCAATCCACCGTGCTACTTGTCCTTCGGGATTTTTAAACTGAAGTAGCCATGTCAAGGCGCCATGATCCGTTCTTAGCAGAAATGATTGGCCATAGAGGTATTTTCGAAAATGCTTCACACATTTCACTATGGCCAACAATTCTCTTCTTGTTACACAGTAGTTCCGTTCTGGCTTCGATAACATCTTGGAATAATATGCGATGACACGTTCCTGTCCATCAATTTGCTGTGACAACACTCCTCCCAAGCCATAATTGTTTGCATTCAAATCCAAAATAAAACGTTTATTCGGAACCGGATACGAAAGCAATGGTGCTGTACATAATCGCTGCTTCAGTTCATTGAACGCTTCCTCGTGTTCATCACTCCATTGGAACGGCTTGTTCTTCTGTGTCAGCTTGTGTAAACTCCTTGCGATGTTGGCAAATCCTGGCACAAATCGTCGATAATATGTGCATAGTCCGATGAAACTCCTTAGTTCATGTAAATTCTGCTGTCTTGGCCAATCCTTTACGGCGGAGATCTTGTCTTCATCTGTATGAATGCCGCTTGTTGTTATATTGTGTCCCAAATATTTGACTTCATCCCAGAACAATACACGTTTTTTCGGACTGAGCTTCAATCCAGCTGATTGGATTCTTTCGAATACCTCCTCTAGATTTCGTAGATGCTCGTTGAAGTCCTTTCCCATAACGATGATGTCGTCCAAATAAACCAAGCATGTTTTCCAGTGGAGTCCTTTTAGTACGCGTTTCATTAGTCGTTCGAAAGTCGCAGGGGCGTTACAAAGTCCAAATGGCATGACATTGGATTGCCATAATCCATTGCCCACACTGAACGCTGTTTTTTCCTTATCTTAGTCTGCGACCTCCACTTGCCAATAACCACTCTGCAGATCCAATGTTGAAAACATCCGTGCTCCTGCCAATGTATCCAGTGTGTCGTCGATCCTTGGTAATGGGTAACTATCCTTCTTGGTAACTTCCGATAATCAACGCAGAAACTCATGCTTCCATCCTTCTTTTCCACCAATACTACTGGTGAACTCCATGGACTCGTTGACTGCTCAATTACTCCCGATGTTTGCATATCAGTTACTATTTTATCCACCTCTGCTTGTTTAGCCAATGGCAACCTTCTTGGCACTTGTCGAATAGGTGTTGATGTTCCTGTGTCGATCCGGTGTTTAACCATATTTGTTCTGCCATTATCTTCTGGTGCTCCACAGAAAATGGACATATATTTCTGGAGCAACTTCTTTGCTGCTTGCTTTTCTTCAGATGTTAATTGTTCCGATGATAGTTCCCTTTTTGATGGTTTTTGTCACATCCGATAAATTAAGAACCCTTATCGGAACTCCGGTTTCGTCACAATCCGGTTTAACCAAAGCTTTTCCGATGGTAATTTCTTTGGTTTGTAGCTCGTCACTGTTGGCTTCCACAACCCACCACCCTTGTGTTCCGGGACCTCCATCCAATTTCCCCCAAACAACCGTTTCCGAGCGTGGTGGTAGGTTCGTCCGATGATCCAATGTTATCCTCCTTACGACTGACTCCTTCCCGTTGTTCAGTTGCAAAGGCAGTTCGACATTACCGTAGCTCAATGTTCCCCGTCCGACATCCAATACGAATCTATTTCGCTTCATGAAGTCCATTCCCAGGATGCCCTCATCCACAATATCCGCAACCAGAACTTCATGTCGAAAACCGTTGTTCCCGATTCGTATTGTAACCACTTTCTTTCCTTTGATAGCCGCACTGTCGCCTGTCGCCGTTTGTAACTTGAACCTTTCTTGGTGTTCTCGCCCGTTTGCGCCTTATCTCCTAGCATTCCCTTGAGATGTGTCCTATTTTATCACAAACCCAGCATCTTATTTTACTAGTTCCATCCCGGAATATCGTTGTCCGCCAATTATCTGTTGGTTTGCTGTTATTGCTCTGTTTGTGAATGATTGCTGGTTCCACTTCCACACGACGTACCTTAACTGTTGGTTTGATGATGTTGTTTGCAGTCTCGTTGGTTAGGGCACACGCGATGGTTTCCGCAAACGTTGCTTTTGGAGACAATACAACTGCACGTCTCGTATCCGGATCCCGTATACCATCGGTGAAAGCGTCGATCTTGATCCGCTCTGTGTATTCTCCTGCCATGTTGTAGTGGGCGAGGTGCACTAACCGCTCTATATCAGCCGCATACTCCTGGAGCGTCTCTCCAACCCGCTGACATCGTCCCTTCAACTCCATACGATGTAGCTTCCGTCGATGATCTCCTCCATATTTACGCTCCAACGCCTACATTATTTTTCCGTAGTCTTCCCGTTCGTATTCCGGCACAATTTGCAGTAGTTCCGCAGCACTGCCTTTTAACGCCACAATTAATGCTGCCACACGATCCTCCTCACACCAACCATTCCTTGTGACCGCCATTTCAAACTGGAGTTTGAAGATGTTGAATGGTGTGGTTCCATCGAACGTTGATGGCTTCAACTTTATTGAGTTGGTTGGTCGAGGGGCTTGAGCACTGCCGTTGGTTTTCAGATCCATTAGCTCTTTTTCAATCTTCATGAATCGTTTGTCGGTCACATCGATTTGTTGGTCCAATTTGTGATCCATTTCCATTTTGATGGTATCGACTTTTGTGTTCAACGTAACGGAAAGCTATCGAAACTTCTCGTTGACACATTTTTCTTGCTGCTCCAACCGTTCGATGATGCTCTCTTGACCGGTTCTCATGCTTTCCTGTTCGGCCAAAAATCTTTCCTGATCGGCTCGCATTTGCTCCTTTATGTCGCTCTTCATTTGATCTTGGCTGGTAATCATATCGGTTTTTAGCCCGCCGATCATCTGCTCTTGAACGGAAACCATTTCAGTTTTAAGACCTCCAATCATATGTTGCATTGCCGCCATCAATTGCCCCATATCGAACGCTCCTGGTGTCGTTGGAGTGGTTTCCCGTACGATGACATTCTGATCTTCCGCTGTGGTCGCTGATTCTGTGGTCACATCAACCGCTTGCACCTCGGTTGAATCCGGTGCCCCAAAATTAAACTCATGTTGATCTGGATCAACATTTTCTTTTACCAAAGCAGCGCGGAGTCTCAGCTGCAACTCATTGCGGTTGCCTGAAGTTGGTAAATTACGCTGGCCCAACTCCTTCTTCAAATCTGCCACTTTTAAGTCCATTAATTTCATCTTGGATATTCACAATCCCACCGCTGTCACCAATTGTTACGATTTCGCCGAGTGGTTATTCAAATAATTTATCCGGTTCGATCACTGGATTGTGAATATTAAACTCGCAAAGATTAAATTTCAATTAAATTTATTTCCCACAAAAATTACACAAATATTTCACAAATAATTCACTAATATTTATTTTCACTATTATTTTACACAATATTTATCACTACTATTATTTTAACACTTCACTTTCTTTTTTTATCACTTCCCGATATTAACACTTCGAAATTCAAAATTGAACTGTTTTGCAAATCATATGTCTACACCTATTTATACGACGGAAATACTTATAAATTATAGCACCCTGTAACTAAATGTTTACACATACGAACAAAATAAAAATAAATAATGGAATGGGTGGAGCGAACCAAATACGACGAGAAGAACATTCGCGAAGTGTAGAGATGAAAAATAATAGAATGTTCTACAAGTATTTGCGTCGTATAAATAGGTGTAGACATTTGAGTTACGAAACGGTTCAATTTTGAATTTCGAAGTGTTAATATCGGAAAGTGATAAAAAGTGAATGTGAATTGTTAAAATAATTGTAGTGATAAATATTGTGTAAAATTAGTGTTGTGAAAATTATTTGTGAAATATTTGTGGAATTTATTAGGAAATAAATTTATTGTAAAAATTAATCTTACCGCCCAGGTGGCGCAGTGGTTAAAGCTGCGGCAGTTGGAGCGGGAGGTACCGGGTTCGAATCCCGATAGGGGCAGGATGGCAAAGGGATTTTTCACCATACGATTACGATCGGTGGTGTGAATGAACACATCTATGACCCCCTGTTGGAGTGCAGAATTCATGGGCCGACCCATCTTCCATGTCAGTACTATAGGCTATAGGCCACTATACTATATGCAATGCGCAGATGGTTCTACGAAAATCGGACCTATAGCCGTACGTCCTCGATTTGGCTGTAATGGCGTAAGGTAGGACGTAAATAAGTGAACCGCGAAAGAGTTGGAAGTGCCTCGAGCCCCAAAACAGATAGTAGAGATAAAAACAAACAAAACAAACAAACAAAATTAATCTTTGCGAGTTTAATATTCACAAAGTGACCGAACCGGATAAATAATTTGAATAACCACTCGGCGAAATCGTAACACCATGAAAAAGGTACTCTAGTGGCGAACATATAAAACTACGTGTTTCGCAGAGTCGAAATAATTCCCAGCACGCCAGAATACACTTTTGGGAATTGGGGAATAAAATACTGGGAATTATTATAGTTGGAAATTGGGAATTTTTTTTCCCAATTCCCAGGGAAAACCAGAATAGGGTCACAGCAGTCAAGGTAGGTCGTGTGGAATCGTCGGTCACAAATCAGTAACAACCCGATTCACTTAGTCGTGTCACTTGTAGCGACAGACAAATATTGGTATTTTCTTAATGTGTGTGCCAATTGGATAAAAAGTTAAATTTTTTAACTGTGGTAAAAATAATTAAATTTACCTCAGTTTTTAACCGAATTGCTGTGCCAAATGCAACCAGTTAAAAAGTTTAAATTTTGACGTTCAATGTTTTTTGGCACAGATTAGTGCCGGGAAAAATTAAATTATTTTATTTCTAAAAAAATAAATAATATCAGTTAAGCAAAATGACTAAATGTTTTATTAAATATATTTCATTGCTTATTTAGCTATGCAAAATGTACAAAAATTTATTAGAGGTTTGGTCAAAATACCACAGCTCGAAAGAAATTGTCAAGGTATAAATGATTATTATATGCTTTATTTACAACGTACATTAATAATTTTTAGCGTGCTAAATATTTACAAGTTGGGGTGGTATCAGCTACCATAGAAGCCATTTTAAATGGGAACGAGTGCATAACAAGGAGGTCCTTAAGAATTAACCAGGCCACATTTAAACAAATTTTGCAGCTCATGCCAATTAAGCATCATGGTTGGTCAGTGGAATATGAACTAATCATTTTTTGTACTGGATTGGCATCGGGTTGTAGTTACAGGGTAGTTGGTGATTTCGCTGGATTAAGCCGTTACACTATTCGTAACATTGTTTATAAAATGTTAAATTTTGTTATTTAAAAAATGCGAAATGTTGTACATTTTCCAAGGGAGGAGGAATTGAGACCTATAGGCGAGAAATTTTGTACGAGAGCAAAAACTCAAATATTTCGGAAGACAGTTGGAGCCATAGATGGTTGCCACATACGAATAAAATGCCCAGTGGCCCTATTCTGGTTTTCGCTGGGAATTGGGAATTGGGAAAAAAAATTCCCAATTCCCAACTATAATAATTCCCAATATTTTATTCCCCAATTCCCGAAAGTGTATTCTGGCGTGCTGGGAATTATTACCCCTCTGTGAAACAAATAGTTTTAAATGTTCGCCACTAGAGTACCTTTTTAATGGTTTTTTTTATGGTGCGCTATGTTATTATATCTGAATATGATTTAAATATTGACGGATGAATAACAAATTTAAAAAAAATAGGTGTTTTTGAAAAACAATTAAAAATTTTTTAGGGTCGGAATTATTTTCTACATTCACTATTTATTATGATTATTAGTATCTACGAATGAGCTAATTTTTTTTATATATTAGGGCAGATAAGATCAAATTAAAAAAAATAGGTGTTTTTGCTTATAAGAAATAATAAAAAAAATTTAAATTTATACTCTAGTATTATAATTATGAGTATTTTACCATAACAAATATGAATTCCCAACAATTTTAATAGGGAAAAATAAACGTGAAAACTGTTATAATTGGGAATTATTTTTTCCAAACCAAATATTTTTCCCAATAGCCAGAATACACTTTTGGAAAAAAAAATTCCCAACTGTTATAAAAACGTCAAAAATTTCCAATTCCCAATTCCCTGGGAAAACCAGAATAGGACCACAGTACTAAAGCACGATGAGTACATTAATTACAAGGGATTTTATTCAATTGTGCTTCAGGCTCTCGTAGACAGTAAAGGGTTGTTTACTAATTATTTAATAGGGTATCCAGGATCTGTTCATGATACAAGGATATTCCAAAACAGCCCTTTATATAGGAATGGCCAGTTTCCTACACCAAATTATTACATTTTAGGTGATGGTGGATATCCATGCAAGCTGCATCCGTGCGCCGTGATAACACCCTACAAGAACCCGACGGAAAATGAAAAAAAATCAACACGGTTCATAGTAAAGCGCGAAACGTGATCGAGTGCTCTTTCGGTATAATGAAAAGCCGTTGGAGGAATATTTTTTTTAAGGCACTTGAGCAAAATTTAAAAAATTGTATCAAAATAGTAACTGGCATGTATCTTACATAATATATGCATTACCAAAGACGACTTTAATATTAGTATGTTGGAGTGCAGCGATGAATTTGATGGTCATATCGATTGAACCGATGGCTGGTATAGTTGTGATAGCAACGAAGGTGTTGCTTTTCGAGACAGTCTATTGAGACAATTAAATGAGGAATATAATTAAAATACAAAAATTCAAATTTATTTGTGTTATTCATTTTAAATAATAATAAAAATTTATATAAATAAATTAGTTCTGATTTAAGTCGAGTCTTCGGACTCTGAAATTAACAACGCAGACACATCAATATTTGGGAACTCTTGCTGCACCATTTGCCCAAAAATTGTCAGCGCCGCACTTATTTTTTTTGTATTTTTTTTGGTTTCTTTCACCAATGCTTTCTCTACATCTAATTTTGTCGTTCGAGATTGTGACCGATGGCTGCTTGAGGAAGTTGATGTTGACCTCGAATAATCAGATGAGGGACCTGGAGATTCATTGTCCACAGCCATTTCCTCATCTGAACTATCCAACGCATCGGGTAGGCTCACAATTCCATCGATGTTACATGACAGGTGTGGTGGATTAAAATTATCTTTTGTGGAAGCATATTTTCTTATTATATCGAAATAAGGCCAGTTGATAGGCGAGCCTACATCGCCTTCAGTAGCTTCGTCTCCCATTCCACTCCCAGAGCTTTTCTGTGTCAAAGACTGTAACATAGATAATACTTTATTTAAAAAAATGTAATATATATGTACATGAGTAATACCTTATACTTCCTAATCAGCGATTGCCACTGTTGACGACACAACAGTGACGATTTTCCCAATTCTTCACTTATTTTTCTATAAATATAAAAAAAAATAAACATTTTAAATATCCACTTTTAACATTATTTAAAACTACTTCCACCCATCCCTTTGATTAGCATTTTTGCCCGTAAACATTCCATCATATTTTATTCGGGAGTGTATTAATTTTGTTTTTTCTTCATGATTCCCTAAAATATAATTAAAAATGAACACATAAATATTTATGTATATAATTACCTTAATTACACGAGTATAAACACCTATTTTTACGTACATTTTGTGTATGCACTTTTCACTTCCCGCTTTCTTTTAATAATTTTATCCATTGTTGGCTCTTGCACGTATTGCGTATATTAATATGTATAAAAATTTTTAAATGAAAACAAACAAAATTGTTTAACCGTCAAAACACAAAATAATTTAAAACAACAACCATTGGTCATGGTCCGAGACCATTTAAAATTTTTGTGGTGAATAAAAGATAAAATTTTTAACTTTTTAACTTTTTATGCGCTTAAGTGACAAACGTTTTATTCTAGTAGTCGTTTAAAAAATTTCTTGTCACTTGGAACGACATTAGGCCCGTTGCACATTTCAGATAAGCTAAGCTATGCGATGTAAGCTATGTTTTTGTAATATACAAGTTTAAATAGGCCGTTGCACATTTAAACTAAGATATGCGAGCTATGTTTTTTGTTGTTGAAATTCATATTAAGAATTTCTCTTATGTGTAACTTATTCCACTTTTAAATTCAATCAAATAAAAATTTGATATTTTTAGTTCAAAAATATTCCTTATAGTGGAATTTTTATTTTTATATTGTTACGATTTCGCCGAGTGGTTATTCTAATAATTTATCCGGTTCGATCACTGGACTGTGAATATCAAACTCGCAAGCTTTAAATTGCAACTAAATTTATTTCCCACGAAAAATACACAAATATTTCACAAATAATTCACTAATATTTATTTTCACTATTATTTTACACAATATTTATCACTACTATTATTTTAACACTTCACTTTCTTTTTTTATCACTTCCCGATATTAACACTTCGAAATTCAAAACTGAACTGTTTCGTAACTCAAATGTCTACACGTATTTATACGACACAAATACTTGTAGAACATTCCATTATTTTTCTTCTCTACACTTCGCGAATGTTTTTCCATCGTATTTTGTTCGCTCCGCCTATTTCATTATTTGTTTTTATTCTGTTCGTATGTGTACACATTTGGTTACAGGGTAATCCCTACTGCTATAATTTTCTTCTTAATTATCACAGGTGACATCTGTGATTCGTGACACTACCCTCCGCCCAAACCTGTTCGTCCCGAACAGGATCCAGACCTCTTCCTCTATAGAACGCCAGTCGTTCCAGGTGTAGAACCTTGGGTTTTCCTCGTACTCCTCTTTGGATCCTATAGATTACATCATTTATTCTTGTTATGACCTTGTACGGTCCCTCCCATCTAGGTTCTATCTTCTTTGATAATCCGTTACTTCGTTGTGTTCCAGTACCTCCATCCAATTTCCCACAAACAACCGTTTCCGAGTGTGGTGGTAGCTCCGTCCGATGATCCAGTTTTATCCTCCTTACGATTGGCTCCATCCCGTTGTTCAGTTGCAAAGGAAGTTCGACATTACTGTAGCTTAATGTTCCCCGTCCAAAATCCAATACGAATCCATTTCGTCTCATGATGTCCATTCCTAGGATGACCTCATCCACAATATCCGCAACCAGAACTTCATGTCGAAAACCATTATTCCCGATTCGTATTTCCACCTCCTTCTTTCCTTTGATAGCTGCACTGTCTCCTGTCGCCGTTTGTAACTTGAACCCTTCCATAGGCTCAACTCCATCCGTGGTAAAATCCGGCCGCACAATCGTTCTCGTTGCTCCAGTGTCCAATGTTATCAAACTGGATCGTCCCTCTACTTCGCCTCGCACCATCAAGCTATCACCACCTTTTGCCAATCTGGAAATGGGGATGAAGGTTATGGAGCATTTGGTTGTGGGAGTCAGCTTTTGCTCCTCAAAGCTGACTCTTACTCGTTTAACGCCTTCGTTGTTGTTTGGCGTTCCTCCTCGGCTGCTGCTTTTCTTTCCTCCGGTGGCCTTCGGTACATCGGCGATGGTGTTCTCGCCCGTTTGCGCCTTATCTCCCAGCATTCCCTTGAGATGTGTCCTGTAGCGGTTCAACATATTTGTTGAAAAATATTTCAAACCGCTTCTTATTTATTAATGCAACTTTTTCATTAATGCCGAATTTTATTACGTCACATTCTATCGTGTAATCGAGGTAAATATTATATTCACAGTGACAAGTGCACCATCTATATTCCTGTAGAATATTGTTACGATTTCGCCGAGTGGTTATTCTAATTATTTATCCGGTTCGATCACTGGATTGTGAATATTAAACTCGCAAAGATTAAATTTCAATTAAATTTATTTCCCACAAATATTACACAAATATTTCACAAATAATTCACTAATATTTACTTTCACTATTATTTAACACAATATTTATCACTACTATTATTTTAACACTTCACTTTCACTATTATTTTCACTTCCCGATATTAACACTTCAAAATTCAAAATTGAACTGTTTCGTAACTCAAATGTCTACACGTATTTATACAACGCAAAGGCTTGTAGAACATTCTATTATTTTTTTCTCTACACTTCTCGAATTTTCGTTGCGTCGTATTTGGTTCGCTCCGCCTATTTCATTATTTCTTTTTACTTTGTTCGTATGTGTAAACGTTTGGTTACAGGGTAATCCCTACGATTATAATTTTCTTTTTAATTATCACAGGTGACATCTGTGATTCGTGACACTACCCTCCGCCCAAACCTGTTCGTCCCGAACAGGATCCAGACCTCTTCCTCTATAGAACGCCAGTCGTTCCAGGTGTACAACCTTGGGTTTTCCTCGTACTCCTCTTTGGATCCTATAGATCACATCATTTATTCTTGTTATGACCTTGTACGGTCCCTCCCATCCAGGTTGTAATTTCTGCGATAACCCTTTCTTACGTTGTGGGTTGTGAAGCCATACCAATTGTCCCTCGTCAAATCCTTTATTGTTCGCTCGTACATCATACCGAGCCTTTGTTTTATCACTTGACAATTTGATTTTCTCTCTGACAAATCCGTGTATGTTGTTGATCTCCTCTTTCAAGTTGTCCACATATGCTTGTCCACATTTAGCTGATGATGGGACCGCTCCGAATTTGAGATCGCCTGGTAGTCTTAAATTGTTGCCAAAAAGTATTGTCGCTGGTGTTACTCCTTTTGTGTTATGCACAGCCGATCGATAAGCCATTAAGAACAATGGAATACCTTGATCCCAATTCCGCTGGTTTTTATCCACTGTTTTGGCTATAAACTCCTCCAATGTGGCATTGAAACGCTCCACCATGCCATCAGACTGTGGGTCGAAAGGTGTTGTCCGCGTTTTATTAATTCCCAGTAACTGGCACATCTCCTGGAAGACAACCGATTCAAAATTCCGCCCTTGGTCGGAATGCAGTTCCATTGGTACCCCATAACGGCTTATCCAATTGTATACCACTGCATTGGCGATTGTGGTTGTTTCCTGATTTGGAATCGGGTATACCTCTGGCCACTTACTGAAGTAGTCCATTACTACCAAAACATATTTGTTGCCACTATCGCTGGTTGGAAATGGTCCTGCAACATCTATGGCAATCCTCTCAAATGGTGCTCCCACATTATATTGTTGCATCGCTCCACGGCTCTTCTTTGCCGGTCCTTTCACGGCCATACATTGGTCACACTTTTGACACCATTCAGCCACTGCCTGTCTACATCCTGCCCAGTAGAATCTTTCACGTACCTTAGCTAACGTTTTGTTGATTCCTAGGTGACCTCCGCTTGTTCCTCCGTGGTATTCCTCCAATATTTCCACCATTCTGATCTTCGGTACCACCACTAGCGATTGCTTTGTTTTGCCATCGGAGCTTTCCCATGTTCGTTTTAAGCATCCGTCTTCCATGGTTAAACTATCCCATTGGGCCCAGTAAGCCTTGATAGCTGGGCCTTTATCTGCAATATCACTCCATGTGGGACGACGTTCTTCCTCCATGAATTTGATAATCACTGCCAAATCTGGGTCCTCCCGTTGTTCTTTGGAGATAACATCGTTGGTCCATTCATCAGCTGGCAACACTTTCATTAGTCTGATATCGACGATGTTTTCCTTGTTTTCCACCCGTCCGCAATGTTTACAATCCACTCGACATGGCCGTCTTGACAACGCATCCGCATTTCCATGAGCGCTTCCTTTCCGATGTTGAATTTCGTAAACAAAACTCCCCAATCGCTCAATCCACCGTGCTACTTGTCCTTCGGGATTTTTAAACTGAAGTAGCCATGTCAAGGCGCCATGATCCGTTCTTAATAGAAATGATTGGCCATAAAGGTATTTCCTGAAATGTTCCACACATTTCACTATGGCCAACAATTCTCTTCTTGTTACACAGTAGTTCCGTTCTGGCTTCGATAAGATCTTTGAATAATATGCGATGACACGTTCCTGCCCATCGATTTCCTGTGACAACACTCCTCCCAAGCCATAATTGCTTGCATCCGTATCCAAAATAAAACGTTTATTCGGAACCGGATACGAAAGCAATGGTGCTGTACATAATCGCTGCTTCAGTTCATTGAACGCTTCCTCGTGTTCATCACTCCATTGGAACGGCTTGTTCTTCTGTGTCAGCTCGTGTAAACTCCTTGCGATGTTGGCAAATCCTGGCACAAATCGTCGATAATATGTGCATAGTCCGATGAAACTCCTTAGTTCATGTAAATTCTGCGGTCTTGGCCAATCCTTTACGGCGGAGATCTTGTCTTCATCTGTATGAATGCCGCTTGTTGTTATTTTGTGTCCCAAATATTTGACTTCATCCCGGAACAATACACATTTCTTCGGACTTAACTTCAATCCAGCTGCTTGGATTCTTTCGAATACTTCCTCTAGATTACGTAGGTGCTCGTTGAAGTCCTTTCCCATAACGATGATGTCGTCCAAATATACCAGGCATGTTTTCCAGTGGAGTCCTTTTAGTACGCGTTCCATTAGCCGTTCGAAAGTCGCAGGGGCGTTACAAAGTCCAAATGGCATGACATTGAATAGCCATAATCCATTGCCCACACTGAACGCAGTATTTTCCTTATCTTCGTCTGCGACCTCCACTTGCCAATAGCCGCTCTGCAAATCCAATGTTGAAAACATCCGTGCTCCTGCCAATGTATCCAGTGTGTCGTCGATCCTTGGTAACGGGTAACTATCCTTTTTGGTAACTGTGTTGAGCTTCCGATAATCAACGCAGAATCGCATGCTTCCATCCTTTTTCTCCACCAATACTACTGGTGAACTCCATGGACTCGTTGACTGCTCAATTACTCCCGATGTTTGCATATCAGTTACCATCTTATCCACCTCTGCTTGTTTAGCCAATGGCAACCTTCTTGGCGCTTGTCGAATAGGTGTTGATATTCCTGTGTCGATCCGGTGTTTAACCATATTGGTTCTGCCATTATCTTCTGGTGCCCCACAGAAAATGGACATGTATTTCTGGAGCAACTTCTTTGCTGCTTGCTTTTCTTCAGATGTTAATTGTTCCGTCCATTTCTGTGTTAGTTCCTCCGCTATTTTTCGTTGCCTTTGATCCTTGGCTTTTACACACGGATTCGTCTCCTCGCATTTTATAATCGTGGATACTTCCTCACCTCGGCCGATGATAGTTCCCTTTTTGATTGTTTTTGTCACATCCGATAAATTAAGAGCCCTTATCGGAACTCTAAAGTCACAATCCGGTTTAACCAAACCTTTTCCGATGATAATTTCTTTGGTCTGTAGTTCGTCACTGTTGGCTTCCACAACCCACAACCCTTGTGTTCCAGGACCTCCATCCAATTTTCCCCAAACAACCGTTTCCGAGTGTGGTGGTAGCTTAGTCCGATGATCCAATGTTATCCTCCTTACGACTGGCTCCTTTCCGTTGTTCAGTTGCAAAGGCAGTTCGACATTACCGTAGCTCAATGTTCCCCGTCCGACATCCAATACGAATCCATTTCGCTTCATGAAGTCCATTCCCAGGATGACCTCATCCACAATATCCGCAACCAGAACTTCATGTCGAAAACTGTTGTTCCCGATTCGTATTGTAACCTCCTTCTTTCCTTTGATAGTCGCACTGTCGCCTGTCGCCGTTTGTAACTTGAACCCTTTCATTGTCCGAACTCCATCCGTGATGAAATCTGGCCGCACAATCGTTCTCGTTGCTCCAGTGTCCAACGTTATCATACTGGATCGACCCTCTACTTCGCCTTTCACCATCAAGCTATCACCACCTTTCGCCAATCTGGAAATGGGGATGAAGGTTATGGAGCATTTGCTTGTGGGAGTCAGCTTTTGCTCCTCAAAGCTGACTCTTACTCGTTTAACGCCTTCGTTGTTGTTTGGCGTTCCTCCTCGGCTGCTGGTTTTCTTTCCTCCGGTGGCCTTCGGTACATCGGCGATGGTGTTCTCGCCCGTTTGCGCCTTATCTCCCAGCATTCCCTTGAGATGTGTCCTATTTTGTCACAAACCCAACATCTGATTTTACTAGTTCCATCCCGGAATCTCGTTGACCGCCAGTTATCTGCTGGTTTGATGTTATTTCCCTGTTTGTGACTGAAGGCTGGTTCCACTTCCACACGACGTACCTTGACTGCTGGTTTGATGATGTTGTTTGCAGTCTCATTGGTTAGGGCACACGCGATGGCTTCCGCAAACGTTGCTTTTGGAGACAATACAACAGCACGTCTCGTATAAGGATCCCGTATTCCATCTGTGAAGGCATCGATCTTAATTCGCTCTGTGTATTCTCCTGCCATGTTGTAGTGGGCGAGGTGCACTAATCGCTCTATATCAGCCGCATACTCCTGGAGCGTCTCTCCAACCCGCTGACATCGTCCCTTCAACTCCATACGATGTAGCTCCCGTCGATGATCTCCTCCCTATTTGCGCTCCAACGCCAACATGATTTTTCCGTAGTCTTCCCGTTCGTATTCCGACACGATTTGTAGGAGCTCCGCAGCACTGCCTTTTAGCGCCACAATTAATGCTGCCACTCGATCCTCCTTACACCAACCATTTCTTGTGGCCGCCATTTCAAACTGGAGTTTGAAGATGTTGAATGGTGTGGTTCCATCGAACGTTGGTGGCTTCAATTTAATCGAGCTGGTTGGTCGGGCAATTTGAGCGCTGCCGTTGGTTTTGAGATCCATTAGCTCCTTTTCAAGTTTCTGGAATCGTTGATCGGTCACCTCGATTTGTTGATCTATCTTTCGAGAATTTCTGGATTCATACTCTTCCAATTTATTTTCCATATCAATTTTGACCGTATCAACTTTTACGTTCAACGTTACGGAAAGCTCTCGAAACTTCTCGTTGACACATTTTTCTTGCTGCTCCAACCGTTCGATGATGCTCTCTTGTCCAGTTCTCATGCTTTCTTGGCCGCTTGTTATTTTTCCCTCGAGGCCACTGATCATTTGTTCCTGTTCAGCACGCAATGCCCTTTGCTCGGTAATCATTTTGACTTCGAGGCCGCCGATCATTTGCTGCATTGCGGCCATTAGTTGCCCCATATCGAAACCTCCAGATGTTGTTGGATTAGTTTCTTTAACGACGACATTCTGATCTTCCACTCTGGTCGTTGATTCTGTTGTCACTTCAACCGCTTGCACCTCGATTGAATCCGGTGCCCCAAAATTGAACTCATGTTGATCTGGGTCAACATTTTCATCCAACAAAGCTGTACGGAGTCTCAACTGCAACTCATTTCGGTTGCCCACAGTTGGTAGATTCCGTAGCCCCAACTCCTTCTTCAAATGTGCGACTTTTAAGTCCATTAATTTCATTTTGGATATTCACAATCCCACCGCTGTCACCAATTGTTACGATTTCGCCGAGTGGTTATTCTAATTATTTTATCCGGTTCGATCACTGGATTGTGAATATTAAACTCGCAAAGATTAAATTTCAATTAAATTTATTTCCCACAAATATTACACAAATATTTCACAAATAATTCACTAATATTTATTTTCACTATTATTTTACACAATATTTATCACTACTATTATTTTAACACTTCACTTTCTTTTTTTATCTTCTTCACTTTCACTATTATTTTCACTTCCCGATATTAACACTTCAAAATTCAAAATTGAACTGTTTCGTAACTCAAATGTCTACACGTATTTATACGACGCAAAGGCTTGTAGAACATTCCATTATTTAGCTTCTCTACACTTCTCGAAATTTCGTTGCGTCGTATTTGGTTCGCTCCGCCTATTTCATTATTTCTTTTTACTTTGTTCGTATTTGTAAACATTTGGTTACAGGGTAATCCCTACTGTTATAATTTTCTTTTTAATTATCACAGGTGACATCTGTGATTCGTGACAATATTTTGTTGTTCGTGTCCGACATCTATTCAAAGTATAATGCACCACATTATTAATTTTCATTATCATAATTAGCAACTGCATTATCATTTTCTCGTACTAGTATTTCTCGATCGTGGCGTGCGTGTCCTCCCTCTTGGTTGAGTGACGAGCTATTTATTTTCGGCCATTACAAAATTACATTTTCAACTATCTGGTCTATTACTTTTTGACGTTGAAGGAGATGGTGGAAATAATTGTGAAATATATATAAATAAATAAAACAATAAACAAATTTATTATAAATTATAATTAATACATATATATAATAATAAAATAAATAGACAATATAAATACATATAATTGAATAAATAATATATTAAAATAATATCGTTTTATAAAATAAATATAATATAATAATATCTTTTATAAAATAAATATAATTAACGCAAATAAAATAAACATTAAAGTGTTATAGTCCTATTTTGTCACAAACCCAACATCTGATTTTACTAGTTCCATCCCGGAATCTCGTTGTCCGCCAGTTATCTGCTGGTTTGATGTTATTGCCCTGTTTGTGACTGATTGCTGGTTCCACTTCCACACGACGTACCTTGACTACTGGTTTGATGATGTTGTTTGCAGTCTCATTGGTTAGTGCACACCCGATGATTTCCGCAAACGGTGCTTTTGGAGACAATACAACTGCACGTCTCGTATCCTGATCCCGTATACCATCGGTGAAAGCGTCGATCTTGATCCGCTCTGTGTATTCTCCTGCCATGTTGTAGTGGGCGAGGTGCACTAACCGCTCTATATCAGCCGCATACTCCTGGAGCGTCTCTCCAACCCGCTGACATCGTCCCTTCAACTCCATACGATGTAGCTCCCATCGATGGTCACCACCATATTTGCGCTCCAGAGCCAACATGATTTTGCCGTAATCCTCTCGTTCGTATTCCGGCACGATTTGTAGGAGCTCCGCAGCACTGCCTTTAAAGCCACAATTAATGCTGCCACTCGATCCCTTACACACCAACCGTTCGTGGTAGCCGCCATTTCAAACTGGAGTTTGAAGATGTTGAATGGTGTGGTTCCGTCGAACGTTGGTGGCTTCAGCTTTATTGAGCTGGTTTGTCGAGTAACTTGAGCTTTGCCGTTGGTTTTGAGATCCATTAGCTCTTGTTCAATCTTCATTATTCGTTGGTCTGCCGTTTCAAGCTGTTGATCTATCTCGATTTTGAAGGTGTCGACTTTTGTGTTAAATGTCGTAACCATTTCTCGAAACTTCTCGTTGACAGTTTCCTGTTGTAGTTTTAGTCTTTCCAAAACGAGTGCTCGATCTTGCCGTTGTTCAGCTCTCATGCTTTCCTGTTCGGCCAACAATCTTTCCTGATCGGCTCGCATTTACTCCTTTATGTCACTCGTCATTTGATCTTGGCTGGTAATCATATCGGTTTTTAACCCACCGATCATCTGCTCTTGTTCAACACGCAATGCTCTTTGCTCGGTAATCATTTTTAATTCGAGGCCGCCGATCATTTGTCCCTGCACGCTAACCATTTCATTTTTAAGACCTCCCATCATATGTTGCATTGCGGCCATTAATTGCCCCATATCGAAACCTCCAGATGTTGTTGGAGTAGTTTCTTTAACGATGACATTCTGATCTTCCGCTGTGGTCGCTGATTCTGTGGTCACATCAACCGCTTGCACCTCGGTTGAATCCGGTGCCCCAAAATTAAATTCATGTTGATCTGGGTCAACATTTTCATCCAATAAAGCTGTACGGAGTCTCAACTGCAACTCATTTCGGTTGCCCGCAGTTGGTAGATTCCGTAGACCCAACTCCTTCTTTAAATCTGCCACTTTTAAGTCCATTAATTTCATTTTGGATATTCACAATCCCACCGCTGTCACCAATTGTTACGATTTAGCCGAGTGGTTATTCTAATAATTTATCCGGTTCGATCACTGGACTGTGAATATCAAACTCGCAAACTTTAAATTGCAACTAAATTTATTTCCCACGAAAAATACACAATTAATTCACTAATATTTATTTTCACTATTATTTTACACAATATTTATCACTACTATTATTGTAACACTTCACTTTCTTTTTTTATCACTTCCCGATATTAACACTTCGAAATTCAAAACTGGACTGTTTCGTAACTTAAATGTCTACACGTATTTATACGACACAAATACTTGTAGAACATTCCATTATTGTTCTTCTCTACACTTCGCGAATGTTCTTCCATCGTATTTTGTTCGCTCCGCCTATTTCATTATTTGTTTTTATTCTGTTCGTATGTGTAAACATTTGGTTACAGGGTAATCCCTACTGCTATAATTTTCTTCAATTATCACCTGTGATTCGTGACAATATTATAAATATATATTAATTTATTTTGTTACACTTTAGTTTGACTAAGGTGTTTAAATAATCATTCACACTTGAGATTGGTTCGTTTAAATTGTTGAAATTCATATTAAGAATTTCTCTTATGTGTGACTTATTCCACTTTTAAATTCAATCAAATAAAAATTTGATATTTTTAGTTCAAAAATATTCATTATAGTGGAATTTTTATTTTTATATTATAAATTTATTTCGGCAATCAAGTTGCCATCTTCAGTATTTATCAGTTCATGATAAATACTGAAGATGGCAACTTGATTGCCGAAATATATTTATAATATAAAAATAAAAATTCCACTATAAGGAATATTTTTGAACTAAAAATATCAAATTTTTATTTGATTGAACTATGTTTTTGTTTTAAGCGATGCAAACTAACTTAGTTCGAGTTGTGTTGACCTTACCGTTGATTGAATATAATAAGATAGTACCACTGCAAATTACAACAACAATTTAAATGTGCTGTTTCATGCTACGCATGTTTTAATGAAGAGCAACACTAATTGTATGCGAGGTTTATGATAGACTAGGATGCAATTGTTGACCTTTTCCTCACGAGTCGTATTCATGATATCATGAACAATAAAAAATCGTTTCCACACGATTGTTGCATTTTACCCAAAATCGGGTTTTTGCTGATGTATGTGTGAAATATTTAATTTTCTTAGCTTCAAAAGGAAAATAAATTGACAATGAATCAAAGAATTGAAAGGAAAAAAACGCCTCTAGTTTTTGTTTTGTTTCTTTATTTGTGTTAGTAATATTTCAGAAATTTCCCCTCCAAAATTTATGCGATATTCTTTGGTAAAATAAAAAGTGCTCTGACAACAGAAAAACACTGTGTTTACACAATGCATAATTGCTCAGCGGAATGACATCAGTTTTCGTTTACACGAGAATATGTTGTTGATGTTATTTATGCATGTATGCGTTAATTTATTTTGTATTCGGTTTTTATGTTAAAATTATTACTTGTTGCTGTCATTCTATTTTGAAATTATGTCTGAGACTGATTACATAAAACATTTATCACTTGGATTCCATAAGCATGGATTATTCCTGATCTCACGAATTAAAATTAATGTTTGCTGTTGAGTCCCATTTTCCACAGTATTTTCAATTTCTGACATGGTTTTTTAAATTTATAACTCTCAATAATTAATTTGTAATTACACAGAAGTACACTTTTAGATTAAGATATATTTTGCGGATACACAGATATTTATTCAAAAATTTTGAATAACAACAATATTTAAAAATATATTCTTTATGTAATAAAAAGTAATAAGTATATTGAGGATAAGGACCATAAAATGTGAATATTTGAATGTCCTCTCAGAATATTGTACCGCCCCAAAAAATTTCGTTAGGACGAAGTTTTAGTGTCCAAGTTCTATAATTAGGAAATTCCAATTTTATTTAAATGAGGTATATTTTATTATCCTTTGTAAATATGTCGTTTTAAATTTAAATTGTTCGTTTTTAAATTGAAATAATTATTTTTAGAAAAACCAAAATTGAATTTAATTCAGTTTATTAATTATTTGATTTAATCATATTTAATTAAATAATTAACAATTATTTAATAAAATCATATTTACTGGCAACAAAACATATTTAACATTAAGAATTATATATTTTAAAGTAAATTAAATTATTCTACAGGCGGTTCATTAAAAAAATTCTATAATATACATTTCGATTATCGAATTTAAAGAAGAACGGAAAATCTAAAATAATCAATTCATAAAAGATATAATATTTCTTTGTAGCGATGTTTGCTCGTCAAAATACAAATTGAAAATAAGGGCAATAAAAAAATTATTAAAAATTTTTTTTTATGGTTTTATGTTTGTGTTAGTAAATTTTAACTCGTTCCGCAGCTAAATTTTGTGTTGAAAAAGAACATCAAAAATATTTTCCCCTCCATCATAGTTTATAGGTAAAAACATGAGGGACGAAGTAATATTTGATGTGACTATGCATAGTGTAAACACGGTGAAAGTGCCCTTTTTGCTCGAAACACGTGCGTTTTTGACATTACACATTCTTTGGAAATGATCTCGAGCACTTTTTTTTTGATCTCGAGCACTTTTGAAAAATCGAGATTTTTTCACAGATTTACCCATAGAAATATATAATACTATATAGAATGAACATAAGCAAAATTGTTGTTGTTTTTCCATACAAAATCTTTTGTTTCAAGCGTTATCAGTATGAGTGAGAGGTGTATATAAAAATCCAGTATGGCGGATCCTTCTTTCCATCGAAACACCAAAACAATGTTCTGTCAATTTCGTCATTGTTACAGACAAGTCAGTGTTTAAGTGATTATAAAATTTTTAAAAACGAATAAATAAAAAAGTGTTAAGTTAAATTTAATTAGAAAATATATAAACTTCATAAAGTATCAATTTGAATAGTAATATTATAATTAATAATTAAGTGTATAGTAAAAAACTACCGAAATTAACCGGGAAAAAAAATATTTGAGATTTCGTTTATCCAGTACGTTTTTGTTTGTATTTTTTGTGTTATAACTTATCTGATAGTACAAATATATCAATTAATTATAAAAAATATGCTTTTTTAATTGATAATTTAACAAAATATTTTGTGAAAAATATGGCGTAGTTTGTTTTGGTGTTTCGTGAATATAAACATTTATTTTTACCAGTGGCCCTATTTTGGTTTTCCCTGGGAATTGGGAATTGGGAAAAAAAATTTCCCAATTCCCAACTATAATAATTCCCAATATTTTATTCCCCAATTCCCAAAAGTGTATTCTGGCGTGCTGGGAATTATTTCCCCTCTGTGAAACAAATAGTTTTAAATGTTCGCCACTAGAGTACCTTTTTAATGGTTTTTTTCATGGTGCGCTATGTTATTATATTTGAATATGATTTAAATATTGATGGATGAATAACAAATTTAAAAAAAATAGGTGTTTTCGCTTTTGAAAAACAAAAAATTTTTTAGGGTCGGAATTATTTTCTATGAGTATTTATGAATGAGCTAATTTTTTTTATATTTTAGGGCAGATAAGACCAAATTTAAAAAAATAGGTGTTTTCGCTTATAAGAAATAATTTAAATTTATACTCTAGTATTATGATTATGAGTATTTTACCATAAGAAATATGAATTCCCAACCATTTTAATAGGGAAAAATAAACGTCAAAACTGTTATAATTGGGAATTATTTTTTCCAAACAAAATATTTTTCCCAATAGCCAGAATACACTTTTGGAAAAAATAATTCCCAACTGTTATAAAAACGTCAAAAATTCCCAATTCCCAATTCCCTGGGAAAACCAGAATAGGGCCACAGTGCAGTAGGTTTAATATTACGAAATATAGTACATAATATGCTCAACCAAATGGCGCGCGTGTATAAGATATTTGATAGCTGTGGTATAAAATTAATTTTTGTTTATGTTTTGGTAACAATAAAATAAAGTTAAATAAAATAATTAAATAAAATAAAGTTGAATAACATTTAAATAAAATTAAGTTTAATAAATTTCTCATCGTTTAATTGGTTTATGTGTTCTTTTTCAGATTACCAAGGAGCGATAAAAATTGTTAATCAGTTTAGATGCTGAGGTAAAAAATCAAACTAAAATGCAAAAAGAGATTCATTTCTCTGCTCCATAGGAATGTAACTTAACTCTATATTTTGTGGATTAGGCCTAATGGGGACACCACTTTAAAAAAACGCATCAAGTACTCTTCCTCTTGGGAGGTGTGGAAACGAGTACATTAAATATATATATATATATATATATATATATATATATATATATATATATAAATATATATATATTTATATATATATATATATATATATATATATATATATATATATATATATATATATATATATATATACATATATATATATATATATATATATATATATATATATATATATATATATATATATATATATATATATTTATATATATATACATATGTACATATATATATATATATATATATATATATATATATATATATATATATATATATATATATATATATAATATATAATATGATCAACGGTTCAAATCTAGTTAAAATCGGCAACTTCATTGCAAATCCCTCTTCTAGAATTATTAGTATTCTAGAATTATTATTAGAATTATTAGTTTATCATTTTTCTACCTTCTCTTTTCTTCTCCAAATTTGGAACACTTGACGTTTACTTATATTCATTCTATATAATAAGTATATTTCTATGGATTTACCCTTAGTTTATAGGCAAAAAGATTGCAAAGAAGTAAGAGACGAAGAAATACAACAGCGTGAGCGCGACTCGTGTGGAAACGGCCATTTATACAAAAAAGTTAGAGTAGCCTAACAATATTTTAATTTTTTATTTTTTTATAATACATCAACACTAGTTTAAATTATATCAGTGGCCCTATTCTGGTTTTCCCTTGGAATTGGGAATTGGGAAAAAAAAATTTCCCAATTCCCAACTATAATAATTCCCAATATTTAATTCCCTAATTCCCAAAAGTGTATTCTGGCGTGCTGGGAATTATTTCCCCTCTGTGAAACACATAGTTTTATATGTTCGCCACTAGAGTACCTTTTTCATGATTTTTTCATGATGCGCTATGTTATTATATTTGAATATGATTTAAATATTGACGGATGAATAACAAATTTAAAAAATTGGTGTTTTCGCTTTTGAAAAACAATTAAAAATTTTTTAGGGTCGGAATTATTTTCTACATTCACTTTTTATTATGATTATTAGTATTTATGAATGAAATAATTTTTTTTATATTTTAGGACAGATAAGACCAAATTTAAAAAATAGGTGTTTTTGCTTTTAAGAAATAATAAAAAAAAAATTAAATTTTTACTCTAGTATTATGATTATGAGTATTTTACCATAAGAAATATGAATTCCCAACAATTTTAATAGGGAAAAATAAACGTCAAAACTGTTATAATTGGGAATTATTTTTTCCAAACGAAATATTTTTCCCAATAGCCAGAATACACTTTTGTAAAAAATAATTCCCAACTGTTATAAAAACGTCATAAATTCCCAATTCCCTGGGAAAACCAGAATAGGGCCACAGCTGATTCGATTAACAATATTTTTGTTTTGATGTAATATATGTAGAAATTGTATTTCTACACACGAACACAACATTTATAATGTTACCCATAAAATTCCATCAGTGTAATCAGCATCAGCGATTATGTACAAATTTTAACTAAATTTTTTAGTTAAAATTCGATAAACTAGTCAATTTTATTTTTTAGAAAACTGAATGCAACAAAAACTGCTATATATTGTTTTCGTGTATGTAACCAATAATCAAAAATTCGATAAAATATGTAAATTTTTAGATGTAAGTTGTTAGGTGTGAATAAAAAAAACATTAAAATAAAATATTTGAATTTCAAATATATGGTTTTTTTATTATATGTTATACCTATATAGTTAATAAATTATAATAACATTTATGAATTATTTTTTGATTGATAAACGTCAACGACTTGATTGATAAACGTCAAATATCCTTGTATTTTGTAAACAAAACATAGCGAAGTTCGATCCGACGTACGTTACTACAATACAAAAAATGTAGTTTAATCTACGACACATGTTTTTCTAGTAAAAAACTGACTAGTTTATCGAATTTTTTTTAACTAAAATTTGAACATAAACGCTATGCAGGCTTATCGTAGGAGGTAAAAAATTCTGTTTTATAACGATAAATACAGAAATAAAAATAGAATTTTTGTTTCAAAATCATGTTGCAAGAGAAGCAAAACTATTTCGTGACATATTGTCTCTACTTAAGTGATTGGTGGCGCCATTAACCAAACTTAGCGGATAAAATCTCAGTGGTAATATCTTATTATATTCAATCAACGACCTTACTAACATAAAATATATCGCTCACATATACATTGAGTTTTTCCGATTTGTCAAAAAAAAATTGGAAAAGTAACAAATAAATCATATTGGTGCTTCAAAAACATTAATGTATGTGTGTCAGCGATGTATATTTGATATGTGCAGCGCAATGAAATAACCGAGCTAAACTAAGATATGCTCAACGATGTTCATAGCTTAGCTTATCTGAAATATGCAACGGGCCTATAGGTGCGCGAATTTCAGTCGACATATTCAGTTGAAATTATTAGTATTCCTTGATTAATTCAGCGATTGACGTTCGTTGCATCAGTGGCCCTATTCTGGTTTTCCCAGGGAATTGGGAATTTTTGACGTTTTTATAACAGTTGGGAATTATTTTTTACAAAAGTGTATTCTGGCTATTGGGAAAAATATTTGGTTTGGAAAAAATAATTCCCAATTATAACAGATTTGTCGTTTATTTTTCCCTATTAAAATTGTTGGGAATTCATATTTCTTATGGTAAAATACTCATAATCATAATACTAGAGTATAAATTTAATTTTTTTTATTATCTCTTATAAGCGAAAACACCTATTTTTTTAAATTTGGTCTTATCTGCCCTAAAATATAAAAAAAAATTAGCTCATTCATAAATACTCATAGAAAATAATTCCGACCCTAAAAAATTTTTTGTTTTTCAAAAGCGAAAACACCAATTTTTTTTTTAAATTTGTTATTCATCCATCAATATTTAAATCATATTCAAATATAATAACATAGCGCTGCATGAAAAAAACCATGAAAAAGGTACTCTAGTGGCGAACATTTAAAACTATTTGTTTCACAGAGGGGAAATAATTCTCAGCACGCCAGAATACACTTTTGGGAATTAGGGAATAAAATATTGGGAATTATTATAGTTTTTTTTCCCAATTCCCAATTCCCAGGGAAAACCAGAATAGGGCCACAGGGCACTTCAATCGACTGGCAGAATACAAATTATACAAATTTATAGATTAAGTGACACGTCAACTGTCGCAGCGAATTAACGAATTAAGTGACACGACTAAAAGAATCGGGATAATAAACAAGCAAAATTTTATACACGTCAAATAATACGCAGATTTCTAAACACCACGCTGTATACATATACGCACCACTACTAAGGTATTTATCTTTCGCCTTTTTCGCATATTTGGAAGGGAAAAACGATAGCTCATTTTTGAGTTTAGCTTTGTTTTACTTGGGATCCCAAGTATAACAAAGCTAAAATCAAAAATGAGCTATCGTTTTTCCCTTCAAAATATGCGAAAATAGTCGAAAGATAAATACCTTAGTAGTGCTGCGTATATGTACACTGCGTTGTGTCAAATATTGTGTTTAGAAAACTGCGTATTATTTGACGTGTTTTAAAATTTTGCTTGTTTATTTATTTATATATTTGGAACTTCCAAGAACACCTGCATTTAGCGTTTAAATAAAATTTCTGGATGGAAAGTGTTAGTGTGATAAAAATGTTCGTACGAAAATATGCATTTTAATTTTTAGTAAAACAGTCATAAAACTGTTGCGATTGTTACGAAAATGCAAAATTCAAGTTGTCAACGATTTGAATTTATTTTACGTTTTGACACAAACATAATGGAAGATAAGGAATCGTTAAAACAATTGGTAATTATAAAATCTGAAACTAATGAAAATATAAACAAACTAATTTTTTTATATTATTTGTTTGCAGAAATATTTATTCACTGATACCCATTACTTACAGGGTTAACTATAAATTCTCAATGATTAAAAATACAATTGTCGGTTGGAATGGGTTTCTAGCGGAAGAAAATGTAACTGTCGCACCCAGATAAATGTCAATATTTGTGTATTTCCTAAAATGCAAATAGCTATAACTTATTTAAAAACATACGACGGGTCATTAAAAACACAGATATAATATTTTCAGATATACTCGAGTCTAACTAGATAATAAAATAAAATAATAAGAGACATTTAATTTTGACATATTGTTAAAAAAAAATGAACTTTTTGAATTATAAATTAAACATATATAACACACTAACTAAAACAAAATTCTTTTGTTATCCTATAAAACATAAAGAACATATTTCAAATTAAATTGAATAATAAACATATTTAGCTTAAATATATTTGTAAAACAATATTGAAAATTTTTATACAACTTATATTAATTATATTTTTAGGTGGTAATTTACCCTACGTTAACCCTACGTTTACATTATTGTTTTCGAGTATTGTGTTTTCAATATTAGATTGTTGTTGCTGTTTTCCCATATAAAAAGTTATCGTTGCTATTTGAAAACAATATTTGAAAACAACAAAAAGATGTAGCTCATACATCTTTTTCGTTGTTTTCGAAATAAAAATATCGATTTATCGAAAATATTCTTAATTCTTTTTTCTTTTTATTAATATTTTGAATTGTAATTGATACATTTAATAGTTAAAATTGATTAAAAAATATATATTTAAATGTTTTTTGTAGTTTTTTTAAATATTAAAAATTAAACTTATCGACACCGATATTTATTTGAAAATGCCAAAATGTCAAAATAGATTATAAACAAACCAAATAAGAGCGGCAAAGTGTGAAAATCAATTATTGATTATTTTGTGATAATCATTTTGTGAACTAATATATATACATATATATTATATGTATATATAATATACATATATTTAATTGTGATTATAGATACTTGTGATTCAGTGTAGTGAAATTGGTGATAATTAAACTATATCTTGATTTATTGTGAACAAAAACATTTTATATAAAATGAATTCAGACTATGACAACATAGAATATTTAGACGATTCACTTGAGGATGAGGTTGAGGATTACGAACTCCCCATTCAAATTGATAAACCGGTGAATACCGATCAAAAAAGAGTGTTTGTTGTGTTGCCGCAAGAAACACAATTTTCAACAGTTTGAAAACACAGCAAAACAAATATGAATGACAACGAATCAAAACAAATATGGATGAATCGAAGACGATCAGTTTAGTTTTTGTTGTTGCCTCACGATAAAAACCGAAAATCGAAAACAATACTCGAAAACAACACTCGAAAACAATAATGTAAACGTAGGGTAACCCTGGGTTTCCACTTGCAATGCATTGCAAATATTTGCATTCTGTTTTGAATTTTTTCACACGTATAGTACGTATAGTATACATTCGAAAAAAATTCGTATCGGTATATACATTTTTTCACTCACACATACAAAAATATCTTGTTCAACCCTGCTTTAAATACTGTCAAAAATTTGTTTTCATTTTAAAAATATTGTTCAAGCGGCAAATATCATTTGGATAATTTATGCTGTGGAATTGTATTTAAGATAAAAGTGCTCTACCCAATTGTGTTTCAGGAAAGTTAATGTAAAATAAAACAGATACATAAAATTTACAGTATTTTATTTTTAAATATTAAATACTATTTCACTGCTGTTGTACTGATCCGTCTGTAATAAAATATTTCGTCTGTCATAAAATAGAACATTTCGCGTTTCCTTCGCGGTTGAAGACTTAATTCTTCAATGAAGTAATGTACGGTTACGTACATTACTTCATTGAAGTATAACAAACGGTTATTTATTAAATTTTATCAATTTAATATTTATTTTAGTTTTCAAATAAATAAATGTCAAAAATATACACGCATACAAAAGTATTATACACTTATACAGTCACAGAAACTCACAAAAAAAAACAAAATTTCCCTTTGCAAATATTTGCAATGCATGCCAAGTGGAAACCATAGGTAAGGTATTTCTCTTTCGACTGTTTTCGCATATTTCGAAGGGAAAAACGATAGCTCATTTTTGAGTTTAGTTTTGTTATACTTGGGATCGTAATATAAGATGTCCATAAGGACTAAAGAACGGAGAATTAGAGCCGCAGTTGATCGGAAGTTAGGAATACAATATTTTGAACCAATATTTTGAAAACTCAAACCTAGAATCTGCAACTTTTTCTGGATATAATAATGTGTCTCATAGTGAAATAATTCCTGATAGTTATGGTTCCTGTCGCTTTCCGGATAGTGAAAATTTATCAAATCAAATTAATTCCCGTCCCATTTCCCCGTCATTTTCTTATTGTTCCAATGACCGTAATATATATCAACTAAAGGACGATTTACAACGTATAGCCATTGATACTACTATATGTGGGTCAACAATGAATAAAATCCTAATAATTTTACACAATTATTTTCCTTGGATTCTCACAAATGTTAGGGTGTTAAAAAATACTCCACGTATTAGTAATGTGATAGATTTTGGTTCAGGTGTTTCCTATTTTTATTTGGGCTTATCAAGAGCACTTGATTATTTTCTTAGGAAGTATCATTTGTTAAGTTTTGATATAGTGGAAATCGATTTAGGTATTGATGGACTACCCATATCTAAAAGTTCAAACAGTCAACTTTGGCCGTTAATGGTGAACATAGTAGGATATTTAGATATTTTCGTGATCGGTTCATGTCATGGATCAAGCAAAAGTATTGATTTTCGAAAATTTCTAAAAGATTTTACCGAGGAAATGGAGATAATAGAAGCTCTTGGATATGAATTTAATCATAAAAATGATAAAGTCAAAATAAGATCTCTTATTTGTGATGCTGATGCTAGATCTAAAGTTCTCTCAGTGAAATCTCACTCTGGGTATTTTGCATGTACATTGTACAAAATGCACAGTTAAAGGTGGGAAAGTTAACAAGGGCCATATAGTCTTCCCATATTCTCAAGTATCAGAAGCAATTGATAGAACTGACGACAGCTTCAGAAATAAACTACATGAAGATCATCATAAAATAACTGATCCGAACCCACTTGAAAATTTAAATTTTGGTTGTGTTTCTCAGGTGCCTGTAGATTACATGCACTGTGTTTTGTTAGGTGCTAATATCTTATTGGATTAAGAAGAGAAAATTGAATTTTTCCTTATCACCAGTGGCCCTATTCTGGTTTTCCCTGGGAATTGGGAAAAAAAATTTCCCAATTCCCAGGGAAAACCAGAATAGGTAGGATTTCTTCGCAATCCAATCCACAATTAAACCATGGGAACCAACGAGACTGAAGTAAACTCTCAACAATTTATTGAAAGTATGTTTTCTGGTCATATTAAATTTTTTATGTAAAATTATTATTTTTGAATGTTGGCTATCTTTCTTTATATGTTCAGCACAATTTGATTTTCAGTTTCAATATATAAATTTTTGTGAAAATCGCTCTGGTGAGAATAAATTCTTACATTAGTTAAACAAAGAATTCATAAGAAATACTGCAATTTAATTTATTATTCATTAGGAGAACGAGTGCAACACACCTCGACACAAAATGCAAGACGAGGACAGCAAACTAATAATTTAGCCATGGATGACGTTTTTACTGAAATTGAATGTAAGTATATTGAGTATAAAAATAAACATAATCAGTTTAATGATTTTGTATGTTTAATTTAAAATAACCATGCTTGTACATGTATTTTAATTTCATTTCAGTATTTGACATGCAGGAAAATGAAGAAACTTCACCGCTGACATCTTCAGTTGCAGTGCAGACGGATTCCAAGGATGGCACTGTAACAATTGGAAAATCCCAGTTCCAATATTTAATTAAATGTATTGAAAACATACAAAAAGGCCAACAAAATTTAATGAGAGAGTTTGTAAATTTAAGAGACAATCGGCTAAATGCAAAGCAGCCATTACATGGTCAGTAATAATGTCATTACTAGTAGTCAGTATTTATGTCATTACTTCATCATTATTTTTTAACACTACACGATTATTCCAAAGCATCAGTATTTTCATCATTACTTAGCGGATAACAGAAATGAAATGTTAAAAGTTTTTTTTGTAGATGTCTTTCAAGTTGATAAAAATAATTTTTTAATTACTTTAGACCACTTTTTAAAAATTACAATAATGCTTACAGCTCTATTCTTCAACATAAAATGGGGGAAAAAATTCTGAATTTATTTAAGGAATTAAAATATATCGAAAGAGCAAGATCTTCTGGAATGATGTAAAAAAGTAATGATGGAATCCCTACACGATCAATATTAATGACATTATTTTCATCATTCTTCGGTAATGATGTAGCAAAATCAGAAAATCTGGATTTCCATCATTACCGAACATCATTCATCATTACTTCGCATTACACGATCAGTATTAATGTCATTATCAAAAAGTAATGACATTATTACTGACCATGTAATGGGTGCTTAAGGTATTTAGTCGATTGTGAAAATAAAAAATTTAGTTTACCCTTCAATGAATTGGATCTATTCACACAATTTGAAAAAATCTAACGGCAGACCAAGAGTCAGTAAAACAATTGGTAATTATAACTCATTTTGTGAAATTTCCATATTTTAATTTAATCTAATTTTTCAGAAATCAATAATTATGAAAGAGGACGGATGTGATTTAAAAAAAATTCATAAGAAACAATTTCAAAAATATATTTACAGACGAGCTGTCTCAAAATTTCACCTTTAATGGTCGACAGGGAAATTTAAGTGCTAAAAATTAGCACCCATGTGACAAAAATTTTGAGAGGTAAAATTTTGCCGCACAAATTTGATAATGAATATTTAATAATTTTTGTATTTTCATAATTTTAATAGTACTTTAGAGAAATTTCCGAATGCCACGCAAGGAGAGTTTAAACAAATCGCGACAAAATATTTTTATTATTTAAAAGATAAAAGAAACAAAAAAAATCAAGAAGGCTGAAATGTACTAATTTTAATTATAATTTTTTTAATTTATAACTAGATTTTAACTTGAAATATTTACTAGATTTAAATACCAATCACAATCTCCTGTGGTACTTGAAATATGACAAATAAATAAAATAAATTATGAATTCCTTGATAATGAAACGTTGTGATTTGCGAAACAAGCAAACATTGTACATAGATTTATTAAGTTTAATTAATATTTTGAATTAATTTTAATTTATAACTAGATTTAAGTTTTAATTGGCAATCACAATTCCCTGTGATAATTGAAATATGGTCATTAATCAATTAAAAATTTGAATTCCTATAGATTTACTAAGTTTAATTAATATTTTGAATTTATTTTAAATTATAACTAGATTTAAGTTTTAAATGGCAAGCGCAATTTCCTGTGATAAAATTTGAAATATGGTCATTAAAAAATTAAAATTTTGAATTCCTAAATAATGAAACGTTCTGTGATTTGCGAAAAAAACAAACATTATAATATATACATATTAATGTAGATTTACTAAATTTAATTATATTTACAATTAAATTACAAATTACAATTTTCTATAAGTAACTATTTAAATAAAAATATATATTTATGTATTTGGTCATTAAAATAAAAATATAATTATTTTTTATTAATGAAATGTGCTTTTGAATAACCCGCCAAATTTCGAGTTTGACATTTACACAGATCCACATAAAATGTATTCCCGCCAAAATAATTTATTCACACATACATTTACATATTTATTTTATTGTGAGTTCTGTGAGTTCCGACTTTTTGCGACACAGTAGCATATGTTTTCTTATAATAATTCGTAACTTAAACAGAGGTAAACCCAGAACTAAGTTATGGGTATCTTACGAAATATTGTAAAATAGTTTGATTTAAAAATACTTGGGATATCCCAAGTATAACAAAACTAAACTCAAAAATGAGCTATCGTTTTTCCCTTCGAAATATGCGAAAATAGTCGAAAGTGAAATACCTTAGTAGTGGTGCGTGTATGTACACTGCGTTGTGTCAACTATTGTGTTTAGAAAACTGCGTATTATTTGACGTGTTTTAATATTTTGCTTGTTTATTTATATATTTGGAACTTCCAAGAACACCTGCATTTAGCGTTTTAATAAAATTTCTGGATGGAAAGTGTTAATGTGAAAATGCAAAATTCAAGTTGTGATTCAACGATTTGAATTTATTTTATGTTTTGACACAAACATAATGGAAGATAAGGAATCGTTAAGACAATTGGTAATTCTAAAATCTGAAACTAAAGAAAATATAAACAAACTAATTTTTTTATATTATTTGTTTGCAGAAATGTATTCTTATGAAAGAAGAGGGATTCGATTTAAAAAAAATTTTATGCAATAACCCTTACAATATATTAACGAAGAACTTATAAAGAAAAATTGCCTGTGATGGCCGTCAAGGAAACATTGCTGTTAAATTATTAAATGTTACGCGAATTTTCAGAGGTATTTAATATAAAATGAGGCATTTCATCAACCATTCAATTTTAAATAAATAATAAATTCTGTATTAATTTTAGATTGCACTTTCGAAAAATTTCCAAGTATGGCACCATCACAATGAATGTTAGAAATTTTTTTTAACATATTATGTTAAAGACAGGGAATTAAAATAAATTCTGTCGCATCTGTGCACTTAATTAACATATAAATCTTACAATACGAGTATTTTAACTACCTATGATTAATAAAAATTATTTTATTGTATCTAAAACATTAATATTTGTAGTTTTATTTATGATATATTTAATTTAGCCACCAACATTTAAATTTGACGTCTCACATATCATGCACAAAAATATTCCCGCCAAATTTATTTTTGACATTTGAACACACATACATAAGCACAGTTTTACTATATTGAGTTTCGTCAGATTCGACTTATCGCGACACGTTTCATACGAAATCTTATTCTAAGTCGAAAGAAAAACTATGTAAAAGTCGAAACTAAATATAAGTTTTTACTTCGATATTTGACGAAAAAGTCGAATTTTGTTATACTTGGGATATCCCAAGGATATGGCGGGAATATTTTTGTGCATGAATATGTAAAACGTCTAATTCAAATTGTAGCGGATTAATTAAATAAAACTACAAATTTTAATGGTTTAGAAACAACAAAATAATTTTTATTAATTTGTAATTGTAATATAACTGAATATGCATTAAAAATTTATTAAATAAAAAATAAAATGCATATTCATATAAATTTTAAATTTTTCGTATGTAAAACGTAATTTTAATAAATTATGTATATAAATATGATTTAAAATTAATATAGAAGATAGTTTAAATATTATTTAAAATTATTTTTTCCGTAATAGTGAATATTAGAAAGATCATATTAATTTATTTCCAAATCTGAAACAAAATGTCCACAATCCAGTAATTTTTCTTAGATCCCACCAATAAGGACGATCTTTCTCCACTGTAATTATGATTACACTTATATTTAATTGAAATCACAAGACACAGAAATTAAAATGCACTATTTGATAAATCGCTTAGAACGGTTGAGTGATGAATGAAAACAAACTATGTACATATGAAACTTGTGTCTCCTCCCCATTTTTTACCACAAAATAGGATAGATATTTAAGGTATAATAAACTCGTTTTATCACTGTTTTACCAAAAAAAATAAATACATATTTTCGAACGAATACTTTTAACTTACAATTTCCACCCAGAAATTTTATTAAAGTTTATTTAATTTCTTATAAATTCCAAATATAAAAATAAACAAGCAAAATTTTAAACACGTCAAATAATACGCAGTTTTCTAAACACAATGCTGTATACATATACGCACCAATACTAAGGTATTTATCTTTCGACTATTTTCGCATATTTCGAAGGGAAAAACGATAGCTTATTTTTGAGTTTAGCTTTGTTATACTTGGGATCCCAAGTATAACATAATTCGACTTTTTCGTCAAATATCGAAGTAAAAACTTATTTTTAGTTTCGACTTTTACATAGTTTTGCTTTCGACTTAGAATAAGATTTCCTATGAAACGTGTCGCGATAAGTCGAATCTGACGAAACTCAATATAGCAAAACTGTGCTTATGTATGTGTGTTCAAATGTCAAAAATAAATTTGGCGGGAATATTTTTGTGCATTTATATGTGAAACGTCGAATTCAAATTGTAGCGGGTTAATTAAATAAAACTACAAATTTTAATGGTTTAGAAACAACAAAATAATTTTTATTAATTTGTAATTGTAATATAACCTTAATATGCATTAAAAATTATTAAATAAAAATTAAAATGAATATTCATATAAACTTTAAATTTTTCGAATGTAAAACGTAATTTTAATAAATTATGTATATAAATATGATTTAAAATTAATATAGAAGATTGAATAATATTTTAAATTATTTTTTCCGTAATAATGAATATTAGTTAGATCATATTAATTTATTTCCAAATCTGAAACAAAATGTTCACAACACAGTAATTTTTCTTAGATGCCACCAATCAGGACGATCTTTCTCCATTGTAATTATGATTACACTTATATTTATTTGAAATCACAAGACACAGAAATTGACATGCACTATTTGATAAATCGCTTAGAACGGTTGAGTGATGAATGAAAACAAACGATGTACATATGAAACTTGTGTCTCCTCCCCATTTTTTACCTAAAAAATAGGATAGATATTTAAGGTATAATAAACTCGTTTTATCACTGTTTTACCAAAAAAATTAAATACATATTTTCGAACGAATACTTTTAACTTACAATTTCCACCCAGAAATTTTATTAAAGTGCAGGTGTTCACATTTCTTAGAAATTCCAAATATATAAATAAACAAGCAAAATTTTAAACACGTCAAATAATACGCAGTTTTCTAAACACAACGCTGTATATGTAACGCACCACTACTAAGGTATTTATCTTTCGACTATTTTCGCATATTTCGAAGGGAAAAACGATAGCTCATTTTTGAGTTTAGCTTTGTTATACTTGGGATCCCAAGTATAACAAAATTCGACTTTTTCGTCAAATATCGAAGTAAAAACTTATATTTAGTTTCGACTTTTACATAGTTTTTCTTTCGACTTAGAATAAGATTTCGTATGAAACGTGTCGCGATAAGTCGAATCTGACGAAACTCAATATAGTAAAACTGTGCTTATGTATGTGTGTTCAAATGTCAAAAATAAATTTGGCGGGAATATTTTTGTGCATGCAAATTCAAATTGTAGCGGATTAATTAAATAAAACTACAAATTTTAATGGTTTTGAAACAACAAAATAATTTTTATTAATTTGTAATTGTAATATAACTGAATATGCATTAAAAATTTATTAAATAAAAAATAAAATGAATATTCATATAAACTTTAAATTTTTCGAATGTAAAACGTAATTTTAATAAATTATGTATATAAATATCATTTAAAATTAATATAGAAGATAGTTTGAATATTATTTTAAATTATTTTTTCCGTAATAGTGAATATTAGAAAGATCATATTAATTTATTTCCAAATTTGAAACAAAATGTCCACAACACTGTAATTTTTCTTAGATGCCACCAATAAGGACGATCTTTCTCCACTGTAATTATGATTACACTTATATTTAATTGAAATCACAAGACACAGAAATTTAAATGCACTATTTGATAAATCTCTTAGAACGGTTGAGTGATGAATGAAAACAAACTATGTACATATACAACTTGTGTCTCCTCCCCATTTTTTACCAAAAAATAGGATAGATATTTAAGGTATAATAAACTCGTTTTATCACTGTTTTACCAAAAAAAAAATAAATACATATTTTCGAACGAATAATTTTAACTTACAATTTCCACCCAGAAAATTTATTATTGTTTATTTAATTTCTTAGAAATTCCAAATATATAAATAAACAAGCAAAATTATAAACACGTCAAATAATACGCAGTTTACTAAACACAACGCAGTATACATATACGCACCACTACTAAGGTATTTCTCTTTCGACTAATTTCGCATATTTCGAAGGGAAAAACGATAGCTCATTTTTGAGTTTAGCTTTGTTATACTTGGGATCCCAAGTATAACAAAACTAAACTCAAAAATGAGCTATCGTTTTTCCCTTCGAAATATGCGAAAATAGTCGAAAGATAAATACCTTAGTAGTGGTGCGTATATGTATACAGCGTTGTGTTTAGAAAACTGCGTATTATTTGACGTGTTTAACATTTTGCTTGTTTATTTATATATTTTATTTATACTTAAATAAAATGTCTGGGTGGAAATTGTAAGTTAAAGTTATTCGTTTGAATAGTACATAGTTTGTTTTCGTTCATCACTCAACCGTTCTAAGCGATTTATCAAATAGTGCATTTCAATTTCTGTGGCTTGTGATTTCAAATAAATATAAGTGTTATCATAATTACAATGGAGAAAGATCGTCCTTATTGGTGGCATCTAAGAAAAATTACTGTGTTGTGGACATTTTGTTTCAGATTTGGAAATAAATTAATATGATCTTTCTAATATATAATGAATATGGAAAAAATAATTTAAAATATTATTCAAACTATCTTCTATATTAATTTTAAATCATATTTATATAAATAATTTATTAAAATTACGTTTTACATTCGAAAAATTTAAAGTTTATATGAATATTCATTTTATTTTTTATTTAATAAATGTTTAATGCATATTCAGTTATATTACAATTACAAATTAATAAAAATTATTTTGTTGTTTCAAAACCATTAAAATTTGTAGTTTTATTTAATTAATCCGCTACAATTTGAATTTGCATGCACAAAAATATTCCCGCCAAATTTATTTTTGGCATTTGAACACACATACATAAGCACAGTTTTACTATATTGAGTTTCGTCAGATTCGACTTATCGCGACACGTTTCATACGAAATCTTATTCTAAGTCGAAAGAAAAACTATGTAAAAGTCGAAACTAAATATAAGTTTTTACTTCGATATTTGACGAAAAAGTCGAATTTTGTTATACTTGGGATATGCTAATAATTGAGCAACAAAAATAATATCCATGTAAACCTAGTATTATATACTTCTTTCAAAATGACATTCGCGAATTTTATAAAACTTAAAACGAATGAAAATGTATTTGATTAATAATTTAAAGAATAAATCAAAGTTAATAACGCAAGTGAAACAGAATTTATGGGGCTATGTGAGCATTGCATTCAACCAGGTAGATAGTGATCGGTTAGAACTCGTAGGTCCAGATCGTTTATGTGCCGAGTGGATTATTAAAAATGGAGGAGCGGTTCGCTTTGCCGGGTCGGAGCAGATTGATAAAGAATATAATCACCTAGGAGATGATAAAGTCGTACAATATATAAAAGAAGTAGACGCAACTAATTCAAGCATAATGAAACTAGGATTTGAACATTTTCGTAACTGTCGGTACATCGAAAAAATTATACTTCATAAATGTATGTACATGGAAAATTCGGCATTGGGAGAACTTCATTATATAAACAATTCTCTTAAAACCTTACAAGTGTCATCATGCTATAATGTCGCAGATGATGGTTTAATGTTGCTTAAAAATTTGACGAATTTGCAGCACCTATTAATTTTCGATCTTCCGTATGCCAAAAATCTGCCGGAGACCAAAGTTAAACTTCAACATGTTTTACCGAATTGTACTATTACAACAGGAAAAAACACGGAGTCGTTGAAAAATTGATTTTTATTATTAAGATTAACTTATTTCACATTTTTATTTCCTATTAAATATAGTTTTTGAAGTTAAATGAACTTTGGTAAGTGAATGTAAATTGTAACAAAATTATGTTAAAATTAAATTTATCAATAGAGACGTAATCAGTTCCAAATAAATTATTGTCTATTGGCACAAAAAAAATTGTTTCTTTTTGAAGTTGTTTAAAAGTGCTTCTCCAAGGAAAATTACGAAAACCCTTAGTTTTCTGCAAAAGCTAACTGTTTGTTATAGTTTCAAAGCTGAAAAAAGTATGTATTTGACAATTGTGAACACTAGATCGTCCGCATAACTTTGATATGATATGATATGTTTTATATGATAGGGGAAGTACAAGCCAACCAGTTACGGTGATTCTGAGATTGTTACCATAATCCTGGAGTATATTCAGCAGAGTTCCAAATAGATATCTGAGAATTTTTACTCCAAAATTATGCGGACCCAGTCCCTGCTTGCATCCCAACATATAAGGTTTAGGAAAAGGAAACAATCACAGAAACGACTAAGGTGATAATGCACTGCACTAGTCATTGCTAACTACATTATGTATTAGTAAATTATAATATGTTGTTAGTATAATCATTTTCACATAGGGATTGAGTTTGTTATTATTGTTAGTGGGATAGGTAAGGACCATTCTATATTCATCATACGTATTCGTATCTCCTCGACAGTTAAAACTGGAGTTCTTTAAAAAACATCTTTGGGTCATCTCATCATATGCTGTATTTAAAGATTTGTCCCTATAATTCCATCACCATCTAACGCGTGGGGAGTATAAATTCCGCGATGACCCGACAGCATTTCTATATACAATATGATGATCTAATACATTGTCAATTCATTTGTAAGGGAAACTATTTAAATAACTAAATAGTTTAGTGCGGTCATATTTAGCTAACCTAATCGATCATTCCATTCCACACATTCTATCTTTATGTCCGTTTTAAGATTTTACAACAAACAATCACACAATACACAAAAGTAGAATTCTTATATAACACACTACAATCCAATGAAAGAAATCACCAAAGCGGCCGTCCGTTTCAGAAAGTTTAATAGTTTGTTTAGAATTATTATACAGCAAAAAGAAGCTGCTTATTAAAGTAAAATAAACTTTCTGGTCAAGACCACCGGTTTAGTGATCCCCATCTAATGTTAAGAATGTCACTCAAGAAATCTTATCCATTTACACTTATATGAATAAAGAAAACAAAATTATTTAAATAATTTAGTATTTTCCATGAAAATAAAGACAAAAGTTATTTAAGAGTACAACATACCATGGTACATATCAACTATATACCCAATAGCAAAATTGTGGATTTTATTGACAAAATAAAATCAAGAGGAATATTAACCGTTCCTTTAAAACACGATTATCCTAATATATGAACAAGCATCTGCTAAATCGAACTTCAACATTTTAGCCAATTCAAATTTCGCCAACAAATAGGTAATTTTACTGATCATATATATTATCGTCAATATAATGATCGTATAGTGGTAGTGATCGTAGATCGTATTAAAACAATCTTCAGTCCCTTCTACCATTAATATACATGGCACTACATTAAAACCTCAATAGTCTTATAGATATAATCTTAGTTCAAATTTGATATAAGATACAGATCTGAAAGCATCATTTCAAAAACTTTTGAATATCAAATCCATAAATAAGAAAGGTTTTGCTGTATTTACCGATATGTATGTATGACTAACATGTGTATTATAATATTTAAAACCAAACGGAAAAAAATTAAAAGTTAATTAACAAACTTCATTTTGTTGTTCAGGATCAGGACTGATCTGTTTCACTGTCTACAAACATTATATCTCATGAAAAGTGTTTTGCGCGTTAAATAGCTTCGCGCTATAAAAGAAGAAATTTCACGTTGTACTGAAACAGATTTTTATTTCAAATCGCGTTATATCGAAAACGCGTTGTATAAGTACCGCGTTAAACGAGGGATACTTGTATATATATATTTAAAAAAACGTTTTGTCTTTTTTTCCCGTGCAAGTGAACACCTGCACAAAATATAAAATAAAACGAACAAAAATTCTCTAACCAACATAGGAAGGAGAAGGATAGGAGTTTTGATGGACGAAACGAAAAATATGTTATATACATAATATTAATACATAGGACGTTCAAATAGACTGTAATGTATGTATTGCGTTTTCAACATCAAATAATGATGTATATACAACACACACAATACACAATACCAACGCATATAAAAATAAAATGTAAGTCGCAAATGTGCCATTTTACACTGGCACTCTTGCGTGTGACTCAAACCGGTTTTTTCCTCGTCTCTTTCTTCTTTTGTCTATAAACTAATTTTGGAGTGGGGATTTCTTGACGCACAACTTTCGACAAAAATTATTTTGCACTCTTGTGAGTTTCGCACAATACATATAAAAAGCAATAAAAATATTTTATGAGGTTCAAAATTTTTTTATTGTTTTCGACTCAACATTTTCATTTTGCATTTTGAAGAGTGCAGATGAAATAGAAAAATATGGTTATGTATGACGATTTTTGTTTTACAGATGAGGAAATTTATTACAGATGACGATTTTTTTACAGAAAATAAATATAAAATATATTGATTCGTAAAAAATATAATTTTTGTATGTTAGTTTGATAAATTGTAATTTATTTTTATATTAATTTATAAATTGTAATTTATTTATTTATTATTGTAATGGAATTCATTGATTTATTATAATATTTTTTAATTAATAATAAAATATTATACATATATTGATGACGTTTCTAAAAATGGTAAAAACGCCGGAATGATGAAAATATATAACTACATATATAATATATTAAATAATATTATATAAAAAATATACATGTTCCTGTAAAAATTAAAAACAAAATCGTGCTAAAATTTTTTTTTTCTTCATTTGGTTATATGATGTTCGCTCGACCAAGTATTCATTGATAATGAAATATTTTCAACACACACATAGACAAATATGAAAAAAAAACTCTGCCGCACGAAAAAGCGAAATTGACGCGAGAGTGCCAATGTAAAATGGCACAATTACATTGAATATGTTGCCATTACAACGATCGCACAATGTGCCATTTTACACTGGCACTCTCGCGTCAATTTCGCTTTTTTGTGCAGCAGAGTTTTTTTTTTTAATATTTGTCTATGTGTGTGTGGAAAATATTTCATTATCAATGAATACTTGGTCGAGCGAACATCATATAACCAAATGAAGAAAAAAAATTTTAGCACGATTTTTTTCATTTTTACAGGAACATGTATATTTTTATAAAATATTATTTAATATATTATACATGTATTTATATATTTTCATCATTCCAGCGTTTTTACCAGTTTTAGAAACGTCATCAATATATGTATAATATTTTATTATTAATAAAAAAATATTATAATAAATCAATGAATTCCATTACAATAATAAATAAATAAATTACAATTTATATAAATAAATATAAAAATAAATTACAATTTATCAAACTAACATACAAAAATTATATTTTTTACGAATCAATATATTTTATATTTATTTTCTGTAAAAAAAATCGTCATCTGTAATAAATTTCCTCATCTGTAAAACAAAAATCGTCATACATAACTATATTTTTCTATTTCATCTGCACTCTTCAAAATGCAAAATGAAAATGTTGAGTCGAAAACAATAAAAAAATTTTGAACCTCATAAAATATTTTTATTGCTTTTTATATGTATTGTACGAAACTCACAAAATAATTTTTGTCGAAAGTTGTGCGTCGAGAAATCCCCACTCCAAAATTAGTTTATAGACAAAAGAAGAAAGAGACGAGGAAAAAACCGGTTTGAGTCACACGCAAGAGTGCCAGTGTAAAATGGCACATTGGCAGTGATCGCGTTAAATTTAAATCTCCAAAATCTCTTTTACTGTATGCTTTGATCAATGCGTATATGTATACGGCCGTTTCCCATCGAAAAACATGGCCGATCCTATGTATGTGTAATGGGTTAGAAAGTGGTAAAAACATCAACAATCGTATGAAAAAGCTGATTTTTTCGAAATTTTTGACTTTTAACTTCCTATAACTTGGTAGGCACGCCCGATAACCAAATACTCACTATCCAGAGTTTGGAAAATGATTATTTATCAACAATCCTGGATTAATAATTTTCATTTAAACCAATATTTTAATTCATGATTTTGAAGATTTAAGAATCTAGATTTTTATATTTTCGATCGTGAATAACAAAATAAAACGAAATGAATTTGTAATATCGGGTTTAGATATTAGATTGTGCTCTGTTTCCCGTTTACAAGTGCTAATATGATTTTATTTTACATCCCGCTCGTTTTTTTTCATTTTCCTTCGTTTCAATGTTTTTTTAGAAATAATGCAAACAGTTTTGTTCTTCGTTGTCTTTTAGTGCATTTCGCTTCATTTTTATTTTATTTTTGATTTTGTTTCTTTGTTTTAGTTTGCTACGAGCATTTGAGGTGAAAGCACGTGTTCGTTGTCAGTATGATTTTGTTTTTACGTAATATTTTTAGATCACATAACATTTTATGCGTTTTAATTTTTTTTAGGCTTACAGAATTTTTATTTAGGATTATTAAAACAGTTTGAATTGTATGACTTAAATTACTTGCATTCTTTATAAAAATTATAAAATTGATATTTTGGTCAATTACGTTTGTTGTGTTTTGTTGTCTTTTAGTGCATTCGTTTCGTTTTTAATTTATTTTTGATTTTGTTGCTTTGTTTTAGTTTGCTACTAGTGATGTGCTGATTCGATACTTTCGAGTATCGGTATGAGTAGATACTTTTCCATTATTAACCGGGTACTTTTAACCCGATACTATTAACCGATATGTACAATCATACCTTCAGCTACTGTACAGTTCTACACAAATACGCAAATTTTAAAATATGTTATTTCTATTGTTTTTTCGATTACATATATAAATTGAAATACAAAATGCTAAATAAATATATAATTATGTAACAATTTGACCACGAATCCATTTAGTATTTACTCAATTTAATTTTTGGATAACAAACAATATATATTGTAAATTTAGTTGAGGTAATAATAATATATCAAATAATCCAGACATCTTTTTAATTAGATATGTAGTTAATATTAAAAATACACAATAATACTTAATGTATTACAATAATATAAAAGCAAAGAAGTAATTATTAAATATTGATTATTGAAAGTTATAAAAACACCGACTACTCAAAACAAAATTGTCAATTTAGATTATAGAATATTTAACCGATTTGTTGCTGAATGCTGACAATATATGTGAACATTATTAAAATTTACGAATACATCTAATACAAATTACTCATAGTGGTTGGTTACATGTTACATACATTTGATCATAAACATACCAATATGAGACGGCACGGCAGGTATATACAGCCGACTCTGTTTAATTTATGTCAAAAATAATATAAATTTGTTTTCTATTTTCTTTTCTTGTGTTGTAAATTTGTAATGTTGGTTTACTTTTAAATTTTAATGTTTTATTCGTTCTTCGTTGTTTTGGTATAGTTTATATAGTTTATATATAATATATGGTATTAATAAAATCCTTAACATATTTAAATAATTAAATGACAAGTATTAGCCTTAGACCGTGTCAAATTAACAGTCAGCTGATAGTTTTAAATTTATTCTTCAAAATTGTTCAAATATAGGCAATATCTTTAACTTGGTTTTATCTTTCGATAGTAGTTATTAGTTATATAATACTCAACACATTAAGATAAGACAAGATTTAGACAAACTGTTCTTTAAATTGGATTTAAATACCAAATTTTTTTTTTAGGTTAATAAAATTTAATTGACAAAAAAATGAAATCAACATTTGGTTTTTCTAGCCATAATTTGGGTCAGTAAGCGGCAAATCAACACCTTAGGAGGAGAGTTTCAAGCTTTCAAAATAAGGAAAAACATTGATTGCCAGTTTATAATAAATTGAACAGAGGAATTTATAATGATCACAACTTTTAGGACGGATTGGGGATAAAATCCCGAGGAACAAAATCCCGCGGGACAAAATCCCGAGGGTCATAATCCCGAGGGTACAAAATCCCGAGAGTACAAAATCCCGAGGGTACAAAATCCCGAGGGTACAAAATCCCGAGTGTCAAAATCCCGAAAGTACAAAATCCCGAGTGCCAAAATCCCGAAAGGACAAAATCCCGTAATCCCGAGAAAATCCCGAATAAAATTGAATTCCGCGCGCGCGGAATTCAATTTTATTCGGGATTTTCTCGGGATTAAGATATTTAAATAAATAAATAACAACTTATTTATAAACAAACTTTGTGGTGGTAGCTTAGTGGTTAGTAATGAGAAACTCTGCTCATTACACCGTCGCCTGGAGTTCGATATCCGCGAAACAAATAAACATGCATCCGAATAACATAAAAAGCTGTTGTGTATAAAAGTGATAGTTGGGGTCACTGACTTATAGGGTCTACTATTAAATCCCGGATCCAAAATCCTGAAACCAAAAACCCGGTTTACAAGATCCCGAGTGTTTGAAAACCAGCATTTATTAAAAAATTATTTTCTTGAAAATGTAAAACATACTTCATTAATGTAAAATCCAAAATAGGAATAAAAATCAAATATCAAAATATCGAATTCATAAACTCGAAAATTTTATCTCGAATCACGAATAATAAAAATATTTTTGTAATATTATTTTCGGCGTTATACTAATTTTACTTAGAATTGTGGAGGCTAACGGCTTCGCTAGCTCTCACGGGCACGCGGGAGGTCGCTGCGCTCCCCCCGCTTATGGTCAAGAGTTCAACTTCGGGGGACGTAGGAGCCGGGATAAGCAAACATGTCGCGCTGCGTGCCGCATGTAGGAGCGGATTATATAGAATCTATTAATGACAGTTTCGATGTTTTGTTCATTCGATATTTCGTTTTTCAAGGTTTGAGAGTGTTTGTTTCATCATTGTGCCGAAAATATAATAAAAATTCAAACCGGGATTTAAATTTTGTGAAAACCGTGCTTTGAAAATATTTCAAAAAATTTATTATTTTGATTTTGATTTACATCACATGCATCGACCATGGTAATACAAATAAAGAAGTCAAAATACCCTATATGTAGATTATCACTTCACATGAAGTGATGTGATAAAAAAAACAATTTCTTTTTTTTCGTCTCTTACCCTTTTGTCTGTCTATTAAAAAAATCGAGTTTGTTGGTAAAGAAGAATAAAACAAGTAAAAAAAACCATGTACGTAAACCATGTAAACCATGTAACCATGTACCATCCTCTTTACAATGACTGAAATTTTCATAGGTTTTCGGGATTTTGTCCCTCGGGATTTTGGGTCCGCGGGATTTTATACCGCGGGATTTTGAAAAATAGCAATTTTAAACCGCGGGATTTTGTACCCTCGGGATTTTGTACCCTCGGGATTTTGTACGCTCGGGATTTTTTTAAATCTTCGGGATTTTGTCCTGCGGGATTTTGTTCCTCGGGATTTTGTCCCGCTCCCTTTCAAGCTTTCAAAATAAGGAAAAACATTGATTGCCAGTTTATAATAAATTGAACAGAGGAATTTATAATGATCACAACTTTTAGGACTAATCATTCATCGAAGCAATCAAAATCATCACTTATTAATAAATACAGAATAAATTGATAATTTGATAGTATTTTATTAAAACAAATAATAAATATCAATTCAGTTAAAAAAAATTTAAATTATAAATAATAAAGCTGACAATTTGTAAATTCAAAATACATAGTAAATTTAATGAATATGATTAAAATTAAATCAAGTTGTACTTTGTACATAATATCTAATTTTCTTCAGTGTTTTAAATTTTGGAACCCCAAAACTTCCAGTTTGCGTTAAGAAAAACCATTTTTTGTAAATTTTTTGGTTTGATTCAGTTTCTCCGTTCTGATAGAATCAAACCGGTTTCTGAGAAAACCCTTTCCGATGGAACGGAAGATGCTGGAATAGACAAAATTCTTTTTGCCAGTACGAATAAGTGCGGGTAAATATTACTCCGGCTTTCCCACCATTTCAATGGATTGTCTTCTTTCGATATATTGTCCTCTTCTGAGTATCGCCTTAGTTCCATTATTGCCATGGCAGTAGGTGAAGTTGAAGTGGACGATTTATTCGGAGTTTTGGAATTATAGTAATCCCAATATGATTCTTCCGTTTCAACCGTAACAAGTTCCTCTGAAATTTCACTGGCACTGCTCTCACCTTTAATCATATCCGTTACTAAGCGTGTCACTCTATCCTGGGTTTGTTTATACGCCACTTCGGAAATAATTATTTTTTTAAATCGTGGATCAATATACAGCGCCAACTGAAAAATAAAGTTTCTCTCTGCATTTTGGAAACGCTCTACAATGTTTGCTGTAATGACACGTTTAAATAAGGTTGCTAAAGGAGATGTAACCGATAATTTGCCTAAATAATGTTTGACTCCTTCAATTAAAACAAGGACTTTGGAAATAGTCACATTACTATCGGAACTCAGTTCAGCGGTAATCCCATTAAACGGTTTTAATATTTTGCATATTTCTGATAATGCTTCCATTTCAGAATTTGTAAGCATTTCCAATTCTTTGACGTGAAGCAAAGCTAATGCCGCTTCAAGTGGTTCCCGCAACTGGCAAAATCTAGAAAATTTTTAAATTTAAATTTGTTTAAGTCAGTGCAACTGAATATTTATAAGATTAAACTTTTAATTACATTTAAAGTAACCTTACCTTTCAAACATATAAAATGTTGAGTTCCATCTAGTTGGGACATCGTTTATTAGTTTAAGTGGAACTGATGTTCCACTAATTTGGGTCTGTAGCTGTTTTAGTTTGTCATTCCCCAGTATACTCCTATGAAAGTATTCTACAATTGCTTTCACTTTCTTTTTAATCGTTGAGATTTCTTTTAATGCATCTTGTACAATAAGATTTAATGTGTGAGCAACACATCTTATATGCTCAATTTTTGCCAATCGTACTGCCGCTGATATATTTGACGCATTATCAGTAACGATAGCCGATATTTTATTTTGAATTCCATGCCTAATGAAGCATTCTATAAGGGTATCTTTGAGATACTCTGCAGTGTGGCTCGAAGATGATACATCGATGCAATCCAACAAGACACTTTGCATTTCACATTCACTATTAATAATGTGACTTGTGATTGACATGTAGCTCTCAGTACTACTTGAAGTCCACGTATCTGTTGTAATGGCGATGCTTGCTATTTGACCAATGCATTCTTTTATAATATTTAAACATTCTTCATAATGCTGTGGCAATAACGATTTGGTCAACATTGACCTTGAAGCTAAGGTATACGAAGGGTCAATTTCTTTTAATAATTCACGAAAACCTTCATCATTTACCACAGAGAACGGTTGAAAGTCCTTGATTATAAATTTAAAAACGGCTAAATTTAATCGCCTCTGTTTAGTAATTGATGTTGGTCGTGCTATGTAGTTCGTTATACTATCTTGTTGTAAATGAGCCGTTGAAATAGATGCTATTCGAGATGGGCCAGGGTTGCTGACAAGTCGATCGGTTGGTGGGACATCTGTAGTAGCTCTGTGAAATGTTTCTGCCGAGGTTAAATTTTGCAAAGCAAAATTTCCTTGACCTAGAGCGGAAGTAGTTGGTCGTTTTTGCAAAACGGTTGGATGTCGAGAACTCAAATCCCGTTTTAAGTTGGTTGTACCACCACCTTTATAGGAAAATTCACTCTTGCAAAGGTCGCACTTTGCTTTTTCGTCGGTGATTGGAGTAAAATGCAGCCACATGTCACTGCGTTTTCTCTGTGCCATGATTTTATTATTAATTTATATATATATAAATAAAAAACAAACGACTAAACTAAAATATACACAAACTATATACATATAAGTACGACCTAATTACTAATTAACTAATAAAAAACACGTTATTGATTATTAAATACTATATTAAATATGAAACACTAAATTAATTAAGATGGAATTATATTAAAAATTACACTATGTTAAATATTAAACACTAACTTTTAAACCACTTTATTAAAAATACAAATAGTTTTTAAAATTTTGAAATGTTTTCAAAATATAAAGCAAATAAGCATTAAGCATTAAGCAACTACGAAACGAGTATTAAATTAATTAATAAGTATAGGAAATGGCGAAATAAAATTGAAAATAAGTTTTGATTAATATTTTAAATTGTAACTCACTCAAAGACTCAACGTGCATGTAACGTGAACAAAGGATTTCAGTTAAATTAAAATTGTGTGATTCACCTAATGGGTCGATTAAAATATTTATTTGAAAACAGAACCGGTAATAAAATACCCTTGTAAACCATAATAAAATACTCATGTAAACATACTCGAAAATTCACTATATAATCTTCTGACTACTCTATCAAATATACTTGACTCGTTTTGATACATTTTGAGGATAGAAAAACAACAACAAAAAGTATTTTAGATACCAAAACAAGATAGTGGTATATATAAATATACATATGGCAAAATATACATTTCGGTTCTCCTAATTCTAGATGTCCGACTCTTTCTGATTCATGATATTCCATTGAGTAATAGTTATTTGGTCTCGTACGTATTAAATTAACCGATTTCTGATTTTAACCGGGTTATTTGACAAGTACTCATTTGGTTGTCCGGACAGTTTGATTATCCGGTTAAAAGTATCCGGTTAGAGTAAGTCCGCACATCACTATTTGCTACGAGCAGTTGCAACGGGAGGATGTATTTGTTTTATGATAAATTTTATGTTTTCGTAATTTATTTTCAATATACATAAAATTTTATCTGTTCGGAATTTTTGTTTTTAGGTTTTTAGATATTTATCAATTTTATTTGGATTTTGATGTCTATTTGAATTTTAACTAGGAAATAAATTAAACAAAACGTTAATTTTATTATTTCCAAATATAATTAAATTGTTGTTTCGTTTAATTTTTCGAAATAGAATTTACGAATTAACAATTATACAAATTTTGTCAACCGATATAGTCAATAAAATTATGAATTAAATCATATAAAATTTATTTATATGTTTATTAAAATTTATATTTTCGCAAATATATTTTAAATTTGCCAAAAATTAAATATATTTTAGGTCAATTTTTTTCATACTGACAAGTAAACATACAATACAATACAATAACAGTAACAGACAATGTACCATCAAAAACAAAAAGAAACAAAAAAATCAACGTAAACAAAACAAAAAAAATAATTTTCGTGACTTTGTGTATTCTTTGTGTGCTAGAGTGTTTTTCCCATACAAAATTCAAATGCAAAAGAGGAGTTACGTTATATAATTACTGTTTATACATTTTCTCGAATCACATTGAACCATTTTGATCATGTGATCATATTCGATAAACGAAATATTATCGAACTAACATATTAGCCGAAAATAAAAATAAAAATCAGGAAAATTTCTTATGAATGAAAAATTTGAGCATGTATCAATAAATGGGAAATTTATTGTACAGCAGTTTTGATAAATAATCATATTTAGATGCCTCATATACAAAAATTGATGTTAAGGCCTGTATTGTAAGATATAATAAAGCAAAGTCACAAAATTACGAGAAATCGACAGTTTACGAACGAATTGTACAAATTATGTTGTTTTCTAACCCTTTACTCATACTAACTCATAAAAGAGAATAATCGGCCTGATCTTTAGTGGTATTGCTTTGATACATACATAAAACAAAATATTAAAAATTGTTTAAAGGAAAGGGGAATATATAGCGTTCTATATGAAGAGCGAATTATGGGATGGGGAATGAGATAACTAAACGAGACAGAACGAAATGCGATCGTTTCCAACGGAATATTGAGATGTGGATATGAAAATGATGTATATAGAATACAAAGACAAAACGTTATATACTATAATATATAACGGAGAAACAAGAACAGGCTATATAATATAATAAAATATAATATTATGTAATAATATATAATGTAATGTAATATAATAATATAATATATAATAACGATACTCATCTGTAATTAGATTTTCAACTACACACACACACACAACGCATTTATTTTATTTAATTAAATTAAAGAGACACCGAGCAGACAAAAACACGTCCACTCGGTATGAAGATCCACACAACACTCACACTAGATCGTCCGCATAACTTTGAACATAAAATCCATGTTTGTTCAAATTCATGTAGGAGTCATGTCAACCAAAGACCATAATAAATTAGGTGAAACGTCGCTTGAATGCATCTGTTCGTGTCGTAAGAGGTGTTATCGAAAACCATCAAGATCAATTTTAGCATTGATTTATTTTCAGCGATTGAGCTCTCAATCCATGAGACTGCTTAAAGATGTTAAGGTTGTTTTACATGCTTATATAAATTGGAGAAAATTTTAAATTTTTCTTGACTTTTATTTTTTGGTAATTTGTAGGTTCTCTGATATTTTGTTTATTAAATATGATCGACGGGAAATGAAAGGGATCGGTATAAAATATTCCATTAAATATGGCTTAGTTTAAATCAAATCACTTATAATACGTATAAATGTCACATACGTATATAAATTCTATCTTTATCTAGTTTGATACTTATTGCCACGTAGCTCTAAACCTTAAATTGACTATAAATAGGACACCAAAAAGATAATTCATATAATATGAAAATACATAGTAAAGTACACAAAAACGATGAACCCAAAATGTATCTTGTGATAAAAGTATCTTTGTATATAAACGACGAGATAATTGATTCAACTCATTTTAAAGTTTTATTTTATTTGAAAAAAACATTCATTAAAAGTATTTGTTTGTTTGTTATCTCTCACAGTCTGTTTCGGAGTCCCAGGCACTTCCAATTCATTCTCAGTTCGCTTATTTACGGTCCTTATCTTAGGCCATTACAGCCAAATCGAGGACGTACGGCTATAGGTCCGATTTATGTAGCACCAACCATCTGCACATTGCAGCCTATAAATAGTATTGACATGGATGAATCCTGCACTCCAACGGGTCATATGATGAAAGTCCCTTTACCATCCAAGCTCCGCCCCTATCGGGATTCGAACCAACCGGTACCTCCCGCTCCAACGGCCGAAGCTTTAACCACTGCACCACCTGGGCGGTAATTAAAAGTATATCATAAAAAAAATAAAGTAAAGTACTGTGAGTTTCGTTGTGTGAAATTAAAATTCATTCAAATATAATGATGTCATAAGTGGTTTTGACCATCTCAACAAATCATTCTACTGGCATTGCTAGTAGTTGTGCAATTGTACTTTTTAATAATAATATAAGATAATAATAAATACATTTGAAATTAATATGATTCTTAATAATAGTTTTAATTGTGTATTGAAAATAAATATTAAAATTAAAATGTCAAAAAACGTAAAATGAAAAAATTTCTATGGAAATTATCATAAAAACTATTTTGTATAAAGTACTGTTGCGCCTGTGTCCACTGATCGAACCGAAATTTAAATTGCATTTTAAATTTGACAAAATTGTATTTGGTAGCGACAATAAATATTTGAGCTACAGATCATCTAAATTTAGCAGTATATTTCGATAATCAGTACATTCAACACCGTTTTTACACTATGCATGGTCACATCAAATATTACTTCGTCCCTCATGTCCTTACCCATAAACACTGTGTTTACACTATACATAATTGCACAGCGGAATGACATCAATTTTCGTTTACACGAGAATATGTTGTTGATGTTACTTACGCATGTATGCGTTAATTTATTTTTATTTTGTATTCGGTTTTTATGTTAAAATTATTATTTGTTGCTGTCATTCTATACTGAGATTTTGTGTGATACTGATTACATAAAACATTTATCACTTGGATTCCATAAGAATGGATTATTCCTGAACTCACGATTTAAAATTAATGTTTGCTGTCGAATCCAATTTTCCACAGTATTTTCAATTTCTGACATGATTTTTTAACTTTCAATAATTAATTTGAAATTACACAGAAATAGACTTTTAGATTAAAACATATTTTGCAGACATACAGATATTTATTCAAAAAATTTTGAATAACAACAATATTTAAAAATATATTCTTTGTGTAATAAAAAGTTATAAGTATATTGAGGAGAAGGACTATTAAATGAGAATTTAACCTCTTAGAATATTGTATCGCCCCAAAAAATTTCGTTAGGACGAAGTTTTAGTATCTAAGTTCTATAATTAGGAAAATCCTATTTTATTTAAATGAGGTACATTTTATTATCTTTTGTGTAAATATGTCGTTTTAAATTTAAATGGTTTGTTATTAAATTGAAATAACTATTTTTAGAAAAAGCAAAATTGAATTCAATTCAGTCTGTTAATTATTTGATTTAATCATATTTAATTAAATTACTAACAATTATTTAATTTATTTATTATTTAATTAAATCATATATACTGGCAACAAAACATATTTAACATTAAGAATTATATATATTAAAGTAAATTAAATTATTCTATACGCGTATCATTCAAAAAATTCCATAATATACATCTCGATTATCGAATTTAAAGAAGAACGGAAAATCTAAAATAATCAATTCATAAAAGATATAATATTTCTTTGTAGCGATGTTTGCCCGTCAAAATACAAATTGAAAATAAGAGCAATAAAAAAATAATTAAAAATTTTCTTTTATGGTTTTATCACCGTGTTTACACTATGCATAGTCACATCAAATATTACTTCGTCCCTCATGTCTTTACCTATAAACTATGATGGAGGGGAAAATGTTTTTGATGTTCTTTTTCAACACAAAATTTAGCTGCGGAACGAGTTAATATTTACTAACACAAACATAAAACCATAAAAAAAAATTTTAATAATTTTTTTATTGCTCTTATTTTCAATTTGTATTTTGACGAGCAAACATCGCTACAAAGAAATATTATATCTTTTATGAATTGATTATTTTAGTTTTCCGTTCTTCTTTAAATTCGATAATCGAGATGTATATTATGGAATTTTTTGAATGATACGCGTATAGAATAATTTAATTTACTTTAAAATATATAATTCTTAATGTTAAATATGTTTTGTTGCCAGTATATATGATTTAATTAAATAATAAATAAATTAAATAATTGTTAGTAATTTAATTAAATATGATTAAATCAAATAATTAACAGACTGAATTAAATTCAATTTTGCTTTTTCTAAAAATAGTTATTTCAATTTAATAACAAACCATTTAAATTTAAAACGACATATTTACACAAAAGATAATAAAATGTACCTCATTTAAATAAAATAGGATTTTCCTAATTATAGAACTTAGATACTAAAACTTCGTCCTAACGAAATTTTTTGGGGCGGTACAATATTCTAAGAGGTTAAATTCTCATTTAATAGTCCTTCTCCTCAATATACTTATAACTTTTTATTACACAAAGAATATATTTTTAAATATTGTTGTTATTCAAAATTTTTTGAATAAATATCTGTATGTCTGCAAAATATATTTTAATCTAAAAGTCTATTTCTGTGTAATTTCAAATTAATTATTAAGAGTTAAAAAATCATGTCAGAAATTGAAAATACTGTGGAAAATTGGATTCGACAGCAAACATTAATTTTAAATCGTGAGTTCAGGAATAATCCATTCTTATGGAATCCAAGTGATAAATGTTTTATGTAATCAGTATCACACAAAATCTCAATATAGAATGACAGCAACAAATAAAAATTTTAACATAAAAACAGAAACAAAATGAAAATAAATTAACGCATACATGCGCAAGTAACATCAACAACATATTCTAGTGTAAACGAAAACTGATGTCATTCCGCTGTGCAATTATGTATAGTGTAAACACAGTGTATGTTTGTGTTAGTAAATATTAACTCGTTCCGCAGCTAAATTTTGTGTTGAAAAAGAAAATCAAAAACATTTTCCCCTCCATCATAGTTTATAGGTAAAGACATGAGGGACGAAGTAATATTTGATGTGACTATGCATAGTGTAAACACGGTGAATAATTTTAACATAAAAAACGAAACAAAATGAAAATAAATTAACGCATACATGCGCAAGTAACATCAACAACATATTCTCGTGTAAACGAAAACTGATGTCATTCCGCTGTGCAATTATGTATAGTGTAAACACAGTGAAACACAGTGATTTGTGTTAAAAAGGAACACCAAAAACATTTTCCCCTCCCATCATAGTTTATTGGTAAAGACATGAGGGACGAAGTAATATTTGATGTGACTATGCATAGTGTAAACACCGTGATTATTTTGCACTCTTGTGAGTTTCGCACAATACATATAAAAAGCAATAAAAATATTTTATGAGGTTCAAAATTTTTTTATTGTTTTCGACTCAACATTTTCATTTTGCATTTTGAAGAGTGCAGTTGAAATAGAAAAATATGGTTATGTATGACGATTTTTGTTTTACAGATGAGGAAATTTATTACAGATGACGATTTTTTTACAGAAAATAAATATAAAATATATTGATTCGTAAACAATATAATTTTTGTATGTTAGTTTGATAAATTGTAATTTATTTTTATATTTATTTATATAAATTGTAATTTATTTATTTATTATTGTAATGGAATTCATTGATTTATTATAATATTTTTTTATTAATAATAAAATATTATACATATATTGATGACGTTTCTAAGAATGGTGAAAACGCTGGAATGATGAAAATATATTAATACATATATAATATATTAAATAATATTATATAAAAAATATACATGTTCCTGTAAAAATGGAAAAAAAATCGTGCTAAAATTTTTTTTCTTTATTTGGTTATATGATGTTCGCTCGACCAAGTATTCATTGATAATGAAATATTTTCCACACACACATAGACAAATATTTAAAAAAAACTCTGCTGCACAAAAAAGCGAAATTGACGCGAGAGTGCCAGTGTAAAATGGCACTTTTGATGTTCTTTTTGTGCCATTTTACACTGGCACTCTTGCGTGTGACTCAAACCGGTTTTTTCCTCGTCTCTTTCTTCTTTTGTCTATAAACTAATTTTGGAGTGGGAATTTCTTGACGCACAGCTTTCGACAAAAATTATTTTGCACTCTTGTGAGTTTCGCACAATACATATAAAAAGCAATAAAAATATTTTATGAGGTTCAAAATTTTTTTATTGTTTTCGACTCAACATTTTCATTTTGCATTTTGAAGAGTGCAGATGAAATAGAAAAATATGGTTATGTATGACGATTTTTGTTTTACAGATGAAGAAATTTATTACAGATGACGATTTTTTTACAGAAAATAAATATAAAATACATATATTGATTCGTAAAAAATATAATTTTTGTATGTTAGTTTGATAAATTGTAATTTATTTTTATATTTATTTATATAAATTGTAATTTATTTATTTATTATTGTAATGGAATTCATTGATTTATTATAATATTTTTTTATTAATAATAAAATATTATACATATATTGATGACGTTTCTAAAAATGGTAAAAACGCTGGAATGATGAAAATATATAACTACATATATAATATATTAAATAATATTATATAAAAAATATACATGTTCCTGTAAAAATGACAAAAAAAATCGTGCTAAAATTTTTTTCTTCATTTGGTTATATGATGTTCGCTTGACCAAGTATTCATTGATAATGAAATATTTTCCACACACACATAGACAAATATTTAAAAAAAACTCTGCTGCACAAAAAAGCGAAATTGACGCGAGAGTGCCAGTGTAAAATGGCACTTTCAACACAAAATTTAGCTGCGGAACGAGTTAAAATTTACTAACACAAACATAAAAACATAAAAAAAAATTTTAATAATTTTTTTATTGCTCTTATTTTCAATTTGTATTTTGACGAGCAAACATCGCTACAAAGAAATATTATATCTTTTATGAATTGATTATTTTAGATTTTCCGTTCTTCTTTAAATTCGATAATCGAGATGTATATTATGGAATTTTTTGATGATCCGCCTATAGAATAATTTAATTTACTTTAAAATATATAATTCTTAATGTTAAATATGTTTTATTGCCAGTATATGTGATTTAATTAACTAATAAATAATTAAATAATTGTTAATTATTTAATTAAATATGATTAAATCAAATAATTAATAAATTGAATTAAATTCAATTTTGTTTTTTCTAAAAATAGTTATTTCAATTTAAAAACGAACAATTTAAATTTAAAACGACATATTTACAAAGGATTATAAAATGTACCTCATTTAAATAAAATTGGAATTTCCTAATTGTAGAACTTGGACACTAAAACTTCGTCCGAACGAAATTTTTTGGGGCGGTACAATATTCTGAGAGGACATTCAAATATTCACATTTTATGGTATGGTCCTTATCCTCAATATACTTATTACTTTTCATTACAAAAAGAATATATTTTTAAATATTGTTGTTATTCAAAATTTTTGAATAAATATCTGTGTATCCGTAAAATAATATTTTAATCTAAAAGTGTACTTCTGTATAATTACAAATTAATTATTGACAGTTAAAAATATAAAAAACCATGTCAGAAATTGAAAATACAGTGGAAAATTGGACTCGACAGCAAACATTAATTTTAATTCGTGAGTTCAGGAATAATCCATGCTTATGGAATCCAAGTGTTAAATGTTTTATGTAATCAGTCTCAGACAAAATCTCAATAAAGTATGACAGCAACAAATAATAATTTTAACATAAAAACCGAATACAAAATAAAAATAAATTAACGCATACATGCGTAAGTAACATCAACAACATATTCTCGTGTAAACGAAAACTGATGTCATTCCGCTGTGCAATTATGCATTGTGTAAACACTATGTTGTACAGTTACAGACAAAAGTTCACTTCCGAAGATAAAAGTTCGGCCATGTTGGAAAACAACAAAAAAACATAAACATGACAGAGTGTCAATTTGAAATTTCAATAATTGCAAATAAAATCGTGTAGAAAATATACGGTTTTTGTCTGATTTAAAGTAATGACAATATATAATTAAACAATATTGTTAATATAAAACTCGATTTAAAATAAAATACTTGTAATCAATTTATAATAGAATATACATTGGTGTGCTGTTTTAAAGACAATAGAACAATCATGTCTGAGTCCTATGGTATGATAGTTGAATTAAATCAATATAGATATTGAAAACGATTATATTTGAGTTATAATTTATTATTCAATTTAACAGATTATTTATTTAAATTCTTAATCATTGGAAGTGCGGGAAGCGGTAAAAGTTGTCTTTTGCATCATTTCATCGAAAATAAATGTAGGTTTGTTTATATTAATATATTATGTCTTAACTTTTATAGAGTCGTTCGGTAGGATGTAATACCTATGTTTTCAATTGTTTACGAGAAAAAGTAAAATATAATATTGTATTATACATATATAATTAATTATATTTGATGATTATGTTGAAATGAAATTTTTGATATTTATATATTAAATCAAAATAATATTGATAATTTTGATTTATTTCAGATGATAATGTTTGCAATATTTATATTACAATATAAAACTACACATATTATGTATCTAAATTAGGTATATTATAAATTTCGGTATCAATAATGTGTGACAGTGTAATTGCGAGATGTATATATATTGTTTTAAAATAATATACAATTTAAAAAATTTATGTTTTGTTGAAAATATATACATACTACCTATAAAATGTTTTAGTAGAATTTGCACACAAAATTATTTCAAAATTGGTGAAAATACATTAAGTAACTGGATCAGCATGCTGATCGTGATCTAGTCACTGCCTTTATTTTAATAGAAAAAAATTATATTGTAAGAGTGTATCGGCTAGAACTGGTTCATCTGCAAGAAACTCGATAGTCTAAAAGTATAGACAATGTGTCTCACAGCTATAAATCATTACACAGTGGAACTGACCTCGAATATCTTGGAGCTGAATTTTTCATAGGGGTCTGAGACTAGCAGATGGCTTTGAATTAGCCAACCTGTCAATTGTATGTTCACAACACTGTTACATTAATTCGGATAATCTAATGGACTAAACCTGATCACGATTATATCGTTACTTTAATGCTAGATCGTAGGAAGTAGTCCGACTTATGTAATAATGTAGATTCGTACTACTGACATGAACCAGCGAGAAAGAAAATGGAGAAAGAATTATTTACTATTCAACCGCTCATGATTTTGGGTGGCCTCATTATGCCTTAATCTTTTCTTTTAAAATACAAAAAAAAAACGCAGTATAGTTTTCTTTTACATTTTATACAATTCTATTATTATTATTTTGGTAAGCATTTCAAGCATTTCAAAATAATGTTCTATAACAGTAGAAATTATCGATGACTAACAAGGAAGATTCCGTATGAATGGGTCACTCACTGATCAAGTATCTTTGCTAAGGATGATTCTTTGTACGAACTATGAAACGTCACGCCATGTACACCAGCGGTTATAAATTGTATAAAATAAAAAATTTTGATACGCGTTTATGTTTAGGCAACGTGGAAAATGATATGAATTTTTCGATGCGTTATTTAAATCGCTTATCGTTAAATAAATCAAAATTATTAGATTAAAAGATAGATTTACTAAACTAAATTAGATAAAATGTGAGCCATATAACATTTCCGTGGCAGTTTAACATATTCGTTAAGTGGTTTTTTTATCATTACTTTACTAACCAGTCATTTTCGCGTAATTCACTTTACTTTTCACCCAGTTATGTTATTTTTAAATACAATTTTGATGATTTTAGATAATCACTTCCCCTAAAAAGTGTAATCGTACACAAAAAGCGTCCCTAATAGAAATAGTATTTTCAAACATTGTCAGTAATTTCACGATAAATGTATTATTTTCCCACGTTTCGTGAAAAAACAATAATATATGTGAAAGTCAATTAAAATGATAAATATATATATTTTTTATATACTTAAATTAATAAAATTATATTATATCTATAAGGTCTTTCAAGAAAAGCTTTTTTTAAATTTTAAATTAAACATTCGTTTTGTCAAAAATACATATTCTTTATTGGATTTTTTTAAGACACAGCCATTTACGGTTTTGCTACAAAAATAATACCTGTTAGGTATTATCCAGCACGAACATGCTTCCAGATATTGACCCTTTGGTCGAGATTTTCGAACAAACTTCTACATAATTGAAGCTGTATCTCACGTTCTATATTGATTTCGAGAGCTTCCTTGTCTTTCACATATCCTGACAAAAAATAATCAATCGTTCTTGCTGACCTAGTAAGTACTTCGCTACCAAGTTAGTAATCTTTTTTCAATAAAATAAGCCGTCCAACAAATTTGTTTTTCATGCCTATAGGATGGTTCTTATTTCACCTCATCTAGAAATACGTAAAATGTACTTAAACTCACCTTAAATTATTTAATATGATGGTTCTCGAGGTGAGATGACTCTAGTGCCAGTATACTTACCGTCAAGTCAATACGATTGTGATTTATAGTTTTTCAGATAAACTAGATTAAAAAAAGATAAAAACGTGGAATAATATTTTCTTATTCAAAATAATTGTTATTAAGGATTTTTAAATTATTAAAATTAAAATGTTTAAAACTATAATAAAAAATAATTACTAGAAAATAACAATGGGCACACAACTCGAAATAACATCGAGAAGATATCAAAATGTACAAAATCCAAAAATGTAACTTACACGACTTGAAATGATGAGGTAATAATTATAAGAGGGGTATCGATAAACCGATTTGTTGTATCTCCGACAATATGACATGTATCTCCGTTTATTGAAAGTAATAAATATAAAATGTGTATCACCTTTAAATATTGCTAACATATCTTGTGTAAAAAATTGGTTATAGTTCATTAGCGAACATCATCATTGATAATAGCGTTATCAGTTTAATTTTCAATATAGTGCAGACCAATGATGGCTCTGATCCATAGAGCGCATTTGAAAACCATCTCTTGTTCAATTACCTAATCTGCAAATTCGACGTGGAGAATAATTTCATATGGCTATAATCCTAATGATCTTCACATACTAATTCACCATGGAGTCGTTGTAGACAAGTTTAATTGTTGAGAATGTCGTAAAATCTTTAAAAGTGAGTTCTCTACAACACTTTGCAATGTTTTCGGTTTATAGAGGAGCTATCTATGTATATGTTTGCTACTGAACCTGTAAACTGAAACTTATGCAATAAACTTTTAGCAGCGGATACAGATGGGTGATTCCCTTGTTTTTACAGATCCATCATTTTAATATAAAATTAATTTAATTATTTTAATATTATTTTGAAGGACAATTGAATCTATTTCACAGGCTAACTATTTAGTAGCGTTCTATCACTTTAACAAAAATTGATTAACCTAAGTACGAAAAAAATAGTAAAAAAATATCATGTTGTTCTGTATGAAGAACAAGAGTTACTGTGTGACTCAATCAACTGAATTTTTATCAAACACAACTAAATTGTGTTGGAAATATTCGTGTAATTTGTAGTATTTGTGCTAGGCCATTTTCGATTTGATAACGTAAATAAATTGAATAATTTGAATGTTTAATTAAAAATATCATTTCTTTTTACTAGGCACATGCTACTGGTTGATTTGTATTAGGACGAACCAGTGTGACACTTATTAGAATTAATAAAAAGATCATTACACTATGGGATATAACCCATGGTTTTATAACCTGTTTAACTAAAGGAAGAATAAAAAATTAAATAATAAATTGGGTGTAGTGTAAATAAATACTACAAATCAAACTGTATATAACACATAAACTGCCAGTCGAAATTTCTACTTACCTTTGAAACATACTGTCGTCTAAAGTTACAGAGTTAAAATCCCAGTACGAACTGGATGCAATAGCGGTTATCATTATTCGCTTAAGTTCGATAATGTGGATGAACAGATCTGTAAGTCCTATTCTAGTACAGAGCTCATGAACAGACTCATCTTCCTGACTTTAATATCGGCTATCATGAAGCAATACAATGTGTAAATAGTTTATGAAAATCGAGCCTCATGTCGCTTAGTGCGTCAAATGAGTACTGTAAAAATGTGGTTTTGGGTCTAAAACAATTGTATGTGCAATGGTTGTAAATATCATGTACCCAAACATGCGTTGGCCTGAGAGACTGAAATATAATATTTTAGTGTATGTGTATGCTTAGATTATACATTTGCACATTATACGTGCATGGATTGTTAATACTTCTGAATGGTGTCTATGTATGGAATAGTTAGGTTTACGGTATGGAATAGTTAGGTTTTGTAATGCGCCTTTCTCAGTCTGTGGTGGCATAATCAAAAATATTAATTTCTACTCACAAAGAAGTCGATGCGACCATACAAGAATTATTTCATGAATTTTATGATGATTTGTGAATAAAATCACGTTGTTTTAAAGAAGAACCCTTTTTGACCTGAAGGCGAATTCTGTGGAAATATTTTCAAACCCCTGTAATTCCCAACCTTAAAACCTTTACAAAACATAGATACACGAAACTACATTCATCGAATCATCGAAAAAAGTTATCATAAAAGGATGCAACTATATTTTTAAAAACAACTACAAAATATTGATTTTTTAATGTTAATAAATATATTAAGTTAATTTAATTTTAGTCTCTGAATTGTTCAATTAATAATTGTGTATCAAAGGAAAAATTTTCGACTATCACTTTTTTCGATATTGAATTACTAAATTTTTCAATTACTGGAGACAGTGATACAAAATTATTGATCTAAAACTTAAAGGTTTTATTAACACTCCAATTATCGTAGTCATATCTCGCCAAATAACAGCCAGGTATGTGTCTGTTAAATATTTGATAATTTCTTTGTCAAACGTCGTTTTTTTGGTCACGTTACACATATCTCTTTCCTCTTTGGCAACTATATTTTTAAATGAATGCTAGCTCAAATCTCACTTGAAAATATTTCGTAACAAGAAATATAATTTATATTGGCTGCTGGCTTAGTTAGAGGCTTGCTTAACCCATACCAGATTATCATTTAACATGTTAACAAGACAATCACATAGCAGTCAAATGATCACACATTGAAATGAGTCAGCTCATTTTCAAACTTTTTGTAAGGTTTTACCACTAAACCCTGTAATTTGTCTTTCGTAACGCATGCAATAGATCACTTTAATTTAATAACATGGCTGATCGTTGTAATTAGTAATATATCTATAGTAGCATTTAAATTTTAAAATTGTCACTAGTATTGGTTATCTTTAGTAAATACATAGTTCTATATTTATGAGACACAAAAATTGGTGATCATATCATTACATTATATCTTATATAATATTCAATAAAGATTTTTTTTTTAAATTATCAAATTTTTATTTTAATTGAACGTAGGTTTTAATACAAGAAAATTTTAAATATGTATCTTAATGTATTTAAAATTTTATATAAATTGTTACATAATTTCTAATTAATAACATTTCATTATGGTTATTCAAATTTGGTTAAACGTATTACATATTCACATTGATAAAAACGTAATTCTTAAGAATAAACAATAATCAAAATAATCTTAAAAATATTGAACTAAATATTTTGTATCACATGCATGAATTGATGTCAATCAATAATGTTTCAGTTCACACGACATAGTCGTCAACGCATCCGTATTTCCATCAGCACTTTATTTTCAAAATTGAATTTTGTAGACGAAACATGTTAATAGTTCAATAAACCGTGCTACTTGACCTTCCGGATTCTGAAATTTAACAAGTCACGTGAAATCGCAATGATCCGTTCTTAAAAGCAATGATTGGCTATTGAAATATTTCCGAAAATGTGGTACACTATGGTCAACTTAATGAGTACACATTTCACAATGATGTAACAATAAATGCCTTCTAGCTTTGATAAGATCTTATAATAATACGCAATAAACTAGTGTCCGTCGATTTATTGAACAATACTTCTCCCAAGCCATAATTTCCTGCATTCGTATCCAAATTAATTCGCTTAATAAAAATCAGTCATGAAAACAACGATACTGTGCACAATTGCCTCTTACTTCCTCATGTGATGTCCATCACTTGATATTATGTAACGACTTAATATTATGTGTTATGTGCATAGTTCGGTGAAACTCCTTAACTAGCAGATTTGGCGATCTTGGCTATTCCTTTACGGCATAGATCTTATCTTCATTTATGTAAGAATGCCGCTTGTTGTGATCTTGTTTCCCGGATATTGCATGAAACAATGTGCACTTCTTTCGACTTAGTTTCAATCCTGCTGACTCAATTCTTGTCACCGTAATAATTTTTTATTAAAAATACTATTATTGTAAATATGATAAATGTGTAGACACATTTAATTGTACATAATAAAAATAGCCCGAATTCTGATAAATTCGAACGTAATAAATATACAAAATACTTTTCTTACAGTTAAAGAAGATAGTTCACACACAATTGGTGTTGAGTTTGGATCCCGAATAGTTAATGTAGGTGGAAAATCGGTAAAATTGCAAATATGGGACACAGCAGGTCAAGAGCGTTTCCGATCAGTGACACGTTCATATTATAGAGGTGCAGCAGGTGCTCTTCTTGTTTATGACACTACATCTCGGTATATTTGATTAAAATAACTTATGCTTATTATAAACTTGAAATTTCTATTTTTCTAGTGATTCTTTTAATGCGCTGGCCAATTGGTTAAATGATGCTCGCACACTCGCCAGTCCAAATATAGTTATATTACTTGTAGGAAATAAGAAAGATTTGGAAGAAGCTCGTGAAGTAACATTTTTAGAGGCAAGCAATTTTGCACAAGAAAACGAATTAATATTTTTGGAAACTTCAGCAAAAACGGGTGAAAATGTAGATGAGGCATTCTTAAAATGTTCTAAGACAATATTAGCAAAAATAGAAACAGGTGAGTTGGATCCAGAGCGAATTGGCAGTGGTATACAATATGGTGATGCAGCTTTAAGAACGCTACAAAATAAAAATAAATCAACACGGCAACCAAATTGTAGTGGATGTCCAACATAATTTATATTATGTGTTAGTGGTTTTTGTCTATCAATATATCTTTCGTTCAGTTCTTTTTAAGTTAATTGTAATTTGATATAATCTCAGTATTTTGGATCTTTTTTTTATTATTTTAGTTGATTAAACTTTTATTTATGATGGGGTATATGTACTTGTTTTTAATAATTATCAATACATTTATATATTTTTAAGGTATCAAAATCATTAAAACCAACTAATATAAAGGTGTTTAATATTATCCAAATTTATCTTTTTATTGAAACAAATAAAATCATATAAACTTAACCTTTGTAGCACCGTAACGATGTATTAATCATTTGTGCTATTTATTTCTGTAGCACTTGAATCATTCCTAAATTATCAATATAATAATTTTTGAAGCCAATTTTCGTATTACACAATAATATAGACTAGTATGATATAGTCTAGCGTTATAAATTCAAAACTCAAATTTGTGATGTGCTAGGATCTCTCTATATTGTTCTCTTTACTAACTAAAAGGTATAGGTATATTTAAAAATTAACAATTTCGAAGTTTTTGTGAAATTAGAACTATTGTAAATTTTTAAATTTAGAATTCTAATTTTACTTGAATTTAATTAAATATACAATTAATAGTTATACTATTACTAAATATTGTAATACAAAACAGCTTTAACCATGATTTATAACTCGATTTGATTAATTATAAAATTATGTGTGGTGCAAAAATTATATTTTCAAAATTTACAAGTACTAATTTATAATAGTAATTAAATTTCATGTTAGTTATGTTATTATTAATTATATAATATATGAATATCATACAAAGTAAAATTAATTACTTATTATTTATACTTTAACTTTTTAGAAAGTATTAATGTTAAAACAAAAAATGATACAAAAGACAAAATTTCTAATTTCAAATCATAATTTGTTAATTTATATAAATAAACAATTATTAATAAAAATTATATTATTATATATATATTTATGAAAATTAATCTAACTGAAAAATAAAATAATATTTTTCAAATAATAAAATATAAAAGTAGTTTTTTTCAACAATTTTTACAAGTTCAAAAATATTTTTTCGAGTGGATCTAGTGATTGAGATGATAGTTTTATATAATAATGTAAAAAATATGTATTTTATAAACTTAAATAATATTATTCGCATTATTCAAATATGTTGCGAAATTGATATATTACGGCAAAACAATATTCAAAATTTCAGTTTCCAGGAATTTTGAAAATATTACAAAAATATTGTAGGAAAACATTTCGTACAAGCGTATTCTCAGTAGCGTTTAGTATTTAGCAATATGTTAATTGGTATTATTTGCTAACAGAGATAAAATATCATAACAAAACCTTTTTAAATAAAATAATCTATAGCTTAGAGGCCGTAAACGGCCGTTACCGCGTCTCAAATGAGATCTTACGAACCAATTTTAACGATTGGTACACATTGTAGGTGGTCAGCCTCGTGATGACCCGACAGTAATTCATATAAACTGGTAATTCGTTTATAGGGAAAGCTATTCAAATAAATAAATAGCTTAGAACAGTCATATTAAGCTAGCCTTCTGTTCGTTATTTCAGAACAAACATTCATACAATATACAAAAGTAGATTGCTTGTATAACATACTACAATTTAATCAATGAAATCACTAAAGCGTCTTTTTCAGAAAGTCTTCTAGTTTGTAAACTTTTGATTTTACAGCAAAGTTTCTGCATTTTGGAAATAAAATAAGCTTTCTGATTAAAACCACCGGATCAAGCAACTCCTATCCAATCTTAAGCATGTTACTCAAGAAATCTTTTAAATTTATATTAATTAATACCATCACTCGTTTTCAAGAATTGTGTTTTCTGGCCTGGATTTGCTGTATTTGGCCGGTTTGGGTGTTTCTGTTAATATATTACTCAATATTCATTTAATTTCAAAATTTTTTTGGTAACCGGTTTTGGAATCCAACCCAATCATAACACTCGTCAGATACAAAATAATTCCATTTCTTTTTTATTCATTGCAGCTGTCTCACTGAATATAAAATACTTTGGCTCTCAATCTTTATTAATAGCAATAAATTTCCAAAAACATAATATACAAAGTTAATCCATTTGTTGTAAAAGCAATTAATTCAAATTTAAATTGCTTTAAGAGAAAATATTTTTAACTGTTGTTCAAGTAATTTATAATGTTAAATCAAATAAAATATTTGATATTTTAATTCAGTAATTTGAATGCAACTTGATTGCTGAAATTTATTTAATATAAAAGTAAATTATAAGGAATATTTTTGAATTAAAAAATCAAATACCTATTTTAAATGATGAATTTAAAAGTGGGATAAGTCACACATTAGAGAAATTTTTAATATGAATTTCACCAATTCATAATGCCCATAATATGTTTAAATTGTTGCATAAAAATAGAATTTATAAATATGATTGTGTATTTGTTACAACTTTTTCCTTAAATTAATATCTATATCTTTTACCTATTATAAATCATTTTCGTTTCTATAAAACGCTAATTATTTGGAATTTCAACTGAAAATTTTCAGTCCCGGTATAAAAATTAACCTAATTTGCAATCAATTTCGTGTGATTTTTCTTCATCATTGATAAATGAGGATCTATTTCGAACAATCATTTCTAGGTTGTTGAAGTAACTGGTAATGGTTCTTGATATATTTTTTTAAGTGTATACATGTTGTTTTCCTTAAAAGCGCTATACTGATCAAGATTTCCAAATTTAAAAAGTATTACTAGATACTCGTATATGTAAATCTATGTAGATTTAGATGAATTAAATCAAGGATCGATAATATATCGTTGCAGCATATCAGAAGCAAACGAGATGTTATTAACGCGTTCTTTGGAATCATTCTAGTACCACAAACCAGTTTTACTGGTAAGACGTGTATTAATAATGCTCCAGTATAGTTATAATTTATAAGTATACAGGTCACAACTTACTAGATGAACTTGTAGATAATGAAACTCTGTCTATACTTAAATCATTTTAAGTACCTTATAATTTTATCAGTTGTTCGCTTAAGAAATTTCAATGTAATATTCTTTAAGTTTTCAATAAATCATCATTCTGCCAAATCATTTTGTAAAAAGTAAACCCGATTTCATTGTTTTGTTTTTATCTCTACAATCTGTTTCGGGGCTTGAGGCACTCCCAACTTTTTCGCGGTTCTCTTATTTACGTCCTACTTTACGCCATTAAAGCCAAATCGAGGACGTACGGCTATAGGTCCGATTTAAGTAGAACCATCTGCACAGCTCCATGCATAGCTCCATGCCAGCCTATAGTACTGACATGGAAGATGGGTTGGCTCATGAATTCTGCACTCCAATAGGGGGTCATTGATGTGTTCATTCACACTACCGATCGTAATCGTATGGTGAAAAACCCCTTTTTGCCATCCTGCCCCTATCGGGATTCGAACCCGGCACCTCCCGGTCCAACTGCCACAGCTTGCTTTAACCACTGTACCATTTGGTCGGTAACCCGATTTCATTATCAGTTCATTAAAATTAGGGCGCTATGTAATATTGAATACCATTCATTGAGAACTTGAATCAACTTGGTTATTCAAAGAAACAGAAAAACAATTGAGTTATTAAGAAAAGTGTAAAAATCCAAGGAGTTATTAAAAAATTTGTCTCATCATTATTTTCTTAATTAAAAAAAAACATTCTTTGCAGGATCTGAACTATCGTAAACCACTATTTCATTACGTCATTTAAGATTTAAAATATATTTCACTTCTCATTAAAATAGAAGCTCTACAAAATAGAAACTTAAATATGCAAGCATTGAACCAATTTTTTTCGTTTATAGTGTGGGACCTTATACCAGAGCGTGATAAAGTTTGGATATTTTTTGAATAATTACAAATACTATTTGATGCATGTATTCAATATTTTCCAATGATGACTTAACTTAACTCGAAAATAAGATAGCACAGCATAATAAAGATTACATACAGCTGTTTGACGTACCTTTGAAACCAAAACCACATTTTCTAACATATTATCAAACAATTATTAATGTGTCAGTGCCCTTAAAGATAATGTGGAGGATGAGAAACGAGGAGGTACACTAAGCAATATCCTCAGTCTATTACTTAATAAAATTATCTTTTAAATTGATGTATCTCGGAAAAATCTTACTTCAAAGATCTATCGAAATTTGGGCTTAATGGCATTCAAATTATTTAAACTTTATGGGGACCTCCTTTAAATCAGAATTTACAGGCAAAGTTACTGATGTATTTAAGATAGTTGAAATGATAGTATGTTATAATTATATTATCAGTAAATTGAATACAATTATTTTAAAAATAGTATAAAATTTTTAAATTTTAATAATATATTTCAATTTTTGAACTAATGTAAATTAAATTTACATTAGTTCAAAATTTGAAATATTGTTTATTTTTTTCAATATAAACTTGTTTTTTATTGTTACAACAGCTTTATTTCGAATCAGTTTAATTACAGGTGGAGTATTATTTACTACGCAACTAAGACTTGCACTCGCTAGTTACCCAATTTATACAAGAGATAGTAAAGAGATAGAGACAAATTATGTATTTTTGCAAACGGTTTTTAACTCAAATTAACTGGCACAGTAGCGGTCCGTGGGTTTCAAACATGGGTGGGCAAAATTATATAAAACTTCATGAAAAATTAAATTAAAAATAGAAGTGTTATCGATACAGAACTCTGCCATTAAAATTGTCTATTTCATTGATCAGGGTTCTTTAATTGAATATACAGCTAATTTCTTCAATCATTCGTCCCTCATTGTGCTTCTTTAATAAGATTTTACAGTTTTCAGCGTTTAAAAAACATCGTTTTTATACTGCGGTCGACATCGGTATGGTTATTATTATTATCGAAAGGCGAATAACTTCTTCGAGTATTTTTTCTAAATTGTTATTATAAATAGTTTTGACTAGCTCACAAATAGTTTTGCGGGCTGAAAAATCATTGTTTGCTGATAAACTACTTGTAGTTTAGATTTCAAGAGTGCTTTATCTAAAAATGGATATAAATTGGCTATTGTAATTAGCAACTGGTAAGAAAAGTTTAAAGCATAAAGCTTAATCTTTGTGCAATCTAAAAGTACTGATTACTAAATATTCTGCGTTGCTAAACCTATCGTTAACAAGCTCTCGTATTACGTCATACGCTTCTTTTAAACTAAATTTAATTGTTTAATGAGAAAAAAATCTTTCAAACGTAATAAACTTTAAATCGTTTAGTAATAAAATAAAACCACACGCTTCGCAAATCGTTCTTGTATCCGAAGTTGTGCCGTTCTGAATGGTTGCCATGCAATTTTTTTATCTCTTGCACTTTTTCATACACTACGTTAATTGTACGACTGGAAATTCCCGAGATGAAATTTGGTCGTGGTAGCTTTTTGTCACAGATTTGCAATAACTTACTTATTTTTTAAGAGATACACAAAAAAAATGGTGATATCCTATATATAAATTGGCAAAAAATACGCAGTTCTGATATTTGTTTGGCGCACACGGCCTGAAGGACTAAATTTGAAACATAACAGTAGACAAAATATACGTTAGGAAAATCCTGTTTTAATATGATTTGCACTCCACCTTTATTTCCACTCATAACTGTAACACCGTCGTAAGTTTGAGCAGTATTTTTGTCACTGGTAATATTCTATTTGTACACCTTATCCATTAGCTGAACGATCTTGGATTTCTACAAAAGAAATAAATCTTTAGACGACTTCTCCTGTTTAAATACGTTCTGTAGAAACTAATCAAAATAACTATAAACACAAATTAACTTTTGTTTGAGACATCAGTAGTTTCTGCTTGAATGGAAATGTAAAGAATATCTTGAATTTCTGCATAAACGAAGTCGTTATATACGGTATTGATACATTTGAGAACATCATGTTGAATGTGCTTAAAAGTTCCGTTAAAAATTGGAGTAGTAGCATAATATGCTTTTAGAGTAACCTAATTTCTGCAAAATGATTCGAATATGGCTCTGAACACTCCCGGTCGATCTGAATCAGTTTTTTCATTATGGCCACATAAGGTCAATTCGCAACTGCCACAAATTATAACTACTAACCGATATCATATTGAAAATCTATAATTATATAAAATCACGTAAGTTGAGGGAATCTAGTATTATTTAAAAACAGCCAAAGTCAACACATACACCAAATCAAAAAACATTTTTTCTATTTCATCTCACCTTCAAATTAATTCCTATGTTAAAAAGGAGAGAGATAAAATTATACCAGCAAGTGATTTACGTCATTTGCCCACTATTCTTGTATAAAACCAAACTGAGAGACGATATTACCATGGTATTTGGTTTAATAAAATCGTAAAGCTGAAAGAGAAATAATGCATTTAATACTCAAATATGTAGCACTTTACGATTTGCCTAATGAGAGTTTATAGACAAAATCCAAATATAAAATGCAAATAGAAGAGGAAATGCATACGTATGTATATTTTTGAGAGAAATAGAGATGAAATGAACCATTTTTTGCATTTTACTTTATGTACTCGTATATGTGTGTATTAGATATATATGCATGTATTACGAATATTTTACTTTAGATCGTTTTAACATGATTTTTTGAACAGGTTACAAACAATATGCGCGTAAATTTAAAACAAATCTTTGAATCTATGTATGGTAAACGATTTTTAAACTATAATTTGTTTAAACTATAATTTTAGTAAATGGTAAAGGTGGGCACTGCCCACCTTGCCCATTATGACGGACCGCGCCTGAACTGGCACATTCTTTGTGCTAGTTACCCAATCCCAAACATGATTTATTTGATTAGGTGAATCTTTTCAGAAGTAAATCTAATCTTGCAAGAAGAACGGGCACCTTAATCCGATTGATGAGTTACCTAATTTCAAAACAGTTTAAGTTGATCCACATCAACTGCCATTCGAGACCTGGATGTTGAAATCCAAATTGAGTTAGCAAAAATGCACTTTTCCACACTTGACTTGGATATTTGTCACAATTAATATGGAACGTATGTCAGTTTATATAATTGAACATTAATTGTCAAACACAGGATGTTTAAAGTTTTATCCTGTATGATAAATTATAAAAGACCATGCTAATACTATAAAGAAAAATCGTTCACCTGGGATTACTTACATTAATTCATCAGAGCGTTTTTTATTCAAAGAGGTAACTATGTGGAACCTTCGCCGACCTTATTCGATTCGTATTCACTGGTTAGTGGTCGAGTTATGTTTCGTATAGTGAAAATCACTATATACACGGGCTGGTTTTTGAGAAGTTAATGCCATACAATCTTTTTGGAGGAATTAGCCCTTTTTGGAAGATAGCTACTAAAGTGGCTCCTATCTATAAATTAGCGGACGTACTTTTATCTAGTATATACTACTATTAGTAGTGCAGTTTGTATTATCTGTGTTGCTTGTCACAGCATGGCTTGTATAACACTGTCGAAGGTTTTTGCTTTATACACATATATTATTTAGATTTTAATATACATATTGTAAAGTTTATAAATTAAAATAATTTTTATCCGTAATTTTTAATTGTTTTGTCATTATATGAGAAGGTCATTTGTATTTCTATCAATTTATTCTGATAGCGATAAGAGATTTAATCGTCTATTAATCGAAAATCTTTAGATGAATTACTTACGAAGCTTTTCTACCGTATCAATGTCATATTTGACAACTGGAATTTGTGCAAAGACGTGTGATGCTGGCAAGCGATATATTCCTATTGCATTAAATAATACTTGTAAAATGAATACAATTGCGTTTGATAAATTTAAATTGCCTGACAGATATCAGGGGCAGGGTAAGAGCGTATGGTAAGTATTAAATTAAAGTAGATTTTACGCTTAAATAAACTTTTGTTTATTTTTAAATAGGGTTGAATATATCCAGCTGGCTTTGGATTATAAACCACTCAATTTGGGACAAGGATTTCCAGATTATCCATCACCCAAATATGCAACTGATGCTTTTGCGGCAACAGTCACTAACGAGAATCACTTATTAAATCAATACACACGTGGATTTGTAAGTAAATTATGAATAAAATTATCTTTCAGAAGTTACCATCATTTCTTTTCTATTCTAGGGTCATCCAAGATTAGTTAATAATATTTCTAAACTCTATTCTGGGCTTATTGGACGTGAAATTGATCCTAATAATGAAGTTTTGGTTACAGTAGGAGCATACGAAGCTCTCTTTGCAACTATACAAGGTCATGTCGATAAAGGCGATGAAGTGATCATAATAGAACCATATTTTGACTGTTATGAGCCAATGGTACTAACAGCCGGTGGAGTACCGCGATACATTCCTCTTAAACCAAAAACTACAACTGCTGATAGTATTAGTTCAGCCGACTGGTTGCTTGATTGGGATGAATTCGAAAACCTTTTCAATGAGAAGACAAAAATGATAATCTTGAATTCACCACATAACCCAATTGGAAAAGTTTTCAGCATGGAAGAACTTACGAAAATTGCTACACTTTGTAAGAAATGGAATGTTTTATGCGTTTCAGATGAAGTTTACGAATGGTTGGTATACAAGCCAAATGAACATATACGAATTTGTACTCTACCCGGAATGTGGGAACGAACTATTACTATTGGATCAGCCGGTAAAACTTTTTCAATGACTGGGTGGAAAATCGGATGGGCTTATGGGCCAACACATTTAATGAAAAATTTACAAACTGTTCATCAAAATTGTGTATATACTTGCTCTACCCCGACACAGGAGGCAATCGCAATTTCATTTGAAGTTGAGTTATCACGACTCAACACGCCAGATTGTTATTTTAAAACACTTCCTGAAGAGCTTATAGGTAAACGTGATTATATGGCAACATTTTTAGTTGAAGCAGGAATGAAACCAACTATTCCTCAGGGTGGTTACTTTATGATGGCTGATTGGACAAATCTGGAGAAAAAATGTGATTTGAGTAAGGAAACTGATCGGCATAAGGATTATCGATTTACAAAATGGATGACCAAAAACGTCGGGTTACAAGGTATTCCTCCTTCTGCGTTTTACAATCCAAATAATAAGCATTTCGGGGAAGATTTCGTTCGTTATTGTTTCATTAAAAAAGACGAAACACTTCAAAAAGCTGCTGATATTTTGAAGAACTGGAAATAAGTATATCAATAGCATATTAAAATGATTGTGTACAGTTGATCAAAATAAAGATATTCTATTTTTCTAAAGCATTTATTTTCTAGCACACAAATTATTATATAATCAAGTTGCTACATTTATCGGCCTATTTGTCAAAAACAGATGACAATGCTAATTCTGGATGATCATAACCAATTTCTTCAACTGTTAACACACCAATTTCACTTAGGGTTGGTTTGATTTCACGGAGAAGGTATTCATACAAATCTTTTTGTCCACCGCATTTGTCTTTACATCCTTCCAACCATCTTGTAGCTAAGGCGTAATCATTTAGACGACGAGCAGCATGTAAACCAGCAATAATTATTTGTGGATCTGGAATTAAGTCCATACCTAGTAGATCATTCATAGCTTTGCGGCATTCCCACTGATCAATATCGGCACGGCTCAAATATTGTATGTAGCGAGCATCGAAATCTGCATCACTTTCGACTGGACCTCCATGTGAACCTCGTACTACGACCATTGTAGTTGGTCTTAGCCCAACAGTACCACGAAGTACGGTAGTTAGTTGTTTTCCTACAGCTCGTAACATATTAGTATGAATGTATTATGTTTCTATTTAAAACAAATCAAAATAAAAAATTAATAAAATTTCACATTAATAAATAAATGGAAAAATTGATTAAGTAATCACCCGAAAAGACAAAACGATGTAATACAAATGTCACTAAACAAGTAATATGAAGTTAGGCTTAATATATAATAATTGCCTGATGAAATGAACTCGCTGAGGTAAACAACTATGGAGGCGAAATATATAAAAAATATGGCAGCAAACAAATATTTACCTATGGTTAAATACTTGGCATACATTGCAAATATTTGTAAAGGGAAATTTTTATTTTGTTAGTTTCTGCGACTGGATTAGTATATAATAATTTTGCATGCGTGTATATTTTTCACATATCTTAAATCTAATTTATTTATCTTTTTTATTTTACATTGTTTGATTCACTTATTTCGTGAAATACATTCTAGTACAATTGCAATGATATTTACCGCTTAACCAACATTTTTAAAATTTAAACAAATTTTTAACAGCATATGAACAAAATAAGGGAAAATTTTCGATTTTGTTGAATATGAAATATCTGCAAAGCAAAACGTAAACCGCCCAGGTGGCTCAGTGGTTAAAGCTGTGGCAGTTGGAGCGGGAGGTACCGGGTTCGAATCCCGGTATGGAGCTATGCAATGCGCAGATGGTTCTACTTAAATCGGACCTATAGCCGTACGTCCTCGATTTGGCCGTTAAGGCGTAAAGTAGGACGTAAAAAAGCGAACCGCGAAAGAGCTGGGAGAGCCTTGAGCTTCCAAAACAGATAGCATAGAATAAAATATAAAAAAAAAATAAAGAAAAAGCAAAAGCAAAACGTACTATGCGCGGCTAAGTTTTCATTGCAAATTAATCGTTTTTTAAAATTTTGTATGTGTGAGTGAAAAAATTTGTATACCGATACGAATTTCTTTTGAATGCATTCTATAAGTGTGAAAAAATTTAAAACAGAATGCAAATTTTGGCAATGCATTGCGAGTGGAAACTCAGGCTTAGTGTGTAACAGAGAAAGAGAAAATTGTTGGGAACACTGTTAGATACTTATAACTGTCATTATTAAATTCTCCAATTTTTCGGTAATACATTTTTAGAGCGAGAGGGGTATGTAAAATGAGTGACATCGCTATAATTAAAATCTCTTCCATTATTTATTGTCGTTTTCAATATAAGATATTCCATAGCTATTTATCTCAGTGTTTATATTACATTTATAATATGCCAGCCACTCATAATGTGCCTTTTTCAACATCTCACAACGGTCTTCACTATAACCAACTTGCACAGGAGTTTGAATAAACAACTACATAGGGATGATGTTGAATATTTTTTCCATTCCACTAAAATGCGATCGTAATATCTCAGTTTTCTTTTTTAACTCGGCAATATTTATAAATTTTCATTATTTTATGATTCTAAATTTTTTATCGGGTCTTGAATCTTTTTTTGACCGATTTTTAAGATTAGCTACTCTAGAATAATGTTGTAGAAAGTTTAAACATAAAATGTCTTATCAGTCCTAACGTCAAAATTGAGGCTTTACTCACATAAGTTATAAACTATAATTTACCCCTATTCGGTGGTGTTAATGAACACATCTATGACCCCCTGTTGGAGTGCAGAACTCATGGGCCGACCCATCTTCCATGTCAGTACTATAGGCTGGCGTGGAGCTATGCAATGTGCAGATGGTTCTACGAAAATCGGACCTATAGCCGTACGTCCTCGATTTGGCCGTTAAGGCGTAAAGTAGGACGTAAATAAGCGAACCGCGAAAGAGATGGGAGAGCCTTGAGCCCCAAAAAAGATAGCATAGAAAAAAATATAAAAAAAAAAAAAAAATTTACCACTATTTAAATAATTAAATCACTAATTAAATAACCTTTATTGGACTTGCGGATATCACTGTTTAAATCTGAACCAAACTTAACTCTTTTTACTTAATTCTCTAGCCTATGTATATGACAACAGTACTCGTCGTATTCGTTGGTCCAATAAGTTTATAATTATATCCATGTTCGTTTACGTTAACATTAAAGAGAGACTCACAATATTTTTTAAGTTTATGTTAAGTCTAACAGGTGTTACCATGGTTCGTGACACTACCCTTCGGCCAAACATATTCGTTTAACCTATTCTATTCAAACCTATTCTTCCTCTTGTAGAAGTATTACTATCTAGGTTTCACTTTTGTTGGTACTCGTTTTTTCTTCTTAAACTGTAGAATTGTTCTTTTTTCTCAATCTATGATAATTCACTCGAATATCCGGCAGTTATCTCCGACTGCCTTACTTCTGTAGTTTTTCCGATCGGCCGGATATGTTATGATGTTGGTTTTCATAATGTTTCCGTTTGGCAGTTCTTTTAGCTTAAGACCTTGTTAACATGTTCGGAACCATTCATCAACTTGTGTGCATTGTGACAACGCCACTCGTTTAGTATTAATTCTCCTCGACCATTTGATACCACCACCAATGTCCAGTTACTTCCACAAAGCACTCGACTTCAATCGTCATATCATTCCACTGAGCCCAGTGTCCCTTAATTATTCCACTATTATTCCACTTATTCCTTGTCAGACCGATCTCCGACCAAAAATACAAATAAATCCTTGCCCATATCAAGGAAGAGATCTTCACTATGTCAAGAAATAAATTAATAGGCAAGAAATAAAACCTATCGTTTGCGATGTTTGCTTTCTTTCTTTCTCACGAGTGGAAAGATATTGACGGATGAGTACGAAAGATAGCTTCTAACATTCGAGAGAAGAATCATGCGTGCGATATATGGCCCAAAACGCGACGTCGATGGCACATACCGAGTTCTATTCAATCTCGAGATCAGGAATTTAATGCAAATGCCTGATATCGTGCATGAAATCAAAGGACAGCGAATACGCTGGCTCGATTACGTTCTGCGTGATGATCCGAAACGAATGATACAGCGATCTTTAAAGGGAGAACCGACTTTCGGTAGGCGAAGAGGTCGCTGTCGGCGACGATGGCTCCACGGCGTAGAGAGCGATCTGGCATCTTCCAACTGCTTGCATCAGTATGAAGATCTGGCTCGTGATCGAAACCGTTGGAGTCAGATTGTTGACACGGTACGGGCCAATAATGGGCTGTAAAAACCGCAAAAAAAAAATGTCCGTTTGTAATTTATGGTTAAATTTTAATTTCAAATTCGAAAACATCAACTAGATGTTTCGCTGTTAAATTGAAAATTGTTAAACTGAAAAATATCAATAATAAATCAATCAATGATAATAATAATTTGAGAGTTTAATATTCACAATCCAGAGATCGAACCGAATAAATTATTTGAAGAAACACTCGGCGAAATCATAACAATAATTTATAATTTATACCCTGTCAACTTCATGAAAAGCGGGATAGCGGATGGTAGAATTTACACCTAGCATCACTATGCTGCATCACTTCCTCGTCTCTCACTTCTTCGTCTATAAACTATTTTTGGAGTGAGGATTTTGGTGTACAATTATTCAACAAATTTTTTCTGTGCCTCACAATTTGAGACACACTAATACTACGATAAAGTAATAAAAAACTTTTTATTAGGGTCGGATTTTTTTTTCATATTTCATTATTTCATTTGTATTATGACTATCGATGGATGAAGACAAAATCTATAAATTATATAATTAATATAATAATAATTATATAATTAATAGGTGTAAAAAAATTTTTAGGGGTCGATTTTTTTCTTCGTTCATTTTTTATTATGTTTTGTTTATGAAATTTTATGAATGATGACAAAAAATTTATTTTTTAGGACCGTTCTTTTTTGTATTCAATAATAGAATACAATGGTGGTTTCTAAATATGTACAATATTTTCAACAATATAAGGCTTTATACATATATTCGCTAAAGTTTTTTGTATTGGGAAGGTGAAAAAAAATCGATTATGCTTAACTCGAAGTTTAATTATTTTGCAAGATATTTATAATTGTTTTTTTTTATTAAACAACACATACATTTCCTTAAATATTATAATTTTTCCTCTAGTTAAGAGAACCTTTCTTCGCAAAGCATCAAAATATAATGAAAATTATCTCACACATACTAATATAACTGAAATTTTTGATGACGATTTGAGATTATACGTGTAAAGTCGACTTCATGCTTGCCTTCGTCCGTCCGTCCACCCGTTCTGACAATTTTTTTAAGCAATTTCATTGGTTGTAAATGGCGTGTTTTTTGTTGTGACATTTTGTCATCAGGATGGTTCAGAGCCGACTGTAGTGTGTGTGTTTCACACAAGCCTGCTTCTTTTTTTTACACGAGCATAATCAAACGAAAATATCAACCTTTGAGTGTGTTGGTAAACGAAAAAGTCCATATAAAAAAACTCAAAATTTGACGTTTCTCACTAACACTACTTAAAGTCTATTTCGAAAAACAGACGCACACCACAAAAGGTTGAGTACTTTTATTCTCTTTTCCATCTCACTAAACTGATAAACGATTGTCAAATGATAATGGTAATTTTGAAAATGACATATATGCGATGACAGCTTCATTTATGCAAAATAATTTTATTTGATTTTATAATAAATGTAGATTGATTGTTGTGTAAATAAATGTAATAATATTGTGGATAGTATACACAATAGTATAATATTGTGGATAATATCGAGTGAATCTTGTTTGTTTTGTGTAAATTCGAGTAGGATAGGTTTGTGGTTAGGTTTTTCAAACATAAATAAAGTATATATAAGTTGCATAGGAATGTATTTTGATTTGAAATTCATAAACGGTTTAATAAAACTTTTATCTATTTACATTAGATTTTATTAAAATATGTTTTTCGAGTTAAAATTTTCATGTCTTTAGTGTATCATTGCGTGAAAAAGTTTGTGTAGATTTTTCATGTACGTCACGGTATGAATGTTTAAATGTAATAAAAGATAATGTCCTGTTTAAAATTTGAATATTTTAAACTGTTCTGGAAATCGATCTTGCAATTAAATCATAATTTCCGCGATAATTTAACTCAAGTTTTGAAGTCGATATAGTTTGTTAAATGATCGTTGAGTTTGACACAGAGAGTAAGACACGCTCATTCGTTTTTATTTTACATTTTTTGTACATTTTTACTCAATAATACTTAGGTGGTGTGCGTTTGTTTATTATTTTTATACTGTATTCGCAATCGTATACGAATAGAAGAATATTCACTAATACCGCTAAAGGTTGATATGCTTCTACAGCATATGTATGCATAAAGTTTGGCTTGTGTGAAACACACACACTACAGTCGGTTTTGGGATGGTTTAACTTTATCTTTTGTCAGAACGAACATGGCGAAAAAGAGACAGTATGATATTAAAATGAAAGAGAGGAAAATAAAATGCTTTCAAATGTAATGTCAAACATTTTATGTCGGTATGTCGAAGGAAGGACCACATATAAAAAAAAAATTATTTTTTTAATAACTAATTTATTAAAAATAAAATAATTAAAATTTATTTTAACATTATTTTATCATTATTAACCAGTTATGATAAATTACAATAAATTTATATCCGCTCCAATATCCACAAATATAAAATTAAAATATTTATCACAGATATCACAAATAATCTCATTCATAGTTTTTAAAATTTAATAAAACAAAAATTTTATAGTAATCATCAAACATAATCGACAAAATTTTATGAAAAATAGATCACGAATAATGACAATGAGTGACTTAAATTATTTACCTATAGATGACAGCAAAATCGTTATGTACTGTCACCAGTGATAACTAAAAAGAGATGTCACCAGTGATAACTAAAAAGAGTTATAAATTATAGCAGTAGGGGTTACCCTGTAACCAAATGTTTACACATACGAACAGAATAAAAGCAAATAATGAAATAGGCGAACAAAATACGACGGAAAGAACATTCGTGAAGTGTAGATAAGCAAAATAATGGAATGTTCTACAAGTATTTGCGTCGTATAAATAGGTGTAGACATTTGAGTTACGAGACAGATCAATTTTGAATTTCTAAGTGTTAATATCGGGAAGTGATAAAAAGTGAAAGTGAAGTGTTGAAATAATTGTAGTGATAATTACTGTGTAAACTTAGTGTAGTAATAATTATTTGTGAAATAATTGTGGAATTTATTGGGAAATAAATTTATTGTAAAAATTAATCTTTGCGAGTTTGATATTCACAGTCCAGTAATCGAACCGGATTAATAATTTGAATAACCACTCGGTGAAATCGTAACAATTGGTGACAGCGGCGGGATTGTGAATATCCAAAATGAAATTAATGTACTTTAAAGCGGCAGATTTGAAGAAGGAGTTGGGCCAGCGTAATTTAACAACATCAGGCAACCGCAATGAGTTGAAGCTGAGACTTCACGCTGCTTTGGTAGAAGATAATGTTGACCCAGATCAACATGAGTTTAATTTTGGGGCACCGGATTCAACCGAGGTGCAAGCGGTTGAAGTGACAACAGAATCAACGACTAGAGCGGAAGATCAGAATGTCATCGTTAAAGAAACTACTCCAACAACATCTGAAGGTTTCGACATGGGGCAACAAATGGCTGTAATGCAACAGATGCAGCTACAAACACAGCAGATGATCGGAGGTCTTAAAAAAGAAATGGTTAGCGTGCAGCAGCAAATGATCGGCGGCCTCGAAGGAAAAATAAAAAGCGGTCAAGAAAGATTGGAAGAGCAGATGCGTGCCGTCGGGAAAGCATGAAAATAGGACAAGAGAGCATCATCGAACGGTTGGAGCAGGAGGAAAAATGTGTCAACGAGAAATTTCGAGAGCTTTCCGTTACATTAAACATGAAAGTTGACAACATTAAAATTGAAATAGATCAACAGCTTGAAACGGCAGACCAACGAATAATGAAGATCGAACATGAGCTAATGGATCTGAAAACCAACGGCAGTGCTCAAATTGCTCGACCAACCAGCCAATAAAATTGAAGCCACCAACGTTCGACGGAACTACACCATTCAACATCTTCAAACTCCAGTTTGAAATGACGGCTACCACGAATGGTTGGTATGAAAATGATCGAGTGGCATTATTAATTGTGGCGTTAAAAGGCAGTGCTGCGGAAATATGGTGGTGACCACCGACGGGAGCTACATCGAATGGAGTTGAAGGAACGATGTCAGCGGGTTGGAGAGACGCTCCAGGAGTATGCGGCTGATATAGAGCGGTTAGAGCACCTCGCCCACTGCAACATGGCAGGAGAATACACAGAGCGGATCAAGATCGATCCTTTCACCGATGATATACGGGATCCCGATACGAGACGTGCAGTTGTATTGTCTCCAAAAGCAACGTTTGCTGAAACAATCGCGTGTGCCCTAACCAACGAGACTGCAAACAACATCATCAAACCAGCAGTCAAGGTACGTCGTGTGGAAGTGGAACCAGCAATCATTCACAAACAGAGCAATAACATCAAACCAGCAGATAACTGGCGGAAAACGAGAATCCGAGATGGAACTAGTAAAATCAGATGTTGGGTTTGTGACAAAATAGGACACATCTCAAGGGAATGCTTTGAGATAAGGCGCAAACGGGCGAGAACACCATCGCAGATGTATCGAAGGAACGAAAAATACCAGTCGAGGAGGAACGCCAAACAACAACAAAGGCGTGAAACGAGTAAGAGTCAGCTTTGAGGAGCAAAAGCTGACTCCCACAACCAAATGCTCCATAACCTTCATCTTCATTTCCAGATTGGTAAAAGGTGGAGATAGCTTGATGGTGAAAGGCGAAGTAGAGGGACGATCCAGTATGATAATGTTGGACACCGGAGCAACGAGAACGATTGTGCGGCCAGATTTTATCACGGTTGGAGTTCGACCTATGGAAGGGTTCAAGTTTCAAACGGCGACAGGCGACAGTGCAGCTATTAAAGGAAAGAAGGAGGTGGCAATACGAATCGGGAACAATGGTTTTCGACATGAAGTTCTGGTTGCGGATATTGTGGATGAGGTCATCCTGGGAATGGACCTCATGAAACGAAATGGATTCGTATTGGATGTCGGACGAGGAACATTGAGCTACGGTAATGTCGAACTGCCTTTGCAACTGAACAATGGGAAGGAGCCAGTCGTAAGGAGGATAAAATTAGATCATCGGGGAAATTGGATGGAGGTCCTGGAACACAAGGGTTGTGGGTTGTGGAGGCCAACAGTGACGAGGTACAAACCAAAGAAATTATCATTGGAAAAGCTTTGGTTAAACCGGATTGTGACTTTAGAGTTCCGATACGGGCTCTTAATTTATCGCATGTGACAAAAACAATCAAAAAGGGAACTATCATCGGTTGAGGTGAGGAAGTATCCACGATTATAAAATGCGAGGAGGCGAATCCGTGTGTAAAGGCCAAGGACCAACGACAACGGAAAATAACGGAGGAACTAACACAGAAATGGACGGAACAATTAACGCCAAAATAAAAACAAGCAGCAAAGGAGTTGCTTCAAAAATATATGTCCATTTTCTGTGGTGCACCGAAAGATAATGGCAGAACAAATATGGTTAAACACCGGATTGACACAGGAACATCAACACCTATTCGACAAGCACCAAGAAGATTACCATTGGCTAAACAACTGATATGCAAACATCGGGAGTAATTGAGCAGTCAACGAGTCCATGGAGTTCACCAGTAGTATTGGTAGAAAAGAAGGATGGAAGCATGAGATTCTGCGTTGATTATCGGAAGCTTAACACAGTTACCAAGAAGGATAGTTACCCATTACCAAGGATCGACGACACACTGGATACATTGGCAGGAGCACGGATGTTTTCAACATTGGATTTGCAGAGTGATTATTGGCAAGTGAAGGTCGCAGACGAAGATAAGGAAAAGACAGCGTTCATGCCATTTGGACTTTGTAACGCTCCTGCGACTTTCGAACGGCTAATGGAACGCGTACTAAAAGGACTTCACTGGAAAACATGCCTGGTTTATTTGGACGAAATCATCGTTATGACTTCAACGAGCGTCTACGAAATCTAGAGCAAGTATTCGAAAGAATCCAATCAGCAGGATTGAAGTTAAGTCCGAAAAAAATGTGTATTGTTCCGGGATGAGGTCAAATATTTGGGACACAAAATAACAACAACCGGCATTCATACAGATGAAGACAAGATCTCGGCCTTAAAGGATTGGCAAAGACTGCAGAATTTACATGAACTAAGGAGTTTCATCGGACTGTGCTCATATTATCGACGATTTTTGCCAGGATTTGCCAACATCGCAAGAAGTTTACACGAGCTGACAAAGAAGAACAAACCGTTCCAATGGAGTGATGAACACGGGGAGGCGTTCAACGAACTGAAGCAGCGATTATGTACAGCACCATTGCTTTCATATCCGGTTCCGAATAAACGTTTTATTTTCGATACGGACTCAAGCAATTATGGCTTGGGAGGAGTGTTGTCACAGGAAATCGATGGACAGGAACGCGTCATTGCATATTATTCCAAGATCTTATCGAAGCCAGAAGAAGAGAATTGTTGGCCATAGTAAAATGTGTGGAACATTTTCGAAAGTACTTCTATGGCCAATCATTTCTGCTAAGAACGGATCATGGCGCCTTGACATGGCTACTTCAGTTTAAAAATCCCGAAGGACAAGTAGCACGGTGGATTGAGCGATTGGGGAGTTTCGTTTACGAAATCCAACATCGGAAGGGAAGCGCTCATGGAAATGCGGATGCATTGTCAAGACGGCCATGTCGAGTGGATTGTAAACATTGCGGTCGGGTAGAAAACAAGGAAAACATCGTCGATATCAGACTAATGAAAGTGTTGCCAGCTAATGAATGGACCAAGGATGTTATTTCCAAAGATCAACGGGAGGATCCAGGTTTGGCAGTAATTATCAAATTCATGGTGGAACATCGTCCCATATGGAGTGATATTGCGGATAAAGGCCCAACTATCAAGGCATATTGGGCCCAATGGGATATAGTTTAACCATAGAAGACGGATGCTTAAAGCGAACATGGGAAAGCTCCGATGGCAAAACAAAGCAATCGCTAGTGGTAGTACCGAAGATCAGGACGGCAGAAATTTTGCAGGAATACCATGGAGGAACAAGCGGAGGCCACCTAGGAATTAATAAAACGTTATCCAAGGTACGTGAAAGGTTCTACTGGGCTGGATGTAGACAGGCAGTGGCTGAATGGTGTCAAAAGTGTGACCAATGTATGGCAGTGAAAGGACCGGCAAAGAAGAGCCGTGGAGCGATGCAACAATATAATGTGGGAGCACCATTTGAGAGGATTGCCATAGATGTTACAGGACCATTTCCAACCAGCGATAGTGACAAGAAATATGTTTTGTAGTAATGGACTACTTCAGTAAGTGGCCAGAGGTATACCCGATTCCAAATCAGGAAACAACCACAATCGCCAATGCAGTGGTATACAATTGGATAAGCCGTTATGGGGTACCAATGGAACTGCATTCCGACCAAGGGCGGTATTTTGAATCGGTTGTCTTCCAGGAGATGTGCCAGTTACTGGGAATAAATAAAACGCGGACAACACCTTTCCACCCACAGTCTGATGGCATGGTGGAGCGTTTCAATGCCACATTGGAAGAGTTCATAGCCAAAACAGTGGATACAAACCAGAGGAATTGGGATCAAGGTATTCCCTTGTTCTTAATGGCCTATCGATCTGCGGTACATAACACAACAGTAACACCAGCGAAGATACTTTTCGGCAACAATTTAAGACTGCCAGGCGATCTCAAATTCGGAGCGATTCCATCATCAGCTAAATGTGGACAAGCATATGTGGACAACTTGAAAGAGGAGATCAACAACATACACGGATTTGTCAGAGATAAAATCAAATTGTGCAGTGTTAAAACAAAGGCTCGGAATGATGTACGAGCAAACAATAAAGGATTTGACGAGGGTCAATTGGTATGGCTTCACAACCCACAACGTAAGAAAGGGTTATTGCAGAAATTACAACCTGGATGGAAGGGACCGTACAAGGTCATAACAAGAATAAATGATGTGATCTATAGAATCCAAAGAAGAGTACCAGGAAAACCCAAGGTTGTACACCTGGAGCGACTGGCGTTCTACAGAGGTATAGAGGTCTGGTTCCTGTTCGGGACGAACAGGTTTGGGTGGAGGGTTGTGTGACGAATCACAGATGTCACCAGTGATAACTAAAAAGAGTTATAAATTATAGCAGTAGGGGTTACCCTGTAATCAAATGTTTACACATACGAACAGAATAAAAACAAATCATGAAATAGGCGGAGCGAACAAAATACGACAGAAAGAACATTCGCGAAGTGTAGATAAGCAAAATAATGGAATGTTCTACAAGTATTTGCGTCGTATAAATAGGTGTAGACATTTGAGTACGAAACAGTTCAATTTTGAATTTCGAAGTGTTAATATCGGGAAGTGATAAAAAGTGAAAGTGAAGTGTTGAAATAATTGTAGGGATAATTACTGTGTAAACTTAGTGTAGTAATAATTATATGTGAAATAATTGTGGAATTTATTGGGAAATAAATTTATTGTAAAAATTAATCTTTGCGAGTTTGATATTCACAGTCCAGTGATCGAACCGGATAAATAATTTGAATAACCACTCGGTGAAATCGTAACAGTACTTTTCCATGAAGCATGATATCGCAAAAACAAATAGTCGCAATGGATGGACGGACGGACGAAGGCAAGGATGAAGTCGACTTAAACGTAAAAGTGCGCAGTGAGGTTGTGTAGTGATGGATGAATCTAAACAGGTTCGATGATATCAATTACATCTCGGCGAAATACATTATCAATTATTTAACAATTATTCTATTCAGGCTAAGTTAATTCAGCAATTTCTCTTAACAAAATAGTTTATATTCAAGTAATCAACAAATGCTTTTAGAGATTAACGTTATACTTGGAAATCAGTAAACTGTAGAGATTTTGTTCTGTTGCAAAAAGTTTAAGTTTCTTGTGACTTTCAATAATATGTTTCGATATCCATGTAAATTGAAACTTCGTGATAAAAAACGTTTTTTTTATGGAAACAAAATGAAAAACTGCTACCCTTAAAGTATTATTAGTCATTTGGGTACACTAATAATTGCTCATCAAATTTGAAGATAACTTCAGTATTACACGAAATTTTAAGATAACGTTCTCAAAATCGAAAATTATGTTTTAAAATAGTATAGGCTTGCACCCCTGATTTCAAACATTTGAATCTAGTACTACAATAAACCAATAAAGTCGTCTCGTTTCTTTGACGATAGTTTTCCTATTCTTTCACTGTCAATTGTTCAATTTTTGTTTAGTTTTATTTTTATTGTCAGAGAAGTATTCGTTTGTTTCAGTTTTGTTTCCTTTCCGGCTAATCAATAAAAAATGTCCAGTGTTTTTGATTCAGTGGAATTGGGGCCTCCGATTGAAGTATTCCAGTTGAATCAATTATTTAATACGGATTCAAATCCGAATAAAGTTAATTTAGGAGTTGGAGGTAAGTGCAAAATGTGTTATAAACTTGAAGGTCATTTTTAAGGTCAAGACACTCATCTTAATAAGTTCTAATTCATTTTGATGATGTCGCGATATTTTTAGCTTAATTATGTTGTTTTTGTAATATTATTACATAAACTAAAAATTTCAATTTACAATTTTTGTAGCGAAAAATTGAAATAAATTTTATAAATACAAAATGAAATTTGATTGCGTATTATGACATGGCTACGTATGTATCGCGCTCGATTATGATGTAGTCGTGTGGTCTATTTGTTACTAATAAATATTGGATTGGCCAACGAATATAATGATGCAATTGTTTTTTATTTTGATAAGCTATTACATATTTAACTTTTATACAAAAATGAATTAGCGAGTTTGTGATATTACATTTAGCTTAGGCTAAGTTTGAACTTTAAAAAGCTAAACTGATTTTTATTCTGAGACCGCTGAATCGTGCAGAGGGTAGAGGCCATATAGATATAGCCACACTGGAAATTTCGGATCTTTTGGACAAACATTGTTTTGTGTTACTTCATATTTTAACAACTTTACAAAATGTTAAAACTTTACAAAACTTTACACCATTGACAGCTATTCGAGAACACATATAATTATGATTGTTTACTGAAATTTGTAACAACTTATTGCTTTTATATGTGTTTGTCGTTATCTGTTTTGTTTAATGCTCGACGGCTTAAAACCCCGTTACAAGTTACCAATTCGCATAAACCAGTTGCATCTACAATAATCGTAAGGATTAATTTTGTGCCTTCCTTTGATTCGTTTTTTATTATACTAAGTGGATTAAATAATAGTATTGCCACTATATTACTCAGTCACAATCCCATTTAATAATAAAAATAGTATTTTTAATTTAAAACTGCATAGCGTTAGCTTGCCCTTAATATATAGAAAAGATTAGCAAAGCTATTCCATGAATTACTGATTAGACTGATTTTTACTTTATTTTATTATTTTTCAATACGATTTCACCCAAAATACTGATTTTATACTTTTATGATAGTAACACTGCTAAAATAACTCATTTTTTAAGTGATTATATTGTTTGGTATATTTTACTTTTATTATAAAATTGTCTGTAACTTATTTCATGAAATAGCTCCTTAATTGATGTCATACCTTTATGACACTGCCAATAATACTGCTAATACTACTTTGTTTACTGGAAATATTTTGTGTTTTGAGTGCAGAACTCATAGGGCGAATGTCAGTGCTATAGGCTTGAATTTATGCCTTATGAATCATAACAATCAAACAAGTTGTAAATAAACAAGTTTCGATTAATCTCTTCAAATTATTCGCTTAAAATCAATCGATATAGAATAACAATAATAAATATAATTTATATACATATATACAAATTTTATAGTTAAATAACATGAAATATAACATTTTAAATATTGTTATCATCAATACATACATAAATGTCAATGAATTAATCTTGAAAGTTATATAAGATAGAGTGAAATAAATAAATAACTTCTACGAATATATTATACTTATCTCAGTAACTTGTGTTATTTTATTGTTCATTGCAAAACTTGAATATACAGGGTCTTAGAAATATGTGGAGTTGCATAAAGTCAGGCACGTTAGTTCCGATTACGGTAGTTTGCCACGCTAAATAAAAATCTGTTTTACCTCTCAACTCTTGCAGTTCTGTTTTTATACCAATCTTATACTGAAGCCAAATCGAGGACGTACGGTATTATATCCGATATACGTATACCATCTCCAAATTTCATTGATTCATGCCAGCCTGTAGTACTGATATCTAGATATCGGCTTATAAATCCTGTACTCCAAATAGTTATTGAGGTGTTCCTCCACATTACGAATCGTAATAAGATAGTGAATAACATTATATTTTTCCTTCAGTTCGTATGGGATTCGAATTCGTAATCTTTCACTGCAACTATCAGATCTTTAACTAAATGTTCCTTTTGGTAACAGCGTTATTTTATGTACTACAAATTTTTTTTCTTAATTTTGGTAAACTATGCAACGTAGGAGATTCTCATTTCAAGTCAATTGGAATATACATATGAAATGTGCAGATGACCTATGTCAATTGGGTTTGTAGCTTTAAGTCTTTGGTTTCTGTAGGAAATAATAAATAAAACGTAGCGAAAGAGTTTCGTGTAGTCGAGATGATAAAAGTGTGATGATAAAAGTGTGATTATAAAAGTGTGATGATAATATTAAATTTTTATAATGATTTTTCTAAAGAAAGAAAAATATACTAACAAACTGTATAAACTTTCTAATATGATTTAAAAACATATCGATTATATAACAACATTTTCAATTATTGTTTAAAGCAAAATTTGCTCAAAATATTATTGCAAAATTTTGCTTGTATATGTTATATTAATATATTTTTGAAAGACAAACATTTTTCATCATTTGTGCACTACGTGAATTATTGTTATTGTTCACTTTAGAAATTATGGATCAGGTTCCGTATCGATTTGGAGCATTTGCTTCGATGTTTTCAATAAATTAATTATTTGTTTTGTTATTATTAAAATGGTTTCAAACTTAAATAAAATATAATTTTATTTAAAATTAGATGTGTTTATCTCTGGCAATTTTATAATTCAATGCAAGTAAGTAACATTAACCGTCAGTACAGGATACAATCACGAATCTATTTCCTCACTTTTAATGTAAATCGGTCACGAATTCATATGTGGAATTTTTTCACCACTCGTATTTTGTTATATTTATGTGAATTGGTCAGCTTTTAGTTAAAATACTTAGAGTTAACATTTAATTTAAAAAAAAGTACAAATGTTTCTTCAACTTTTAAGTTGTAGGACAAAATATTAAATAAGCTCTAAAATACTTGATATTTATATGTTTAAATTTATGTGGTAGTTTCATTTAAATATTTGAGATTGTTTAATGATGTACTATTTTTATTATCAAACCAATTAGTTTTTCGACTGGGAAATTTTTCATTATACAGGGTGTCCCCGATTGGGATGCTGATCCGTTACGGGCTGATTCCTTGGTTCATTTCATGAAAAAAATCGTATGACACGGGGGGGTCAATTTTTGATATTCTTTGAGATACAGCGCGTTTAAAAAATTTGGTTCGAAAAAAAAAGTACAAGCGGATATTAAGCTGTAACTTACAAAATTTTTATCGGACAGCAACTAACAAAGTCTCATTTGACGGACAACTAAATAGGCTATATTTAAGATCTCATTGGCTATCTCGCATCTGTATCCATTTAAGAGCTATGGCGTTTTAAAGTTAAAAAAAAAAAAATGATATTTTTTTTCATAAATTTGAGTTTTTCTCAAAAAAATACCCTAATAAATTTTTTTTTTTTACTTAATTTTAATCCGCTATGATCTCATTTAATACGATATGAAATTTTGTAAGTTACAGCTTAATATCCGCTTGTACTTTTTTTCCGAACCAAATTTTTTAAACGCGCTGTATCTCAAAGAATATCAAAAATTGACCCCCCCCCTGCCATACGATTTTTTTCATGAAATGAACCAAGGAATCAGCCCGTAACGGATCAGCATCCCAATCGGGGACACCCTGTATATTTGTCAATAAATTGATATTTTAATCATTTTTTTGTATTTTACTTTAAGCTTATCGCACAAATGAAGGCAAACCATGGGTTCTACCTGTGGTGCATAAAACTGAAATAGCTGTTGCACAAAATGAATCATTTAACCATGAATACTTACCAGTACAAGGGACAGAAGCTTTTACATCAGCTGCAACAAAATTACTTTTAGGAGAAGATTCAACTGCACTTAAAGATAAACGAGCATTTGGCATACAATCTCTTTCGGGAACTGGAGCACTACGTAATGGGGCTGCTTTCTTAGCAACAATTTTAAAAAGGACAACATTCTATTTTTCTGACCCCACATGGGAGAATCATCGTAAAGTATTTCTGGATGCTGGTTTTACAACACCGAAAACATATCGTTATTGGAATCCAAAAACCAAGGGTCTTGATTTTGAAGGAATGATAGCCGATTTAAAAGAGGCTCCACAAGGTGCTGTTATTATTCTCCACGCATGTGCACACAATCCAACAGGAATTGATCCAACACAAGAACAATGGAAACAAATAGCGGAGGTAATGAAAGAACAACAATTATTCACATTCTTTGATTCGGCTTATCAAGGGTTTGCCAGTGGTGATCCCAATAAAGATGCATGGGCTGTTCGTTATTTTGTCGAACAAGGTTTCGAACTGTTTTGTGCACAGTCATTTGCAAAAAATTTTGGTTTATACAATGAGCGTGTTGGTAATTTAACAATTGTACAAAAGGATCCTAAAACTTCAGCTGCAATTCTATCACAAATGAATTTACTCATTCGTGGTAACTATTCAAATCCACCAGCACTAGGAAGTCGTATTGTAGCAGCCGTTCTCAACGATGGAGAATTACATGAAGAATGGATGGGATCTATTAAAACGATGTCATCTAGAATTATTGAAATGCGTAAAAAATTATACGATGAATTGGTAAAATTAGAAACCCCAGGAACATGGACTCACATTACTGAACAAATTGGAATGTTTTCATACACTGGTTTAAATGAGAATCAAGTTAAATTCTTGATCAAAGAATATCATATTTACCTTTTGAACACCGGTCGCATCAGTATGTGCGGCATTAACGATAAGAATGTTGAATATGTTGCAAAGGCTATTCATCATGCCGTATGTACAATTAATTAGTCAGCATTTATTACGCACCAAAATCTATCTTACTATTTTCTTACACTAAAAAATCGTTTTTTTGGGTAAACATTTTTAACGATAGACAAAATGCTAAAATAATGCATTTATATATTATTATTATTGTTATATTATACACAACGAGTTTATATAGAAAGTTTACTTTTTTCTAAGCGGCACTTATTTTATACAAAGCTGAGAAATTCTAGAATAATTCAATTTAATATATCGAAAATTGAAATAAAATATTTATTTTTCGAAGAAACAAACTATAGAGTAGATTAAAGATTTAATTTAAATCACAATTACAAGTATTTAGTACATTCATAATAATGAATTTTTGGTTATCAGGTTAAGTTAATTTGCATTTTCAAAGTTAATAAACAAATATATATTTTTATTGATTAATATGTAAATAAAATATTATATTTATATTGTAAGCTTGCACCACAAAACCAGCATGAAGGTAATCGACCAAACTAATACATGAATGCATTTAGCATTTAGTTGAATTTAGGCTTGTTAATAAATATAATAAATAAAATGAAAACATTAAATTTTAGTGTGTTATTATTTTAAAGAAAACTACAAAAGATATTGTTTCTGGTCTGATATAAATCTTTTCTAGAAATTCTTCATATAATAAAGTATATACATAAAGTCATCTAATTCTCCGACGTGAGGTTGAGGCTAGACGATGACAAATATTCAAACTCAATCGAAAATATATAATCAAGATAATATTGCCCCAACATAAGTTGATATTTGTTCAATAGGATGGGTTTTAAGCCTCAGCGAGATGAAAATTAAATGTCAACCAATGTAGATACGAGTACTACGTTATTGAAAAACATATTTGGAGAACTCTTGATGAAATTAAATTTGACTGTGTACACGATTTCTTTTCATGGGAACAACGATATTATTTAAAACCCGCCTATTGAGCGAATGTGAACAAATGTTACGCTTATAGTAGCGTTATAGCGTATGATGAAGTTTGTTTGAGGAAATCGTCGTTTTGATAATGGTTTCGATGATTAATCATGGATGGTGATTTTAACAAAAAGCGAAGATTTCCGACCGTAAGTAGAACATAAAGTGTACCAAAAAGCCGTTACCGCTTTATTTGCGGATATAACGGTCAAAACGAATGGTATTTAGCATTCGAATTGATAAGATCGAATCCTGTAGAAAGTTTTATAAATTTTATTATTCCAAAGCTTAAGTGATCAGACCTGAACAGACTTCAAAATCGGCTCGTAAGTAATAGATGGTTAAAAGCTAATACTCTCTATATTGCGGAGCCACCTGAGTATTATTTTTAAGAGTGAAACCATTACTGAGAAACGCTATCGAACTCTTATTAACTAGTAGGAGCTAAACGCTGAAGAAAACGGATGAAATATATCGTAAGAGGTGACAAAGTGCTTTTTCAGCATGGGAGCACTCCACCTTATGTTAAAATTAAATAAAAGGAGGTTCTTGCCTCGTCACACAATTTTTAAAAATTTAAAAACAAAGTCGCCTGTTGTAGCTTAATGATTAAGACATTTTCTCACCACGCTGCGGTCTCGAGTTCGTTTCTCGCGGTATGAGGATGATATAGGATGATATAAAAAGCGATAGTGTATAAAAGCATTACCGCAGGGGCCCTGTGGGTGGGGGCAACCATGTTTCGTAAATATTTCGAACGAAACATGAGATCCATAGAATACCACCACAGTATCCAGAGCTTGTCGTAGGAGGCGACTAAATCTGGTTGGATCGCTGGGCTGACGACTCGCATCCGTAAAAAATAATTACAGTTAAAAATGTCAACAAAAACAAAAAAATCGGATACCGCGTAAATAACAATGACCCCCCGGATACGAGAATGAGGATCAGCATGTGGAACGTGCAGTCACTAAGAAAACCTGACGCGTTGGGCGGCCTTATCACATGTATGAAAGAGTATCGGCTGGAACTCGTAGCGCTCCAAGAAACTCGATGGCCTAAAAGTGAAGACCATGTGTCCCAAGGCTATACGTTGCTACACAGTGGAGATGACCTCGGAAATCTTGGAGTTGGCTTTCTCATTGGGCCGCAGGTAAAAAAGGCTGTCTTGGACTTCCAAGCAGTCGATAATCGAATGTGTAAGCTTCGCTTGCACATGAGATTAGCCAACCTGTCAATTGTATGTGTACATGCGCCCACTGATGTAAGCCAACCCCAAGATAAAGACTCATTTTACAATAATTTGGATAATCTGATGGGCTCTATACCTGAGCACGATATCAGATTGGTGATTGGTGACTTTAATGCTAGAGCTGGCAGAAATCAGGCCGACTTATGTAATAATATAGGTCCGTACTCCCGACACGAAATTGCGACCGAAAATGGGGAAAGAATGATGTACTTTGCGATCGCACATGATCTTCAAGTGGCAAGCACATTCTTTCCCCATAAAAACATCCATTTGGAAACATGGACACATCCACGTAAAACATCCCGAAGCCAAATTGACCATGTGTTGATTTCAAAAGACCGGGCTCAGGTTGTCCAAGACGTGAGATCGTATCGGTCGTCAACCAAATTCGTAGGCAGTGACCATTTTATGGTTGCTGCAAAGCTACGATGGAAATTTTCGTACAAGTCAAGGAGGACAGGAGAATATAAAACGCGATTCTCCTGTGAAGGTCTGATAAATGAAGAAACGCAACGAAAATATCAAGATCTTGTCAGCAATAGCATTTTACGATCCAATTACCACCCTGATGATGTGAACAGTGTCTGGGAAGTATTGAAAACCTCGGTTGTCGATGCTGCCCAGCACACTCTCGGTATAGTGAAAACTAAGCCCAAAAATGATTGGTTTGATGAGGAGTGTCGATTTGCTGTTGAGCAACGCAATATAGCCCACAATGAAGCGCAGACTCGGTTTACAATTGCAAGGAAAAACAAGGCAGTTCTTGCTAGGAGGACAGCTAAACGCATTTGTAGACAGAAGAAGCGCGAATGGTGGAAGGCCAAGGTCTTAAGAGTACAACAACTCAGCAATGAGTACAATTCGCGTGGTTTATTTAAAGGAATAACCGAATTACACCATACCTTAAGATGTCGGTCAACTGCCATTCGGGACCAGGATGGAAACCTCTGTGTTAACGTCGATGCGGTACTCGATACATGGCGTGAACATTTTTCTGATCTACTTAATGTTCCACATGTATCACAAAGCTGTTTTTGAATACTCTCAAATACAGACCGCGGTAGTTCATTGAGGATCCATCCTATGAGGAATTCACAATGGCCATGCAGAGATTAAAGAAAAATCGTTCACCAGGGGTTGATTGCATTAATTCAGAGCTCATGATATTCGGAGGGCTAACTTTGTGGACCTGTCTTTTCGACCTTGTTCGATTGGTATGGCGAAATGAAGTGATGCCTGATGAATGGAAAGTGGCCGCGTTATGCCCAATATTCAAAAAGGGTGATCGCATGAAATGCGAAAACTATCGCGGTATAGCTCTCCTTTGCACAGCATACAAGTTACTGTCATACATTATCTTGGGAAGAATTACTCCTCTAGCGGAGGAAATTGTCAGTGACTACCAAGGTGGATTCCGTCCAAATCGGTCAGTCACTGATCAAGTTTTTTCGCTGCGGATGATTCTTTCCAAGTACTACGAAACATCTCACGATGTACACCAGGCATTCCTAGATTTCAAGCAAGCCTATGACTCGATCAATCGAGAGGCTATGGTATGCGCTTGAATATTTAGGAATACTAAAAAAATATGTACATCTGTAAAATGACAGTAACGCAGTCACAATGCTGTGTCAAAGTTGAGAATAGGCTATCGAGAATTTTTGCAATTACTGGTGTTCGACAAGGAGATGCGCTGTCCCCGATACTTTTTAATCTCATGTTGGAATACATCCTTCGTAAAAGTGAAACACCTCAGGACAATATCTTATTCCGACAATCCAATCAACTTCTTGCATATGCAGATGATATCTGTGTGATTGGATTAAATGGCAACGGAGTGATAGAGATACTTGATCCACTGGAACAGTTTTCAGCTTCCGTTGGTCTCAAAATCAATGAGTCCAAAACCAAATATCTGATCTCTGGTTTTCGAGACCAAGACGCAATTGATTTTAGTAGTGGAAACCACACGTTTGAAGGAGTGATGAGATTCAAGTATCTTGGATCTCTCATTATACTAACGATAATAGTGTGGGAGAGGATATCAAGGTTCGCCTTGATGCTGGCAGTAGGGCTTTGTATCCTCTACGTCCACTGCTGAAATCAAAATATCTTGCAAATGCGGATAAGCTGAAACTGTACAGAGTGTTGATCAGACCCGTTGTCATGTATGGATGTGAGAGTTGGACTTTGATGGATGAGTACGAAAGATGGCTTCTAACATTCGAGAGAAGAATCATGCGTGTGATATATGGCCCAAAACGCGACGTCGATGGCACATACCAAGCTCGTTTCAATCACGAGATCAAGAATTTAATGCAAATTCCTGATATCGTGCATGAAATCAAAGGACAGCGAATACGCTGGCTCGGTCACGTTCTGCGTGATGATCCGAAACGAATGATACAGCGATCTTTAAGGGGAGAACCACCTTTCGGTAGGCGAAGAGGTCGCTGTCGGCGACGATGGCTCCACGGCGTAGAGAGCGATCTGGCATCTTCCAACTTCTTGCAACAGTATATGAAGATCTGGCTCGTGATCGAAATCGTTGGAGTCAGATTGTTGACGCGGTACGGGCCAATAATGGCCTGTGAAAACCGAAAAAAAATTATAAAAGCATTCGTTGGGCTGACCACCCACAATCAGCACCAATACGTTAAAATGGTTCGTATGGTCTCAGTTGAGGGCCTAGTGGTAAAAGGCCTTAAGCCATAGATTATTAATAACAAGAAAACCAGGTTTTATATGTAATAAAGACTACAAACTGTGAAAAACTTTTTTTTATTTGAGATCTAAGCGTTCGGATCGTTACGGTTGTCGATAATGGGATTCTTTACAATAATTCGAAGTTTAGGGAATCATGGGAAATGCTAAATCATCCCTCAACATCGACACCAAAGTGGAATGTTCATGATTCAAAGCAAGTTCTATATGGCAGAAGCAGTTAACATTATTAAATAAACTATAGATTCTAATTTATTTACTTTTTTAAATTATATTCCATAAAAAAATTGTCACATTGTATAAAGAAATACTGACGACTTCTCGCCGATGCATACAACCATTTGCGTAATTTAATGGTGTATTGGGGGATTGGCACACATCTTTAAATAAAGAATAAGAATAACCCGTAAAATATTTTTGTCTACGCGTTTAAAGGCTGTAATAATGGTTCGGCGTTAAGGCCATTCTTTATAGTACTTAACATAGTACTTATCATAGTATAGTAAAAATTAAGCCCGAAATTGATTGATTTGAGGAGCAGTTCACCTTACTGTTAGCTAAATGTTTTATTAGCCTATAATGAAGGGCAAACTGGGTTCGAAGAATAAAAGGCAAACTAATGCTGTTTTTACAAAGAGGAAAATTTGTTGATGGAAAATGGGTGAATTCTAACTTCAAATCAATAATAAACCAATGTTTCTTAAAAGTAGTTACCGGATTGTAACATACATTAAAAGCTGAGTCAACTGCCATTCGCGACCTGGATAGAAACTTTTGTGTGCAAATCAATTCGACATGTGTCGAGATGGAATATATTGTTGACTGTTTTACTCGTTTCAATATCCGACTTGAAGTTGTTCATTCATGATTCACTAAATGTGATAAAGCGCTACAAAATAAGCACCCTGTTCTTTTTTATTTTTGTGTTAATTTTTTTTTTACGGATGCAAATGCAAGTTACAAATCCTTATCAAAAGTTAGCCAAACAGTCGAAGGTTGAATGTCTAATGAAGGAGAACGTCGTGATACCGATGTTGAAGGTTCATCCGTGACACTTTCGACCACAGCAACAATGCTCTCACTAGAGCGTCTACTTTTTTGGGACTTTTTTGAAAGAACCATATCTTCAATTTTTTACTAATTTTTGAATTGTTGACTTATTTGGACGATCATTGAAACCAAAAAAATCACAAATTTTATGGTACGTATTTTTTAAAGATTGATGATTTTGATAAGTTTAAATAACTAATGTGTTCTTCTATGTAATATGTATTATCAATAGCGCATCCATCGTTAAAATTGTAGACTTCACAAAGATGACATAAATAAAGATTGCTTTTAGAAATAATTTACTACTGACATCTAGGTGTAACTTTTGAAAGACCCTTTGGTTTCTTGATTTCCGACATAATTTCTAATGTATATTAATAGAGCCATCTTATTTAGTCGGTTCTGATATTAATTAGCTCGAAAAAGCAAAACATTCAAGTTTGTTCTAGGACTATCTTAACCCAATTTTTAAGTTATGTCAGAAGAAAATCGAAGGATTTTTAATAAAGTTTTTCCAACTTTACATTATTTGTGTATAGTTTTAGTTTTCTTATATTTATTGCTATAATAATGTGCAGAAGGTTAGGATTCATTCAACGGTTTAAAATTCTTAAAGTTTAAACAAGTGGTTATATGTTTGGAAGATTTAATATGTGATTTTAAAATATTAATAAAATTAACGAATGCATTGTTGCAGTTATTGTCTAAGTACACAAATGAAACCCGGTTTTCAAATTGCAGATAAGATTGAAATGACTATGATCAATACGGCAAGTAATTAATTTATGGTTTATTGAAACTCTTAGAAGTAATGTTGAAACATTTTTAAGTTAAATTAGGTTATGATAAGAGACATAAATGAGTAAGTTATGAATATTGAAATCATATTTTTTTGTGGATTTAATAAAAACATGATCAGGAAATATCAAGTTTTTAGTAGATTGATTTAAGACACTTTGAAAATTATATGAATTTGTATTATTATAAATTGAATAATAAAGATATGTAATATAATATAAAATATAATTAATTTTTTTTAGTATTTTTGATGTGCACAAATAATTATGAATTAAAATTTATGTGCACAAATACTTTTGTATAAGATTAAATTAACTGTAATTTACCCTATAATTAAAATTAAACATTTTTTTTATTTAATTTTAAAACAAAATAATTAAGCTAGCTAAATAAAAATTAATAGTTTCAAAAAGATTTTTATTTATATCAATTTTAAAGAAGTTTGTGTGGCGTTGCAATAAAAATGTATACTGCACAAATATATATGAATAGGATAGTATATAATATATATATATATATATATATATATATATATATATATATATATATATATATATATATATATATATATATATATATATATATATATATATATATATATATATATATATATATACAGTGGCGGTTCGTTAACAAAAATTCAGGATGAACTAAAAAAATTGCTAAAATTATGAAAGATTTATAAATTTGTGCGGGTTTCCACTTCACCTTATAAATATAGCCCTCTTTATTCATAAATTGAATCTATAAAGACCATATCCACTGAGGTACTGCACTCAAAGCGTTAACTGGATTTTAGTGGCAGTTTCCCTCGAATTTGAACTCAAGGCCTATGATTCACTTACATATACTAATTTGTATGCAAATAATATCACATATAAATCACAGATAAAAATATAACGATTCATTTAAAAATAAAAAGTATAACAATTCACCAACAATCAAATATCACAATACATATAAAAATTAAAAACATAACAATTCATTAACAATAAAATATAACAATTAAAATTTAAACTAAAATTCAATTAAATTAAAAAATAAAAACAAAATCTATAGTTATAAAAACGAAACACCACAACCCAACTAAAATATAACAATATCGTAAAAAAAGACAAGTTTATTTAAATAAATACTCAGCACGACGGTTTTTCTGAGCTGCAAAATCAATAATTACTTTATCATTAAAATTAGGAATACTTGAAATTAATTCTTTCACGATAGATAATACGGCTAATGAATTCAAGCGAGCTTGACCCATCGTATTGGATTTGTAGGTTTTTATATTTTTAAGCGTACTAAAGCACCTTTCCGATTCAGTGCTTGTTACCGGAGTTGTTAAAACGATTTCAACAACTTTTTTTGTTTCGTAAAAATCTAGATTATTTTCTACTAAAAACTTATAAAATTCGGAAACTGAAGCTAAATTTTGAAAAAATTCGTTACTATAGATTATAATTATAGATTATAGATTCGGTTTTTAAGAGCGCGGCATCAATAAAATTATAATTATTAGTAATAATTTGACAATTTTCGGAAGGTAAATCGTTACTGTACATTCCAAATTTCTTAGGATTAACAATATCAAACGCGTAAATAAGGTCATATTTGGAAAACTATTGCAATAACATCAAGCGAAAACCGAAAAGTTCGAACTCTTTTCGAAGAATTTATACAATTTTGATCAGATGTGGATACATTTATATTATTTCTAATCTTATTAATTGAGGTAATAAACTTATTTACTTTATCTGTAACGTATCTACCGGTACAATCCCGTGATTGCAAAACGTTAAAAAACACATCGACGTGTCCAAAAATTTTATAAAATATTTCTAAAAAGTAATTAAATTTTTCATCTTTAAGCATTTTCAAAAGTCCAATAGCTTCCCGTGTGGTAATATCGTCCCACTTTTCGAGCTGTATTAATTCAAACGCCTGTATTAAATTATCTTTACTTTCAAAAACCGATTGTATTACGCGTGATTTAAAATTCCATCGAGTCTCTACGGTTCTCGGTAGACCTTTTTTTTGACAAATTTCAAAAAGTAAATCTTTACGCTTAGAAGTAAAAAAAAAGTAGAAAACCCCGATAAATTTGCAAAAAAAATTCGAACCTGTCGCACCGACAAGCATGCAGTTTTTAAAACTAAATTTAACATATGTGCGTAACAATGCACAAAATGAGCGTATCGGTAGTCTCGTTTTAGAATTGTTTGCACACCACCCTCTGATCCACTCATTACAGCAGCACCATCATACGTTTGGGCAATTAACTTGTCTTTTAATACGTATATTTTAATCGCACTGCTGATCACTTCAGCCAAACCTTTCGCCGTCATATCGTGAATATCAAAAAATCCCAGAAACCGCTCGACTGGGGCACTATTTTTAATATATCTTAAAATTATTACTAATTGCGATTTGCAGGAAACGTCAGTGGTTTCGTCGGCCTGTATAGCTACAAAATTTGTCTCGGCAATTTCGTTTTTAATTATTTCTAGATAAACGTTATTTATACAATTTAGAAGTTCATTTTGAATAACTTTTGAGGTGTTCTGCACCACCGTAGCATTTTGTAAAAATTCGTCAAAAACTGAATCAATTTGTCTTGTATAGGAAACAAGACCTAGAAAAATACCGGGATTGCTTGATACATTAGTTTCGTCATGACCTCGGAGAGCCAAATTATGACTTCATCAGCCAGAGGCTGTGTGTTATGAATAGATATACTCCTCTTTTATGAAATGTGTTATATTATTGTATATACTGCGATATACATTGTTGTTGTTGCTTGTTGGTTTTGACTTGAACTTTATTGTATTATGTGAAGGTAAGGCAAGAAGGGGAAACTATTTCTATTTTGCTGATGAGTTTCGGATTTTTATAAATAATATTCTGAGACATGTAATTAAAAAATAAGAGTACCAAATTGACAAAATATCAGGGTGGCCTTAGCCCATCTAGCCCATTACGTAGAACCGCCACTGATATATTATATATATATATATATATATATATATATATATATATATATATATATATATATATATATATATATATATATATATATATAAATATATATATAAATATATATATATAAATATATATTTATAAAAATATATATATAAATATATATATATATATATATATATATATATATATATATATATATATATATATATATATATATATATATATATATATATTCTGTTTTTACTTTTTATTAATTATTTCATTTAGACTAAAGTTTTTTACTCAATAATTTTGGGGAATGTTATGTTCACACATGAAATAAGAATACCGTAGACGATTATGACGACTACGATTTGTTTGAAACATTGGGAATGTAATTGAAAAGTGAGGGTTGTTGTGCTTAGATTAACTGGATTAACTATAGATATAACATTTGTAGAACTTGTTTTTGTTTACATTGCAAAAAGAGACAGAAGAGAAAGAAAGATAACATTGCATATTAATGTTGGCATAAAAAACATAGTGGTGTAGAAAATATTATTACATGGGAAAAATTAGTTAATTTAAATTTGAAGTGCCACTGTTGAAACCAAATTTGAAATATCTCAACAAAAATAAAGTTTTTATTTTTGTAATTTCTTCGTTTTTTGAAATTGCAATTTAATCTTAATATTTTGTATTAAAACTATTATAAAGAATATTGGTATATGAATCATATTAATTATTGATATATTCACTATTATTTTTTATTACTACTGAGAAATTATTCAACTGTTAGTGCAATGCCAATAAATAATTTTTTGAGATGGTCATTAACTTATCAAAAGAAATTTCCTTATTTTTGAATTTTCTCACAACGAAACACTACAGTTTGAAATAAAACAGCACTTTAAGTAATTTTTTTATCAAATTAAATAAAACTTTAAAATGAGTTAAATATTCCGTTAATTACCTCAGAAATAGTTATACCTAGATCAAAAGTTGTTTACACTTCCTAGGATAAACTCTAATATGGTAATCGCCATTTACATTTGATCACATAGTACATCCGTAAATTTACCATCGTCGGTTGTAATATAGTATAGAGACTTTCTCATCACGCCGCGGTCCCGAGTTCGATTTTCGTGATGACCAAATCTTAAGATTTGATATCATGCTCCAAAGATATGTTAACATGCTTCAAATGATATAAAAAACGGAAGGTATGTAAAAAAAGCATTTCAGCATGTTTTGGGCTGACCTGACTCTACTTTCAATGTAATGTGCACCTCTATACAATGGTTCGTATGTTCACAGTTGACAAGATGTGATGCGGCTTTTAAGCCAATTTTTAATTATATATTATTGGCTTGTCAATTTGTCAATGCCGGCAGTAGTCTGATGTTAAATCTGTTGTCTTTTAATTGGAAAGTAAATTAGAACATCACAAATTTCAGGCGATCGTATAGTCGTTCACTACCTATAAGTCAACAGTAATTTTCTTTAACTTAAGAATGGCACTAAATCACTTTACAAGTTAGGTCTTTCATAGCCTTTTGTGGCAGAAAGCTATGCTATGGAAGGCCGGAAGTCCAACACAGCCGTGATGAGAGCCATCACGATGAGTTCCAACCTATATTCTTACATGAATAAGGCTTCCGTGATAAAACCATAAAACGATCCAGATTTTCTAAGAGTTCTTTCCACGTGTCGATCCTCAATATCTTCAGGTACTTAACTACATACTAAAATAATAATTTATGGCTGAAGCCGTAAACAGCCCTAGCCGCGTCTCAACTGAAACCATTTTAACGCATTGGTGCACATTGTCGGTGGTGGTCAGTCCATCGAATGTTTTAACAAACAATCGCTTTTTATGTCATCCGGTGCATGTTAATTTTTTAATCGAACTCGAGACCACAAAGTGATAAGAAACTGTCTTAACCATTAAGCGACAACCGGCGCCATTTTTAAACTAAATTTCTTTTACAAAAAATGTGAATTTCTTCTACTAAAAATGAATTCTAAAAGTAAAAATGTGTAGGTACAACAATTCTGGCTTTATAAGAAAGATGTCTAACAAATAGGATGATTTATAATTTAACATACATTCCATCCCCTTTCGAATACAAACACATTAACTTTTAAGTGTAACAATAACAGAAAAGTATTTAGGTTCCACTGTCAGTAACATTTGTTTGGTTTTGAAATCATTCTATCATAGAGTGTAATAATGAAATGAAATGCGTTCACATTGCGGAAAAACAAAATAAACGAATTTTAGACAAGATATCGAATTATCGTTTATTTATAAAATAATTTGAGAAATAAAAACTTATTTTAGGAATTCAACAAAAAACAAAAACTTGTTTACGCCGACAATCTGCAATTGTCATGGCATGGCCAATCAAATTTTTAGTTATTTTGATTTGGCAATATCATTTTTTATGACATTCACTGCATGATAACATCTCAGAATATAAAATAATTTTAGGTAGGTAGGTAGTGTTTATAAAAATCTAATTAAAATCGGCTCATTTTAATTTATATAAAATAATAAACATTAGTGTGAAGATTGGCGGTTGCAATACTATATGTATTAAGGAACTTAAGTTCGCAGTAGGTACGCAATTGTACTGTTATTGTTGCTAAGTGTTTGTTGGTTTAATGTGATATTTTTATGAAATTGATATAAAACTGTGATACCCATACCCAATGATTTGTATATGGGTAATGTTGTTACCTTTAATCTTTTGTTTGAACGAACTTGGTGAATAAATTCATGTTTTTTTTATCTAATTTAACATAATTTATTTGCCTAATATAATATTGATATTATATTAATAGAAAATAATTAAAATATTTTCTTTTGTAGAAAACTCATTTGCAAATACATTCGTTCTTCTATTTACAATAACATAAAAAAATGAGTGGCCGTCGTAGACATAAAAAATTGAAACACGATGTATTATTAAACGAGGCCGAAAATACCAAGTTAAAACAAAAGAGCACCATACTTACCTTAAACGATGATTGTCTACTTACAATATTTTCGTATATTCAATTACAAGATTTATGCAGCATCGCCGTTACCTGTCTTCGTATAAACAATATTGCCAGCCAATTATACAAACGCTATCGGATTTTAGACGCTGAAGCATTTTTACGAAGAAATCAACACACCCTAACGACTGACTTGAAAATTGAACGAATTATAAAACAAATTGGCAATCAAGTAAAATCCTTCCGTGTATCGAATAAAATATTAAATGACAATGGGATAGCTCGAACTAACGCATTAATAAAATGTGTACTGCAACATTGTTGTATAATTCGAGAGTTGAAAATAGATTTCGTACTCGATGATGAATTTTTAAATATTCTTTTAGAGATGGAAAATTTTCAAAAATTAGAAACGTTTGATTTAAGCTGTAGCGCTAGTGATGCAGGCAAAAAGTTACTTAATTTAAAAAATCTAAAATATTTCAATATATATTTAAAATTCAAATAAAATTAAAGGTATGATTACGTTTATTCATTACTTTTATTGTTATACACTGTCGAAATTCAATGATCATCTAAGATGTATTACCAATATTGGATCTAATTGCTCCTATGTATCTAGAAATATATTTACTTTCCTTTATTTGATTGAAAACAAAATATGAATTATTATTAAATGTAATCGATCGTATTGATATATCCTTAAATTATTCTTTTATTAAAGTAATCCTATTTTCTTACCGTAAGCAGTAATAAATGCTAAATTATTTATTGTTTGTACCTCTGATGCTTCAGTGTTTTAACTAAATATTTGTTTGGTCTATTATAGTGGCTCCTATTTGCGCATGATTTAAGTTAAATACGAAATAATGAGATTTACCACAAAATGATCAGAAAAATGTAAATATGACACAAAAATGTCAATCGAGTAATAAAAGAAACCGACATCCATCACTTTTAATAAATTTTCTAATACTTTCAAGTTCTCTTAAGTTTCAGGTCTTATTCTATGAATGAAACCGACTTTAGATTCGTTAAATCAGCGAAAATGGATATAATATTTTTTATTGAACTATGGTATGATTTATTTCCAATAACGTTGACAACTTAAGGTAATTTGAAATTTTCTTGGTTTGTTTGTTTTTTATCTTTCCAATCTGTTTTGGGGTTCAAGGCACTCGCAACTCTTTCGCGGTTCGCTTATTTACACGTGCTACCGAGTCTGGCTATAGGTCCGATTTACGTAGAACCATCTGCACATTGCGTTGCTCTATGCCAGCCTAAAGTACTGTCATAAAGATGGATTGACCCATAAGTTTTCCATTCCAACAGGGGGTCATAGATGTATTCATTCACACCATCAATCGTATCAGGATTCGAACCCGGTACCTCCCGCTCCAACTGCCACAGCAGCTTTAACCACTGCGCCATTTGGTTTCTATGTTAAAAAAAATGGTTTTAAATATCAAAATATGTTTAGAGATTTGGACTATCGAATAGTTAACATATGATAGGAAAGTAGGTTTTTGTTAGATATGGGTATCTCAGTTTTTTAGGAAATGTTGTTCTAATTTTCTTTAGGGATATGCTTTAAGACAACCTAAATACATATTACCAGTGTCGTTTGTCACTTTTCCAGTTTTGAAAAGCCGTTTCATAGAAAAATTTCTTCATATTGGCAGCCTATTTATTTTGCCAGCCTATTTTATGATTAAATCAAGTTTTGGCTCGCAAAGAATGTACTACTAACGTGACACTTACAAAGCGAATAGCAGTTTATCTTTTTGTAAGATACAGTTGCTTGGTAAGATCATAATTTAAACAAACTTTGTATATTTTTAAAACAACGTACACGTCGTGTTATCAAAACACTACCATTTGCACTTAAATAAATCTTAGTATAGTGACATACAAAATATGTCGATCCATGACTTCTGGACTGCAAAATAAGTGCCATATATGCGCTCATTAATGATCTCTTTTGTTATTCGAACTCGATACATCTTCAAGTGTCAATAAATTCAGTGTCCATAATATTCAGTATCTATAAATTATTTATGAATTAAAACCGTTGTACAATACACATAGGAAAGCATCTCGCCGCTGACCAAAAATTATCATGCCACCGGATGACATAAAATGCGTTTGTGTGTAAAAAAAACATTCGTTGGGTTGACCACCTACAATGTGCACCAATCGTTAAAATTGGTTCGTAAGGTCTCAGTTGAGACGCGGTAAGGGCCGTTTACGGCCTCTAAGCCATAGATTGTACAATGCACAATTTACTCACCTATCGGAGAACACGTCACTCAATAATTTATTAAACATAATATTTAAGTTTTGATTAAACAAGTTTTATTAAAGAAATTATGATTTATAAACAATCTTCGTTTTATATTTAAGAGAGTTTTGATTAAAACAAGAATTATTCATAATTTAAAACTTATTTTAAACTTTTTGTTTTTATCAATTGCAAATTTAATTAATTTTTTAATTATGTTTGTTTAATTGAAATTTATAATTTATTAGTGTATATGGATTTCTTCGTGAAGTATTTATTTATGTACATTTATGTTTGTGTATAAATTATGTAACTATGTACAGATTACTCTCATGACTAGTGTGGAATGATAAAACTTAAACATTACGGTGAACCTTTTGTTGTTTTGTAAAACTAATAAAATGCTGCAATAATAATAGACTGCTGTAGTAGAAACTGTGAAATCATTGTTATATGTTTAAGTTTCGTGTTTTACAAGGTATTGTTGTTGTATTCTACATTTTCTTCATATATTGAATTATATCCAAACAATATTTTTCTATAACAAATTGAGTTAAATTTTACACAATTTTTTTTTCAGTCACAGCCGTAAGATATAAGACATTTTTTTTCGAGCATATATACCGATAAAAGAATATACATAACATAGTCTTCCGTTAGAAAGTTTTATCTCAACTTAATTTTTTTGTAACTTTTTAACTGTTAAGAAAGCAAGCATAAGAGAAAACAAAAGTTTTTTGCTTTAATTTCCGTTTTTGTGCTTTCTTGTTCAAAATGTTTTGGTGTATGCGATATTTTTCTTTAATAATAAAGAAAATAATTTTTGTTTTAATTTCAAAATAAAATAAAAATTAAATTATAAAATTATAATTATTTAGTTAATTGTACTAAAAACAGAATTTCTAAGGAAGTTAAACAACTTAAAATTATTATATGTCTTTAAATAGAAGTATTATTATTTAAAATTAAATCTAACTTTGATCTATCTTATAGATTTAATTTTGGATTTAGGTTTTGGTTTAAAATTAGATTTTTGTTTGAAATTTTTTTTAAATTGGTTATATTATTGTTTTGGTTTTGATTGACGGTTATTTTTGTATGACTTCATAAGTGAACTAGTTCTCTATCGTTTCTATAATAGTTTACTCTTTTTAAATTAATTATAATTGAGGGAGATTTCAAAATAATTTCATTAGTAATTAAGCACATCGTGGCGCTGTTATATTGTCAGTCCAAATTCGCATGGTAATGGTGGTTTTCAATTTAGTACGTGTGTAAATATGGAATAAACCGTTTAAAATTTAAATTTTGACAGCACGTTTTTTTATGTTAAAAACACAAATATAAAAATCGAATAACGAAGTTTTAACGAACCTCTTTAAAATGTTTGGCTGATAGACGTTCTTGATATTAAACATATTCTAATTTCTATTGTAATAATATGTCTAATGGAGACGTTAACTCTTGAGTTTATATCCTAAAAACATAATTAATTTAATTGATTTACTGTTTCACACAGTAATCGGCTTAAATATTTTAGTTAAAAATTGGGTAAGGTGGAATATTTAAAACATAGTAATAATATTTTATAATGTATACCCCTATTTGATTCTCACCTCACCTCGCTCGTCACGATGACTCGAGTCATATTTTGATAATTTATTTATTTATTAATTTATTATGATTGTCACATCATGTCACTCGTCACCGTGACGTGTATCTTCATTCGAGTTATATTTTGATATTATGATTATCGCTTTTTTATGCGCTATTTAATATATTTTGGGAATTTAGTGTTAATAGATGCTATCCTTGTGTTTTCTCTTGCATATTTGACACATAGAAATATATAATACTAATATATATATATATATATATATATATATATATATATATATATATATATATATATATATATATATATATATATATATATATATATATATATAATAAGTATATTTCTATGATTTGACATTTTAACATTGTTTTACTCGCTCACCGTGACAATCATAATACCAAAGTTTTAAATTCAGTGACACGCGGTGACATGTAAGTGAGATTCATAATAGGGGTGATAATGTATTCAACCGGTTATTGCAAAATTATTAAAACATTTTGTGTTATTCAAAAACGGGGAATGTGATTTAGTTAATGCCGGAAATTTATAAAACTTATGAAAAATGACAATCTTCGACTGAAAAAATAACTAGACCATTTTCCAAACACTCTTTTACTTCAAACTTAATTTCATGACATTTTAAATAAAATAGGTAGGCGAAAGAACAGTCTGTACTCTTCTATTATTAATTATTTAAAATTGCCAGAATTTGGAATTAATGACTGATGTTATTGAATGACCGATTGATCGATAAAATAAACGTCTCATCAGGCATATTATACAGTGTAATGCGTATGTATGGTTTGCATCGTATTGCAACTGTTCTAGCGAATAACAGATATTTTGTTGAAATATTTTAATTATTAATTTTTTATTGTAGTTTTGTTAGATCATTGTGTTTGGTTTATTATTTTGTGATTGAAACATTTGAACTAAACTTGAACTACTTTGTTTTTTATAAAATTTTTACAGTATCTTCAATGTTGAAGACCGTTAAATATTGAAGTATAACTTTACGTTATATTTATAAGAGGTCAAAAAGAGCTAAAGGCAAATATATTTTCAATTGCACAGCATAGTGAAAGTGTTTAGAGGATAATTAAATGCGAAAAATGCAAGACAATATAACTATCCTTATACTAAAAATATATTATGTCGGTAAAAATAAGAAGAAATTTTGCCATTAAAAAAACATAATACGAATTAAAAAAAAATCATATTGAAATATTAAAATATATTACGAACAAATATAAAACTAGAAATTAAAGCTATGCCGCTAAACTATTGGTATACATACTTCGCTCCCTAGACTAAAGTACCTAATTGTGACATATCACCCTCACCCATAGAACTTATTCCTGTATCAGAATTTGAATCATAGCCACCACAATTCACATTACAGTTACCAGCACCTGCACCACCCAGTAAAATTGGTTTACGATTCACAATACTACCACATATTGTGGTACTATTTGGTATTGTTAAAAATTCACCACCTTCTCCCATCACAGTCACTCCTGTTAGTATTCCCATATTTATATTACTACTATTTTGTTCTAATAATTTACAATTACGTACATTACTATTATTATTATTATAATTATTATTTATATTACTATTACTATTAATTAACATTTTTTTTGGTCCTATTTTTAAATTAGAATTTAAATAGAAATTATTATCGTTATTGTTATTTAGTATCCTTTGGTCACATTTCTCTAGTAAATTTAACGATTTAACTAGATTATAATTGTTACTATTTTTATCTAACTGGTGATCAATTGGTATTTGATCATGATTTAAATATACAGGTTGTTCTGGTACGGTTGGTAGCACTGATGGTTGAATTGTGTAGTTGGAAAATTGTGGGGGTGGCAATAATATATTATTATTACGGCATTGTTCATCGGCTAGCTGAATGTCTGGTGTATGCGTCATGATATGACGGTCTTGGTCGGCATCAGATTCTATTTCATGACCAATCTCATCATTTAACTGTGATAGCAGATGTGATTTCATTTTTAAAACTTCGTCATAAATTTTAATTTGATTTTCCGTTTTTAACTGTTCACTACTCGTCTGGTGAATGTTTTCATTGATTCGATCAAGTTCGCTTTTTATTTCGATTTCAGTAAGCATCGGATTTTCATACTCATATCTTCGCAATTTTACTGTTAATCTCAGAAGTAGTTCTTCTTCGTGCTGCAGTTTTTTGTTAAGTGAAACGAGTTTTTCAAGAACTTCGATTTGCGATAGTGTATCATCATTTTTACAGCTACTTGTGTCACTACTTTTGCTTGACGAATTTTCTTTAATAGTTTCGTGCTGTTTTATTAAATTTAGTTCTCGTTCTGATAGTGCCATTACATCATTAACTGTTGCTTGTAGTTTACGATTTAATTTAAGTCCTGTATCCGGCGATGCTGTATCTTCAGTATTAACACCACTATCGCTATTACCATTTAGTATTTCACGGTCATCAATAGCTTCGTGCAGTCCATTTAAATACGTTTCGAGAAGATAATTCTTCCCATGTTCTTTCTCTCTCAGCTGATGTTGTTCTTCTTCTATTTTCGAGATTTGCAACTCTTTGTCGCGTAATTTCGATAATTGTTGCTGGATAGTTTCACCTTGTTCGAGAATAAGTTTCATAAGTTTTTCAATTGTTGATTTGTGTGATTTAGGATGGACAGTATGTGCTTGTGTTAGCCAGGCCGATGTAGATTTTGAAGCACGATGTCTTCGTCTACGTTCAATTGCACTATTTATACTGCTCGTGGGGCTTCCCCGACCTGAATCGCCATCACCTATCTGTAGGCCATTTAAATAGGGTGACATAGTATGATTATTTGGTAAACGTGAATGTGATTCGATATGATGAAGAGATAACTTTACCTATGGATGAAACATATAGATTATTAGAAAATACAATATTTAATTTAAATCAAATCAATTAATTCTTACTTCTGGTTGTGTTTTACCCCAAGCTGACCATATTTTCCATATTTTAGTATCGCTACTTAATACTTGTTCAACTTTTCGCCATCGTTCGATTATGACAAAATCTCGCGTTCTCAATTCTTCGCACAGCGGCCCAAACGTGTCGTCATCTGTGAGTAAAGCTTCGATTAAATCAAAACAAGTAGTTTGATCCGTAACACCTGATATCCAACGTGGTTCACCACGTACCCATATGGGTATTTCATTACAATTTTCACTGTTATTATCATCATCGTCATCATCAACATCATTATGATGATTAGCAATAACATCGTCGTCCTCATCATCATCGTCATTGTCATTAGCAATATTAATATTTCCGTTCGATATAACGGAAGAGGATGATGACGATGATGATATTGCCCCATAATCTTCATCACTTTTTGTTTCTAGTGTTGTTGTTGTTGTTGTTATTATTGGTGGTGATGCGGTTGTTGTCTTCGTCGGCGATGCTGATGATAATTTTTGTTTTAGTAATATTGATGTTGGTATGGTTATGGTATTCCATTTTGCAATATTTTGCCTATAAAGACGCCACAAAAATAAAAGTAACAATTAAATAACAATAAAATAAAAACAAAAAATTTAAATAATGTTATGCAAATTAGTTAAGGAAGGATAAAAGAGAATGTAGATGCGCGCTGCTGCTGTCCATATAAATTTTAAGATAATTATTGTCAATATTAATGAAAATTTATATTTTTCAAGGCGGGCGAAAGGGGCTGAAATTTTGCGTTTATTCATTAATGTTAATTTCTTATCATTAAGAATGGTAAAATCTTGGGAATTTCACGATGAGTTTCCATTATCTTTCTTTATTATTTATCGAATTATGAATTGTGTTCTTTCAATTTTTATGAGAAAGAATATTCATGTTTTAACTCTGACTAGCAGGTTAAATGAGGTCAGAAGGGTAATATGTATAATTTAGTGTGCTTATAGTAAGATAAGTGGTTAGAAGGATACTTTGTGTGGTGTTACATCCATATGGTAGCTTGTTAGATGCGTATTTCAAACATATTAAATAATAATGAGATAACCGACATAGGACTAAGGCCAAATAATTGTTTTGAAGAAAATTTAGATAAATTTTATAAATTCACATATTAAGGTAAAGAAGTATATGTCCCGACCAATGCGATAGATTTAAATAAATATCCCCATGGTATAACAATAAACTGATCAACTAGAAGGACGGAGACCATAAAGAAACATTTAAACAATATTCCGAGACTATAGTAAGCTTAAATATACAGATTGTAACCAATATTTTGAGAATAAATACAAGACTTACATAACTTGTATTAAAGACAAAATGAAATACGTACCAAAGTACTTCTGGAGCTTTTCTAAGATGAAACGTGAAATGAACGGTTTCCTGCATATATAACGTTTAATGAAGAGAAATCATAAGATGCTTAAGCTATATCCAACATGTTCGCTTTTCAATCCGTCCTTAACCCAGAACACCTCGATAAGTACGAAAATCTCTAGCACGCTATGGTAGGCCACTTGCTCATTGAACATATCACAATAGAAGAAATAAAAAACAAATATGACTTTTCAACAAATCTTAAAACAGTCTGACCAAATACTTGCTTCCTTTTTGATTGATTACACCAGTTTGGAAGTTCCTCGTTTCATGTTGTTCAATCATTCGCTGAAATTGAGGGAATTTCCTAAAAAATTGAAGATGGCCAGAATAACCCCATTATGTAATATATCATATTATAGAGATATAATGTCGATTTCATTTATACCCAAAATATTTCAACTTGTAACATGCAATTCCTTCAAAAAAGTGGTGTTCGAGATGTTTTGCTCTATCAACCTGAGCAACGTTGTGCCCCTGATTTTAATTATTATTTATCACTGTTTTATGTGTCTGACTATTACGTCAATTTTAATTTCAACGCATACTTGTAGACTTATTTATAAATAAATAAATATAGAAAACAAAATTTGAAATTGAAAACCAAAATTCTCCTGTACAAATTTTTTTTTCTTTTATATTTTATTCTATGCTATCTTTTTTGGGGCTCAAGGCTCTCCCAGCTCTTTCGCGGTTCGCTTCTTTACGTCCTACTTTACGCCTTAACGGCCAAATCGAGGACGGCTATAGGTCCGATTTTCGTAGAACCATCTGCGCATTGCATAGCTCCATGCCAGCCTATAGTACTGACATGGAAGATGGGTCGGCCCATGAGCTCTGCACTCCAACAGGGGGTCATAGATGTGTTCATTAACACCACCGATCGTAATCAGATGGTGAAAATACCTTTTGCATCCTGCCACTATCGGGATTCGAACCTCCCGCTCCAACTGCCACAGCTTTAACCACTGAGCCACCTGGGCAGTCTGTACAAAATTCTTCACAATATAGTATTGTACGACTGTTAACTTTCGAAGTCACCTAAATATTTTCCCTAATGTCCGTAAACATTAAAAAAATTGTGTTGCTTTAAAAGTTATTTAAATATGTAATCCAAATAAATGGTATTTTAAGCTCAACCACTTAAACGTGGTTGGTAATGTAAATATTTTGACAGAAATTATCGTAATTGCCAATTTTCTTTTATCGTATACCGCCCCGTCCGGTGATAACGGTGACGGCAATATTGATGAGTATATCAATTTACATTAAATATAAACAATAAATAACGCACATTTAATTCGTCTTCTTTTTAGAGCGCAATGTAATTATTAAGAAGTGAATGTATCTCAGCTACATATTGTGTACATATTTTTTCGTTTATCTTGATCGTCAATTGATCGATTAAAAAATTTTGTTTTGTTGTTAAATGAAAATTTACTTTGAGAATTATTATTATTGTAATTTCGAAATTAATAAAGTCTTATTTATTGCTTTGTTTATTTATTTTAAGTAATGAGAAACAAGGAGTGCCGTTAAATGCATATAAAACCTTTCATTCATCAATCAAAGTGCGGGATCGGTTATTAAATTGAAAACATCTTTGGTGTGAATTTGAAGGGAAATATCATTAGGTAAGTGTCCATAGTTGAGTTTTATGGACTCTATAGGATGTACTTGTACTTCCGACAGTTTATGATAAACCGAGTTCGCCACCCACGTGACATTAAAATATATATGTACATTAATCAAGGTGCGAGGTGATGTGTGTCATACTTATACGATTTGTAAGATTAAACATGACTTTCTATAAAATTATGTATATAACGTATACAAGATCTTTTTTAATACATATTTGAATTTATAATTCAAACTAAAAATATTTCTTCTTAGAAACGAAACACCCACCCAATATATTTCATATATGTAATTCGAACACATTAATAACGACGAATATTTGTTGATGTCAAATTGGTAATATTGTATACGCTAACGTATAAAGTTAGCGCCAATATTTGATAGTCAATTGAATGTCAAATCAAATTTTGTCGATTATCTCCGGTTGGTGTTGAAGTTTGGTTGTCTATATAGTTACTGACTACAGTTTATATATAAAATTCCCAATCAAACTATAACAAATGGGTGATGGATAACTTTCCAAATTTTGAAATATATAATTTGGCCAAATTTCTAGTTAATTGTATACACGCACTGATTATAATAAACTAACTGATAAAAAACGAAAGACAGATTAACAGTAGTTCGGTGTCCTCAATCTCAGCGTTTCGTGTTGATTATGTTAAAAGAAAAAATTTACGTCTCTGGGGCACAGAAAATTCAAGTAGAGAAAAAAATCCATTACATCTACTCAATGAAATCCAAGTAGTTGGGTGCATCATTTGCAGTGGAAAAGTCTTTGTCTCTATTTTTAATGATGATATAAAGACCATAGTAACCATAACTAATAAGTATGACAGCAGGACAGAGCAACTATTTATACACCTCGGATAACAATCGAGATATTGAAACAAAAATTTCCAAGCCGTTTGATTAAACCTCGAACGAGGCCAACATTCAAAAATATATCACCATTTTGGAGCCAGATGTTTTGCAAAATTGTTGCAGCCTTAGCCACTGCGCCGCATTTGGTCGGTTTCTTAATAATTAATTATGACGCAAGCTAAATCGGTTTAAAAATGTGGGTGTGCTTATTGGGGTTGTAAATAAAGTGCTTTGGTAATTTTCCCAATCGACCGCAGCGATATAAAGTTTTGTCATAACAAATCCAATTTCGTTGTTAATATAATGTATTGTCACCAAAAATGGAATACAATACGACACAAAACAATTAAACTAAAGACAGAAATTTAGAACTAAATAATAAAATGAAAAAATTGAAAACAAAACATAAACTAAATTGGTTGTAAATCACATTATATTGATTATGACACGACACATTATTTAAATACCTATACTACATTAATCATAATATCTATCTCACCGTGTGTGTATCCATTTATTAAAAATTAATGTGGTGTCGAATAAGAATGAAGTTTTTCCTACAGAAAGATAGTATTAGTACTTGTACTGTATTGGTAGTATAGGTACATCATTCCTAATATTTCAACATTCAAACATAATTATCATTATAAAGTGTATGCATGTAACTTGAAACGTCGTGGCTTATAAAACCTTGACTATTGCCTAAAAACGTGAAACAGATATTATAACAGATACTTATATATTATAAGAACAATTATAAATATCAAGGCAAATTTTAACTGAAAAGAAATTTTTTTTTGTACAATTGCAGTTTGTACTTAGAATTATGGACATGATACACTTTGCAATTTATTAGATTTAGATCATTTTTGTATGAACAAAAATTGTATAGTGCAAAAATAATGTTATTAAGTTTAATGTATATTATGCACTAAGTATGAACTTTTTTAAGAGCGATTCGTTTTCATATCACAAATATGTTATACTAGTCTACTCAAAACACTGGGAAGTGTATTTTTAATTGGAGATGACTATAATCAACTATAATGCAAAAAATGCCTATTGGAGATCACGATTAACGACATCTGAAGGAAAAGAACTGTTCACAGCAGGCAAACAACTAAAATGCGAGTTTCACTCAGGTGGCTTACGGATATCAGTAAAACTCCAGATCTTATAGACTTATTTTATTACAAGAGAGATTTCAGATAATTACATTCATGTAGAGAATAGTGAAAGTCTATCATCATATCATTCACCAGTTAAGTACTGATTATTCATTATGGAAAGCAACTAAGAACCTTAAAAAATCCAAACTTCAGGTTCGTCTATTAAAAATAAAGTAAATTGGTCTCGAAATGCTAAACTAAAAGCAGATTTGGTGGCAAATCACCTTGAAGAAACATTCTAGCTTTACCCAACACAACCGGAAGAGTTACCGGAAAACTACACCTGCAAAATTGAGGATATGCTTTTATAACAGGACGGATAGTAAAAAAGTTACCGGAGAGTGTTAATTAATTAATGAAGCATTCGTTTAAGATACAGTTTCTAGCTTAATGGTTAAGAGAGTTTCTCATGTTCGATGCCGCTGCGGTCTCGAGTTCGATTTTCCTCATCGTTGACCAAAAATATCATGTCCGGATGACATAAAAAGCGATTGTGTGTAAAAACATTCGTTGGGCTTAATGATCTTCTACAATGTGCACCAATACGTAAAAATCGTTCGTACGGTTTTCGTTGAGACCCCGTACGGACCGTTTACGACCTCTTAACCAATTATTAATTGTTTTTGGACCAATATAATATTGTTTTTGGAGATATACCTTTTGCCGATGAGACAGCAATACTTGCAACAGAAAAGGACATCAAAGATTTGACTATAGTGAATTGCAGAAGGCTACTAACCTGATATGTAATTGGACAAAGAAATGGCGAATTAAATTAAATGAAGCAAAGTCAATCCAAGTGAACTTTACAAATCTAAAAGCTAATCATATATCAATAATGATAAACTTGATAGTATAGTACTACATGAAAACATCGCTAAATATCTCGGCGTGAGTTAAGATGCGAAACTTAAATGGAAGGAACACATAAAAACCAAGAGAGAAGAACTAAACATAAAATTCAGAAAAATGCGTTGGCTAACAATCTGAAGTAGCGATCTGAACTAGCGATCTATAACAAACTACAATTTTACAAACAAATTCTGAAACCTGTATGGACATATGGCAGCCAACTCTGGGGTTGTGTCAAAAAACTAAATATCAAAATCATACAAACAGTTCAAAATAAAATCCAGCGATTCATTGTAAATGCACCGTGGTACATTCAAAACGATAACCTCCATCGAGATCTACAGACCGAGCTTGTCGTGGATGAAACTAAGCATCATGCAACAAAACACATACAACGCCTGCATGGAAATCTGAACATATACTTTGTTTTGACTACAACTCGAACAAGAAGACTGCAAAGAACCAAACCACTGGACTTGTCGCGACCAAGAGGTCAGTAGACCTACGGTGGCGAAAAATCTGAGTTGGAGTTATACGAATCAAATACATTACAATGGAATGTAAATTACATATGGGTACAAGACTCATTCGTAATATTTATAATAAATAAAAAAAAACAAATATGTGAAAGTTAGATACGAATTATGATTAGTAGTAAGCAAAACCAATTTCAACTCATCTCCGTGTGCAGATATTTCGTAGTTATTTGGGAGGAAGAGAGGCTCAATAAACGTCAATTTAGTTATTGTTAATCCCGCTCTACACTCTTATTTGATAATAAAACAAATTCAAAGGAGACGAAAGGATAGTAAATTTTAACAGACATGACACGGTTTGAGACAGCTATGTAGTCAATAGTAAGTAGTTTGCAAAACAATACAGAAACTTTTACAGAATGATGTAAAAGCATCGTAAACTATAACTGGCAATTGACCTACCTCCAACTGCCAATGTTGTCAATAGTCAGTCTTTCGCAAGAATATTCAATAAATTTTAAAGTAACAGCATATATGTAAGTATAAGTATAAATCACCTGTTAATTCATTTAATAAAGTTGGATTATCTCTGGAACAATTATACTATTCATTAATATATTCCGGTTTAATTAGTGTGGAATTAATTTTTATTTTATTTTAAGTGTCGTTACTCAGTATGATCGAAATCGATGGAGTCAGTTCGTTGACAATATGGCCTGTTAAAGACTTCTTCATTATTATTATCGTACATCAAAATGAGATTGAATGAAAATTAGTGTTAGTTTACAATAATTTATTAAAAGGGGTATGCAACAAACTCATTTTGAGTAGCAAAGATAGTTTCGAAGAAAACAACTTCATCTCCACATTCATTAAGTAACAAATTTGGTTGATCGCTTGGGAACATCATAGAAGAAAAGGTTTAAAATGGAATGGAACGGAACCTCCCTTCAGTATGCTAGTATGTCTTACCCAACATACCTGGCTAGTTAGTATTCATTGGACTAATCATGCATTAATCCGAAATCACACCGATTATAGAAACGAATACTATAGGAGAAATAACAACACAAACCGGCAAATTTAAATATCGACCGTTGGCTATCGTACATGGCCACGAATCAAGAACTGGAGCGTCAAACTTTAATGGAAACCACAATGCTAGAACAAGTAGAGAAGAAAAAACGCACTATCACATCGAAATTCCTGATATTCTCTCATGATATTTCATGCCAAAATACCACACCGACTAGACAACTATCATGAGTAAAAATGTGTTCTGTGCGAAACAACAATGGAGAAAAATTCTTAGACTTCTGCACCATAAATCTTCTGTTCACATAGGTAGTACGTTCTTACACAAAAATATACATAAATACATATGAAAAAAACCGGCAGAACTAAAGATCAGATAGACCATGTAATGGTCAACAAAAAATTCCTCACATCGGTACAAGCAAACAGAACAATGAGAATAGCAGACGAACACAGTGATCAGGAAAATTGGTAATAATAACAATTTCAAATTAAGTCAGCAGCTGTGAAATACTCAAAGACAACTATGTAGGAGGAACTTTAACACAAATAGATTAAAAGATGCGGAAACAAAAGAAAATTCAATTAAACGCGCAACTCAATCTCATTAGATATGAAACCATCAATGTAGAATCAAAATGGAACCAAACTGAAGAAGTCTGTATCAAGACCGCACGGAAATTCTTGGCTACGAAGAATATAGTCGGTAACCTTGGATATGCGTTGATAAATAGAAAAAGATTGAAGAAAACCGTTAAGTTAAGGTTTAAATATAACAACAAAATACGGCAGATACGAAGAAACTGACGTCAAGAAGATGGAATTGAATGATACACCAGTGTGTTTATGGAAAATCACCAGCAAAATTCACAAACATACTATCTAAAATGGGTACCTTACCCATCTATACTGGTTAAGTTTTAACAACGAATGAAGCACAGTTAAATAATATATGGAAAGATAATTTCGAAGAAGACTTTATCAAATCACTCAAAATCGTTGGTAATCAATTGACACTAATAACGACACTATCAATATAGAATTTTTTGATGCAGTTTAACTATTGTAACGTCTGATATGTGGCATGGAGCACTATTTTGCTGGTACCAAAGGTCGTCCAAACCAATATTTTCAAGATATTAGTTTAAACGACCTTTGGCCACAAAAAAGATGTGGCAGTAGTTTATTCATTTGATCGTAACGGTCAAATTGGCCTCATATTTGAAGAAATACGGCCCAATAATACCGCCACGCCACAAGCCGCACCAAACGGTAACACGCAATGGATGCACTGGCTTCTCCACACCACTCATCCTTGTGGATTTTCCGATTCTTAAATGCGACAATTTTGTTTGGTTAGGAACCCACCGAGATGGAAATGCGCTTCGTTCGAAAATATTGTTTTTTTTGCATATCACGCACTTTATGCTCAAACTACTTGATACCGTTGAGTGTGAGTCTCGTGTTTTGACCAATTTTTGTTGGACATTTTCTTGCGATTTCGAACCAATTGTCTTTGTACGGATGTAAAATTCAAACATTTCTCACTTTTGTTTAAACGTAAAGTGACTCATTTTGTAAACTAGAAATAATGGCCCATGGATTCTAAACTCAACAGGGGATCCAGATGTATTCGTTCAAACCACCGATCGCATCGCCCAAACGATCGATGGTGAAAAATCGCTTTTTACATCTTGGCCCTATCGAGATTCGAACCCGGTATCTCAACTTGGTTGGGAAGAATAGAGTTGGGGACCAAGTTGCAGAACAACTTGGTTGGGAAGAATTGTGCATCCCAAGGTACTACATTGTTATTCGATTTTTATTACTATCCCAACTACATTAGAGCGTGAGTGCTGTTGTCATTTGATTGTTATTTATAACATAAAACATAATATGTTTAATAGTGTTTTGCCTTTAATATTTATATAATAATGAAGTTATTCTGGCAAACTCCTATATATATATATATATATATATATATATATATATATATATATATATATATATATATATATATATATATATATATATATATATATATAATATATATATATATATATATATATATATATATATATATATATACATATATATATATATATATATATATATATATATATATATATATATATATATATCACGTTACATTTTTTAAACGGTGAGATGAGATAAATAATTAATGTGATTCCTAATAAATTCAAGTAGCTCAGAATTTTGAATGCCCTTTTAATTCCTATTTTATTGGTATTATATATATATGTTGCTTCAACAATCTGATTCTGAATTACTTTCAAACTAACGCGACCGAGAACTACCATTAGTGAGTTAATAGATCGTATATAAATAGACGAATGGCAGATCGAATATTTATGATTTTCTATATAAAGATTAGAAGCTAGCATTTGTATATATTCGTACTTTTACACCTCCGTACATGAGGACGGGCCACATCATACAAACTCAGTTTAAACAGATTTATTAAGAAATCATTCTATCTTCAGTCTCCGGCATTTTCCTGTATATTGTTCCAATATGGATTAAATCTCTTTCACTAAACGAATAGTATTTAATAGATTGTATTATACTTTTATGGAAAAAGATATTGAGATTACGAAATCTTAAGCTACTTTACGTCAATGTCGATAGTACACGAAACTCCCACCAAGTTTTACTACATTGATATATTTTATTGCAGGTTACTTATAATCGTATATATTACATCACAAAAATAATTTTGATCAAAATATTTATATACTTTCTCAACATAATAAATTTTCGAAAAACAAATATTTTAACTAAACAATTTTGAAGTGAATATTTTATTACATCTATGTTACCATCCTAAAAATTAATTGACCAAAAAATACTATTACATAAGATAATATCCGCGGGACACTCAGGCCAGGAATATAAAATGTGTGTAACGTTTATTGAGTGAAAGGCATGAGAGGTATGGTTTGGCTAGCGCATATTATTGCATTATTTAAATAATAATAATATGTATATAAACATAAACAATTTTTATATATTTTGTTTTCTTTACCATAAGTGTAACAAATTTAACTTTTTTAATTCCTTGAAGGTAAAATCTAAACAACAAATACTTTCTATTCTTATTATCGACGTAATAGTTTTGTTTTATGTATACATATTTGTATGTATACGCTGAAATGTTAATTTTAAATATTAACCTTTATTACTCGTGTGATTACATTGGTTCTCTTGTATTTTGTTGTTATTTATTATTTCATTCATCCATCATATAATGGGGTTCGTACCTCAATCACTTTCTATTAAAGCACATTTTCATATGCTATTCCATTAAACAACTTAACGTATACTCTCTCGCAGATAAAGCGTCGATAAAGTAATTTAATCGTTATGAAATAAATTATTATAGGCCTGGAGGCCAAATGAGTTATGTTTTTGGTTTAGTTTAACGATGGACGCAATGAGGAGTGTTTTAATAACGAGGTTTGGTGAATATAATAAAAGTTGCACTATTTATAATATCTATGTACGTGGTACATACATAAGGTATATTATTCTTAATTATTCTTCCATCAAAAGTTTCTATGAATAAATCAATTGCAGCACTCTGTATGGGATGTTGTTCCGTCTTGTTGGTACTACATGGCAGCAAGATTAATGCCAGCTAATCGAGGTACGAACAAATTTCTAATCATGTTCCTATACCGCTCACCATTGACAGTTACATTGTGATCATCATCGTTTTTGAAGACATATGGACTAATGGCCCCGCCAGCCCATAAAGCGCATCAAAAAGTAATTTGCTGTGAATGTAATGGTATTTCGACAAAAGTTTGTGGATTATCCCCACTCCAAATACGACAATTTTGCTTATATACGTACCCAGTAAACCAAAAATGGGCTTCATCGGAGAACAAAATGAATGGAATCTTGAAAGCTTTTAAAGCAAGATCTTTTAGTAAAATCTTCCATAAAAAGGAAGAACACACGATAATAATGCAATTGTTTCTATGTTTATTTCGGAGAACGGGAGATGTTATCCCTTCAACACCTCAAGTGATATGTGATAGTAGTAATGTATTCGATTTCAGGTTGAGAAGTAATAATCAGATTGAGAACGAGATAAGATAGTAATAACACTAATGCCACTAGTTGCATTGCATAGTGTTAATCAACATTATCAGGAGGAGAGACAGCGAATGAATAAATAAAACAATTGAAAATACTACTACAGTGACGCATGGAAGCATCTCGAGTTATACTACATCGAAATTTATGCACCCACCTTATTGATGTTGAGATTATAATGGAAAAGATTGTGCATCCCATTGGTTTTGTATATATAAGCAGTGTTAAATCTCATATCGGACAGGTTTTATTTTAACCACTGAAGTGTTAAAGTGTTCAAAAGTTAAGTGACGACTAGTGTCATAGTCCCCACGAGTGGCAAACGACAAATCTTGACAATTTAGTGTTAAATAAAGACAGTGAAAGTTTCACTAAACTCTGGTCGTTTGTAATTTTGATCTGCGTCGACATTGTCAATAATCCGGATACGAACCGAGAGAGCCGTAGCAATATTTGTTACTAAGTTAAAGTTTATATTGGGCTCTAGTTTTAGGAATCCATTTCGGCACATTTATGTTACATTATCTTACCATTACCATTTTTCTTATGAGTTCAATTACTTATACATAAATTGTTTATCTTAGGAGTTTTCACAACTAAACCATTTTAGTTATTTCTTCGCTTTTCGATCAGAAAATTCATAGATCTGATTACGTCAAACATCTTAGAGTAATTTTAAATAGCAAATTATACTAAAAGACACATTGACAATATAAACTTATAAAGGCAACTTTTATTTCTTGGCAATAAAGAAATCTTGAATGAAGAAAATGAGGTTGATCCCAAAAGTATTTTTAGTTATTTATATGTTACTAATGTTGCCTAAAAATATGCTCAACCGTATTCCTTGATCTAGCGCAAGTATTTGACAAAGTATGGCACCAGGGGCTAGAATTTAAACTTCACCGAGATCTTCCGGAGCAATTTTTTCAAATTTTAAAATCATACATATCAGAGAGGCACTTCTGAGTAAGATATGATAATGAATACCCCCAATTAAAAAGAATAACAGAAGGAGAAAGAAAGTGTTTATTGGGCCAATCCTTTATCTCCTATATACAAGAGATATACCAATTACAGAAGCAACATTGGCGACTTTCGCCGATGTCACGGCAATACTTGCAACAGCATAAAATCAATGACTCTACTAGTAAATTACAGAGGTTAACCTGATATGTAATTGAACAAAGAAATGGCGAATTAAATTAAATGAAGCAAAATCAATCCAAGTGAACATTACAAATCTACAAGCTAATCATATACCAATTATGATAAACTCGATAGCAGTACCGCATGCAAACACTGCTTAATATCTTGACATGACTTTAGATGCTAAACTTAGATGGGAGGAACACATAAAAAAGAAAAAAATGAATTAAACATGAAATTCAAAAAAATGTATCGGCTCTTAGGGAGACAATCTGAACTAGCGATCCGCAACAAACTGCTGTTATACAAACAAATTCTTAACCCTGTATGGACATATGGGAGCCAACTTTGGGGTTGTGCCAAGAAGACAAATATCCAAATCATACAAACAGTTCAAAATAAGGATCCTGCGATGCATCGTTAATGCACCGTGGTACATTCGAAACGACAACCTCCATTGAGATCTAAAGATCGAGTTTGTCGTAGAAGAAATTGATTATCATGCAACAAAACATCAACAACGTCTGCACAAGCATGGAAATTTTGACATATGCTGTATGCTGACTACCACTTCAACAAGAAGACTGCAAAGAACCAAACCACTGGACTTATCGCGAACAGGAGGCAAGTAGACCTACTGTGGCGAAAAATATGTGGAGGAGTTATACGAAACTAGGGATAATCATGTAATTACTCCGACTTAAATACGTATTATGCAATGTAAATTACTAAATGGGTACAAGACTCAGTCGTTATATAAAATATAATAAATATTATATAATATAATTTTACTTTGTATTTTAATTTTTATTTTATTTATATAAATAATAATTTAATAATGAGTTTTCTTTATTAAAATGCTTAGGGTTGCAGGAGATTGCTTTAATGACTGTCCTAACCAAGAAGTTTATTGCATTTATTGAACAGCTATATTTTGCTGTATGAATCAACGTAAGCCAACTGAAAGGTTTTCTTAACGGGATTGCCATTTCCTCGTTTCAATTATAATATTATGCTATTAGAGAAATCTACTTTTGTATTGGTTTTAATTTTTCGTCGTTGGAATCGGTTCTGCGCTTGACTTGGTCGCGGGTTTCGGGATTGAATGGTTGCGTATGCCTACATTCAGGGTGTCACTTTGCTGTTGGTGTAGCGGATCTGCTTCGATTTTTACTGTTTATAGGTTCAGTAGTTGGTTGGTGTTGACTTCGAGGAATAGTTGGTGTTGACTTCGAGGGGCTCCATTCATATCATTTGATAGGAAGTGGGATTTGAGTGCGAAATTAAATAAGTTGAGGTAACGTGTGTATAGCACAAGGTTGCGTGTGTGTGACACATAGCTAATAAGAAAAGCGTACACATTCTCAGGGATTTTGTAGGGCAGACGTGTTTCGATTTGATGCAGAACACGGGTCTGTATCTTCCATTATCGGAGGTACATTTTGGGATTGTGGTTGAGGGTTGTTTAGTCTAGAAGTTTGTGACGGGTCGGGCGAAAATTTGATTTTAGAGGCGAGAAGTTGGAACTATTAGAATGTTTGGGTGTCGACGGGATTGTAGCAGTTTTGCAGTGGTGGTTTGGAAGCATTCAATTTTTTCAAGCATTGAGTGTTGGGAGGTTTTGATGTTTTGGCTGGATTTTTGCAGGATGTCGCTTGATTCTGGAGTGGGCTGGGGTTGTCCAGGAGTGTCTTGGAGGAAGCGTTTTTTGTAGGTATTTGTAGCTGCATACTGGTGATTTGTTCTTTGCCTCATGGTACTGCTGTGGTTGGGCGAAGGGGAGTTTCGGAGCTGGGTTTGATTGGGATGGGCATGAGGGTTGATCTAGTTGCGGTGGCGGTTGGGAGCCTCTGTTGGCATGTGAGGTTTTGGACGCGAGTGGGATTTGTTGGGAGCTGGATGATTCGCCGGAATGTGGGGTGTTTGGATGTATTTGGGTTTGTTGGATGTCAGTTGCGATAGGTCTTCACTTTTTAGTTTTGTGTAGCTTGGTCTCCCGTTGTTGAGGGTGCTTTGAATGAGTTTGTAGTTTGGATGCTTGTAATTGGGTTCTCGTATTAGAGTTTGTTTACTACTAATAGGTGTATGTTTGGTTGAATGTTGAGTTTGGATCGTGTTTTGTTTGGTTTGCTTGAATGGGGTTCTCTCCGGAGGGTGTCGATTTCCTCCACATTTGGGGTGCTTCTGCTCCATACTTTCCGCATGTATGTGGCATCTCTGCCAACGTTATTGCCTGTGTGTCATGCATATGGGCCTGTGGGTTATCCATGCGTTATTTTAATTTATTAAGTTTCGTATTTGGATTTAATGGTGCTTTTTGAAGTCAATATTAATTGTTCTTTTTTGATTTATGAACGGTGGGTACGGGGCGGATCTACTACATTTGTAGTAGAGTGACATCCCTGATCACGACTATTATACGAGCATTGCATTACAATTACATTGTGTTGCAGTAATATAAAAATAATAATAATAATTTATGGGAAAGGTTTGGTTTTAATTAATTATATAAGTGTAAATATGATTATAGTTGGAAGGGGTTTACAAGGAAAGTTTATTTTATTTAAAAAAAAAAGATGTTGCATACATAATTTTGGAATGTAAAACGTTTTCAGAGATTTATTTTGATTTTCTGACAAACATATTCTAATATTATGGTATCATCAGCGTAATGGTTGACGGGTACTTAATCTAGCATACCATATTAATATAATTTATAGTTACAGATTCAGGAGCTGTAAGTTAATTAATTAAGAGTTTTGTATTTTTGTTTAACTATGATTGGTGTGTGGACTGGAGTTTAAATAAATAGAAAAATTAATAATAATTAAGTTACAGAGTCCTATCCAGTAAATCTATTTTTAAAATTTTGTGTAAATGATTTAATTTTAATACGTTATAGCTAAGTTGCAGGTTATAGCTAACATACTCAATTACTTATTTATATAAATAATTTACCCTTTACACGAATTGACAGCTCATTAGGTCGCCATAATGTATGTATATGAAATGCTGTTTGGATCTGGAAATATAGGGACGCAACTTTATATGCAGCATATGATGAGAAGACCCCAGGATAATTAACCTAAATACTCCAGTTTCAACTGTTGAGGTAACAAAAATACATATGATGGAATTAGAAATGTCCTTCTTATCCAAATAAAAATAATAACCAATGTAAATGTGAAAATGATATAGATTTTACTAACAAATTATATTATTTTACTAATTATGTAACAGAAAAATGGTTCTACTGAAGATTGTCGCCCTAGTCTATTTTGATTCTCTGATAATCATGTTACAGACTTATGGTAACATTATCGTAATGGATGGCTTAAAATATCATACCATATTATAAATTGTTTCAGATACCTGAGCCATAAGTTAATAAATTTTCTTTAAGAGTTTTGTACTTATGTTTTAATTAGGTTAGATGTGCGGATGGGAGTTGAAATAAATAATAAAATTAATTAATTAAGTTACAGATTCCTGAGCGACTAACTAATAAATTTAATTGAGAATTTTAATGTTAATGTAGTTTTGATTTTATTCAAAATACAGCAGAGCAGACAGGTGTTGCGGACTGGAGAATGCTGATTGGCGATTGCAGACTAGTAGATTAGAATTGTGATTGTCTGCTAATAGTAGTTTAGTAACGATTTGCCAGGTGTCTGTAATCGGGTCGTTCTCTCCTTACTAATATACCTTCACATCCTTACCTATTGTTTTATGTAAACGGCTGAAAGAATAGGCCCGGCGTTATCAGGAAATCTTGCCTAGCGCTTGGTCCTACAGCCCTATCAATCAATCAATCAATTAGAGAAATCTACTTTTGTATGTATGAGGTGTGAATGGTTGTTTCGAAAAAATTGTCCATTTTTAATATAGGGAATGAAATGAATGTTCAGGTTATAACTAAACATGATCTATTCTGTTATTTATTAAATTAATATAAATAATTTACCCTATACATGAATTAACAGTTTATTTGATCGTCACAATATATGAATATGAAATGCTGTTGAGTCATCGCGGAAATTAACATTGCTCCTTGCCAAAAGATCATCGCCCAAGTCGTTTCTGTCATAAACCTCATAAAATTCCTTTCTATCCTTATCTTTTATTTTATTTAAAAGCCCGGCGTTATCCGGCAATCTTGTCTAGAGCTTGGTGATAAAGTCCAATCAATGAAATACTTTTTGCTACTTGTAATATCTGAAATTTACGATTTCAACGATTGATTATATATATATATATATATATATATATATATATATATATATATATATATATATATATATATATATATATATATATATATATATATACATATATATATATATATATATATATATATATATATATATATATATATATATATATATATATATTTATATATATATATATATATATATATATATATATATATATATATATATATATATATATATATATATATATATATACATTTAATTAAATCAAATCAAGAACAGTAGCTTAAATCGTTTTTAGCATTGAATTTTGATTTACTGGGGTATCACTGCATTTAAATGGAATCACCTCATCCATACCGCAGTGTAATATAATCTGTCATCTGTTATAGAATGTGTTGTAGATATCGATCGAAATTTATAAAAAGACATTAATTTATATATAGATGATCATCCTTAAAACAATATTCTCACCGTCTTAATAGAGTTAAATGTTAAATAAGCAATTCTGAAATATAAATCACACGCCGTTCTTTTTGTCTAGTCTTTTGAATGACAAAGCGCACATAATGTTTGTCAATCAAACGAACTGAATGCTATACATATATAAATGATCATCATTTTTACTTTAGTAACGAAATTGATCATCATCATTATGATCATCTAGTCGTGATCATAGATTTGACCAGAATTTTAATTTGGTGAATTTTTTGTTTTGCTTTGTGCTGAATATCAATATGTATTTAACTTCTTCAGTTATTTGCCTTTTTAGTTATTTACCATTTTACTTGTTGTACTCTGTGTATCTAAGACAAAGTAAGCTTTGTTTTATCTATAAACATTAATTGGCAAATAGTGTAGTTGTTGGTTGGTATAATAGTTTTGCGCACTGTCAATGACATTTGATCATAAATCGTGTGTTGTCTTTCGGTAATTTTTGGACAAATTGGAATGTTTTATTCTTCAAGCAAATATGTACGGTGTTGGTTTTACGGAACCGTTAGATAATTTGTCAAACAAAATAAAACAATAATTATGCCCATATGTACATTGATGCATGATGTATATACTCGTACGTATGCGAGAATATCATAGTTAATTACGATATAAGTACCACACATACTCTATATTTAAACATAAATTAATTACCCTGTATTAAAGTTGACCTTGGAAATTAATGCAGGTACATTTATTACAGTGATTTTATGATTGGACAAGGAAGTGTGAAAATGGCATAAATACATTTTCTCTCTCGCGTGTGTAATTATCTTCATCGTATACATACTAAACAGATTATTAATTATAAGCGTGGCGCGAACTAATTACCTCTATTGTGTGTATGTGTCATATAATTTCTTTCTGTCTAATCACAATTTACAGCATTACAATTATACTGATTTACGGTTAATACTTGCATATTTAAATGAAACTCACAGACAATATAAAAGATATGTGTCTTTTTTTTACAGCTATTCAATTCAACACCATAAGTTTGCATTATGTAGCATGACGTGTCATACACACTACAATACGTAAATGCAAGATTGTTTTGAAAATTTTGTTGAGCTTAAGATAATTACTGTGTTCGATGGATTAATTACGGTCAAAATTATAACTTTTTTGTGTTTATATGTTTGTAATTATACTCGTTTAAGTAAAATAATTAAAACTACGAGTTTGAACATATAATTACTGGTATGCTTGTAACAGTGGAAGAAAATCTTTGGTTCATGATCAAAAACAATATAGAACTAGTACTTGTGCATGTTGATCGAGGTTATATAAACTTATTAAAAAATGAACTTTAGCAATGTTGGGTTTTTAAATTTCTATTTCTATGCTCTTTCAAAAGTTAAAATCTACTATACAAAACCAATAAATGAAGTTGAATAATTAAATGAATTCAGATATAATAAGAACTTGGCTTTGGTAAGAGATGTTACCTAATGTTAAATTGTGATCCGGTCTACCATTTTCAACCAACTGCTAGCATTTTTTTGAACAAAAATCCCCTTTATGGTGATGAATGATCAAACGAGTTCATAACTGTTCATAGTCCCGATTGTTCATAACAAATTCTAAGGTATGGTAACTTAAGTTCAATGTTTTGAAGGCACTGGATTTTGGGATACGTCGATTAATTAGAGAAGATGCCAGGTAAATAATATTTAAAACTATTCAGCCGTTTCATATTTGAAGATAAAATAAGTCATTGGGACGACATAATTCTATGAATTAGGATAGCAATTGGTTTAACATTCACCATGCACTTCATAATAAGCTTACACTGACGTGTTTAGAGATGTGACTCTAATAGTCTAATAATATAAACCTCATTGAAACGAATACCTTTTATTACGAGTAGTAAATGTGTCGAGCTAAGCTTTTGCTACATTGAACATAGAATGAATTTTCCTCTAATTTGTTTTTACTTAGTTAAGCCCAGATTTTTTTCATACGACTCTCGAATATTGTTTCAAACATTTGTTGAAAAATAGAAGTATTGACTATACGCATAAAGAATCTTTGTTGTGTATTGACGTCTCCATTGCCATGATCACTCGCTCCACTATCTAGTCTGCATTTATATCTATTAATATTAGTGTTCTGGTATACATAATCAATAATTTGTTATTAAGTTATTTTATATGTCCTATTGTTAATCTTAATTTATCCATTGCATTTTTAATGAACTTTAATATGTATCTTTCGAATAATTTCAATCTTCCAAATATTTAATTTAAAAAAAAAGAAAAATTTAATATATCGAATCGGGTCAAGATTAAATTCGATTTGTAGTTATGTTTAAGAATAAGTTTTTTGAACTATTTAGACGAAGTTTATTTTATAATTTTCGGAGAAACTCGTTTTATGTCTTTTTAAACGAAAATTTTATCTTTAAATAAAAGTAGAATAATATTTATTATCATGCTTGTATTTATTCCACTCGAAAATTACAAAGTGCGAGAGGATCCTTTTAAAAAATTGGATTCACTTAATTTTGATATTCTTACATATATTTGGTAATTTTTCGTGTCCATACTTTTCAATTTGAAGAAATCGGACCTCGATGTCATTTACTCTCTTCGAATATATCAATTTTAATGAGAATTATGGATATGACTGGGGCGAATGAAATCAAAATTTAAACTCTCAAGAAGAGCTTTTTTCGAAAGACTAAGAGGCCGCTAATATCTCTTAACCGTAGATGTAATATAGCTAGCATGGCAACTAGATAGTAAGATGTTTTACACCTTTTCATTTAAATGATTGATTGAATGATAGAACTATAAGACCTACAGTCGTTTACATAAACTGATAGGTAAGGATTGGAAGATATGTTAGTAAGAAGAGAACTAAACTACTATTAGCACAATACAATCACATTTCTAATCTACTAATCTGCAATCCCAACCCGTAACACTTATCTGCTCTATTTTGATTAAAATTAAAACTTTAATAACAATTCTAAACTAAATTTATTAATTTGTCGCTCAGGAATCTGTAACGTAATCAATTAATTTTATTATTTATTTAAACTCCAGTTAGTACACCTATTCGAATACAACGATAGCTGTTTACTAATAAAACTGACATGCATACTTGATGACTATAAAACCCAAAAATTCGTCAACCACATTGAACGGATCGATTTCGAAATACATATCACCAGAGCCATCTTTATTAGAGCCGTAATAATATGACGTATTTTTGTTGAGCTTTTTTTAGAGGAGGTACATTTTTCATTTTCCCATAAGAATCAATGTAAAAATCACATTTTTCGAAATAATTTTTATCAATAAAAAATTATATATTTGATTTCTGTTTTTACAGTGTTAAGTACATAAAATGTTGAAGTTAATCATATCTGAAAATCAGTTACCTAAATATCTTAATAATTTAATAAAACATAAATTAAAATTCAATATGAATTTACAATATTGAATGCACAGTAAAATATATATATGTGTATGTGATGTTGATTTTAAAGTTAAAGAAGATTTCAATAAGAGCAGGTCATTTTTTTAATCTAACCACACACGTTTACTTTTATTTTGCAGCAAAATGTCCGTAGCTGTATTGAAATATATTTAGACATAAGAAATTATGTTTTTGCACATAAATAAAATTTAATAACTACAATAAACAATAATTTGAATTATATAATAAAAAAATGATTTTGCGCCTTTAGTGTTACCTACTAAAAACGAAACTAAAAAATAAAAAAAAAAATTTTATGTCGATCTAAAAGAAAAAAAGGGTGTTCCATACGAACAGCACATTTTATTTTTATCTGACTGCATAATTTTCTTTTAATTTCGAATCAAAATAACCGTAACTTCTTTGAAATACATTTATATTCTAGAAATTAAAAAAATAAAACATAATTATTGTTAAAAAAATAATTTCAATTATAAAATAATAAATTGATGGAATGTTTATAGGTGTACCCTATACTATAAAAAACAAACCAGAAACATGACATGGCGAAAAAGCTTTACAAGAGACATCTGACATTCATAATAAAATTAATTTATTTGTTTCACATATCATAATAATTATTAATTATAATTATTATATTCAATATAGATAAAAGTAAATCTATTTAAATTTAATTTATTCAGGGTAAAATATTAAGTTTTAGTACTTTCGTTTTAGTACTTACGATCTTTCAATAGATGTCAGCTGGGCGTTATTTTTTTTATCCAAAAAGTCGTTAGATTTAAAAAAAAATTCTAATGGATTTGGTTTTACCAATTCAAGTTAACAAGTTAACGGTTAAATTTTATATGTAAGTATATATACATACATTTATACTCGTATATATCTTTATAAAATCAAATTTTCCTCCAACTCGAAAAAAATGCTAACCTTAAAATTCTTACATATATAAGTTTCTTGACAAAACACACAATTTTATCAGGTAATACTCGATTTCATACGGATTTTAGAATATGTTAAAGTATTTTATCCTGTAAAATGTAATAACATTTATTATAAAATTTGATACAATATAATTCTACTGTACGATTCTAGTTTTAATTCCTATAGAATTATAGTGGGATTCTAGTAGTTTGACCGTTTTTAGATAAACGTTTAAGTAAATGAGTATATATTTTAAATCTAAATTAAATTTTACATTAGTTTGGATTAATTTCGAAATTTTGAATTTTGATAATCAAAAAGTTTTTTGTCAAAAACAAAGTAGCTTTTTAGTAGTAGTTTTAATTTTTCCAGAGATGACTCTGTTGTCATTGATCGTATTCGATCGATATTTCATATTGCTCATGCGTATAAATGAGAATATTTTTTTTTCATATGATACGAGTATGTATGTATTTGTGCGTATACATATTAAAAGTTCTAATGCGCTATTTGAATTTAATGATTTATTTATTTAATTATTTATATTATATTCAATTGATTTTATTCAAAAATATTTAAATGATATATTATATAAATAGTTTTTATATGATTTCAACATTAAAATGTTTATTTTGTCATACTTTTCATTGAAATATTTCATTTTAAAAAAATGTTTACTTGCCATATATTTTGTATGGGAATTTACGTTTTTTCCTCTATTTTACTTCCTCCAATTTAAGCTCAATTTTTAATATTTCGGCTCTGTAAAATTAAGATGGCTCTGATATCACACGATAAATCACCCCAAACTATCCACACATATATATCCACAAACAATATGTATGTACCATTCACATACACATATACATATACCCGTAAACATCAGTACATAAACAAGACATACGCTTATGTGCTTGAACATTTCAAAATGCGTCCGTTATTTATAACGGTTATTCAGTTCATGCAGGGAAAAAAACATTACAACTAACTATAAAAAAATCTCTTCGCAAGAGAGAGATTACTCTCGCTCTCTTAGAAACGCGCTGTTTAGATCTTTTTATTTGAATGATTTAATAGAAACGAATATTTTTTTTGAATGTATCTTTTTGGCACTTGACGTGTGATTTGCGTCAAAGTCAAAGTAAGCATTGTCCTACATCATGAAAATACTTAAAACCGAATAAGCGCATTTCGTCCATTTTATGATCAACATTATCGACCTTGTGAGCAAGCAATATGACGATTAATAAAGGTGGCACCACATGGCACACAGAACGTGAAACCATAAACTTAATGAGAATTGGCTGCCTAGATTTGGTTAAAATTTACCAGAAGACTCATTTTAGAATTTTTTTTTTATTTCGGGACAGTTATATTTCAAGAGTGATATTTTGTAAATTAAATTATTTCACGTAAATTTATTAATTTTATATTATTTATATTTATTAATTGACTAAGAAATACTTCTCTTAGTCAATTAATAAATATAAATAATATAAAATTAAATAATTAAAAGTACTAGAAAGGTAACAAACGAAAACTTAGTTTAGGAAAAAATTTTTTTTTACGAACAAAAGAAGGTTCATCTTTCATGGAGTAGATGATAATTTGGAATGAGTAGATGATAAGTTTAAACTTAACATTGCTAAATATAATAGTGGCTCAGTTTTGAGAATGTTGGCTAGTGTGGTAAATATAATAAAAAAAACAAATTTGATTTAAATTATTGGTAAAAATATAAATAGTCGATACTCAAGTCACTTACTCGTTATTGTTTGAAGTAATTTAGTGGTTATTTACAAAGTAATCAATAGATTTAGAGAGTAAAACTTCAATAAACATGATAATCATACCTGAAATAAAAAAATTTAAACGAAAATTAGTTTCAATTAAATAAGAAGATTATATAAAAAGTTTTATACAGTTTCTACAAATAATCAATTCAACTATATTGTAAACTTCATTTACTCAAACATATTTTTTCAGTTAGAAGATAATATAATACAATATGTACTTAAAGTCTCTTTAATAAAACAATCAAATTTTGCAAATAAATATTTATTCATATGGCATCAATAGTTGCAATGCTTCTGCTCGAAAACGCTATGTGAAAAAAAATATTCAAACCAACAATCAAGTTTGAAATGAGAAATCAAAATTTGAAAACTCGTAGTTAATTCAACCACGTATAATCCATCAAAGTTTAACAACCACGTTTCGTATGTATAATTCTGTCTCTACATGTGTATAGAACACATGCACACATATAACATCTAAAATTGAGTCATCGTCAAAGGCAGTGATTTACGTTCGAGACGAACTAGAAAAAGGTAGACAGAACAGATGACTAATAATTTTACTTTTATTTCTCGTGTGTTTAAACTTAAGAAATTGTAATTTTCTTCTTTCTTTTGTTGCACGACTGTAGTATGTTGTTTTGAAGAATTGCGCTAAACGTTTATGAATTTAATTTTTTTTTTACAATTTAAATAAAATATTTGTTTTTTTTTCAATTTTTTTGTATACTCGTATAACAAAACCATTGTAAGATAATAAAAATGAGAAAAAAGTTAATTTAATAAAAGAACAAGAAATTCAACTCTTATCAATAGAAATAATCGGAGAAGAAAAAAGTTCTTGAAACCAAATTGATAATCTTTGTTTTTCTTGATTTCATCTTCTTCTTCGATGACGTTTACTTTTCGGCTATAAATTGTTTAGAGTAGTTACAATTGATAAAACGAACATATGTTAACCCGTTTGACTGCAACAATGTATTCGGTACGTGGTATTTTTTTAAGAATTTTAATAATACAACGATTTATGGGTTTTCGTGCTGTTTATTTATAAAATAAAACAAACTTGGCCCGTTTTTATTTTTATTTATAATGTTCGAGCAATTTAAGATGTTACGGTGTCAAGAATATAATATAGATGAGTCATAAAGTTTTATATGTGTAACACAATAAATAGATTGTTTATTACTCGAAAGAGTTCGGGTTATGGTTATATTTTAATATGTATATGTGAGCTAATTAATTCGTTATGATTTCTTGTTTATGTGTATTAGCAAGCATAATTTAAAAGTACACCATTTACATTCACATATGTACATAACTAAATAGTAATAGAAGGAAAATCGTATGCATGTTTATAACAATATATGAGCAGCAAATAGAACAAGGTTAACGAGATTCTTTAACAAAACATAAATGCTCGTAAATTTAAACGATTTTATCGAAGCTTAGAAATTTAAATGTTTAATTTGAAATCGTAAATGATCTGTTTTAACCGTGTATTTGTTTTACAAATTAAACGTCTTTCGTTAATTAGAAGTGCACATATAAAAATTATTATTTATTAAGGAAGTAATGGTTATAAAAAATAACATGATTATAATATCAATTAACTGAAATGAAGTTTGAAATAAGTTCCACGATTTAAATTTGTATCGATATGCTTTCGGAATGATCTGCTGAATTTTTCGTTATTTCCTCCTAAGGTGTTTAGTTGTTATTTAAATTAACTTTCGGATAAGTGCTGTTTGAATGCTATGAATATTTGTTATTAGCCATATTCATTATTAACTAAAAACGAGATAATTATGTGATTAATTGGAGAGGATTTTATATAGATACACCATTATCATTTCATGATTAGTTTAGGTGATTACAATACTCAAATATGCAGTCCTATATACATATATATACATAACAGTGTTTGTATAATATTTTAAAAAATAAAACTCATTTTCCTTCAGTGAAGATAACATCTAAAGTTCAATGTTGAAAGTTATAACTTTTTCTGTGATGTTGGTCCTAAAGAGGAGAAGACCATATCCGTATACAAAGTCGATCTACAGATTTTTTACAGTTCCTCAGGTTTTTTTTTACAGAAACCTTTCATCAGATCATGGCCATTGTACACAAAAGGCATCAGAGTTTTAGCAAAATGTCGGGTTTCGCTAGTATAATCATTGTACTTGTTTTTGCTTATTGACTACAACTTGACAGTTTTTCGCCATTTTTACTATATAACAATATTATAAATCGTATATATTGTATATATAATAAAGGTAATTCGTTTTTTTTTACTTAATTTGAACTATATATCCTAAATAGTAAGCATAGGTAGTTTTTTCAATGTAAACGCTTCTAAAATAACCATATAATTTTTCAATAAATTCTTATAGCAATAAGTAAACAGTAGGTAAACAGCAAACAGTAATAAAATTAAAAACTCTAATTCTAAACAGATTGTATAAAAAAAGGTAAACAAACTATTTATAAAATTACTCTGAGAGCTCTGTACTATTAAACTTTTTGTTCTTATTTTCAGAAAATAAGGCGAATCTCCATTTAAAGATCAATGTATTATTTGGTTAGGATCAGCACGCACAACGTGACCGAGCCAGCGTGGCTGTTTAACATTAAACTCGTTCTAGTGGATCAAGTATCTTTTCACTTCGTTTCCGTTTAATCCAATCTCACAGATATCTGATTGTCGGAATAAGATATTGTCTTGAGGTGTTTCGCTTCTACGAAGGATGTATTCCAACTAGAGATTAAAAAATATCAAGGAACATCGCATCTCCTTGTCGAACACCAGAAGTAATTAATTGCAAAGATTTTCGATAGTCTGTTCTCAACTTTGACACAGCATTGTGACTGCGATACTTTTATTTTACACAGATGTATACATATTTGTTTGGTATTCCTAAATATTCAAGCGCATACCATAGTCTCTCTCTCTCTCTCTCTCTCTCGATTGATTGAGTCATAAGCTTGCTTGAAATCTAGAAATACCTGGTGTACATCGCGAGATGTTTCGTACTTGGAAAGAATCCGAAGCGAGAAAAAGGAACTGTGACTGATGGATTTGGACGGAATCCTCCTTGGTAATGTAGTATGATAGATAGTTGGTCAAAATGTTCTGTATACTAGTTAATACCAAGATTGAAAACAATTTTTATTTTTTCACCATTGATATAATTGTGTTATACGTTTTATGGTCTAATAATTAAATTTAGTTTTGATTCGAAGAAGTTACATTGAGAACAGGATATATTTTTAAACTTTGCAGAAATTTCAGAAAACCCTATTATTTTATATACCACTCAAGAACTATTAGAATAATTTGAGTTTGTTATTTTTGATTTAAATGAAGTTTGTATTGTCTGTCAGTATCTGCCCTTCTAACGAGTTATGCATTATTGTTGAATGGCTTAAACCGAATAATGCTTTTCTCATATTATAATTTTAACATGTTTAGACACATAGATGGCGTTACTATAATTTTTTCCATATAATTTTTATTTAGTAGTAACCTTCAAACGATACGTGTATAAATTTGACAGCAATCTGACTATTGATTCGTGAGTAATAGCATTTGTGTGAAGCAACTTTTGTTTTTGAAAAAAAAAATGGAAAAAGGTGAATTTCGAGTTTTAATAAAGCATTGCTTGATGAAAAAAATACAGTGGAAACCAAACAATGGCTTGATAACCATTATCCAAACTCTGGTTCATCGAGACAAATGGCAGAGAAGTGGATTGTTGAATTTAAATGTGGTCGTACCAGCACAAATGCTGCAAAACGCAGTGGATGCCCAAATGAGGCTGTTATTCCAGAAAAAAATCCACAAATTAGTTATGAACAATCGCAAATTGAAGGTGTATGAACTAGTTGGCATTGTAAAGATATCAGATGGTTTTTACTATTTAACACGAACATTTGGGTATGCGAAAGCTCTGTGTACAGTGGGGGCCGCGTGAGCTCACAGTCGACCAAAAACAACAAAAAATCGATGCTCCAGAGGAGCTGTTAAGCCGTTCTATTGTCGATATGTCACAATGAGTGAGACATGGCTTCACAGTTATACACCAGAATAAAAAAAACAGTCAGCTGAGTGGATAGCAGTTGACGAACCGAATGCAAAGCGAGCAAAGACGCAACAGTCGGCCGGTAAGTTGATGGCGTCTGTATTTTGCGATGCGAACGGAATAATCCTCATCGACTATCTTCAAACAGGAACCATAGCGACTATTACTGTGCACTTTTGGAACGATTTAAGGCTAAAATCGCAAAGAAACGGTCATATTTGCAAAAGGAAAAAGTGTTGTTTCACCAAGACAATGCACAGTGTCACAGATCGATAAAAACGATGGCAAAATTGAACGAATTGGGCTTCGAATTACTTACCCATCCACCATATTCTCCTCATTTAGCTATCCCAGCGACGTTTCCCTGTCATCAGATTTCAAGAGAATGCTTGCTGGAAAGAAATTTAAGTCCAATGTTGAAGTAATCGCTGAAACTGATAGGCCTCAGTTTCAGCGATTACTTCAACATGATTGACGAAAAAGAGAAATCGTAATATAAAAATGGCATCGAAAAGTTGGAAAATCGCTATACTCGTTGTATCGCGCTCGAAGGCAACTATATTGAAAAATAAAATCAAATTTTGTCAAAATTTTGTTTTTTTCAACTTTGGATTTAATGTTGAAAAAGTTTTTAATGTTTTCTTTTGGACTCCGAATTTTTCTATTTGAGCTTCTCCTATGCCTAGGAAAGTTTCACGCCATCGACTGAAAAAAATTGAACAAAACCTGCCATTAGGGATGATTTTTTTTATTTGCACCTACTTACTGAACTTTATATAACTCTCTCGATGCTGATTGATTCGGCGTTTAAGAGTGGTTTAAAGATTTGCTTGGTAATGTTAACATTTTCTTCACAATGTGAGAATTTTAGTAAGTTAGAATCTTAACGGCGTTATGCACTGTGATGTTTATCAAATCGTTTAGAATGAATAAATACTGCATAACCAAATTTAGCTTGCAAGACCTATAACTTAAATATGTACATGTACGATAATTCAGCTCCATTTAATTATATTTAACAGTTATATAAAGGAGTATTTTAAATATAAAGCCAAGTGGATAAAAGTATTACATATTATGATAAAATCAATGAAAACTTATAGACATTATTTAATAGACCAACATAACATAAGTATTAATATAGCTCGTTTTCATCTGCGATGAAACCATACTTGTACATTCGCTACCTTCAAGTTAATTTTAAGTATTATTTATGTACTTGGTTGATAATTTTTTTGATGAACTAACGAAACTAACTATTAATTAACCACACAAATAGTATTTCAAGGACGTTTTACATTTATATATATATATATATATATATATATATATATATATATATATATATATATATATATATATATATATATATATATCGTACAGTTAATTACCTTTTACACATGTGTGTATTGTATTCAACTTTCGCACGTGTCTTTCCAATATCGAAATAACATACTGAGGACTGAGAAGAGCTATCCATAAATAAGTTTCTAATGTGATATAAGTTATCTTCTGAATCGCACATCAGTAAATTATACATTTTAAAACTCATTAACCCGATAAAATTTAATTATCACTCATAAAAAACTATTTCAATTAATTTTTTTATAGTAGATTTTCGATTCGTACTCGTACAACACAAAAAAAATCTTTTAATTTAGATTTTTATCAATCTTGAAATCTACAACCTAAATTTTGTATAGTTTTAGTGTGAAAAAAACTTTGGGGCCGCCATTTTATAAGTTATAAATTTTAAAATAGTAATTTCACAATAAACAAACTTAAAGTGTATAAAACTGAAAAAAACCATTAAAATTTTGTATTATTTTGAATTCTCAACAATAAATAAAATAAATAAAGAATAATGTTTTAATTTCTTTTCTTTATACAGCAAAGAAAACAAAAAATTAAGATAACATCCATAAAATGTTTATTCCTATATAGCTCTAGTATAGAGTTACAGATATCTTCTTTTCAACAACCAGAACGCAAAACTTTCGAGATTAACTTTTTCTTTTCGAAAAACAAACATCGAAACTGTTCTTGTTTCCAAAATATTTAAGAAATTGCAATTACTCAATTACTGTAAGCACTGAAGACTGATTACAAATTTGCAACGTTGCGATGTTGTTAATTTTTGTTGTGTCCAATTATCTATTTAAATGGATGATATAGAGCTTGTGGGGGCTGTGTATGAATAACTACGAGTATACTGGGAACAACTTTTTTTTAAAGTTTTCTTCGTAATAAATTTATAAAAAAGTTAATTTTATTTAATTTAATTAAAAAAATTTTTTTTCTTGTTTGAAATACATATTGAGTTATCCAGAACAATTAGTTTTGTTTTAGAATATGTAGGTGATGTTCTATGCTCCAGGTCGATTTTGGTTGGCATTTTATCGATGACAGTTTATTATGGAGCATCTAACGCCGAAACAACGAGGAAATAGAAATTATTCAAACATATTATTTAGTTATTTTTAAATTATAAATACACAGGGAAGATTATATGAGGTTTGTACAAAATCATGTACTACGCAAGACAATCATTAAACGTGTAGTAAAAAAATTTGAAAATTTTAAAACACTTACAGATAAAGTTTGAATTTGAGTGGGTGGGCTTCTGAAATCAAAATATCTTGGGGATAGAATGAAATTGTACAGTGTTGATCAGATCCGATGTCTGTGATATATATATATATTTACTGAGTACGCTGGCTTGGTCACGCGCTGAGCCAGTGCGAATGATACGACGATATTTAAAGGGAAAGATTGATGTAGTGAGGCAGAGTGTTGCTCTTGTATATACTTTAATTGTATTGCTAGTTGTATATACTACGATTGTATTCCTGAACCTGTTGTGTTAATTATTAACACAACAGGTTCAGGAAAATGACCATGAACTGAAGTGATACAGTGTTCGAATATGGTTAATTATTGTTTTGGTCAAAAAATCACAATAAACAACAAAGAATATTTCGACATGGTTGGTTTTGTTAACAAACAGAAGAGTCGCTATTGGAGTACTAGAAAGTTCCAATTGCTACACCAAAGAAAGTTACACCCGTGTTGGTAAACCTGTTTATTTGGGAAAAATTAATTTAGGTAAAAGGTGCTTATACCAACTGGGCCCACGATCCCTTAATTAGAACCCTTTCAATTTCCTTCTATCGGGATTCTACATGTAAAAATACTATGTATCTCCGCTAAATAGATATGAAAGTGGTTATATGAAAATAGTATTGAATTAGAATGAACTTAGTATGGAATGAATAATCTCAACATCAAAAATTGGACTATTATACCATATATCAACACAGAAAAAAATTAAAAACTAGTTATTGGTTTCAAGCTTACCAACCACAAACTATGAAGATAATTTCTAAGGCTTGAGATACTGATTGAAGTTCACCCAAATATAAGAAAGAACGATATAATATTGGTTCAAACATTTGTATCAGCCAAATTTGAAATAAACTACACTTTCCATTTTTTATTGGTCATCATATCGAATGTAAAACTTTTATTCAAATCCAAAAACAATTTCGTGCCTTCTGGTTACAATTTCGGTAGCATTATAAAAAAATATATTTAATAACAAAAATGCTAATTAAATTTAATAACTTTCGTTATTAAAATGTTATCTTCAAGTGAAATATTTAACTTAATCAATAGTTTAAAACAAGAGCGATGGTGCATTTAATCTCAATGCCAAAGTTTTAAAAGAGAATCCAAATGTTGTTTAAAATGAATTTTTTTAAAATATGTGTTTTAAAAACCGCAACCTAAAAGGAGGAGTTGACAGTCGTTTAATTCATAGTCGTTGCATTGTTAAACGTCAAGATTATTGATGTTGAAAATAAATATGAGATTAAAGTATTAAGAACGTGGTATGTTTTATTTAACTATAGTTAATTAGTAATTCATACGATATTTGATAAAATCTTGCGAAGTTTAATAGCTTGATTGTAGTCAATGATGTTCTAATTGTTATATGAGACTTTTTTTTAGAGTTGTCCTTTTTTCAGGCTATATTGGCCCATTGTGACATCCCACTATATTCCTTTTACATTCCGATTATAGGTCCGATTAACGTAGAAACCATCTGCATATTGCATAGCTCCATGCCAGCCTATTATAGTACTGACATGGAAGATGGGACGGCACACGTATTCTAACCTCAACTGGATCTCAGATGAGTTCATTCGCATCACCGATCGCATCACCCAAACGATCGATGGTGAAAATCCCTTTTCGGATCCTGTCCCTATCGAGATTATGAAAAACATTGCAGATACCATAATACTTTATGATATCTACAATGTTTTTCATTACTAAATATATAAAAAAAATCAGCAGTTCATGACTTGGGTAATTCACTAACCTGAAACCATTACTAAAGTAAAAATGCATATTTTACTAAATCCTCAATTTCTATTCCGAAACTAACATAGCAATTGATAGACCATTCTACAAATGGACCATTTCTGTGAAATCTACCTCCAATCCAAAGACAGTATGGGGTTTAACCAAATACAGTAAGTTTACCAGTTTAAATTACATAAACATGCTCATAAGCTTCTTTCTGAGCAGCGCACTCGATTTAGACTTGTACAAATAGTATTTAAATTTATAGATGGCCACCACATTGACACCAAAAAAAAATTAAATTTATTCAAATGTCTTGGCTGACAGGAAGAAGTATAAAACGAATACAACTCAAAGGATGCCCATATGGATGTACAAAATTCATTTATCAAAAGGTTATACAAACAAATACTGCATAGTATAAAACAATACTCCATGGTAATTCAAAATAAACAAACATGACTGTATATGGGTATATTGAAACATTGAAAAGAAACAAGCAAGAACGGATCTATATTAGATCAAATCAATTTGTCATCGTAGATAATTACTAATTTATGCATAATATACGAATAAAAGCTAGAATAAAAAATTGTATACACAAATACGATAATATGAAATTTGCATAGCTTTTGTTACTTAATGTATAGAAAGATTAAATCACAAAGGTACTTCTCGTATAGGTATTAGGTACTACTATACTTAGTTAATAAAAGGTACTTTGTCGTACGTTGGTTTCCTTCTAAGCCTTGTTGCATTTTACACAGTTTACAGTTCTTGTTTACTAAATTTGATTGATACTAGGTTAGATTAGTTTGTCAAGATGTAAGTAGTTTTACGTGACAATCAAACTAACCCACTTAAAACCCGTTCGCTAAATAGTATGTTGATCAGTTTGAACAAAAAATATGCAAGCAAAACCGTGTAAACCGTGATAACTTCTAATTAGACAGGCAACAGAATTTTCTCGTTACTTTTGGGTTTGGGTTTCGAAATGGTTGTTCGAGTAATAATTCCGTCCCATTATGATACAATTGTCATGTTCCTTTTATGCATCAGAGGGATAATTTAAAAAAGACTGGGGACTTTATTGATTTAATGATCCAAAGTAGATTTTGGATACTCGACAAGAGATGAGGTTATCCCATCTCTTCTGGTGCAGATCAACAAAGTGATAGTTGATATCTCTACGGTATCTTAACGACGATTAGTGAATAACTAGTCCAATATTAGAAATACATACAGACAAAAATGTGTTGAGATAACTTATCGTACAATGGTTTTCGGTGCAAAAATTTAAGATGAATGAAATTTATATTTAGTCAAATTAAGTTCACAAATTATCAACCGGTTTATAAATATATTTCATTTAAATTATTTAAATGTTGTATATATGCATACAAAAATTGTCAGTCAACTCTGTTCCCGTCACTTAGCAATGTATCTCGTTATCGTTTCAAAAAAAAAAATAATAATAATAAATAAATAAATAAATAAAATGAAACACAGACCAAAATTAGCATAATTTTCTACTTAAATCATATACAAAATTAAAAGTCATATATGTGCTCGTATATACGTAAATTGAAATATCAAATCTTTGGAATTTCAATGTGGATACAAGTCACGTTTTGTTAATATTTTTGTTGGGGATGTGAAATGATTTGCCTTAGCCGTAAATTAAACACATCAGAGTAATTTTTCATTCATTAAATATAAATTTATAAATTACATATACCCAAAAATAATTTATAATGTATATGTTAAACGTCTTAATTTATAATTGTTTGAGAAATTTATTTAATATTACATGTTTCACCCTTTGTCGCGGTTGGTTAATTATTGGTTGGTTGTGATTTATTACAATATGACTGTTAGTATTCATGCATGTACATATATAAGATGGTCAAATGGTTGTATAGTATGCTTTCAAAATTAGAATCGAAATTGTGCAACAACTCGGTTAACACAGGGTTACTAAACAGAAAAAATGATTGATTTCATGTGTGACAAGACAAAAAAAACGGAAAATTTATTTGCATTCTTTTTTGTACGTTTCCAAAGCGAAATTATTATTCAGGCAGACTGTAGGTGGATTTTGAGAATTAAAAATGTTTTTTAATTTATATTTTTTATTATATTTAAAATTTATTTGTATTATAATTTATTTATTTATAGTTTTAAAAATGTTATTATTTGTATTTTTGTTTATTAAAATCTTTGTATTCATTGTGTATATGTCGTGTGTACAAAATGCTTTTTGGAATTAAAGAGCTGTATAATTGTATTTTTGAAAATCCGATGAGATTAAAAGTTGTTTTGCTTTCGTGTGTTAAGTGATATGCACTCGTACAGAAACACTAGGGAGTTATAAAATAGTCCTTTTTTATTTTTAGTGCCATTATGGTTTGGAAAATTATATCCAAATTAATATAAGTAATTATGGATGCGAAAATTAACGCATTATGCAAAATTTACATTGAGGTTAAATCAATTTCTCACCAAATCCAATTGGAATATATTTTCGCATTTGGGACAAATGTTTGAGAATATTTTCAAATTATAACATGTTTTTGAAACCTAATTAAAAAGGGATTTTTGTTAAAAGTGTTTTGTTTGCTTAAGAAGGTCCAATAGACTGCGTGTATCTCACACAACACTATCTCACTGTGTTCAGTGTTTAATGAAAGGAATCATCACTCTCGGAAAATCACACGAATTCAGAACTATTAAATTACGTTAAGAGAATGGTTTGCCTATACAGTTAAAAATTTTTAAATGCAGCTTACATTCCTAATATTCAAATAACCCTCTATGCGTTAAGAATTTACAAACAAAAATATACCTGCAAAATGGTCTGATAGAAATTGGTTTTTTTATGTAAAATTAAAGAACCATATTATCTGTTCAAAAGTCATTCTTCAGCAAAAATTCTTATAATAAAAATAGGTGTCAATATTCGATATTGGAGTTGACAGTTTTAACATTCTTAGAATAAAACGTAGACTATACAAAGTACTATAATTTACATTAGACTTAATCCTAATATAGGCACAAATTAAATAAGTTATTTAATTTGTTGTAAACTTTAATCCTTATTTAAGTCTTTTATAAAACCTATAATCAGATTAAGATGGAATATAGAGAATGGCATGATAAAATTGATAATATTAATAAAGAGGATTTCTGGCAATTCGCGCCATTGTTAGTTAGCCTATATTTTATTAGGTATAACGATATTTAAAATAATAAAAATCTAGCATCTACAGTTCTCAATTTCCGTACATAATGTATTATAAAGAATAGTGATTTAACTGCATGAACTGAGAAGAAAAAAAAAATTAAAGGAAGCTGGATCAATTAGTGGTCTTAGACAATTTGGCCATACTTCAACAAGTCGTTCAACATAAAACATCGAAGAAGTTTGTAAGAGTGTTGCTGATAGTTCAGGATATCGTGGCCAACGAATGTGTTTTCTTTAAAAAATAAAAATGAGGTCATGAATTTTGGAAAAATTTTTATAATTGAAGATAATATACTTAAAATTATGGGCAAAATATACTAAGAATATTAAAAGGAACAAAAACTTTGTTCAAATAGTGAAAATAATTCGATAAATGATCCAAATCGTATGTAATTTAAAATAATCAATGATACCGAGTAATTAAATCGACTCACAATTTCAGTGCTTTAAATTTAAAATTACAATTTTATTAGTTAATACATAGTATTGTCTCCGCGTCTTGCATCTCCTATGGTTCACATGTGGTGCCTCACTGACGTTATTAATCTTGAGGTCACTGATTTAAGATGCTTAATTGGATTCATCTCTGAACTGAGGGCTGACCATTTCATCGTCTCGAGTCTTACCTCATCCATGAACTGCCGAGTAATTCTAGTTGTATGACAGCAAACATTGACATCATCAATATGATATATCGTTCAGCGGTCAAACCTCCTTTACCGCTTCCAAAAGGCACGAAAAGCAGATATGTGTTTTCCAGAAGCGAATGCCAGCCACATCATGGACAATCTTCGCCGTACTAGACTGTTTCAGCAAAACAGTATTGTTGGTAGAGCTCATCTTTCTTATCCATGAAGATATATTCTGTCTTGAGTGAGGTTGGCTTCCTTTATTGTCTTTTCCTGGCCATTGCCATGCAACTATATCGCGAACTTATCTTGGCACATGTTGCAATCAACGCCAGTCAGATGGAGATTTTACAGTGAAGTTAGGACTATAAAAACCACCCAAGTGGCGCAGTGGTTAAAGCTGCGGCAGTTGGAGCAGAAGGTACCGGGTTCGAATTTCGATTCTGGGCAAGATGCAAATGGGGTTTTCACCTTCGATCGTTTGGGCGGTGCGATCGGTGAGAAAAATGAACATATATCTGGATCCCCTGTCGTATTTAGAATCCATGGGCCGACCCATCTTACATGTCAGTACTATAGGCTGACATGGAGCTATGCAATGCGCAGATGGTACTACGAAAAACTCGGACCTATAGCCGTACATAGAGTGGTATCACAACGGACCAATCGCCGGTCTAAGTGTGCGATAACAGTCACAACAACCTAACCTAACCTTACCTAGGACTATAAATCGACTGTTCCTATCACATTTACACTGATAGTTCCGATTGAAGGTACCTGTTTCTTGAAATTTTTTTGATACTCTTGAGACACCAGATTATGTCTAGATCATGTTTAGCTGAAAAGCCGCTTCTCGTTGATTACATTTTTCTTGCATAAAGCAACAACTAGAGCGTTTTTTTCTGTAGGAATTTCTATGATTTTGAGTAAAAAATAATTGAAACTGGTGCAGATTTCTACAGGTTAAGGTCCGATAAGTGGCTGATGGTATGTATCAGTCGGTATGGTAGTATGCAGGAGATTGCAGCACCCTAATTGTTGAACAAAAACATTTCGTTTTGCTACAGTTGCCTTAATTTGAACAGTATTGTATATTCCATGCCATATTTTTGAATAATATAATAAGAATTCATATGTAAGTATTTTCGATGCGATAAATCGTTCGTCTAAAAAAGAAATCTGTACGCGAATCCTTAACGTTTTTAAAGTCTTCGTAAATCCTGCGTTTAGTTGACGATATGTTTGAAGGATGTCTTGAATATAATATTCCATTGATATTTGAAAAATAAACTATAAATGATTTTGTTAACACCAAAATAATAAATCAGTTTCACTTTATACTTTTACCTCTCATAAGCGGAATATAAAGCCAGTGTCGTCGATAAAATGTTTTCTACAAAAATAAAGGTTGTGCAGTATAGTAACTTTTAGAAATAAGCTTGACTTCAAATATTATTGTGTAAAATTCATTAATAATATTACTATCGATAATCGCAAAACCATTAGTTTCAATTATTTTGAAGGAGAAACACAAGCATAAATTAGAAAATTAATTGTGCATAATAGAATTTGAATTATATAAATTTGTCAAGTAAAACTACTTGAGATAAAAATCACGCCACAGTAATTACTTGTGCAATGTTTTTGTGTTCATCGGTAGTTTATATTTCTATTTTATGTTAATAAAGATTTGTTCGAAGATTGTATTTACATTAATAATAAATTTTTTAATAAAAACATGCCAATTGGCCTTTTATATATGTTTTGAAATTTTGTATGTAATCTAGTCACTAGTATGTAAATATGTGATTAAACAGGCTATTGTACCAATATATCATGTACATCGATTATGAAATAGTTTTTTAATTTATTTTAAAGCAAGATTTAAAGCCCATGCCAATGTTCACATATGTAGTTATTTAAATGCATTCGAAAACAGTGCTTGAAATATAAGATTATCTGTATGTTTTGATTTCGTTTTAATTTTACTTTTTAACAAAAATCTCAACAACAAATATCGTGGGAAAATACAATTACAAGTAATCGCTAAGTCGTCATAATGTTGTTGTTTTTACAATCGTTTACAGATCACAATAAACAACAAACGTATTGTACATATGTATACATATGACATCGCTTATATGTACACATGTGAAAAGTTTGTGTTAATAATTTAATTGTCATTAATTAGTATAAATAAAATGTCGTAAAATAACGGGCTCTATATTGTCAATAAAGTTTATTACATTTAATTTATTTGTGTGTATGATCTCAAGTAATATGTAGATATCCGCTTCATTATTACGCTTATTGATTTTAGTATGGAGATGAGATCAAAAACTAATGGCGAAAATAATAAGAGAAATAGTAATATGAAATAGAAAACAAATAGTTGGTAAATAAAAATCTAATGGCACTACAATTTAACATATAACACTAATATAAAAAAGTCTGCCGGAGTCCAAAACTATTTCTTAACTCATAAAAAAAATAAATAATAAAATAGTTTAATTGTGATTATAAATTAGGTTGGTACATTAAATTTGTTTTTCTAACAACAATTTACAAAGATAAAGACACACCAAAGTATAAAACACTTTAGTGTTCTCTCTCCTTACAGGCAAAATAAAAAGGTCTGAATGATAGAAAGAAGAAAACTAAAATTTTCTCTTCCGCCCATTATATGCGCTGTTTATAGTACAGTTTCTAATAAACATGATAATAGCAGTATAAAGAAAACTTAAAAAAAAACTTTTCACCTCTGATATTTAATTATAATCTCGTCTTGTTTCATACACTGACTAAGATTTTATATTTTGGTGGAATACTTACCTAAAGAAACCGAGTGTTTCTTAATTCACTTGTAAATTTCTTATTTTGCTTTTGTTCTTTGTTTTTCTTTTAATATTTATGAGATGATTGCATTAGAGTTACATTTACATAAAAACAACATTATGTTGTGTATAATATAGTAATTACTAATTTTATATCGTTTCAACATAATTTGGCAAACTTAATATTTATTTATAATGGATTAATTAAGCAGTACATATGAGAATTATAAAAGAAGTAACGGTAATCGATCTTTTTTGTATTATATAAATTTTAAGTGTAATGTATTTATATGTACTAACAAAAAGATGATAGTGATTTTACTAAATTATCACTTATGTAATATTATAGTTTATTAATCATTTTTAAAAGCCTTATCAGTTTCGTCAATCGTATAGTGATGACTTCAAGATTTAGATAAAGGACCAAATTGTAGCATTGCAGTAGGGTTATCAATTATTTTAGTCCTAAAGAGTCAGGTCTTTGATATTTAATTTGCAATCTTAAAGAAGCGCTTGCGATACTTTTAATAAAAGGGAACTAATTTGAGAATTCTATCATAAAGCTTATAAAACTTTATCAAATCAGAAAATCATTAAAAATTGCACTCTAAAAACGAATAGTGAATAAACACTAACAAATGTGTATTTTACCACAAATTCTGATTGTAAAATACACAGCGACGTTTAATTTTACACACTCGCGTTGTGATTTATTGAAAAATGGCGTTTTTCACACAAGTAGTTTACATGAAAAGCGTTGTAAAAAACTCAAAAATTATGCGAATTCCCGAAATGTTAATCGGTTTTTACTCTGCAGTAGTGATTTACAATTTATCTGTGTTAATTATCAACCAAAAAATTGTTTAAAACTATGTTTGTTGTAATTACCAAATAGAAGCATTAATTTTCTTTGGAGTGTTTCAAATTTAGGATAACAATAAAATTCGCTAGAGTAATATTGACAACTCGACTTATGAACAAACTGGATAAGTGATGTAACTTATAAAGGTACTACCTCACCAGACCCTTTTGCATAGCATCTTCTGTGTTTGATGCTGGTTTATCAATAGCATAAGTAAGTATAACTATTTCAAAATTTGATTACTCTTTCTGATGTATTACACTATCTATAAGTTTTGATTTCCTCTCTTTATATTGGTTCTATAAAAAGTTTATTTGATAAAAATTCCTTTATATTCATCATTTTTTCAATAAAGTTTATATAAGCCCTGCTGATGTGAGTGGTAAAACTGGCATACTCAACAAGAGCCGAAGAACAAAATTAAATCTAAAATGCATCATCAAAATATATTAGCAATCATTAACTTCGATATAAAAAATTATCGAATCAATGTAAAGCAATATATGAACATGCATTGATATACCGAACTAAAAGAGTTAACTCAGACTAAAAGCGTTTTATCAGACATATGTAATGACATTCGCAATCAACATCCCTGCTGCAAATTAATTATGGTTGGTGACTTTAATGCCTTCCATAAAGAATGGTTGAATCATAAAAATACGAACTGTGCTGGGTGTCAGACGGAGTGGCTTGCTGTTTCACATGACCTTACGGAGATTGTTAGTGATTCCACATTTGAATATCCTGGATCTTTGTTTTACAACAATTCCGCATTCCATCAAAGCGCGTGTCGAGGCTGAAATTGGAAATTCTGATTAAGAAGCTGCCAAAGCAGCCAAACAACATAAATCTGCTCACAAGAAATATAAGCGCAACGAAATTTCGTTGGAAGAATATAAGGCCACACGCAACATCTGTAAAAAAAAATTGTGCTAAGGAAGCGAAAAGAGCTGACAACAAGAAAGCTTCGATCGCAACTTTTACCAGATGGTCGCATCGGTTGTCAATATTTCTAAAACATCTATTGCAGCATTGAAATGTGCAGATGGTGTTTTGGTGGTGGATCCATATTTGCAGGCTGAGTAACTGGCAAACGTCTTCACTTCGAACTCGACCTTAGTTGTCCCCGAGGGAGTTACGCCTGCGACAATTCCGTATTGTGGTTCCAAAATGGATCCTGCCAACATCTCCGAGGAAATTGTCTTCAGGAACCTGAAGGCAATGGACATAAATAAGGCCACCGGAACTGACGGAATTTCTGTTCGAATATTGAAGGAGTTTGCCAGTGACTTGGCTACAATATTAACTAAAACTTTTCTCCTTTCTTATAAACAAAGTAAATATCCGAACGCCTCGAAGAGTGCGATGGTGCAACCGGACCTTAAACGTGGTTGTGGTAAAACTGAACCCTCGAACTACCGGCCAATATCAATTGTCTTAGCCGTGGCTAAAGTTTTTGAGAAATGCATTAACCAACAATTGGTGCATTATCTTGAGATTATAAAAATAATTTCAGATAAACAATATGGCTTCCGCGAAAGCCGCTCTATAGATTAATAAATGGTAAATGTTCTACAGAATTAAAGAAGAAAATACCACCACTTGTTACGCCAGGACGGGTAACACGAGGAACGGTTAGTGCCCATAGGTTTACGGTGAAGCTGCCGAAACCTCGAACTGAAGGTGCAAAAGCACGAATTCATTTATCGAACATATAGGAAATAGATTTCGTTATCCGGTTTTCAGTTTCCGTTGGAGTATAAAATTCACAAGTTTAAGGCAGCTATCAACATTTACTTGAAGGATTGCGCGTTGGGTGCAGGAGCTCTGACAGTTACAAGGATCTAGGATAGTTTAAAGTCCAGCCTGCACCCAATTAAAGCTATAATTATAAAAAATAACTGGTTTTCGTTAACATAATATACTTATCAAAAGACTCAGAAATTCGTTATTTAAAATATTGGCGAATAAGTTTGAAACGATGGTCCATAAGATGGTAAAATTACCATACATGTAGAAGCTATTCTTTGCAATCAAGGCTCTCCGAACTTTTACACCGTTCGCTTATTTACGTCGCTATTATAATCAAATTGAGGACGTACGACTATAGTCCCGATTTACGTAGAACCAGCTTCATGCCAACTTATAGTAGTACTGATATGAAAGATGAATTAACACTTCAACATGCGGTTATAGATGTGATCATTCAGACTAGTGATCGTAATCAAATGGTAAAATATCCCTTTTGAATTTTGTCTCAATCGGGATTCGAACCCCATATCTCCCTTATAAATTTAAAATAGAATCTGCAAATTTTAAGATTATTGTACATATCAATCCCGATTAGTATATAACCTAATTTATTCTATACATCCTGTCCTATAATCCTAAATGTGTTTAGAGAGAGAGGCACAATTTAAACAAATTTAAGCATCAATTGTAATTTTAATTTAATTTTACTAAGATTATGTACTGCCATAGTCAAGCATTTGTTTTTATTAAAATTAAATTTTTGTTTGTTTGATAATTTAAACCTTTTTATTATTTAAAACTTGTGGGCTAAATCCAATCCAACAAAACCTATCATGGAATTACCTACTAAAATATTGCGTTTGTTCAAGTATTTCTTCAGAAAATAAATAAATATGAATAGATTTAACGTTGTTTTGTGGTATTAAGTGTTATACCATCGTTATTACTAAGTATCACTTCAATAAATCACATATAAACCTCAATAGTTTAAGCCACTTAACTTAATAATAAGAAAACAAAAAGTGTTATTATCTACATGTACTGTACATACTATATCGCGAATAATAGATAAAACCGATAAAGATAAACAAACAGACAAATAAAAAACAATTAATTTATATTTTTGCACGCGATTTCTTCAACAATGTAATAGTTTTTGAAATCAATTAATCTCATTTAGAAAATAAAAATACGAAGAGATTCCACGCGTACAACATAACGTGTATGTCGAAAAGCTAAAAACATGTATGCACGATAACCGTTTAACCAAGTAGAAGCGAAGAGTTCGAAATGATTATTTATATATTGTATTCATGGTGGCTTCTAGAATTTGTTTTATTGCTTTAATAGAATAAATTAAATGAAATTAAAAGTTGTAGAAACTTTTTATAAAACTATTAAGAAGAATCAATATAAAAAAAAAAAATAAAACTCATGTTAACTGAATTAAAAGTATTTATGGAACTCTAATGCACGCGATATTATGTTGATATAACTTTGTAACACTTTCAAATCATATCTTTTCATATATTTATAATCGATCAAAATAAATCTTGGCTGTGCGCATTTAAGAATGATGCATGTCAGATGACAGTGGGTGTTTGATTAATCGATCTACATGAACACTTTTATAGAAAGTACGAAATAAGTGAAGGTGGTTGGTATACTTAAAAAATATCTGCTGACTTCTAGTTTGACCACATAAAATGTAGTGTTTAAAAAATAAAACCAGAATTGAATTTAAATCTTGTGAATTTAAGATAAATAAATTCTGAATTAAAAATTATAATACTTTTTAAAAATTAATGAATTTTGTAGAAATCATTCGGTCATACTCTAAATTTTCGCTCAAAATACAACACTTATTTCATTTTGTTTATGTATAGTTGTGATTCTACATTGTCGAAAATTAAAACATCAAATAATTAGAATTTATTTTACTTTAAAAAGGTAAATATTTTAAAACAAATGTTTAAAGATGAAAGTATTACGTAAACATACCAACAAACTTTGAAATGAAAAGTCATAAATGGATCTTTTAATTGACTAAAACAATTAAATTAATACCTCGAGTTTACACACAGATGACGTTAGTTTGCCATTAGAAAGTCTGTATATCTTCATTTCATATTCTGTATGCAGTAGGCTCTTATTTACATATACATATATAAATAAATATATACATGTTTAACCATAGGAGCCTTTGAGTTTTACACATATTCATAGATAGTGATTATACGTAGTATTAATATCTTATACTCAAAGTATTAATAAAAGCTCTGACATTGTAATGAAATGAGGAAAACTTATACTGACTTTATAAATAAATAATAAAGTATTGAAATAATCATTATATAATAATAGTTAAATAATATTTTAGTTTATTCTGTGAAATTGACAAATTAATGTTTTTATTTATGTTATATATAAAATTAAGTGATTTTATTTTAAAATATTACTTAAAACTTACAAAGTAAGATTCACTAACTTGACTGTCAGTAAAAATCAAAATGGGACAATAATATAGATTTTATAGTAGTGTTAATGAACCAGAAAGCTATCTCAGTCAAACTTGACTGGACAAATATTTCTTAAAACTTACAAAGTAAGATTCACTAACTTGACTGTCAGTAAAAATCAAAATGGGACAATAATATAGATTTTATAGTAGTGTTAATGAACCAGAAAGCTATCTCAGTCAAACTTGACTGGACAAATATTTGTGTTTGTGGTAACTGACATAAAAATTATAAAATTGAATACTTTTTATTGCAATCACACTCAGCCTTCTACAGAAAATTTGTGTAATGCAAGAAATTAGTTTCGTACACAAACAATTTTGTAGTCAAGGGTTTAGCATTGTGATATTTAATACAAAATTTTAATTCACAATTAAAACAATCCCTCAATAATGAATAATTAATGATTTGTTTGGTTTTGGTTTCTTAAATAGCGGTCAAAAGTCTGCTATAATTAACTATAAATAAACAATTAGTCTTTTAGTTGAAATTTTATAATTATTTTATCTTTCCGTCTTTTTTGACTGTCAGTAAATTTTTCTCATGGAATAGAGCCTTTAAGCAAATCACCTAAAAATTTAGGATGCTTTGCTTAAGGAAACGAATATGAATATAAAAATTGCGGTCTGAGTCTGACATCATATCTTTTCAACAATTTTGGATAGTTTCAGTGATATATGTAATCTGAATTCTAATTGATACTTTGGTTATTTAAGAAATCTATTTTGAAATAGAAATTAAATAACTTTTGGAGAATTTTGTTACTTGAAGCAAACATTTGTATATACTGTTTAATTGATTGTTGTAAAGTATTAAAATAAAGTATTAAAATAAATTAATGTTAAAATTAACGTAAAAACTATGTGGAATCAAAATTTAGAGATTTGTGAACTTTATTCTTAACATGTTGGACCAACAAAAGGGATCTTGACCGTTGAAATTATGAGTCGTATTTTTGGTCTATTAAGAAAGAATAATAACTTTTCTTTATTAAATTAATTAAATAAAATTTAAAGATTTTAATGATACCGGTATTGAAGAAAAATTATTTTCTAAATCTAAAGTGAAAAAAGAAAAAATTTCACCTACACACAGAAATATTACCATAGACAACCTAGATATGTGAGATGTGTTGCGAAATGTCGTGATTGAGACGATTGGCCAAGGAAATACAAAAAATCACAATTAGTCCTAAAGAAAACAAAGATATCTTGGTTAATTAATATTAAATAATAAATTAATTAAAATGTCCTGATTACTATTCCGTATAAAGTTGAGAGTTCAAGTCAACTAGAAGTCGAATTAGAACTATTCTTGACTGATTACAACAATAACAAAACAACAAAACGCATAACAGAGATGTAGAATCTTGCAATATAAAACAATTCTATATTTGGAAATTTTATATTCATACAGAGAGTTATCTCTCTGTACTACAAGATTAAATTTTATTCAGAGACATACAAGTTAAGACATATTAAACAAATATTCAAATCAGCGGGAGAAAAGAATTTATAATGTGGGTTTTAGAAAGCAACAAAAAGGTTCTTTGAATCACTGTAAATTCCTAATGTCTAGAAAATTTCCAGCAGCCGATATAATAATAGAACTGTAGATAATATTCTATCTGAAAAATTGTTGTGAAAGTTGTATCATACATATGACAGTCGAAAAAGGAAAATTGTATATTTTTTATCGTTAATTTGAGCCATATTGAATATGAGTACTTTAAATTAAATAAAATAAGAGCAGGTGTTCTGACATCTATAGGGAGTAAGCAAATATCACAACATTCGCGTAACTCGCTGCTATATTATAGCAGTAGTTGACAAGATTTAAGAAGCAATAAGTATATTACAAAGAGCACGGAAAGCATCTATGAAACTTAATGATCTTATTGTAAATAAAATAATTGTTACCTAACCAAAGTAAGTAGTACTTTTTAGCACGTTCGTATGTTAGCAAAGTAAAATACCAAATCATGTCATTTGATGCTAAGCTCAAACAGAAACAGCGTTCTAATTTATTAACTTAACCATTAAACCATTATTTTATTTTCTCAAACTATAATTTTAATATTTTTTAATTACTCAAGTCGTGCATTAAGTTAAATATGATATTTACCCTACTTATTTAGTAAACAAGTCAACACCATTTTTACATATCTCATTTAGAGTTAATCTCATTCACAATAGGATGAGTAGCACTATTTAAAATGTATAATATTAAGTTAAAACTACCATCGTGACACGGAAGTTTTGCTCAAAACTGTCCCTAAATTTCTATCAGTTCAAAAGGAATGAATGACCCATGTAGATGAATAGTAGGAAAACAGTGTAAAGGTGAAATGAACAATGGTGAAACGCGGATTTTATAACATAGAAAATAATAAAAGACCAATTATAGAAAATTGAGGGGCGCTTGAGGTTTTCAAAAGAAAATAAAGTATTTTCTTCGGAAAAGGAAGTACCGGAATCAAATACCAATAGGGACAGGATGAAAACTACGAATTCCCATCTTTGGAATAAAAAGTAAATCAACAATTAATACGAACATCAACGTATTAACACAACTATGATGCTCTGATGGCGTGTTTGACCTATGAAGCGAAACCTTTATTGTGTGGAAGAGAATGATTTTATTTATCCTGGACAAAACTTTCTTATATGTGCGCTTACTACTTTACCTTCTATTGATATTAAAAATATTTTTTTCATTAAAAAGTAAACGAAAATTATATAAAATTATCGAAGTTTTTTGAAGATAATAACGAGTTTCTGAAAATAACTCTTAAATATGTCAAACGTATAATAAGTAACCTACCTTTGCTTTTTGGATGCTGCTATATCATATTTATAATATGAACATGACGTAGATGGATCACCGATTCCGGCAAGTTTGGGTGTCGTTGCCAAATAATGACAATTAGATGCTTCCATTATAAATCAATAATCGCGAGGATATCATCTAAATTTTATCTTTTTCTTTTGATATATAATCCAGTACATCAATAAAACTGAGTTAAACTTTACATCTGCGATGAAATGTCTGCAACAAAAAAATTAAAATAAAATTTATTGTTAATTGTAGATCTAAAATATATCTATAGTAAGAAATTGTTATGATTTATTGTTATTTGTAATGAGTTAAGTACTCAATGAACACTTCAATCAATTTTATGTGCAGTACACTAATCACAACATGTTATTATACAACTTTTACTTTTATGTTCTATTTACATAACAGTTCGAGTTTTAGTATTTCTCATTCAACAGTAAAAATACATTTTATTACAGGATTTTTATTATTCGCGCATGTAATATGTAAAAGCGCGAGTATTGTGTGCATAAATCTGTCAAAGTTTACTTTACTGTGTACAAACAACAGGTATATATGGTCTTATTTATAGGTTGTAGCAAGAATTTTATTTACTGTATATGACTCGTCACCTTACCTTGAATTAATCTATACTACAACCAGCAATAATAAAGCAATTACCGTTACAGTATAACAATTAGAGAAGTTTTCTTGTTGTGTGGTGCAAGATAGAAAAATATTCATAATACGTCTAAGGTTTTAATTCGCTCAATTATGATTTAACCTTATAGTCTAGTTGCCAAGTAGCAGCATATATTAAAAAAGATTTAAATATTATTTTTGTTTTATGTTTTTTGACTTCCGGCAAGGTGTAAACTTAACAACAATATACAATGGGTGGTACAATTTAGACAGTAGACTATATCCGAGATTTTTATATTCTTATATGATTTATGTGAACAAGTTTTAAAATATGGGATGTCCGTGTATTCTAATAGATTTTGTTTTTTTGAAAAGATCAATATTTATTGATATTAAGATTATACTAAGATTATGTGTGGAATAGGATTTTATCATAAACTGATGATACTAATCGCCCATTTATTGGTTCGATAATAATATTTTAGCGTTGAGATAATATTAACATATATAAGATTAGGGAAATAGATTAAGTAAATCAATAAATATGTTGCCGTAGTAAATATAGTACTTTTATTAATGTTTTAATAATAACCTCTGTTAACAAATCAAGACACTATGAATTTTGACATATATTTTGTCGTACACGTTGCAGTAAACGTTGTAAGAGTACTTTGATCTTTCACAATTTATTGAATTATTGTGTGAAATACATAAATAAAATTGTAACCGGGAAGAGTAATAATCATATATAATAAATGGTACAGATAATGCGTTTTTCAATTGTGGGAACATTTATTATTACTAACCCTTAAATGTTTATTTACATTATCAGTTAAGTTCAGATCAAACAAATACCACCGACTAAATGGTGTGCGTGGTTAAAACTGTTGGAGAGCAGTGGTGAATGTTGGAGTGCAGAATTAATAGGCCAACTCATTTTTCATTTCAATACTATAGGCTGGCATGGACCTTTGCAATGTGCTGATGGTTCTACGTAAATCGGACCTATAGCCGTATGGTATGGTGGCGTAAAGAAGGACGTAAATAAGTGAACCGCGAAACACTCTTTGCAACCAGGATTGCAAAGATGTAAACAGACAGACAAACTCTTTGGGCATTACTTCACATTATATTTCGATTACAATCGAAAAGGCAGTTCGATAAAGTTACCCCTCTGAATATTAAGAGCTCTCAATTAATGCAATCAACTCCAGGTGAACGAATTGAAACATACTGATAAATATATAATGTCTGACATGTTATGTGTCTTGATTAGAAGTGTTCTGATTAGAATTCAAATCTCATGCTAAATGAAGAAGTTACTTTCTTATAATTCAATAAGTTTCCATTTATAGCTGTCATATTAAAAAGTTGGGAAATGAGATCGAAATCATTATAGGATTGTTATATTTTCCAGAACGAAGATTTATGTATGTTATTCTTAGTTTTCTACGATTTAAAGTAACATCTCATAATTCATATTTTTACATTTTAAATTAAATCATTTCAAGAATTTCCAGGAAATGATATTCCAAAAAAGTGAGCAGATCGCAAAAACTTAATGGCAAGACGTAAAATGGCATAAATTAATCATTCATCAAAAATAACCGTAACAATATTTCAAAAAACCGTAATCTATAAACATCTCATCTCGTCATAAACATTTATCTTCGATATTGAGTAACACCATCAATCATTTGAATGTAAATTTTCGTTTTTATCTTAAGTCACACAAAACTTTATATCAATTTGGACATGTACTTAATCAACATGTCTGATAAGAAAAATGTTCGCGGAAATAACAAAAACATTTAATTTCGGCGAACAATGGATTAGTACACAATTTTTCAAAAATTATGTACATCTCATATCGTATATGTTCACTCATACATCGAACTGCAAAACATTCTTAGTTTAGTCATTAACTTACACACGTATATTGGCAATAAGAAATAAGATAGTATATGAAGGAAGAAAATCGCATAAGGTAATCAAAGAAATTTACAAGATCGGAGAAATGTTTTCGTTTTCAGGGTATTTTTGAATCAATCAATCACATATAATGAGTTAAACGAACATGAAAGAAGATAATTTTTTTTATTGAAAAATGTAAAATTTCATTAAAATTACAGACTTGATGATTGAGATTTTTTTTTGTTTTTTCGGTTATAGTTCTCGTTTGGTCCAGTATAATTATATTGAAAACGTTTGGTTACATCGCGAACTGAAAAACAACCCAAAGAAATTACCATTAATTTTCATCATATATGTGAATGATGTATTATTTATTTATGCTCGTATATGGTTAAATGGTTAATCCAATTACATATATGACCTCGATAATAGCGCTTCCAGTTCTTCTTACTTGGTGTCCTACACCAATTATAAACAGTCTGTTATTTGAATATACATTTTATTTAGAGGGGAATGGCTATTAACGATCAACGGTTTGGTGTGTTTTTTCATTTTAAACCCATAATTGGAACGCGGTACAACATTATCAGATTGATTGTGGTCTGTTAACTGATCCGAAATAATACAATGGTTGAAAACAATTGTGAAACTTATAATATACTATAAATTTTTCCAACTGGTGTCTTGAATAACTTAACCATCTAACATAAAGTACATAAATAATTAAAATTAATATTAAATTCCAGCGACACATAAATGAGGTACGATTATAGGTAAAAATAAGAGAAAACCATATTTTATGACAAATTAATGATTGTAAACGTGAAAAAATGTCACATAACTGCCAGTATTTCTTATTTATTTATGTTCAATATTGATTATTGAATTCTAAAAAGTTTGTACGAAAAGCAATATTTTTTACCTGTTATTTGAATATTCCATTCACGATTTATATTTACAACATACATATATTTTCTTCCATCCAAAATTATAAATGAATATATTTGATTTCGTCTAAGAATTATAAAAGAAAAATAGGTAAAAACATAATATTAAGACATCACCTATTCCTTAACGTTTCAACTATATATAATTGCACAAACGTGTAGAAAGTGGAAAATTTAGAAACAAAAGAAAATATAAAGTTCTTATGTACGTGTATTTCGTGCTCTAGCATTATTCAAACTGTCATATTATTTTGTTCAACTTCAATCGATTTCCATTTTGCCAACATCTTGATTAGCCAAATTATATATTGTATAGGTAGAATACGTAATTGAGATTTTTGGTAACTGTCCTTATCTGGTTGAAGTAAAATTAGAACACATTTGACCCAGATTGATCGAAATCTTGTTAATTCATTTTATAATATTGGTGCCACACAGAAGTGGCAAAGAACTTTCCTCATAATAACTGGAGTATGAAGTTTCGTATTTTAATCGACTTGTGATTTAATTTTCAGTAATTAGCTACGGTCGAGTATAATTTAGATTTGGCATTTTCAGACTGGAGCGCGTAATTATTTCATAGCTAAATAAGCTCAGATCGATTGTGAAATTATTTTATACATTATTCAATGCTATTTTCCTAATTGTAGAGTTTTTAAAAGGTTAAATGTATTTTTATCGAACACGTATCGGGTTTATCTAACAAAAACTGTTGTTTTGATTATATGTGAGTGTGAGTGTTTAAGTATGTATACAAAAATGAAATAATTTTTGAGGTGTGAGTATAATTTTTAGAATATGTTACTTTAAAAGTATTTTTATAATTCTTTAACGATTTGTGAACTCAGGCTTTAACTTTAATGTCAAGTCCAGTAATTTTTTCAACATTAAAAATTCCAAATTTATTAATTAATTTAATTTAATTGTACTCCAACATTTACAAAATGCTCAGTAGCCCCAGTTGAATCGTGCCCACCTATTCAGTTATACTACACCAAAACTGCCGATTAGTACACCAAAATGAAAGTTTGAAGAATGGGTCAAAAAGTGAGATCGTGGTGCTAGCATCAATGACTTATATCAATCTAACATAAGTGGGAGTATAAAACGTTTGAAGGCCATCTGTTTTGAATATTTTGACTTGAACTGTACATATATTAAGAATGAGCTTAAAGCTCAAAATAGGATGTACAGTTCAATACAATACAAAATTGCTGTAAATAAATTAATAAATAAAAAAACTGCGTCTTGTAATATCGTGAAGTGTCTACGAATCACCATACACCCCATATATATATATATATATATATATATATATATATATATATATATATATATATATATATATATATATATATATCGATGGTATACGAATCTGTAATATATTGCCCGTTTAATCATGGATAAACAGTCTAGTATTCTGCAAGGAAGCTGGTGGAAATTGTTGGTAAGTGTAAATGTTTGCTTCATACAATAATTAAAAAAAAAATCCTTAGTGAAAGTAGTTCTGTATATTGTGAATTTTATATTATTCATTTCTTGTCTATTTTAGTTAACAATTTAATATTTAGAACACAGTTAAATATTAAAATTTCGTTTTAACAATTTTAATAATAATTTGCCTATAAAGAAAATGAAAACTCCTATGCTAGTTTTAGAGCTTATGAAATTAATAAAAAACTACTTAAACATTTTAAAGAAGTAAATATGGAAATATCAAGCCACTTGGTTAATGTGGGAAACGAGACCAAATATGTTAGCGAAGCACTGGTAATGTGTCTAGAACCAATCATATTTTCTTTCTTGTGAACTTGTATCAGTTAATCTCTTTTCTACTACTTTTATTCGCAACCAGAGCGACAAGATAGTCAAACTTATCACTATAAAATCGTGATGTATGTATATCGAGTATCGGTTATTTCCAATCAAAATCTGAATTGGAACATAAATGCGCGTTACACTTTTAGCACAGCGCATCTCCTTGTGAAAAACTAGAATTAATTGAAACAGACTGTTTTCAACTTTGACGCAGCATTGTAAATGTGCTACTACAATATCATTTTATTCAGATGTATACGTAATTTTTTGGGAATCCCAGATATTCCAGTGCATACCCGATTGGTCGTGTCATAGTATTTATATACGTTCATATTATATTTGGAAGAATTATTCGTGACGAAAACAACTAGATCAGTGGCGTACCGACTTGGGTCCAATTCGTCCTGGTATAGTTTCTGATAATTCGTTTCACCAGAGGGTTGATTTCGAAAATAATGTAAGATTGAAATTTGTATGCCGTGCAAAGAAGTGCTGTAACATCATAGTTCACATCTTTTTTTAAAGTTAAAACATAACGTGGCCAGATTCTCTTCTTCGCCCAAAATAGGTTAAAAAACAGTTCCATAAAATTACCCTTCCAAACATTTTGAATCAATAGAATCAATGTCAGATGAACGACTTCTCTTAAATCCTTTAAGAGCCTTTGTGCATTCCTCATAGTATGGATCGTTAGTTGACATTTTTGCAGTTCTTATTTGAGGATATTCAAGCCACATGTGGAATATAAGGTCGAAACAAAAAACTTTGTGTCGAGAACAGTATACATATTCAATAAATAGGTTCTTATCTAGTTTCTATTAACTCGCGAGTTCTTATTTAAGGTGACCTCCAATAACTCATTAAAGAAACCACTAAGTTGTTTTCCTTTTTTAAGAAAGCTGCAATAACAGAAGTTTTCAATACTTCCAAACCAAAGTACATTTAATCAGACTGGCAATTAACATGCAATATACTTTATAAACAAGTTCTTGATGTAATTAATGCGTAGCTTCATGTATCAGTCCTTCACAGGTGAATCGTTGTGTATTTTCGTCTTTCCTGTATAGACCAGGTAATGATTCCAATTGGTTATGAGAATCGATACGATCATACACCTCACTGTCCTTTGTTAGATGGGTGTCTCGACTTTTACTAGTAAACATTTATTCGAACTTATTTGCTAATTCGAATTCTTGATTGAACGCAAACCTCTATTTAGAGGTAGAAATCTATGTCTTTCATGTTTCGTGTGAAATATAGACAAAAGATGCATTCGCCCGACCACATAGAATATAGATAAGTTTATCAAATCAGTTATTCTTTCCGACTGTTCACTAGTCAGAAAATATTAGCCTATCAAGCACATGTTTCATGTTCAATAAATTGTCGACACTTTGTTAATGGTTCTTTATAAATTCAGATCTTTCAGATGAACAGATAAAATAAAATTTCCGTTTATTCATTTGATAATTGAGGGGCTTCTAACGCATACACATTAGAATACATGTAATGAAATAAGTATATTTATCCAACCAACCATAACTATGTTGGCTCCCTGATCGAAAGATGAAGAATTCATTTTTACCTAATATACATTTGTATATTATGTAATAGCCGCAAGTTTTTCAAAACCCATTACCTTTGTTTAAATGTATTTGAAAATTTATGAGTTAATTAACACATGTTATAAACCTACAAAACCATATCGGACGCAACATCGTGGAAACACACATAACTATTTCTACAGTCATTTACGCATCGTTAACTTTTCTTCTATACGAGTAGTTTTCCGTTAATGTTCCGGAATAAATTTTTTGTTTCTATGCACTTTATGGTTATAAAGATCTGTAGACAAATTATGTACAAGATTCAACGTATTTGTGTTTCATACTGTAAATTTGAATAGAAAACAATTTCAATAAACGAACGGCGAACTTGAATTTTATTTAAATATTCTATGAGAAGCGTGGTATACATAAAAAGACATTTTATTCGATGTACATACGAATTGCTACATGTTTGATTATTTCTATTTTATTAAATTTTTGTTGTTGTATCGAAACATTTTGATCAATGACCAAAACCAAAAATTTTATGCACGTATTTGACGTAATTGAATATAGATTTCTTTTGGAATTCGTACATACATAATTCTACATGTTTGGTTATCGCATGTGAAACTATCATGTGAATTTTAGGAAATATTACTTGTGGGTGCATGTCATATTTGTAATTTTGAAAATGTAAATAAAATAACTCATAGATTTTATCTTTGTGCGAGATCTTAAATTGAATCGAAAGATGATGCATGCACGTTATATACAATATGTATAGTACAACTTATTATACTCCGACAAGTATAATGTAGTAAAAAGGAAATTAAAAACAAAAATGCAAATTATCTGGTCAACGAAAAATTATTCCGCGTCAAAACTCATTCAATGAACTGTGAAAAAGTAAATAATCGTGAGAAAATAAAATTAAACATCTGTTTTTAAACTCAGCATATACATGTGTATGTGTACATATGTATGTATATCACGACGAACATTTTCATATGCACCGACAAAGAAAAAAAGGTAAAAATGTCATGACATAATGGTAACCGTATGTTACCCCGTACCGTATGCAAATGGTTGAGATGGATGGGTTAAACCTCAAAGCATACATTAAATATTATATCGAAATTTGTTGTATGAACTGTGTAATTAGGACGGATATCCTGAATGATTTAACTTTATGTTCATCATGCTTGGATGGGGCATTTAATCGAATTTTAAATCATGTGGAAACATTTGTGGGTCGAAGTTATACTCTTTTAAATGTATTTGGGGTGGAAGAATTTCCTATATGTTAAAATACTATACAAAGAATTGATATGTACTCGTATAAAAAATATCTTAATCCTTTTCCGAATATATAGAAAATTTAGTCCACTTTAACGAGTTTTTTACAACGATTGATTTTAGATCAGACATATTTACTTTATTATTATGATTATGTTTGATGATATAAAATTAGGATTATTTAATAAAAATACGGTCTTAATGAAGATAGAGCCACTATATGATGGGATTATGAACATTTTAATGTTTCTAAAATTTATTCGTAAGCACTAAGCTTCCACCAACATAAAGAATGCATTATGCATGATTTTAGAAGTTTTTGGTGGTTAATCTGTTAAAGATCTTGGGTGTCAGTTTTTAATGTACCCATTTATATTATTTTTCTCTGCGACCAGCATTGACAGTTTGGAATAAATGTTATTAATAAAATGCATCTAAAAGCATCTAAAAGCTTTTCTTCAGTTACCTACTTCCGTTTTACACTTTTTGTAGTGTAACTTCTTTTACGATTTTTTGAATTCATCTGTAATACAATATTACAATATAAAATTCGCTTCAGTTTGGTTTAGGTAATAACTATAGGTAATAAACCATTTAATCAGTTTTATAATTATTTGGTTCATCGATTTATAACAGAGGCTAGTAGTAATCTAAAACACCAAGGCCGTGAGTTATTAAAATAAAGTTTTGGAAAACTTGTTTATCAAGTACGGATACAAAAAAGGATTACAGATGTAACAAAAAAATTCCGTATCATTTTTTCTAAGGCAATAAACAAAAAGAACTAATGTTTAGTAACAGCAAAATGGGTTATAGAATCTCTTCAAATACCTAAAAAAAAAGAAGGCGGAAATTATTCCAGAACTCAATCCGTCATCAACCCACATTCACACACATATACTTACACATTAAAAACAACTAGTTGTGATTTTTGATCACCATCGGGAATCGAATCCGTGATCCTCGGAATGACAGACCAAGCAAGCTATTCACGCTGCCATCAATGGCCAAATATTAAACTTAAGAAGAAGCATAATATCTACGAGTAAAAAAGTATGTTTTAGTGTTTAGTGGCCTGCCGTTCCAAAAAATGACTCAATTTTAAATGCAATAGTTTATAGATTTGGATTTACATTTCCGTTGACAAGTCATCAAAACTGGTTAGCTTGTCTTTCAGTTTTGAGAGCTACAATAATTTTTCTTTTCGAATTTCACATTTACCGTCTACCGAATCAAAGGGGTTTAAGTAGTTGCAATTGTGGCTTATTTCCACTAATGGCTGCGAAATCTCAAGTTGAATTGCTGTTCCTATTTTAGATTTGACTGATAAGTAGCCAGATGTTAAACAGTAAATTCAAATCGATCAACGCTCCATATTTAGAAACTGTTCATGAACCTGATTTCTCTTTTCTAAAAATTCAATTTTACTTCAAACGTGGTTATGGATATTAATCGTGTTTAATAATTGTTTAGTTTATCCTGGTAACTCTGTATTCAAGTTATTAAGTTTGAAGTAATGCATACGACAAATCCTAATACAATCAACCAAGATGATTTAGTAATATTTTCAGTTCAGAATTTTAGAAAAAATTTGGTTTCGCCAAGGTTCATTAGGCGGATCAAATTTTAGTAATTAATTTGTTTGAGTAACCCATATAACGCCAGCATGTAAATTTCTTTCAGTCGAGTCTCTGAACAGCAAAACTGCTTTGAATTGGTTCTATTTTTTACAAATATGAGTGAATTAAACTATAGCTCAAAAGAAACCCAGTTTGATTTGTCGAAATCTGGTAATCTTATCGATTCTTTCCTTGTCATTTTATTTCTGATAACTTTGTTTTGGTCGAGTTTACATATGCGTTTCTTTAAAAGATAGATGTAGCTAGATTTAAAATGCTTCATCACCATTTTTAAATAGTTATAGAACAGCCGTTCTCAAATTTGTGTACGACCGTGTATTCTATCCGGAAAATAATAAATTATGCCACAGAAAATTAATATTTTCATTGTTTTAATTAATAATAACTGTTCACTTTATATATTCACTTTATTTACATTATTAATTGTGATTTGATAGAAAGTCTTTAGTGGCACGGAATGAAGTAGTAAATCGTAGTCACAGTAGTAAATCACAGTATCACATGTTAAATTTTGTAAGCAAGTAAATAAAGATCCTTAGATAAAATCTTTCATAAAGAGGTTGAACATATTTTGAGTTGCTTAGAACGACATCAAATTGATTGAATTTGAATTTTCTCAATGCTACGCTGTACAGCGTCTATCTCTTTGGCTTTTCTCTCCGTACTCAGCATCATTTAGAGTATACTTAGTGGAAACAATCCATATAGTTAATCGAATTAACCGTTTTCATGGACGATTATGACGACCGTAAAATGGATGTAAAGCACAATGAGTTTTGTGAACAGAAGCGTCACTCTGGCGTGAGTCTATTCATTATAATCAAATCAAATTATTGACAACGAAAATGTTATCCTCGTTGGCAAAGAAAGTAGCGTGCTCGGGGGTCTCGAGTTCGATCCCTGGTGGTTGGTAACCGAAAAATGACGATTGGGTGTTTTATGTGTATGTGACTGGTTGTTGGTTTGAATGATGAGCCCTAGTGGCATTGAGGGCTGGAAGACTTTTCCTTCTTATTAAACAAAACATGTTGCCTTAAACTTATAAACTTCTTTAGGTAGCAATTTTATTAAATAAACAATGGTTATTACTATTTTGATCTTCAATTATACTCTTATTAAGCATTATATATACTGTTCTCGTGTTTTGGCTAACATTTTTAATCACAACTTAGCTTTAATTCTTATTGGTAAACGAGATTTTGGTGAACCTAAAACATGAACCTCCTTGTAACGACCAATCGAGCTAAACTGCATCTTCTTTACCACTTGCTCAACACAATTGTTTCCCAATTACATCGATAAAAGTCAATAACAATTATTTTTTATTTTTCAATAAAACCATTAAAGTGTATTTACAATTAAAAAGCAAAATTAATAATAATAATATAAAAAAAATAGAAAATGTCAATTGTTCAATAAATTAGAATATTAATATTCTAAAAAATATGAATTGGAAAATTTCATTTATTCGCATACGATGACGAGTTCGAGGTCTGGAAGTCGTATAAACCCATCAAATTTATTGCGTTACAAATATTTTCTGAAGGATAATCTAACAAAAAATATTTTCTTTATGTAAATTCAATTTCAAATAAGAATAATAAGACTTTGTTACGAGTTTTATGAATTTATGTTTTTCCATATCATTGAAAAAATAATTAAAAAAAAGCCCATGGGGGACAATTCAATAACGCGCTCGTGTTTTAACTTGAATTCGAATCGGGGTTTGTACTAGCTTTTATGGTAAAAATAACACAATACAGTTCTGATGACCAATTTTTTTTGTACTACTTCTTATGGATGTTAATGTTCACTAATCAACCTTCAGATTTTTTTCAACGAAGGTTGACTTATGATTATTATGACACAGTGTGTAAGTGTGAGTTTCGGTATCTTTAAATTGAATGCAATATTTTTTATGCAATTATAGTAATTTCTTGAGTACATAAAATATTAATAAATTAACTGTAGTTAGAGAATTCAGTTTTTTCCACATAAATTACTTAATTAAGTACAAAGTATATAAATATAAAAAATTTTGTCTCTCATGTTACTTTAAAGAAAATCAAATGACCTTATTTTGTGATAATTATTAAGCTTTTAACTATCTTTAAAATGTTGTTGCTGTACTGTCGTTATATCGTTAATGTTGCACTATACTGAAATTATTTAAGCGTCATTACTATGTAGTTTGGTTTGTTTTTTGTTAAGTTTGTCCTACTTTATATACTTGAGAGCATAGAGTAATTACATCTTAAAAATAAAATATTTTACTTCATATATATATACGAGCATATGTATTCTACTATGTACCTATGTAGAAAGAAAAAGCTTTTATTATTATTATTTTTGAGCTTTTCGTAATGGTAGTTGGATTAAAATAAAATTTACGTATGAATTATTGGTATAGTATGTGAATATAAATAGGATAGTTTTATATACTAGGTATATGGGTTTATGGAATTTTGAATGATCCATAATTAAATGCTTTTATGTACATATATACATTTATACGTATACCTTTATTTTACAATTTTGCGTATATTATGTTTGTCCAAATTAATAGGTTTCATAGGTTTGAATTAAAGTAAATAACGAATTATTAAAGTATTAATAAAATTTTAAATCGATTGAAAAAAATTTATTAAGATTGGGAGGAAAAACATTTCTAGCTTCATACCAATGTATTATTGAGAAATGGATTACACTAGAATTATTATTGATATAAAACATTTAAAAACTAATATAAACTTTCGGACGCTTGTTTAAGTGCTTGTAGGTGAACTGTCTTGAATTTTGTACTTTTTGTATTTTAAAGTAAAATTTCAATATAAATTCACTCGCCCCATGTTACATATTAAGAGTATTCGTCAACTGAACTGTGCTTTGTTGCGGATTACTTTGTATTGTAGCCTTGGTGTTTTTATGCCACCAGCAGCTTGCTTTTATGTATAACAGCTTGAAGTTGGTAACACTTCGAGTATTGATACATGTATATGAAGTAAGTCTAGTTTGTTAAATTAGTTGCTTTCAAATCGACCAACCGCTAGTACCCGTTAGTGAACCGCTATTAATTCGTTGTGTGTTTTTGCTAATTTATCTACTTGCAACTGCTCTTGCTATTTTTCACGAGTAGCGAAGCGTAGAACCGTTTCGCTTTTTCGTTCAAAAATATTTTTTTTTATTTTTATTTAAAATAAAAATAATTTTATTTCCTTAGTAGCAACAGTTTTGACTAACAAAAATGTTTTGATAAAGATTTTTGACAATTTTTATGCATACATAATAAAATATAGGTTATGTTTTACACATATAGGCTATATTTTACTCATATTTATAAAGTTTTAGCGTTCCAATCGACCATAGCAAAGACACGCAACGAACTCGCCTCATACGTGTAGTTGCCACCATTGAAATATATATATGCCACGAAAAAGCTGAGAAGGTACCGGATCCTTTAAAGAAACCACGCGAAACGCGCTCACTGCTGAATTGTACTACTAAGACCTTAGTATTTCACCATTCTTCTGTCTACAAATTAGTTTAGTTTTTATCCTAGCAAGGACTGCTTTATTTCTCCTTACTATTGTAAACTGAGTTTGCGTTTCACTATGCGCTATTTTGCTTAAGAACAACTAGCAAGACGACACTCCTCATCAACCCAATCATCATCCCAATCTCTCATGGCCTGAGAGTGTGCTGGTTGATATCGGCAACCAAAGTTTCCAATACTTCTCAACAGGTGTTCACTTCATCAGACTGGTAATTACATCGCAAAATGTGATCAAGATCTTGATATTTTCGTTGTGTTTCTACATTTATCAGACCTACACAGAATCACGTTGTATATTCTCCTGTTTTTCCTGACTAGTACATGTGATAAACCCGACACCCGCCAAGGTTTTTAAGCTTGCTTGTTCCATATGCCGATCCTTAATCTAGTGTCCAGGTACTTAAGCGGAGATTCGTTTTTTGTGTTGGCGGTATCCGATTTGGCTTGTTTGATATTTTACAGATGCGGGGTGTAGCGATCCAACCGAATTAAGTCACCTCCTATGAAAAACTTTGGATACTGTGATGATATTCTATAAGTCTTATGTTCCTAAGTACCAACGTTGCATATATTAATCCAACCATTAAATATAAATAACGATAATCTTTGATTTGACACATCGGTTACTCAAGTGCATATCAATCAGTGCTTACTTAATAAATCAAAAAAATAAAACCGTCAATACGGTAATTAAACCCCATGGTAAGACCTCCCATAACTCAGGGTTATACTATGTATTAACATATTTATAAGACATTTGAGATAAATGACAAAATATAAATTTATTAGCAAAAATATACAAAAAAACTGACAACTAATAAATTTCATTTTCCAAATTAATTCGAAATAAAATAAGTTTTCAAAAAGTATTTAGTACAAAAAAAATAAGATACCACAACATAACAGCAACAACAAAATATAAAATAATCATAAAAATTTAGTTCCATGCAAATTGTCTTATGAAAATTGGGAAATGGTACAAAAAAAAATTCGGCATTCAATATCGTTTATCAATATAGTATGTAATACATATACATATACGTAATACAATAGAATTGAATGATAAAATTCTCGATAAAAAAAATTCACATATCGGAAATAAGATGCGTGTCTTGGAACTTAATGATTTTTTTCGTTCGTCTTATGCTCAAAATAGAATTTTATGTATTTGTGATAAAAATCAAATCAGTGTGATGCGAATTGAATTTAAATGTAATAAAATGAAATAAAAAAAGTATAAATTCTTACTTCAATATCTTGGTATATTATATCCAATATCCATCCATATGTACAATTTATCCATTTTTTTACTAGAACGTACTCGTAATACAAGAATTTTGAAGAAAAATACGTCATGGTACATTGGAATAGAGGTAAGAATCGTTTTTGGATTAATTTATGGTAGCTCATAAATAGCCGCTTTATGTATTATGTTATACACGTGATAAAATTAAAGTTCAATTTACCGAACAAAAAAATATTTACGATAGACATTTACGAGTACTTGCCCGATCGATTCTTTCAACTATTGTATGTAGTTTTCAAGTATAAAATTTTAGTAATTTATAATATAAAAAACGGATGATGTGTAAGAAGACAATAGCTTTTCGTTTCCTGCTTGTGCTTCTTGCATTTAAGTATACTTATATGCATGAATATTTACGAGTTGGTATATAATAATCGTTTTTATTTTTATATTAAATTTTAACTTCCTCTCATATTCAATCGTTAATTTATAATTAGAAATTTTCTGTCAGTATCAAACACACGTTTTAAAAAATGACATACATTCTCTTTAATTACAATCAATTAATCTAATTAGCTATATATAATATAGATTGACGTTTATTAATTTTTTTTGTTTACCCATATTTTTAAATGGTGTTTACCTGAAAAGAGAAAAAAAAAGGATGATTAGAACTTTGAATAAGCAAATAGAAATTAAACAATTGTTGTATGAAATGTGGAAATACTGCAAAGTAGTTTATGTCCAATCAGTTTCTGTTCGTAAGTGAAACTTCGTAGTTATCATGGATTTACCCCTGCATATAATTACAACTGACAGTCCTTGGTGACTGGACAGGTTGTGGTAGCATATTCCGGCTTTTTCAAATGCCATATCAAGCGTTAAATGTCGAAGGTTTAGTTAATATGCATTAGTTTGATGATTCGTTAGTCTCTTTAGCTAATGGATCTCTTGTTTGAAAAACTGAATAGTTTCAATAATGTTACTTTATAGGTCTATATTTTGCAACAATGTTTCAGTAATACCACTAAGTATTTAAGATTTTGTAAATAACGCTTATGTACGGTTGCATTTTCAATGTTGGGTTTATCTGCATAAATGATGTTTACAACATATTTTTGCTTATTCATACATTTGATTAAATATTAAACCTTTCAATCCTTGTGGAATTTCAAGATCTAATTGTTAAGGTCAAATAGACAACTTGTAGTATAACAAGGGCAGTGGTTCAATAATGAATGCTTTAAATTTAGTAGGCAGCTTCAGTGTCTTGATAGAAACATTCAATCCACCCGCAATAATGTAAGAATCTATATTTGTCGAGCATATGCGGAATCAACATATTTATATGCGTTGCCATCTGCGCAGTGGATTGCTCCATGCCAATCTGTAGAGGCTGGACTGTGGTGTGCACTGTTTTTTCTAATTCCAAGGGTCATAGTTGTGTTATAATTCATATTTATACACATACTTCATTCTTAATAGTTGAATATACTTCAATATTCAATTAAGAACTAAATTTGGTTAACAAATATAGATTTTAAAGTACTACTATAAACCGATGATAACAATCGGTTTTACCATATTCTTTTTTTATTTTTACTGTGGCTATTTGTCATCTTGACAACTGTTACACAACAACATATTTGATTTTAGTGTTATAGTAAAATATAAGCATGGGCCAAGCGTTCTAAGCTACATATATTATGAATAAGACTATAATTATTTCCTTTATAGTGATAAAAAAAAACATAAGGGTTTTTAATGTTTAAACGATGAAAAGTTTCACTAGGCATCAAATTTGTATTTATATTGTTTTACAAGGATAACTGTCAAAGTTAACAGACGTAATTGTGTAATAAAAAGCTTTCACTAATTATAATTAAATATAAATTGAATGGTTTCTTTAACAATTATGCATTCTGGGTACGTCCATATTGCACTCGGATGATTATAATACTCGCCTTAAGGTCGAATTCTAACCTTTATGCTTGCGTGTAATAGACCCTAAAATATATGCATTATCGTTAGCTAAACTAAGACAATTCGATTTCGATAGTTCCGTTTTTTCGAATATTTGAAGCACATTCTTATACTTTTATTCAAAATATACTATTTAAAGTATGGTTCATACGATCGGATTAATCGTAGGAATTAAAATCCTTCCTCAAACTCCAATAAAATTACACAAAATGATAATAAGCCCCGCGCCTTTGCGTTAAAAGTATTCAACTGTGAGCAAAACATCAGTAGGTTTACCAACTTTAAAAAACAAAATTTTAGCAAATTTTATGCTTATTAAACCATATATGTTTTTGCTTAATTTTTCGAAATTAATTGTTTATTAATTAATTTTTCGAAATTTGTTTCTTATCGGTTGGTTTTAAAATTTGTTTTTCTTGTGTGGTGACGTTAACTATTGTTCGAATACGTAATAGTTGGATATTTGTGGTTTTGTCATATTATTTTTAAGAAGCTATAAGTAGACATTTAGTATCTTTATATAAATATAAGTTATGTTTAGAAATTGTTCGGTTAGAAATGAATGTGGGTACAAAATTTATAGAAAAAGTGAGAAAACCTGGAAGGGAAATGATGTATGAATTGGGTCACGTCCAGTATAAAACACAAATTTAAAAAAAGTTATTTGGGGTGAAATAAGTGAAAATCTCGGAGGTACGACCACGAATGTGTGAAGCAATGGAAGTTAATCCGCGCTTAAATGAGAACTAATAAACACCGCTAAGTGACAGTGCTGGACGAACCAACGTCAAATACGAATGGTGGACTCGATTCCTGGACTATAACGAAATTTGATAATTATCAAAATAAAAATAATAGCTACCCACAATAAATCAGAATATTAAATAAAGGTTAATTTTAGTTTAACCATAGCCAATCACAAATTGAAATTTAAAATAAAAATTTGAAGCACAAATTTTGGAGCACAAATTGTTGTGACTAAAAATTGTGATGACTTAAAATTAAAGGTAGGATTTAAATCCAAAGATTGAAACCGACCGTATGAACCAGACCGTATGAGTATTTCTAGAAATGTGTAAGAAATTACCGTTTTAAGTAAAGTTTTTATTTGTTTGTGTGTGAAGTTTAAAACAGAAGCTGTAAGAACAAGGGCGTCAATGGCAAGTGATGTCATGTGTCAATTTTGTTGCTAAAATAATTTTAGAGACTATTTCTATTTGCATGTGATTAACGTTGACAAAATCTTTTTGTTTTTTTCTCTTGGTATTGAAAAACAAGCAACAAAATCACTCCTAATTCTTGTCATGTTCGGTTTTTGCTTTCGGAGAAACCCGTAAAAAACTGAGAATTTGTATGGAGATTCTCATAAATATTAAGGGAATGAATATTGAAGCAAAGTAAATTCACATCCACTTTTTGGTTAGATATTTTTTTTGTGCGTTTTAATAATATTTAATCATATATTTAATTATTTTTCAATATATAAATTAGTAAAAGCTTGCTTGTGATTCATAAAAGTGTAATTAATAATTAGTTATAGACTCATGTTAATCATAAATATAATTGATTTTTCAATCGTGTTGATGACAAATAATAAGTTTTTTTGTACATATTTTTATCATCATGCACTAACGTCCCTGTTATATTAACTACTGTGATATCACGTCGTTTTATTCGTCGACGATCCTCATAGAGACTCTTGTTCTGTTTTGAGCTTACGTCGTAGTAAAAAAGGATATATTAAAGCCTCATTCACTTCGCGCTCTTACCAGCTAATATCTTAACAGCTGAGAAAATATGGTTTTTACGCTTGGTATCATAATATTGGTGTTTTCACTTGGTTTCATTCCTCGTTTTTTCCATTATAAACAAAACTGGATTTGTAGGATGCAATGATTTTGCTCCTTTTTTGAATCCAAATTTTTTTGGATTCAATACGTTAGTTAGATAACCACACAAACCACAGCAAATATGTCAATATAATTTTACGTTGGCAACTTATCGATATACATACATCAACAACTTCATCAATCATACCATCTATACCAATTCTACTATCTACACTATTGTAATTCTACTATCTACACTAAAAAATTAAGTTCAAACAATCCACCGACTAGATTCTTACGCAACAAATGTTCCTACCTACCAAAAACTATCTAAAGGTAGATAGGATAGAACTACTGTACATATAGGGCGATCTACAATAAAATGTATAATTTTTTAATAAAAACAATTAATAAGAAGATTAATTCCAATTTAATTTTATTTAAATTTATTTATTATTTTATAATCACAAATTAAATGAATTATATTCTTGACTGAATTAATAGAAACTATATAGTATATATTTTTAAAATATTTATTAGTCAATTCGGGCAGATTCTTTTGACTAGCCAATTTTGGCTAGGATCGTTAACTTTCATGCTACGTTTCTTCGTTATTAATTGTGTTAATGTTTCCCTTTTAGCCACAGTTTATCTTATTTAGACCATTACGTTATGTAATATAAAACAAACATTAATTTTATGATGGACTATTGTTGAATCATACGATCTTAATTTTAAAATTTTGAAAACGCAATAGTATATTAAAAAGAATTGTTTAAAATAAGGTTTTAAATAAGTACACAATCGAAATTTAATGTCATATCATTTGTAATAAAATATAAATAAACATATTGACAAAACCCCCGCAGGCCAAACATCAAGCCGTTCTATTCACCAGCAAAAATTCCAAGTCATCTGATTTTCACATCTTTCATAAGTTTCCATAAATACACAAAACCGTAATGAGTTTCTGTATTTTCCATTGTACTAAATATACATTTCGTTGTTCGATCCCTTAGGACATAACATGACGAATGGAAATGAGTCTTAAATATTTTTTTATTTGTTTCAAGTCATTCAAGAGGCTAAGCCCGAAAATTAGAAAGAAAATAAATTAATCAAATCCACAAGGCCGCATATCCGACGTATCATATATTGATTGATAATTAATTTGTTTGTTTTTCCGAAAGTTTTTGTTTCCTTTACATTTTCCATTCATATAACTAATGGTCAGTATGGTGGTCGATAATTAATGATGAAACATTACGTAGTTACGTGATTCATACACTCTTCATATAATAATTCTGAATAAACCGAAAGCACAATGTAAAAAAAAAACGCAAATAAGTACTTTATGTATATACATATCTACATCGTGACTAATGAAAATATGTTTATTCTACTGCGAACGAATTTTATGTACAGTATAATAAGTCTCAAATCATCTCGAAAGATATTTATATACCTACTCCAGTACCCTAATAATAATTATGTTGGCTATTAACTCATTATTCCTACGAAATGTTAAACATCGTCATTCTAAAGAAGCATACAAAAATACATATTTTAATAAATCGCTTGTTTCAACTACTTGAATTGAAATATTTGATTCACGCGAATAGGTATAACGGGTTTTTGTATATTTTGAGATTCCTTTCTAAATTAATTACTAAATCAACCTTCAAATTAACGTGATTTAATCGCACAATAAATTTGGTAAGATGATTTGTTGTCTATGTATTAGTGCTCATGTGTTTTGTGTCTAATGTAAATGACTTGGCGATTTTGTCTTATATATGTACGGTATATAGTTGGTTAATTTTACTTTTATTCGTTGATTCCATCACGATAATTGATTTGAATTGAATTTGAAAAGGAAATAGTTAGCAAATTTTTGAATTACTGATATAACAACTATGTATTGTACTCGACATACATATATACGAGACTGTATAAAGATTTCATATAGAAAACTTTAGAATTAAGATTTTGATTTAATGAAATTGGGTGGAACTAAAAATAAATTTCATAGATCATACAGTACTTAGTAATATACAACTATTTATCTGTATTTGTTAGTATATGACCGATTTAATATGGTTGAATAAAATATGGAGTTTTCGATAGTTTTCATTCGGTTTAAGCAATTTGTACTTATCTCGGTAATGAAATAACATTATGCTGTTTAAGCAACGTAGTTGGAAACATAAGGTATCGGATTTGTGTTTGAGTAGAAGCGGGATTTTCACCTTCTGATTACGATCGACAATCTTAGCATATACATTTATGGCTTCCTGTTGTAGTATAAAATATATTAACACTCATAACAATCATATATCCATCTATAAAACACGTGTCAGTAGAATGGAATTTTATACATTGTATAAATAATCGTGGGGTTTAAATTCAAGAAATGCTATTTGGATAAAATGTAATAACATTACCAACAGCTCTGGCAAAAACCACGATATGGCGCAAGTTTTTTATCTGTTGCAAATGTATTAAAAGGCAGGAAACAACACATTAATGGGACCCCATTTTTTATAAATAAGAAGCGATTTTGTATTTTGGAGATTATTTTTGAGTATATTGCTACAATTTCTAATCAAATTGCAGCATTTAAGTATGATTTTATTTATTTCATTTTATGAACCTGCTGAAGCTAATTTAGTATATGTTTTAGTCCTTTATTTCGTTAACAACCGCTTTGATTTGGGCATTAGTATATTGGATTATAGAATCACTACAGATTGATTAATCTCACTTTACTTATTATATATTCGCTCAGGCTATATACCATATGTAGGCTAACATTATTATTTTCGTTCAAATACGTATTTGAATATATTTAAACTTTTTATTAGATAAAATTGAATTTTTATTCTGCGATACGCAAAAATCACGATAAGTCGTTAATTGAAGTATAATTCTTAGTTTATATATACAATAGCATTTTTCTTTTTGTTAATTCGTCAAATGAACGTGAATTTTGAGTGGTATAGAATATTGATGCTATTTCTGACAGATCTGACCCCCACAATCATACGGATTCGTGATTGCATTTTGTAACACACAAATACTATAGTCCTAATTGTGTAATTATTACCGAAAAACACATGGGACTATCTTGATGGGCATTCTGACGCGGCTTTCTTACCTGACTAATCACATCGTCAAAGGAGTTGACAAATAAACTGTGAACACTTCTTGCGCTCCTGCTCTGCATAATCTTCCTATATACTGCACTGTTATGGATAACAATTTCTATTTGATGACCAACTCACGACCTTGACGATATCAAATATCTTTATTAGAAGATAAAAAAAAATTGGGAGGATATGTCTTAGAAGAAATGTCACAATACGCCAATCGAGTGACGGAAAAAACGATCCTCAAAACGCAATGAAATATAAAACTAAAAATAAGATTTACAAATAAGTTACATACCGGGTGTTTCTTTTAAACTGAGACGATCAAATATCTCGGAAAATAGCCACTCTAAGGAAAAAATGTCCATAATAAAAATTTAATCATACCGTGGGGAAAATACTTTAGTGCAAAAAAATAGTCCCCCACCCCCCGCTTTGTAGGTGGGGCGGGGGTTACTTCTAAACTAAGATAGGAAGCCATATTTTTTATTTCAGATGCGGATTCTACGACTAAAAGTACGTATAATTTGAATGAAATATTTTGTTCGGTTCATGATAGATGGCGTTGTAATCGACGAAATTCAATTTTTTCAATTTCTTCCTCTTAGAACACATGCATTCGATTCTGCAATACGTTTGAAATAAAAAAACATCACGTTTTTAATTGGAAATACTCGAAATTCGTCATCAAAACAATTTATTAATGTAAATGGCAGGTGAATAAAATAATTTTAGCTTAAAATAAGCGTTCAAAATGATGACCTGCGACTTCAATGCACTTATTAATACGCATTTCAAATGATTGTACACAACTGAGAAGTGTGTTTCACCTCACGCATTTCTGATTCGCTCAAGTATGTTCTCATGTGTTGTTGGTTCTTGTTTGTCAACTTTGTCTTTGAGAAAGCCCCACAAACAGAAATCTGGCACAGTAAGATCTGATGATCAAACGGGCCAATTTATTGGACCAGCGCTACCGATCCAGCGACCATTGAAATCACGATCAAGTATTTCACGTGCCACCACCGAATAGTGTGCAGGACAACCATCATGTTGAAACCACATGTTCCGTCTCACTTCTAAGCTCAAATTTTCAAGTAATATTGGCAAGTTTATTTTCCAAAAAGTTTCGGTACATTAGACCATTCAAGTTGCCTTCAATAATGTGGGGGCCTATGAGTTTGTTGCCAATTATTCCACATCACACGTTGAAAGTCCAAGGACGCTGATGTTCAACTTGATGGAGCCAGTGCGGATTTGTAATACTCCAATAATGCATGTTATGTCGATTAACCGTTCCATGGTTTGTAAAAGACGATTCGTCAGAGAACATTACGCAACGAAAAAAATTGGGGCTTTGTTGAATTTGTTCACGTAAAGACACATGATATGGATGATACTTGTGCCGTTTTAAAATTCTCCAAACATTGGTGAGGGACAATCCGGAATCGTGAACTATTTCTCGTGTACTAACATAGAGATTATGAGCCACTGCTGCCAATACAGCAATTTCATTAATTTCTCCAGTGACTGTTGCTCTACGGGTCCTCTTTATCGGTTGAACATTTCCATCAGTAATAAATTGTTTGATAGTACAGCCAAATGAAGCACGCGGACGAATCATATCCGGAAAACGTTGAGCGTAAATAGCAACAGCATTTTCAATATTTCTGCCAGCTTTTCCATAAACCAGAACCATTTCAATTTTCTCTGCCAGAGTTAAACGCTCCATTCTAAAGTATTTTATCGTTTATTTTGCAATTAAGAAAAACATGAAGATAAGAAATAACACAAACGTTAAATGTGATTTACAAAACCGAATAAATTGTTTTGATGACGAATCTTATTTTAAACGTATTCGAACAAAATATTTCATTCAAATCATACGTATTATACTTTTAGTGGTAAAATCCGTATCTGCAATAAAAAATATGGCTTCCTATCTTAATTTAAAAGTTTCCCTGCCCCGCCTACAAAGCGGGGGGTGGGGGACTATTTTTTTTGCACAAATGTATTTCCCCCGCGGTATGATTAAATTTTGATACTGGAAATTTTTTCCGTAGAGTGGCTATTTTCCGAGATATTTGATCGCCTCAGTTTAAAAGGAACACCCGGTATATACCTAAATATCAAATCACAGAAAAAAGTTCAAAATCACTTACCGTGAGACAGTTCCAAAGAACATACAGTTCACATTCATCAACAGTTCACTTATTATAGCTCTTCTGTGTGATTCGCTGTTTAAGATGGTCTTCTCAAAATAATAAACAGATACCAGATACGACCGACTGTTGTTTATATTTTTAATTTCGTTTGACTATCGAATAACATGCTTCTATAAAAGTTGTTCTATAAAAGTGGTTTGTTCTGTACAAATAATTAAGCCGGCATGATACAACTATCTGTTTCATATATGTAGTTACGTAAAACGAAAGAAATAGGGAAATAGAATCGAACGAGTTAATTAAGTATTGTAAATTAAGTTAGAACTTCGGTAATCATTTCAATGAATTGAACATTACTTAGCAGTCAAATTATTCCAAAACCGAAATATTTAGTTTTAATCGAGCTTGGTTAGCGTCTTAAATCAGAAACTTTGTATTCCAACAATTTATTTTATATATCTATTTACTTATTAAGAATAAACGGTTAAGCTGGAATAAATGAAACATAGATAGAGAAAGGACTAAAGAAATCAAAAATCGGGATGGTATATCGTTCAATGGAGTCGTAGAATAAATGGAATTTCGAAAGCGTCACTCTTTTCTAAGTTTGGTTCAGAAATCTAGATATTCGATGGAAATAATAAGCGGAAGAATGGGACGTGTGAAACTTTATGATCAATTTATTAGCTTTATTTAAGTAAAGGGTGATCCAATAAGAGCTTCCGGAAATATTTTGAAATAAAACACTCCATTATTTGATTCCATTTTCCAGCACTCTTTCGAGCAATTCGGTCAGTATTATTATGTTCGCTTCTAATGCAGAAATTGATTGTGCTTTCAGATACCCCTTTAAAATGTTATCTAACGGCATCAGATCAAAATATCTTGGAGATCAGTTTACGGATCCTTTTCTTGAAATTCTCATTAAAATTATCTTTCAATAAATCAATTGTTTGATCTGTTGTGTGGCACGTTGCGCCATATTGTTGAAACCATAAGTCGGCTTAATTAATGTCTTAGATTTTTGACTATAAAAATTCATTGATCATTGCTCTGTAGTTTGCTATTGACGTATGCCATAAACAAGGTTCAATTTGGAGCTGTTCCAATGCCCATAACCAAATGGATGAAGCAAAGTAAGGTCAATCGGTTTCAATTCTTGAACAAGCTGCATTTTGTAGGCCTTCAAACCAAGATCTCTCTTCAAAGTACGCTACAATTTGCACCATATGAGAGACGCAGAGATTGAAAATGTCGATTTATTGATTGATTGCAGTCTTCATGTACAATTTCAGCTACAGCAGCAATAACCACATTAGATCGAGTTGTAGGCATTCTAGTCGGGTGATGAATATACAAACATGAAAAAGTGGGTCGAAATATATTGATTATTTCGCGAATCGCGTTCAGTTCTAACGATTATGAACGCCTTAAAATGGTCGAATAGCACTAAAACAATGTTTTACTGAATACAGATTTTTGAAATAAATTTCCACAATTTACAAAAGTTGGACAAAAGTTGGATCACTCTTTATCTTCACCAAATTTTTGAGATAAACATTGCATGTAAAAACACATTTTATTGATTTTACCAGTTACTAAGTATAACGAAACCATGTGAAACATAGAAATGGTATAATACTTAATAAGTTAATCAATGATGTAAACACTTTTATTTACAACGATGTTGATAAATGTGTTTCGGTATTCCTAAATAGGTTGGTATTCCTAACTCTCTCAATCGATTCATATGTCAGAAATCTAGAACAATACATGCGCCCTTTATGAGCTATTTTGTATAAATGTCCGACAAAATTATAGCAATAGATTTAATTCTTCTTAGTAATTAACCACAATTGAACGGTATTCTTTTGTGTTTGTGTATAGCGTTTCTGAATACTTGATGGACTTTACTTGAGTGGCCTATTATTTGAGAATATTCAGTTATAGGATAATGTACATGTTGTAAAATGTTCAAACTATTGTGACAACAATGGCATTTATCCCGGAACCTGATAACAGTTCAAGTATTGGGGCCCATTAAAGGACTCCGTTGATTTTGCCACTATATGGTGTTGATTCCTACATATATTGGGCCACACACATCCGATCGTCTCAAATTTACATGTGCCTAACATTTTAGCTTCCATTGTTCGTCAAGATTGTTTTATAATTCCATGCTTGTGTAAAAAGTTATATTGATTTAAAAATTAGTGTAATATCTGAAGAAAAACACCATACGATGATTTTTTACTATAAAAAAGGTAAAACATACCGAAACATTTGTGGAGAGTACGGTGAGAATGCTGTGAGTGGACAAAGATTCCAAGAGTGGTTTGACGCTGCTGAAACGCAATGAAATTGAACCATTTTTTCAGCGAATAATTGCAGGAGATGAAAAGGGGTGAGAGAATATCAACCCTAAGTGCTCATGGTCAAAGGCCTCTACACAAACGACTTGTAAGCTTGGATTGACGGCAAACAAGGTTAAATTATGATGTAATTGTTTTTATTTTTTGCTTAGCTCCTATAAAATTTAGAGCTAATCGCCAGATATTGTTTTTTTTACCAAATTTCGTAATTAAACAATGAAGTTATTGTTGTGATTCTCTTTAAACGACAACCTTTCACCATGCAACTTTAAACATATTTACCAAATTAATCATGTTTTATCATCACCAAACTAACATCGAGTTCTTGTACACATCTGTAACCTGTTGTTTTATTGCAATCAAATGAGAAATCTTCTGAAAGTTTGGTGGAACAGCGATAACTGAAAACATTACTGATAGCCAATACTGAAGGCATCCAGTTTCTTAAGAGCAATTTGCTCCAAAAGATACATGTTATACATTTACAAGTATACACGTAACATAAGTTAGGTTGAATGCAATTAGCCAAATGTAAGCCCCATATACGCAAATTGATTAGGTTATCATGATTGTGCGAAAGAAGTCTCACCGTGGTTTTAACCACAAGTGGGATTGAATAGACATATGTATGTATGATACAACGTTGCGTTGAAAAATTCCTGTTTCAACCCATATTTCATGTCAGTATAGACGATATTAATAAATTATATCTATTGTTGTACCTATAGAAAGTTTTTGATTTTTTTTTATAAATTTGCGTTAATTAAGTATAAATCAATTAATAAATAGTGTGGGAGTTGGAAAAACATGCAAATCAACTTAAAAATTAAAATTAAATTTCAATAAACGAAATAACCTGACATAACCTTACGTTGACCAAAATTTAAATAAAATTAATATAACAACAAATATGTACATATATAGAAATTGCAGTACAGGGCAAACTAATAGCATGTAAACAACCTTTGCACTACCCACGCCTTCTACATTAATAATAATATCATTATTTGTCGATTTCTTTTTATATCAAAAATACAATTATATTGGGAATTTCGAAAAATCGTGTTTAAACTACAAATTTTGAATTCTTATTTATTTGTTCAATTAGCACTCTCGGCTCGACCATATCATAATTCGTAAAAATATCATTTTAAATATTTTATAATTTCGTTTTAAGATTTTCTTAAGTTTTTGAGTAGACCAAAACATAAAAATGATATTAAAAGTTTTTTATTAATACCAAACCGGAAATATTCCAAAAATTATTTGTTTTAATAATACATGCTTGAGACAGGCGAACGCAAAAACAACTGCAAAAAATATTTAATAAAGGTTAACGTAATAATAAACTTTAAGAAGAAATTATATTTTGCCTGAAAATGAGAAAAAAAAATCTTTTTGTTATAAAATTTAATTCAGATTTTTTTTGAGGCTTTATGATTAATTTGGATCATTAATTATATTTGTTCTTTTGTTTTTTAAATTTTATTTTTTCATGAGCTTAAGTTATTTAATTTTTTTTAAAAATATTTTCATGACTAATTTTTGTGTTTACCCCTTTTGAATATTAAAACAAAAAAGCTTAAGACACGATGATAAAATTAAACTTAAAAAGCTTTCATGTAATCATTTACATTGTGTTTTGTAGGGAGAGAGTCTAAAAATAAAGGATTCAATTATTTTGCAAGTTGTCGCACGCGAAATTTTTTGGTAAAATGTGATTAATGATAAAAAATCAAATGAAAATGAAAGATTTGTATTGTATGTATATTTTGGCAATGTCAACGGGCCTACAAAATGTTTTAATTAGTATAATAGCGACATCCTTAATGTGTGAATTTATATTGGGGATCCCAATATAAATTCACACATTAAGGATGTCGCTAAACTGTCGGTTTAAAACAAAAACTGAAATTAAGTATTTGGAGGAGTATATTTTTAATAACTCAAAGATGATTTGTATAATTTCTAGTATGTAAGTACGAAATAATATATAATTGCAATATATACGATATTAAACTAATTTACTATAGGTGTTCGTGAGCATAGTAGTACCGTGCTTGACACAAGAATAAATAAAACACTGAATGAGAATGTAAACAAATTAAATCAGAAATGGAATTTCCGGAATTTTTATTTGATCATTCATAATGAAAAGGTGTTTCGTATCTTATCCCAACGCAGGTAATTATATGTACTGAGACAAGATCAGTTTATGTTTTAAAAACAGTTTTGTCGCGAAGTTGGTATTTCCTGATTGTACATTAGAATATGTGTATTAAGTTTGGAAATATATTGTTCGTAGATCAAATGAAATAAGAAATTACCTAGAATAAATTTACAAAATAAGAAACATTGGAGCACAATGTCTAATCAAATGAGTTCGTTAGTGTTGGTATGGACATAAATTAAATCGAACAAAACTTTATCGAAGTTGCTTCAAATTTATGTACTAAATGTACCAAATATACCAAATGTACATGTCCTAATAAAAGTTAATTTTTCTATACAATCTAACATATCTATATATAAACTCTATTAGCTTTAACAAAAACAATAATTAAAGCGATATGTCATTATAAAAATACAACAAAAACTAAACTAGGGCTTGATAATACCAATAATCATTGAAAAACTAGCACACATCAGGACAAACTTTAATTACCGTATCAAGAAAGACTCACCGACCTGCGGCAATTGGAGCGAGAGGGTTTGAATCCCGATAGGGGCAGGATGCAAAAGAGATTTTTCATCATCTGATTGCGATCGGTGATCTGAATGAACACATCTGTGACCCCCGGTTATTGTTTAGAATTCATATAGCCGTACGCGATCTAGCTATGTAATGGCGAAAAGTAGGGCGTAATAAGCGAACCGCGAAAGAGTTGGGAGACCCTTGAGCTCCAAAACAGATTGCAAAGATAAAAACAGTCAGGAAGAGAGTCTAGTCTATCATCATTGATCTGTATACATCAATATCCAAGATAAGTATGAGTGGAATATATAACAAAACTAAATTGTAAGTCAATGTATAACAAACTCATCAGAAATTGTATGTTTTGTAGCAATTTAAACTGTATTCTGTGTTCCCGAGAGTAGCTAAACTACAATTATTGCGAACCAGCACATTACTGTTTATAAAGACGGTGCCGAAATGGCGAGAAATTATATGTTAGCAGAATGCAAAATAAGATTATCGTGTTATCGTATAAATGGCGCAGAACTGGACCTATGCAATGTGTGGACCTATGTAATGTGCAGTAGGAAAATATCAGTACTTTCTGTATTTGACTGACTCGTAAAGTATAGGATGTTTTTTTCTACGTTTAGTTTTATGTTAACAAGGTTAGGAGTGGTTCGACCCCAAAACAGATAGATTTGACAAAAGAAAGAATATCGTGATATGAACATATTGTTTACCTCCTTGAAGAGATCTAATATAAGAATTTGACCTGGCTTAACTATAGTCGGATTAGACGGGATATAACCTCAGACCGAACTTATCGAAGATTTTCTAAATTTCATGAACAGTTAAGTCTACGATGCTATAGAGTGATGGCCTCTGACTATAGTTGGTAACTAGACTTCATGAGTGGTGGAAAAACGTACGAATAAGATCACTTCTCGAGAGAATCTTTTTTCAATAAATCCTTTTTTGAAATATTCAGTCTCCCACTTCTACGGAGTCAATTCAATTTTCATAATATTGCTCTAACTCTTTCTAATCTGCAGATTTAGATTCTAACACCCCGTAATGTCACAGGTCTCAATGGAACACCTGATGAAAGCATGCGGAAAAAACGAAAATATATGGGCACTAGATTTATTCCCAATCTGGGCTAATTTAGGAAAAAATTTTGACTCTTTGTTTTTTGTTTAAGAGAAAATTCTCTCCTTAAACAGTGGTGAAAACTTAAAGAAAGACCACCACAGGAAACGTTCTCTTACCACCCTCTGCATGATAGTCAAAATTGGCAAGATATAGTATTGAAAATGTAAGTTTCAACGAAGTGTCATAAATCGAACACCGAATCAATATGGTTACCGCAAACCATACTCCTCTGTTTGATGCTATTAAAGAAGTCATACACAGAGCTACTGGACGTATTAATCTCGAGTAAGTAGGAGTAATTTGGCTAATTAACTATCGGTTAATTACTTTCAAACAAAAAATGAACGCAAAGTTACTACATGTGCAATTACAATGAAAACCGCTAATTTTAATTAAATACCTGGTTTAAGCACACTTCTGTTTGTTCACTTTTTACAAGTGATTCTATACTAGATAACACTAGCAATAACAAATATAGTTGAACCTCACGTTTATATATATATATATATATATATATATATATATATATATATATATATATATATATATACATATCTTATTATTTTGTCAAAATACTTGTAGACATTAATAGCTTTTGATAAACATGGCCAATTAACCTAACACCTCTATCTTATAATAAATTTCGTACTTAAACATTAAACAATCAACATGCCATAGTAATGCTCGCATATTTAATTCCACCATCGATTCCATGCTGTGTTGCGTTATGTGAAGTCTTCGAATGAATTTGAAATTAAAAAATTAAGAATCAAATTTCAATTATGTGCAAAAATAATCATTTCCGTTTTTCACTGTTCAATCTTTTATTTTGTGAAGTTACAAACAATTAAGTCTCCACTTTGAAAGCAATAGTCATGAACCGTTCAAATACACACATACATACACATACAATGCCTAAACAACATTTTTCTGTTTATTGTTTTGTTTTATTCTACGTAAGACTATTTTAATTTACTTTGGACTTTAAGAACTTGGAATTCTATATACCCGTACTGGTGTGTATTGTTCTTTTCTTACCATATGTAAGTTTATATTGTGAATTATTGTATATGGAGTGTAGAGTACGTGACGTAATTACTAATTTATAGAATTTTATTTATAGTTTTATGATAATTTTTAATTTTTCTTTTAATTAACCCTACGCTGGGCATATTCTCTATTATTAACTTCTACGCTTGTATAATACGATGTCATTGTTCCTTTATATCAAGCATGACGTGCTGTCTGTTGTACAAAGTCATCAACCTTTTAAATAAGCCAACACTAAAACACTTAAACGAGGTACTTTGACAGGTGCAAACAATAAAGTTAGACAATAAAATCAATTTGAATCAATATTTGAAACGAATTATGTTACAAAGATATGTGGTTTATCACACTTTGATCCTAACAATAAAACTGCAATTTCAACGCTTCTAATTTGTATATTTCTATTTGTTGCTCATAAATAGATAATAATAAATAATTATTTATTATTAAACATTCGGTCCGCCATTCTAATAATCTTGTAATGTGAAAATTATTTTTATGTATATACCATATGCATAATGAAATCGATACGGAAGGAGCAGTCATGTATGCAACACGTAAGAGGTGATGATGAAACTTGTGTACGCTTTCGTGTACGAATTGACCAATGAATAGAATAATTACATGGTAACAAAAACAAAATCGATCAGATTTCGAATATCTCATTATTTCAGCATCGAGAGATGTTAGATTGAAATACCTTAGTTTTGCTAAATATCTTTATTATACACCTTTGGGAATTAATTATGACTCAATCCCGTATAAATAGTTATTTTATTTTCGGGTATATATGGGCATTACGTGATCATATTGAATATAAGCTAAATGAATTTATTTTCAAATTCACTTTGTATTAACACACATTTGGCATACAAATTTGAACGAGAGAAGGTGGTCCCCACACTCAAGCCAATTGATCAAATTACAAAGTACACACATATATGTTTTATTGTATTGAATGCTTGTCGCAATAGTTGTTCAAAAATGGAATTTAATAATTACTATAATAGCAAATCTTAAATGGCATAAAAGATATATGTATAACATTTTATGTATACTGGTATGTATGCAATAAATAAGATAATAATATAATTTATTTGAAATTGCCGCGATAAAGCCTGTATCAACACATTGTCTTTAAGATATGTGTATATGTACAAATTCTTGGTACGTGTTTGATTTTATAGAATTCTTAATCTTGTCATAAGATTTTAATTTAATAAATAATATTTAATTTGCTACAAAGTTTATCAACTTGTATAGTTGCACTTGCCTAGCATGTCTATATTTATCATTGGTTACATTCATAAGACATTGAACATCAAATAAATTATCGAGGTATGTTACAATAAAATAATCGTACTTACAAATTGTAAATTTTCTATTTATTTATAGAACTATAATATTCAAAAATTAAAACAATTATTTAAAAATTTTAATAATTACCGACCAAATGACACAGTGTTTAAAAAGCTGCGGTAATTGGAGCGGGAGGTACGTGATTTTAATCCCGATAGGGGCAGCATGTAAAAGGAGGGTTTCCTCATATGATTACAAACTGTGATGTGAATAAACACATCTATGACCCCCTGTTGGAGTGCAGAATTCATGAGTTAACCCATCTTCCATATCAGTACTATAGGCTGGCATGGAGCTATGTAATGTGCAGATGGTTCTACGTAAATCGGACCAATGGCCCGTCCTTGATTTGGGTATGTAATGGCGTAAAGTAGGACGTATATAATCAAACCACGAAAGAGTTATGCGAGCATTGAACCCCAAAACAGATTGCAAAGATAGAACAGACGGACAAATTTAAAAATTTTAACTCAAATTTAATCATAAACGTGGTCTAATCGAACGGTGGGAGTGAAACGGCCTTACATCATCGTTAAAAGAAATAAGTCATTTTATATGAAAATAAATTTTAAAATGACAAATTTAATCAATCTAAAAATATAATAACCTTAATAATAAGCATTAAATGTTGAATCAATGCTGTCAAACCAGGTATAAGGTAAACATAACACTGTTAACATAATTGTTACTTAGTATTCGTATCCTCTCGATTTTTTATCATCACTAGTAATGTGATCCGAATACACTTTCAAAGTATCTGAATTTTACGTAAAACGAATTTGTTAATTAGCTTACTAATCTCCATAATTAATCATTGTTAAATTAAGGGAAAGTTAATCCTAGAAAATATCAAAAATTTACACTGTCAATTTCTAGAAGATGTTCGAATAATTCAATCATCATAGAAGTGCAGCATAAAGACTAAATTTCGATGGACATAATTGTATTATCTTGAGCACATACATTTCTGCGTGATGAACATACTCAAGGTTGTGAAGAATTTAAACAAGCAATAATTTTGCGATTGTCGATATGTAAAGAAGAGTTTTAACTAATTAAGCACACATTTTTTCTTCGCTCTCGTGGCATTGTCGCTCTCGTGGCAGAGAAAGTAGCGTGCTTGCTCTGTCATTCGAAGGTCTCGGATTCGATTCCCGGGGTGGTGACGAAACATCAATCACGATTGAGTGTTTCTAATCTGAATGTGTATGTGGGTTGAATCGTGGGCCCTAGTGGCATTAAGTTCTGGAATAATTTCCGCGTTTTTAATAATATAAGCACATATTGGCTCTATGTACCAAAACATTATATGTAGTCATTTATGACCAAATAAACAATTAGTGTGTATATACAGTTACTATTTATACGTTTCATCTGTCGAACAGTTTAAAAATTACATGTGTAAATATGTTAAATACAAGATATTTTAATAACACACGCCAATAAATAAACATTTTGGATAACCTAAGTACGGCTAAACAAATGCTTCAAACTTCAACAGTGACCCAAAGCAATATCGGAAACAAAATCAACGGTAGGAATGTAATACATCTATACTTGTAAAAACACTTTTAATTCAAGTAATGTTTGTTAATATTCCTTTATCAACGTGCCATTTATCAAATATATTTGCGAATTATTGAATCGGTGATATAGTTATCTATAGCTATGCATTATTGTGGCATCAATGGCCCCAAGTATTGTTTTATACTGCACATATAGTCAATATACATATTGGTTTAATAAAATAATACAATGTCTATAACGAACTTTTAATCAATAGTCTTGATTTTATAGCTTTTTCGTTTACGGATGAAAAAGGTTGATTTATTAAATAGAATTTGAAAGGCAAGTTCCTGGTAAGGTAGATTTTTGGTAAGATAGTGCGATTCCCGCCGACCAAAAATGAACATGCAACCGGATGACATAAAAACGCTTTTGTGTGTAAAAACATTCGTTGGGCTGACCACCTACAATGAGCATCAATCGTTAAAAAAATTGGTTCGTAAGGTCTCAGTTGAGACGCGGTAAGGGCCGTTTACGTCCTCTAAGGTATGGATTATTTATAAACAAATATATATTGCAGACATCATATATGTTCATATAATCTATGATACATTCTCTGATCGAATTAATGAAGACTTTTCTATTTAATTGCCGTAGGCATCATGTTATACATACTACAGTGGAGATCTAATTAAAGATCAGTTACGTGAAGTTGATTAAATTTTTAAATGATCTAACATGAAGTGACTAGCTCGACTTAATAAGCCGCGTATGCGTATCCCACTGAATAAACAATAAATATATAATTTAAATTTAAACTCAAATAATTTTTCTTCATATGTCGTTAATGACTTGCCGTTAAAGATACTTTAAATCTTGATATCATCATATAAGATTACAATTGAAGATTTTAGAGCATTTGGAAGTTCAATAATAATATCTATATAGGTATTATGAGTAAATAAGCTGTTATAACTAGAATTTATTAATAATCTACGGTTTAAAGGCCCTTAACGGCCCTAACTGTGTCTCAACAGAGACCTCACGAACCATTTGTACGTAGTGGTGCACATATTAGGTGGTCAGCCCAACGAATTTTTTTACACAATCGCTTGTTATGTCATCCGGTGCATGTTAGTTTTTGGCCAACGGCGTGAATCGAACTCGAGACCACAGGAACGGATGGGAAGTCCCTAATTAAAATGTACAAATTGTGCAATGGAATTATACCATGAAAATTTCAAAAATATTCATATCAATTTTACATATAAAACATACAAAAATGAGTTTCGAGGTCAGCCTTTGATGCTGTAAACAAACGCGCGGAGTTTACGCATGCGAATATTCGTATGAGAAAACGCAAATAAAACACAATCTGTGACATTGCGTTTTTATTTTAATTATTATGTGCATCCAAAAGACCACTGTCATAGCTGTCGTGCCTTTAAGAATAGAAACAAGTTGCCTAGGACCACATAGGAATAAATTCGATGTGTGCGTTTTTGCACGTCTGTTTCTAGCATGAATTATATTTTTCAACACCATTGCTATCCCAAGGACTACTCGATTAGAAGAAAATAAATCTTTAAACTACTTTTAAAACAAAGAAATACACAAACGGATGTTACATATATTTTTAAATAAAAAACCATAAGCATCTGAAGGCCTAGTTTCTGAAATGCGATTGACTGACAATTATAATTTCTAATTGTAATATGAAACTTCCCTAATTGCGTGAGAGTTATCGATAGTAGTTTTATAAAAACTTTACCTAATTGTGGTTCTAACAATTAGTAACTTAAACAATTTTCTTTAATACAATCCTAATTCGATAATTATATGAAGAATGCTGTCCACTAAATTGAAAAATTTTCAATTTTAAAATTTAGCCTAAAGACAGAGCAAATGGCCAACCTTTTTAACCGATCAGCGAGCGAAATTTAATGCAGTCGCTTAGCAATAAATCTTGACAAACAACTGCATATTTTTTATTATGATAGTTTATAATATACTCATAAATTAATTAATCAGAAAGTTTCATGTCAATGTGCTTTGCCAATTTTAATATGAATGCGGGTTTCATATTATTCAAATCATTTAAACACATTTTCAATTCCTCAAATGTTTATCTTGTACATTTGCCAATTTCTCTACGGTTTGCGTTAAACATATTGTTATTCACTCATTTATTACCGATACGACAATTCAATTATAGGCTTGAAAATATCATAATTGTAATATGAACTCGTTATAATTGCTTGTTACGATGTCATTTATGCAAATCACGATCGTTATAAAATAAAAGTTACCGTCTTAGTTGATTTGATATTACATAATAATAATTATAGTTTAATTATAAAGAAGAGCACATAATTGAATCATCAGTTAATGGGTTTCATTTATTCTATAAATTCATTTCTGAATAATCAAAAATAGTAAAATATAGGTCAAATTATATAAAACGAAATACATTAATAGATCAAAGTGTTTTAAGCATGCCAATAAATCACACAAAAAATAGAGGGTTAATGTACTCGTTTTATAAATTTGAAATATTTAGCATTTCATAAATAAATAATTTACACCTTTATAATTATATATCTATATAGTAAATATATTTAAATTATTCAAAATATAATTTTATAGCATCAATTATCAGTCAATAAACATTAATAAAATATATATGTACAATTCAACACAAATTTTATGAATACGACTGATTCTGGTTTTATATAGCTTTAGAAATTATTTCCAAGAATTGATGATGTATATTCAAGAATCATAATATATGGGTCAACTGCGTAATTAATAAGGTTCACGCAAGCGTCAGATTCATCTTGTAATTGCATATGCTGCTTAATTTAGTCAAAAAAAGTAGAACCTTTACAGTATTTCATTATATATTACAAATCGTTTAAGCACACACGAGTAATGGAATTTAATTGTACGGCAATTAATTGATTTATTTCATGACTGCCGACCGACAGCATTTTTAATGTATACAAAAAATTTTATTTACATATTCAATTAACATATTAGATGATGAGTATTGATCCAAATCAAGTAAAAAATTTCAAAAATCTAATAGAAATCAACTTCTTGTATTTATGTCACTCACACAACAAAACCGTATGGTAGTTGTAGTGGTCACCATCACAAATCATCAAACTCAATTAATCATTTTATTTTTTGTTATGAGATTTGTTGCTACATTTCGAAAATAAAAGTTATAATTTTGGTTTAATCTTTTATATTTCGTAGGCCATAATTAATTCAAAATAAAATTGTCTAACATAATTTAAGCAAAAAATAAGCATAAGCTTTCAATTGAAATCCTTGACATTTTTTTTCTATTCACAAAAATTTTTCTTTTATTTTCGTACAGTTTCAGAAATTAGTCAATCTGTGTTTAATCGCGCACAATATAAAAGGAAATACACACAGACAAACCATAATTTATTCAAATTCATTCATTGAATTAATATCTGTATGTATATTGTGACATTTTGTATGAGCTTAGTCAAATCAAAAGAAAAAACACACAAACGAGCTTTTGATTTATGATTGGTTCCTCAAATATGACAGTTCATAATCAAATATATTATATTATTTATAAACTCAAGAACTCACCTTTTAAATTTTAACTATAAACTGAAAAGCACTCACACAACAAGAGGAAATACAAAATTTTTTAAATCACGTTCACTAACTTTTTTTTAACGATCACACGATCGAGTACACTTAGTTAAATTTTTAAGTACATATATGTATAAATATTTAAAACTTTTCTAAGGCTTCACATATATTTTATATATATCACTCAACGAAAATTTGTTAAACGATCTTGATCTCTAAATTTTGTTTTCGTAATTTTTTCCCACGATCAATACTATAATTAAATAATTGATTTCGCTTGTTATCTTAATTCACAGATAACTAACTCATCACAAGCCACTCTGAACAATATTATTTACGTTAAGATCACTACAAGTAAAGTAATTTTTTCGTTAAAAACCTCTCGATTTTTTTAAATGTGCAAACGAAATGAACACTCAAAGTAAACTGAATGACAGTTGTGTGAACTAAAATAACATTTTTTTTGTTGTATAAGAAACACCGATCTTGTGTAGTTTTTAGTTTTATGTTTTTTTTTTAATGAAGAGAACTGAAATAGATAAATATAAAGTAAAAATAAAACAAAAAATTACGATCAAAAGAGAATTATTATAAATTGAGAAGTAACTTAACACATTTTTAACTCTTATTTATTATATACTAAATACATACATACATATCAATGTTTACAATTTGGTAATAAAGAGATTAAGAAAAATATATAATCGAGAAAATGAAAAGGTAAAAATCTTTCACCTGACTTTTGATTTACTAGAAAATCAGCCTTCTGTTTATTACTTTTATGTTATTTACACATCACCGTTCAGTTTGTTTTAGATTTTTTCAGTTTGTTCTTCAACATTAGTTTTCGTATGGGCTTTGAAATAATTTAATATAAACAAGAGATAAACAGTTGAAATGCTAAAATTTAGTGTAATATAGCAGATAACGCGTATTTATATTTTAAATTGACGATATTACTCACATGGGGTCTCAATATTATTAACTTATTAAAATAAAAAAAATGATAAAGTGTAACTGATTAACAGATAATTTGACATTTTATGATTAAATATTGTTTGAAATTTTTGTCAAAATATATATTTTGCATTACTGCTCAAATATACTGAGATGAATCAAAGACGATTCGTTAAATTGTAATATAAGGGTTAAACCCTTAACCACATAAACCATTTTATCGATATATATGAAACATATTACAGTTGTCTCACAATACTTTCTACAAATTTTTTTGAGATAGTATATTGTTTTGAGATAATGTATTGTTTACAACACAAAGTTCTCTTTATTATATTAATTCACACAAAAATATATATAATGTGATTCAATCCAAAAAAAGTTCCTTATTTTTACCCTTTTGTCACAAATAACTATTATACAGATAAACAAGCTCTGTGGAGAAATGATGTATACTAGACTGAAATAAGGGGAAATAATTGTACCCTGGGTGAAAAGGCTATATTAGAATTCTACTATCTCTTTTATTTCTTTAGCATTGATATAACGATAGATAAAATTCAATCAAATCTATAAAACTAAGTTCAGTTACAAACATGAAATCGAATAAATGCTTCATGACACTGCGATTGAATAAATGCTTCATGCCACTTCATTCAGTTATAATATTTATACAAAATGTATATACAAACGAAACATTTATTTGATTTCATGTATGTACTTATTTGAACTTTGATGATAGATTTGATTGAATTTTATTTATCGTTATATCAATGCTAAAGAAATAAAAGAGATAGTTAAATTCAAGTATAGCCTTTTCACCCAGGGTACCATTATTTCCCCTTATTTAAGTTTAGTATACATCATTTCTCCATACAGTTTGTTTATCTGTATAATAGTTATTTGTGCTTTTGTATAAAATTAACACCGCAGGTTTGGGCTCAAAATGTTAACTATCCGAAAACATAAATTAATGTTTTGTTCGCACAATTCGGAGTTACAATTAAAATTTTCGAAAAAATATTGAAATGAGCTCGGGGATCTTTATAAAAGGTATTTCCCACAGCCAATTTGGAACTTAAGGTGTTTTAAATAAACACAATTTGGAGTTATCTAGGCGAAGAATTGTGTCCGTTGATTTTTTTATTTTCGAATTTCATTCCATACATTGGAAGGTTCGAAAAATTTTAGTTTCCTGTTAGTATTCAAAGTAGTCGCTTGTTTTTTATAAAAACGGTTTTTTGATTAATTTAAGTTAATTTAAAATCAATAAAATTATTAATTAAACATATAGATGTGTCAATTTTATGGTTTGTGTGTATAAAACGAGCAAATAAGTGACAACAAGGGACACTTGTAATTTATTTTGCAATTCAGAAATAAATTGTCTTACATGCAGAATTTTAGGAATAACTTTCGAGTAGTTCTAAGTCCACCGTAAAGGTAAGAATATTTATAAATAATATAATTTAAATTAATAAAATAAAAATTTGTGGAATTATTTAAAATTTTGATAAAAATTTAAATAAGTAAGCAAAGGTTTAAGGTGAAGCAAAGGTTCAATGTGAAATACGGTATTTCTGGTTTTATTTATTTTCATAGAATTTAGCGAAGGTCACACTATCAAGGATGCCAGACCTTCGGGTAAAAACCTAAACCTAAGTATTAAATTTTTAATTTATTTAACCGTAATATAATATATTAATATAATTACTTATTTTAGATATATTCATGAACAGAAGAGAAGATTTTACCACTCAGCTTTTCATTTCAGTATATCGTGAACTAGTTCAAAAAGGGAACCGCATTTATCAAAATATGGTATACATACTCGTAATTGAGAGATTTTTTTTAATTTTTTACGTTAAACTATGTATTTTAAAATTTATTTTAATTTAAATAAATGAAATGTTAACATATTAATAACAAATCATATCGAGTTAATTAAAATAATCCGCAAACTCAATTTTGTTCACTTCTTTGGTATCGCTTCTTTAACTCCGAATGATCTAAATAAAAACTTTTTTGTGTATGTTTTAACACCATATCAATAATTTTGTTTAATCCTTTGTCCGACAAATTTAAACATTTATCCGAAAATATAAACAAATATTCTAAATGGATAAAATAAATTTGTCCGTTTGATGTATAAAAATCTATTCTTAAAAAATAATTTTCATAAGTTAGGTGTGAATAATCCAATCCAATAAAAGTGAAGACTGATCAAACTGAATACTCCGATCGGATAAATAAAAGTTGTATCCGATCGGTATATATATATATATATATATATATATATATATATATATATATATATATATATATATATATATATATATATATATATAAATATCTTCGTAAATGATAGGAATACACATAATCACAAATCACAATAATATGTGAAAGATGATCAAGAGGTTTTAAAATTATTTGTGGTGTTCAACAAAATTATAGTTTAGTTTTGATCTCACGTTGCAGTACACTTTTGTGCAAGAGAAGTTTGATCCACTAGTAGAATTTTCAATTTCTGCTAGTCGAAAAATCAAAGTGAGCGGTATAACTATACAACTATAACAGAGGTAATCGATTTTTATATAAAAGTCGCGAAGCGGATGTATGGACATCCGCTTCGGCAATCTTACTATTTCATATATGTGGATAAGTTGAAATTCTTCAGGTTTATTCTCAAATATAAGAGTGGAACCTTGACGTATGTTGATAAATTTATTTTTAATACTCGAGATAAGAATCTTATGTGTGATATTTGCTGCTTGAGATCAGGTATTTATTACAAATTACTAATATAGGGACTGAAATCCACATACAATAAATACGCCAGAACGATAATGGAGTAAAGTGAATCTACTATTCACGATGGCATTTAATTTGCATACAACTATAATTATTGGGTTCGAAGCTTCTTGGTAGAACTAATTAGTGATGGAAGGATGTCTTCGATACACATTTGTCATTATACACAATATACTTTAGTATGACGTCAGTTTCTTTTATCACATTAAAGAATTTTGAATATATGAAACAATAATTGTGTCTAAAAATATGCAATTTGATGATGATGACACATATCTAGAGTTTTTGTAAAACGATTGAGTATGGTGTAAGTAATGCAATTTATATAAATTGCAATACCATATGAGTTTTAATGACAAATTATTAAGTCTATATCTCATCTGTAGGTGAGTACAATGTGCAATGTAATAAAACTCAAATTATTTAAATGTCATCCGCCAAAATATCGATTTGTCTAAAGATTTTAAAATTATGATAATCACAAACATGATTTACGACACAGAAATATATATTTGTTTGATTGAAATTTCGGATGTTTTGAACAGATTGTATCTCTTCGCGTGGAATACAATAAACTTGTTTCTTGAACGTGACATATTAAAAATGTCATAAATTTAACCAAAATTATAAACAACGCAGAATTGCAAGATGTATTCATTATCATGTTTGTTTTAATACATAGATATGAATTACATTAATAATCGAAAGTTGTTGGCAGTGATTAACAGCCAATGGGAGATATATCATTATTATGACAATTTGTATATATGATACTTGGCTATGTGCTAATATATGACATAATATCGACAATATAGCTTTGTTTTGAAATACCGAAATTGAATATACACGCTTATAGACAAACAGCAGGTGGAAAATAGTAATATGACATTGACGTAAAAATATTATCCATTTAGCAAAATTACTTTTGTAATCGATTTTTACAACTAATAGTTGTTGTTTACAAAATTACTATAGAACCTTAAAGTATTTGCTGATATAATTGTTTCAAATTTAATAGTATATAGCGTGTTTTTATTAAGAATTCGGGGTATCGTTTTATGTCGTGATCAGCAAAACGTATTTGTATTTGATATATGCATACAAACATTTATACACTTATTTAGAATTCTACTTAAATGATCTGTTCTAATTTACTATACTGTTTAATATTTATTATAAATATATGATATATCAATAGTAGTAGTTAAATTTTCAAATTTAAGTTAAAAAAAAAATTGTAGTATTTACATTTTCAGCTGCCTTCGTATGTAACGGTCATCAATAAAATACACCTGTTGACCGCACAAATCAAAAACATCTATATAATACCAAACCTTACTAATGAAAAAATAAAGGGACAAACTGCCTCTTTCAATTAGTATTGGTCTATATATGGCATATATATATATATATATATATATATATATATATATATATATATATATATATATATATATATATATATATAAATGCCGCAAATAAAAGAATAAAAATATGGTTTTTTAATGAAATATAAAGAAACTAATACTTATGCGAAAAGGTTAATACCTAGTGGAATCTTTGAACCTCAACAAATAATCTTTGATATTAGATACTTGGTACAATCATGAACATTTGTTCTTCCCCCTATTTCATGTGTAGTAGAAAATATTAACCAAAGTAAAAGCCTGCGATATTTCTGTTATTTCAGTTTCTGTAAAGATAGTGAAACTTTTTCGCGTATACAATGAAAAGAAATAGTTTTAAGAAACCAAACAGAGGATGGTTTTAAAAAATTGTAAAACTTAGTCTTTCATTTTACATCTCCACACATACAACACGAATACAATACAAATAAAATATTAAAGTTCGTACCATGTATTATTGATTAAAATATTTAAAAAACCATACATCAAATTCATCATCATACATCAAATTACCCCGTTTACTGCACGCGGGAGACAAGAACATAAGTCTACAAGGACCTTATATTAGTTTACTCATTGAACTTTATTTTTATATTTTAAACTGCCCATATGTAATCATAAGGTAAACCAACTACAATATTCTAGACCTTTTTCTCTCTATATTTATCAAAAATCTGCTAAACATAAACCTGGTTTATAAACCTGATCATTTTTGATAATTTAAACATCCCCATAAATTATGAATATGATTTTTTAATCATTTTTTTAAGAGAAATCAATGAATGTTTATTTCAATATAAAGATGCGATTAACATTTGAAAATGATATCAGCCAAATGGTAGCCACCATTACACTTGTAATTTTCTTTTGAAATGACCAATTCGCACATTTGCGGCTCTATGTCTTCGATCATTTCACGAATTTCATCTTTTAGATCTTGTAGCGTTTGTGGAGAGTTGGCATAGACCTTATCTTTCACGTGGTTCCAAAGAAAATCGTTAGAGGTGTAAGATCACAAGATATCGGAAGCCAACTGCGATAACATCTTGGAGGGATAACACGGTCAGGAAGTTGTCTTGCATAATTACGATTGTTTTGTTGCTTGAGTGGCACGTAGCGCCACCTTGCTGAAAATATACATCGTCCACATCAATATTTTCCAGAGTTATTAATCATAGCTCGCAATTCTTCTTACTAACGTATCCTTCGAGGTGAAAATGGCCTTATCACTGAAGAAGATTTTTCTATGAAAATCCGGATCAATTTGATGCATTTGAAGGACGCAATTATTGAAGATATGACGTTTATGGTGATCGACTGGCTTAAGTTCTTGTGTTAACTGAACTTTAAGAGCCTTAAAACCTTATTCAAAATACTTTATGCAAAATACGGCGTAATGTCGTTCGTGGAATGTTTAATTCCAAAGATATTCAGCAGCAATATTGTTAGTCGTTCTTTAGCGACGCACATGTTCTTGATTCATCACATCACTTACTTGTCCCAACAGCTCAAATTTGTCCAGCAGTATCACTATTACTGCCGAGAAGGAGGTCCACGCAACCGAAAAATGCTTTAGCTTTCCGAACTGTGACTGAAATTTTTTAACCATTTTTATAGTAAATTTTAACAATTTCAATGCGTTGTTTAAGCGTGTATTATACCTTTTTAGTAATGGTGTAGTTTTTACTTGTCAAATGTCAAAGGATGACAGTTTCAAAATTGACAGCGGCCCAAATAGTAGGCTATTCAAAATAAAACCTCTTATTGGAAAAACCTTTAGTTCGGTCTCCAAATATAAATAATTTGAGAAATATTAAAAATTTGGCATCGAGTAAAGCTTATTAATTAAATATATTTGAATTGCAAGCGAATGTGGTTAATAACGAAATAAAATTTAATTTTTCTCTAATATCGGGTTTTCCAATAAGAGCACTTCAACTTTTTTTTTGAATAAAACACAAACTGTTCGACTTTTGAACTAACTTTTTTTTTATTGAATTTGAACATATACATTTAAAAGTATAAAACTCAACTTTTTTTTGCATGACCACCGCGTGCATGTTTTACGAAGTCCAATCTTTGAACATAATTTTCGACATTTCTTTCGCACAAATCGGCCGAAATTCTAGCAATTTCACGTTCAATATTGGCTCAGAGCTCTTGCAACGTCGCCGGCTTATTGGCATAGACCAATGACTTCACATAACCCCAAAGAAAATAATCTAGAGGTGTCAAGTCACACGAGCGCGGCGGAAACTGGGCAGGCCCATTTCGCGAAGTAACACTTTCATCGAACTTAGTCTTCAATCAGGCGATTGTATCGTGTACTGTGTGTCATGTGACCCCGTCCTGTTGAAACCATATGTCGTCCAAGAGCAATTCAATTGCGGCCAAAAAAAATCGTTTATCATATCGCGGTATCGATTTCCATTAACAATAACGTGGCGATCGTTATCGTCGATAAAAAAAATATGGCCCAATGATTCCGCCGGCATGTAATCCGCACCAAACAGTGACTTTTTTGGGAAGCAACGGTGCCTCATGAATCACGTGTGGGTTGCTTCCTGCCCAGTAACGCATATTTTGCTTGTTGACAAATCCATTTAGCCTAAAGTGAGCCTCATCGTTGAAGATGATTTTTCGGTGAAAATCTGCATCATTTTCGATTTGCTCTTGAGCCCAATTCACGAATCGGCGTCGCTTCAAATGGTCAAACGGCTTTGGTTGTTGTGTCAACTTGATATTATACGGATGTAGGCCAAGATCTTTACGTAAAATTTACCACATAATAATGTCTCAGAAAAGCACAATTGTTGCGAAAGTCGTGTGAGCGACAAATTCGCGTCTTCTTGAACTGAAGCCCTGACGGCTGTGATGTTTTCAACACTTCGAGCACTTCTTGCTCTTGAGGGCACCGGAACATTATGTATAGAAAACGTAGACTCAAATTTTGCCACTATACGGTCGATTGTCAAATGGGCTGGCTTGTTAAATGGACCGTGAATGGCCGTAATGCTCTTAAAGTAGCAGCAACAGAACGATTATTTTGATAAAAAATGAAGTTTCCAAATGAAGTTTCCAAAAAAAAGTTTCCAAATGACAAAAGAACAATAAAAAATATGGCGTCGTTCGCCGTACCTATCGGAAAAAAGTTGAAGCGCACCTGTTGAAACACCCGTTATTTTGATTTAGCCTTATTGTCTTTTCTATTATGAATATGTCACAATATATAATGACTAAAGTTCAAGATAAGAGTTTGTAATTATTGCATAACATACATATTACATGGTGATCAAATTTCATATTATACACGTCTTTTTAAATTTTCGGGCTTTATCAACAAAATGTTACTTTGTCTTCATGAGATGAGTAGAAATATTTAATAATTGATCTGATTTATACATAAGAAGGATGAAAGGGATCGATATTTCGTAATGATGATTCAGATTTATCCTATCCTATTCCAAAAATAATAATTATTATTCATATTACTTTATTCATTATATTTTATTTGATATCATTCCGTTCGAAAAGGTCTTGCTTTAATTTACAAATAATATATAAAATCTTTGTAAATGTTAAAGTTTATTAGCTCGGTTAAAATAAAATATTAATATAAGAGCTGTTTATAAAAATATTTTAGACACGACTTTGCGACCGAGTATGGGGAAAGAATGATGTACTTTGCGATCGCTCATGATCACAAAGTGGCAACATTCTTTCCTCAGAAAAACAGCCACTTATAAACATGGACACATCCACGTAATATATCCCGAAGCCAAATTGACCATGTGTTGATTTCTAAAGGCCGGGCTCGTTCGTAGGCAGTGACCATTATCTAGTTACTACAAAGCTATGATGGAGATTTTTGTACAGGTCAGGGAGGACAGGAGGATATATAATGCGATTCTCCTGTGAAGGTCTGATAAATGAAGAAACGCAACGAAAATTTCAAGATCTTGTCAGCAATAGCATTATACGATCCAATTACCAATTTGATGATGTGAATAGTTCCTGGGAAGTATTGAAAACCTCGGTCGGTTGTGGATGCTGCCCAGCACATTCTCGGTATATTGAAAACTAAACCCAAAAATGATTGGTTTGATGAGGAGTGTCATATTGCTGTTGAGCAACGAAATATAGCCCACAATGAAGCGCAGACTCGGTTTACAATCGCAAGAAAAAACAAAGCAGTTCTTGCTAGGACATAACTAAGCGCATTTGTAGACAGAAGAAGCGATTATGGTGGAAGGGTAAGGTCTTAAGAGTACAACAACTCAGCAATGAGCGCAATTCGCATGGTTTGTTTAAAGGAATCACCGAATTGCACCATACTTTATAAGATTTCGGTCAACCGCCATTTGGGACCAGGATGGAAACCTCTGTGTTAACGTCGATGCGGTACTCGATACATGGCGGGAACATTTTTCTGTCCTACTTAATGTTCCACATGTATAACAAGCTGAATTTTACCCTCAACTACAGACCGCAGAAATGTTCATTGAGGATCCATCCTATGAGGAATTCACAATGGCCATGCAGAGACTTAAACCAATCGTTCACCAGGAGTTGATTGCATTAATTCAGAGCTCTTGATATTGGGTGGGCTAACTTTGTGGAACTGTCTTTTCGACCATGTTCGATTGGTATGGAGAAATGAAGTTAAGCCTGAAAATGGAAAGGGCCGCGGTATGCCCAATATTCAAAAAGAAGGGTGATCGCTTGAAGTGCGAGAAGTATCGCGGTATAGTTCTCCTTTGCACAGCATATAAGTTGTTGTCATACATTATCTTGGAAAGAATTACTTCTCTGGAGGAGGAAATTGTCGGTGACTACCAAGGAAGATTTCGTTCAAATCTGTCAGTCACTGATCAAGTTTTTTCGCTACGGATGATTCTTTCCAAGTACTATGAAACATCTCGCGATGTACACCAGGTATTCCTAGATTTCAAGCAAGCCTATGACTCAATCGAGAGAGACTATGATATGCGCTTGAATATTTAGGAATACCAAACAAATACGTACATCTGTGTAGAATTACAGTAACTCAGTCACAATGCTGTGTTAAAGTTGAGAACAGGCTATCGAGAACTTTTGAATCACTCGTGGTATTCGACAAGGAGATGCGCTGTCCCTGATACTTTTTAATCTCATGTTGGAATACATCCTTCGTAAAAGTGAAACACCTCAGGACAATATCTTTTTCCGACAATCCAATCAACTTTTTGCATATGCAGATGATATCTATGTGATTGGATAAAATGGCAACGGAGTGAAAGAGATACTTGATCCACTGAAACAGTTTTCAGCCTCCGTTGGTCTCAAAATCAACGAGTCCAAAACCAAATATCTGATCTCTGGTTTTAGAGCCAGACGAGCCAAGACGCAATTGATTTCAGTAGTGGCAACCACACGTTTGAAGGAGTAATGAGATTCAAGTATCTTGGATTTCTCATCACTCATGATAATAGTGTGGGCGAGGATATCAAAGTCCGCGTTCCCGCTGGCGATCGGGCTTTGTATCCTCTACGTCCACTGCTGAAATCAAAATATCTTGCAAATGCGGATAAGCTGAAACTGTACAGAGTGTTGATCAGATCCGTTGTCATATATAGATGTGAGAGTGGGACCTTGACGGATGAGTACGAAAGATGACTTTTAACATTCGAGAGAAAAAACATGCGTGTGATATAAAGCCCAAAACTGGCATCTTCAAATTGTCTACAACGGTTTGAAGAGCTGGCTCGTAATCGAAACCGATGGAATCAAATTGTCTACAACGGTTTGAAGAGCTGGCTCGTAATCGAAACCGATGGAATCAAATTGTCTACAACGGTTTGAAGAGCTGGCTCGTAATCGAAACCGATGGAATCCAAATTGTTGACACGGTACGGGCCTGTAAAAACCGGCAAAAAAATCATTCGTAGCGATAAAACTTGATCAATGATTTACCGATTTGGACGGAATCGTCCTTGGTAGTCTCCCATAATTTCCTCCACCAGAGGAGTAATTCTTCCCGAGGAAATGTCTGACAGTAACTTGTATGCTGTGCAAAGGAGGGCTATACCGCGATTATTTTTTGAATTGCAAGCGATCTGCCGTCTTAAATATTGGACATAACGCGGCCACTTTCCATTCTTCAGGATTAACTTCATTTCCCCATACCCATCGAAAAGACAGTTACACAAAGTTAGCCCTCCGAATATCAAGAGCGCTGAATTAATGCAATCAACTCCTGGTGAACGATTTTTCTTTAGTCTCTGCATGGCCATTGTGAATTTCTCATAGGATGGATCCTCAATGAACATCTCTGCGGTCTGTAGTTGAGGGTATTTAAATACAGCTTGTGATACATGTGGAACATTAAGTTAGACAGAAAATGTTCACGCCATGTAACGAGTACCACATCAACGTTAACACAGAGGTTTCCATCCTGGTCCCGAATGGCAGTTGACCGAGATCTTAAGGTATGGTGCAATTCAGTGCTCATTGCGAATTGTGCTTATTGCTAAGTTGTTGTACTATTAAGACCTAAGCCTTCCACCATTCTCGCTTTTTCTGTCTACAAATTTGCTTAGCTGTCCTTGTAGCAAGAACTGCTTTATTTCTTTTTGCGATTGTTAATCGAGTCTATGATTCATATAGCCTGGATTTCGTCACTCAACAGCAAAACGGTATTCCTCATCATTTTTGGGCTAAATTTTACTACACCGTGAATAGGCAGCATCGACAACCGAGGGTTTCAATACATCCAGACACTGTTCACTTCATCAGATTAGTAATTAGATCGCAAAATACTATTGCTGGCAAAATCTTGATATTTGTTGACGACCGATAAGATCTCACATTATGGACAACCTAAGCCCTGAACATCTTTGGAATCAACACATGGTCAATTTGGTTCGGGTTGTTTTATGAGGATGTGGTCTATGTTTCGAAATGGATGTTTTTATTAGGAAAGAATATTCTTGCCACCATGAGATAATGAGCGATCGCATCATTCTTCCCCCATTTTTGGCCGCAGTTTTGTGTCGGGAATACAGATCTATTTTCTAACCTAAGTCGTTATGATTTCTAACCATTTAAAACACCTGGTCTCCAATTTGAGACCATCGAGTTTCTTAGAGCGCTACGAGTTCCAGCCGATACTCCTTCATACATGTGATAAGGCCGTCCAACGTGCCAGATTTTCTTAATCACTGCACGTTCTACGTGCCGATCGTCAATCTCGTGTTCAGGTACTTAAGCTAATTATATATTAATTCAAATAAATCGTCATTTGTAAGCAAAACCGACAGGCGGTTTTAATGGGAAATACAATACAATTCATCAAACAAAAATGTTCATTTTTCTTAAATACTTTAGGTATTTTTATGTTTAAAATCACTTTTGGAAATCGATTTATTTGTTTCATACATCAGAGATTTGTCATACCTATACAACTATTGTTTGTTTTCGCAAAGTATTTTCATAAATAATACTAAGAGTTATATACATCAATCAATTTTCTCAGTGTTTAAATAGAAACAGTAATAACAATAATGATCGAAAGTAATTAAAATTTATTGCTTCGCTACTTATCTCAAATTACTTTAATTTATTCAAAAAAAACTTTTTTGATTTTCAATTTCGAAAAAACATACAATAACGAACGAAACGTAAATGAGATACTTGTACATCTAAAATAAACTCAACGTTAACTTTTCACTTAAGCAGTCATGTAAAACGTAAAACAACATAACTTAAGTGAATATTATATAGCAACAATACTAAATAATAGTAATAAAAGTAACTCACCAGAAACAATACAAAACTTATAAATTTAAAGTTTCTGTATGTAAGTATTTTTTTAACAAAACTAACAAACACTATTATACGGAGGAAGAAGTAAAATTATTCAATTTTTAATTTCCAGTATGAATCATTCTTTTCAATGTAATATTATAAGTTATATGCGTATGAATTTATAAATATTGGGTTGGACTAGAAGTTTTCCAAAAGATGGTTTTAGTATTTCTTACCAAAGGGAACGATCTAATAGACCGGATCGCTGTGAAATATTTAACAGATTTGTTACTATTTACACAACATATTCAAATACCATTAGAATTTTACCGATCCAAAAAGAGCTTTCGGAAGTTTTTATGAAATAAAACGCATTAAAATCAATTTAATAACCTAAAATTGTATTTGTGACGTAAGTTCCGTTTATGACATTTAATGTTTGAAAATAATTTATTTTAAATGTTGTCCGTGACTGGCTCTTAGATGATCCATTCTATGGGTTCGATTTTCCAGCATTTCGGCCGATATTCCATATATATAATTACGCGTATTATGTTCGCTTCTATTTCTATTTTTATTTTATTTTTTTTAAATTAAGCTTTAATTGGGACTTTTAGACAGTCCTAGCTCCTTGTTACTGTCAGAGCTTCTGCACTCAACGCGCGATCCTTCAAGTTAAGGTTGATAGCTGCCTTAAAGTTGTGCATACTCCAACGGAACCGGTCCTCGTGTTACCCTTCCTGGTGCAACAAATGGTGGTTAGTCTATAGAACACGCAGAGTTCTGCAACATCTCTGCGGTGCTGTAGGCTGTCTATAGATCTTTCGTAAGTCTAGAGTTTCGTATTATTCAGATGGCACGTCGCTGAACTCTATCCAGCAACTGGAGAGCAGCGACATATGCTCCACCCCAAACTTGACAGCAATATTCTATACAAGGTCTAATAAAGGTTTTATATATCTGGAGAACCTGATGCGATTTAAAAATCGTCTGCATCTATTGAGGAACCCGAGTTTACGTGAAGTCAATTTGGCAAATGCGATAATGTGTTCATTCCATTTTAAGTTGTTACTTATTTGAACACTAAGCAGACGAATTGAGTCACAACCCACGAGAACGTGGCCTTTTACCACAAAAGGGTATTCGTTGCGACTTCTTTTACGCGAGAACGTGAATATTTGTGTTTTTTTCTCGTTAAATTTGACCAGATGCGACCATCTGGTAAAAGTTGCGATCGGAGGTTTTCAACTCGGAAGCCTTAGCGGCTTGTTGTCAGCTCTTTTCGCTTCCTTAGCACAGTTTTTTTTACAGATGTTACGTGTGGCCTTATATTCTTCAAAAGAAATTTCGTTGCGCTTATATTTCATGTCAGCAGATTCATTTTGTCTGGCTGTTTTGGCGGCTTCATTTGAAAAGATTTTAAAATTAGGATTGGAATTGGAAAAGGATGATGTGATATATTTATTCATTCCATGTAGAACGGTTTCTGTGAAATTGGAAACGGTGTCGTCTATTTGATTGTTATAAAAACAATTGCTCTCCCACGGGAAATGTTGAAAAAATGACCGTAACCTATCATTGTCAGCCTCGTTAAAATGCCATAGACGCCTTGGCTGCTGTCTAAATTCTGGTGGTGTTTCGACAGATATTTTTAAGATTGTCAGGTTGTGGTCAGAATTTCCAATTCCACCCTCGACACGCGCTTCAATGGAATGCGGAACTGATATAAGACAAAGATCCAAAATATGACTGCCTGTAGAATTTTGACATTCAAATGTGGAATCACTAACTATCAGCGTAAGGTCATGCGAAACAGCAAGCCACTCCGTCTTATGCCCAGCACAGTTCGTATTTTGGTGATTCAACCATTCTTTATGGTGGGCATTAAAATCACCAACCATAATTAATTCGCAGTAGGGATCTTGATTGCGAATGTAATCACATTTGTTTGACAAAACCTCGATAAAATTTATAGTTTCTGAATCCGTTTTATTGGGGGATATATATAAACTAATTAAAAAAAGAATTTTATTAGGAAGTGATCTTTTAAGTACAATAGTTTGAGAGGTCTTTGAGAAAATTTCGTACTTATGATGTCCAGTGTATGGTATGTGGTCTTTAATGAATATGCACACTCCACGTTGCAACTCAAATGCTAGTACGAACTGGTAGCGCTTGAAGTAGAATTCATTCTCGTAGATGTTATTAGATACTTTTGTTTCCGTTAGCACTAATATGTCGGGCCTGAGTGATTCAAGATGTTGATGTGCGCAATTTTTATTAGTCACGAGTTCACGGACATTGGCAAAATGGATGGTAAGGCTATCAATTGTATCTTTACGAGGATTATGCCTCGCCCGCGATCCGAAGAGCCATTTTTTGGGTTTTTTTAATTATACTACTCATTATTTAAAAAAAACATTTTTGTGTTTTGCGTAAAAACCGTCCCAACAAAAAATAAAAATTGAAATAGTTAAAGTAAAACTACAAAATTAAAATAAATTAATGCGGGCGAAATAATAAATTGAACGTAAATAACGAGTAAAAATTATAAAACAAAAATAAAATAAAAGGTTTTAGGGATGTGGGTGAAGCCCAACAATTCAACCTTTTAAGTCGGCTCTCACGACAAGCAGTGGGTACTGTGGTAAAATTTTATGCATCCCCTCAAACCACAGGGGAAAAAGTTAGATAATTAGTTAATCAAATCTTCTAGTAACTTTCCAAATTTAGTAATTTATGTCTTTGTGTCAGGTCGTTTCAGATAATTTTCAGTTCAAGTGTGCTTCTATTGTTAAATTAATTAGCTAACTTTATCACTTACTCGAATAAGTTCGTTTTTTAAAATAATATTTCCTGTTTTATGTCACGTAGGTCGATATTCTGCTACCAGCCTACCAGTTCACATTTTTTTCAGAATAATCCATTTTTTGCTTAAGTTGTTTTCCTAATGACTTGATGACCCATTTTAAGTTGACTTAGACATACTTGAGTTAATAAAGCTTAAAACATCCAATAAGGGTTTTTTAGTTTAAAAACATACATTCAAATAAAGTGTTGAAGAAGAAGTCATAATGTTGAAGAAGGAGTCATATCGTCAATAATGTAGCTGAATTTTTTGAGAATCGATAAAATGTTTGATTTAAACAATACTAAATTTAAAATGGTTTGTATTGTGTTTAAGAGTTCTTTACTTTTCCGGGTTTTATACAAGTCAATATCCCGAAAAGTAATATTTTGCACCTTCTAAAACCTTTGTTCAAAACAGGTCGACTAACTGGTTTCTTATGTACTATACGACAATTTTGTGAAGGATTTCAACTATAGACTTAATTCAGCACCACCGTGATTTATCGTAGTTAAGAAAGCTTGTATGAATAACTCTTTGTTTGTCTTTTAGTCATTCAGTAGACTGTATAAATGTGGCAACTGTAAGTTGAAGAAATCTTCATGATAGCCATATGCGATATATCTATATAATGATTTACGATAATGAAAGTTATGCCTCATTAAGATAATCATCCTTTATGAATAATAGGATTGGTGTATTAAGTCTTGATCATAAACAATGATCGAGTCATTCTATTCTTTGAACTATGATAAAGCATGGATTTCGCAATATAGTTTTAGTTTGTATACCAATCAATTATGAGGCCACGTTACCCGATAAGTTGAACAGAAAAGTTTAGTTAGCCAAGGCTATCAACCAAACATAATTACATCAATTTATTTTACCAATTATCACTCAGATAACCACAAGATCATAACCAGCAACATAAGTATGCACTTGCGCAATAATAATGCAATTGAAATACGTATAACAGTCCAATAGCAAAAAAATATATATATGCATTCAAATTAACCTGTCCAAAGTGAAATCTTAATTGTGTCTGAAATGTGCTTTAAACTCGCACTAAAAAATTGTTTTACGTTTGTGTGTGACAAATGTGTTATTGAATTTTTGCAGCAGTTATAAACCAAGCTCATTTACCTGCTTTTTACGTTATAATTTAACTATATTTAAGATAAAAATCTTACCAGTAATTTAGGTAAATTGATTTATGTATATTTGTGTCGTGTTGAATTATTACATGTCCATATGATTATGCAAAAATAGTAAAGAGAGAAGCAAAAAAAAAAACAATCCAAAACAACTTTAAAATCGAATGAATACATAAACACACATATTACACATTAAGAAATTCTTTCGAATATTTTATTTTTGGTTTTATATTACAAGTTTGAATTAATAATTTTAAACTGATACACTTTACTTGGGTTTAACACGTTGTCGAACATGATTGATTATACAGTTGATATGACAAATATATCACCTGAAAAGTTTCTATCTTTATGTTTGTGTGATTTAGAATTTGCACTGAATGTGATACAGGTCCATCGATTTGGTTTCGGTTGCAGACGTAGACCGCGAATAGGTTAATTATTATGTTTTTGTGAGTAACAAATTCTTCAATTGTTGCAAAAATGTTAATCCAAATATCATATTTTATTTTTTAATAAAATCACACTTATCTTCACTATATTGTAAATTTATTAGTTTTCTAACCCACATTCGTCCGTTGCAACATGCTTCTCTTAACACGTTCAATAATATAAATGTGACTGTGATGGCATAGTTTGTATATTTATTATTACTGGACAGTAAATTAGGAAAGATGTTTATAAGTTTTTAAGTTGTATGTCCCGAAAATGTATAAGAAACACAATATGGTTCTCGTCACGGTCTAACTAAATTCAAAACACATAATAACGATATTCACAACTGTAACTATCATTTATTACCCATATTAACCAAAATTTGAAATTCTTGACTGTTCTACAATCATTTTATTGTTTTTATTTTTAAAATTCGCCCGACCATGAACAATTTTAAAAGAAAACTACTTTGTTTATACGTAAGTATATATATGATCAGAGATTTTATTTTTTTTGTTTGTAATTTTGACACGGTTGAAACTGATTCATGCAATTAAAATAGAATCATTACACTTGTGGTTCTTTTCGCTTTACTAGATACTTTCCAGAAATGTTTAATCATTTCGCATTTGTACTGATCAATTTGAAAATTATGTTGTTAACATATAATTGAATTTTTTTATTATTAGGACGGAACATAAGTTGTGGAGCGATTTTCCTCTTTTTATAAGAAATAATATTTTATTTTTAATATTTAATTTATCATAACAATTAAATTTTTTACAGCTTTTGATTCTGACTACAAGTAATTAAACACTCCTATATATGCTCTCTATAGTGTTGTTTTGGTTTATTTTGTATTCTGCGAACTTTTCTTGTAACTCAAAATGTTTAAGTCTTATGAGTCTGCTTATGATACCCTTTTGATGAAGTTATTTTACAGCGTAAATGTTGGGATGATGATGGAGCCTCTCCTGATGTTTTTGACCATACTTCTTTATTTTCTCTGTGACTGTGTAGATTCCGAGATCTTTATGTAGGTCACTTTTATCACTATTACGATGTACCAAGTGGCGTTAATTATCACTCAGAGAACTTTATTTTAAAATCGTTGAACTATCTGTTGATTACGCTCTGTGAGTGGCGACATTTATGATTCGTAAATATTTTGAACGAAACAAAAGATTCATAGAATACCACCACAGTATTCAGAGTTTGTTGTAAGAGGCGACTAAATCTGGATGGTTCGCTGGGCTGACGCCCGCATCCGAAAAAAACAATTACTGTTAAAAATGTTAACAAACTAAAAAAAATAGGATACTGCCAGAACAACAATGCCCCCCGTTTAAGTACCCAGGAACAACATTGCGGATCAGCACGTGCAGTCAATTAGAAAACCACATGTACGAAAGAGTATTGGCTGGAACTTGTAGCGCTCCTAGAAACACGATGGCATACAAGTGGAGACTATGTTTCCCAAGGCTATACATTGCTACACAGTGGAGATGACTTCGGAAATTTTGGAGTTGGATTTCTCATTGGGCCACAGGTAAAGTAGTGTCATTTTGCTGTTAAACAATGAAATCTAGCCCACGATGAAGCACAGACTCGGTTTATAATTGCGAAAAGAAACAAAGTAGTTCTTGCAAGGCGGACAGCTAAACGCATTTGTAGACGGAAGAATCGCGAATAGTGGAAGGCTAAGGTTTTAAGAGTAACAATTCAGACATGAGAATCATTCGGGTGGTTTCCTCAAAGGACCACCTAATGGCACCTTATCTTAGTATATCGGTCAACTACCATTTGTCGTTGTCTACCATGTTAACGTCGCACCGCATCGATACATGGCGTGAACATTTTTCTGCCTTACTTAATATTCCACATGTATCACAAACTGTGTTTGAATACCCTCAAATACAAACCGCAGAGATGTCCATTGCGGATCCATCCTATAAAGAGCTAACTTTGTGGAACTGACTTTTCGACCTTGTTCGATTAATATGGCGAAATGAAATTATGCCTGAAGAATGGAAAGTGTCCGCGTTATGCCCAACATTCCAAAAGGGCGTCCTCTTAAATGCGAAATGTATCGCGGTATAGCTGCGTTCTTTGCACAGCATACAAGTTTCTGTCATACATTATCTCGGGAAGAATTACTCCTCAGTGACTACCAAGGAGGATTTTGTCCAAATCGGTCAGTCACTGATCAAGTTTTCTCGCTACGGATGATTCTTTTAAGTACTATGAAACATCAGTACACCAGGTATTCCTAGATTTCAAGCAAGCCTACGACTCGACCAATCAAGACACACTATGGTATGCGCTTGAATATTTAGGAATACCAAACAAATACGTACATCTGTGTAAAATGACAGTAACTCCAGTCACAATGCTGTGTCAAAGTTGAGAATAGGCTATCGAGAACTTTTCAATTACTTCTGGTGTTCGACAAGGAGATGCGCTGTCTCCAATACTTTGTAATCTCATGTTGGACTACATCCTTCGTAAACGTGAAACACTATCTTATTCCAACAATCCAATCAACTTTTTACTTATTTACTTGCTTGATACACTGAAACAGTTTTCAGCTATCGTTGGTTTCAAAATCAACGAGTCCAAAACCAAATATCCGATCTCTGGTTTTCGAGACCACGGCGCAATTGATTTCAGTAGTGGTAACAACACGTTTGAAGGAGTAAAGAGATTCAAATATCACAATTATTACTCACAACAATAGTGTAAGAGAGGATATTAAGGTTCAGCTTGCTGCTGGCAATCGGGCTTTATTTCCTCTACGTCCGTACGTTCTGAACTCAAAATACCTTGCAAATGCGGATAAGCTGAAACTGTACAGAGTGTTGAATAGACCCATAGTCATGTATGGATGTGAGAGTTAGACCATGACGGATGAGTACGAAAGATGGCTTTTATTCGAAAGAAGAACGCAACCAAAGGATGAAATCAAAGGATATAGCGAGTACTCTGGATCGGTTCGAAACGAATGATTCAGCGATTTTTGAAGGAGCCGCGTAGAAAGCGATCTGGAATCTTCTGGCTGTTTGCAACAGTATGAAGAGCTGGCTCGTGATCGAAACCGATGGAGCCAGATTGTTGAGACGTTACTGGCTAAGAATAGCCTGTAAAAACCGAAAAAAAATCTGTCGATTGCTGGTTTTGGTGCATCTCCATACTTGAATGACATATGTCCAGGCCAGCTTGAGCACTTGTTTACAAAGCATAAGTTTATTATGAATGGATAGCTGAGAGTTATATCCACTAGTTTGATTCATTCTGTTTATTTCTCCACTTAGCTAGTCAATGTATATTGATCAAAAAGATCCCGGAATAACCACCGTGTGGCACTCCCATCGTTCCGATTTGAGTTCTGAGTTTGTTTTTGTTAAGTTGGTAATTGTTCCCTCTGTTGTTGATATTCCCTCTAAATCCTAGCGTCATAGCTTGCCATTTGCAAAAGTTACGTATAGTCAAAAGAACATCTATCTCTGTATGTGTTGGCGATTATTTACAATTTTAGAAATGGATTTATATTTGCAACAATGAACTTGTAATAAATTTTGCGTTAAAAACGGATTTAATGGAATGCACGAACGTTGGAAATGTTGGAAAAGTGTTTCGGCAACGATTCTCTCACTAGTGGTACGAGCGGTTTAAAAGTGGTCGTGAGTCAATCGAACATGATGAACGCAGTGACAGACCATCGACGTCGAAAGCCGTTAAAACATTGATAAAGTAAAAGAAATGTTGGTAAATAACCGCAAATTAACAATCAGAGAGATAGCGGAGGGATTGAACATTGCCTATGGATCCATCCATGACAGTTTGGTCAATGATTGAGGTTTCCGTTGTGTAGCAGCAAAGTTGGTGCCAAAAGATCTCAATTTCATACAAAAAACGGTCTCTGTGTTGCCGTACAACGGTGTAGTGCATGATTTTGCCAGAAAGCCAGACCGTAAGCAAAGAGTATTATTTGGGTACTATGAGACGTTTGCGTGAAGCAGTTCGCCGAAAGAGACCAGAATTGTGGGCAGAATACTCGTGGATTTTGTACCATGATTACGCACCGTCGCACAGTGCCATCATTATTCGTAATTTTTTGGCGAAAAATGCAATAAAAACATCCCATAACCACCGAATTTACCTGATTTAGAACAGGCAATAATTATGTCCGATATTTTCTTAATACCTTTATTAGGTAGTTGTTAAAGAATCTCTCGAGTTATCAAGTCAAATCCAGGTGATTTTTTAGGTACTATATGGTTCTTTAATTCTAGTTTCACTTCTTTAGCATTAGGTAATGGAATTTCCTGTCTCACGATAGTTGTATGGTTTTCCATATATATCGTGTTGATTATGTTTTGTTAAATTAGGCTGAAACGAACTGAACTTTATGATTTTTCTTTTCGATTTTTTAGCCACGTGAGTATTATTTCTTCTTATTGGTTGTATACGCGTAACTGTTTCTTTTTCAAATGTTTGGTTGTTTTCTTCTAACTAATCGCTATCTTTATTTATGATCTATTGATTTAATTTTAAATGAATTATATGTATAAGCCGGTGGTAAATTTAACCAAGTTTAACGTGTTAATCAGCTAAATGTAGTACTAATTGGCTAAAATTAATACTGTGTCGTCGAACATTTCTTTATATGAAACAAAGCAAGTAGTTCTGTGTAGATTAGTGGCCACAGATTGGAGTACAACATTATTATTATTGAATTAAAAATCATTTGAAAAAGAAGACCAAATAAATATGAATCGTTTATTCATTCCCTATCAATATGGGAAAGTTCCATATTATACTTTTATGTAGCTTCAGGAATACCTATAGAATACTACTTTATACCGAAACGTGTCACAATTTAGTATTTTAGCACTATTCGGTATTAATAGGACAGTAAGCTTTGAAATTATGGTCATACAAATTAGTAACAAATCAACATATTAATCATTAAGTTATTAATTTAAGCCTAAAATAACCATTAAAAATATATACGATATTTAAGTATGGTATTTAAACCCAACGAGGAAGAAGATTAATATAAATTAATTTATCACTGAACCAATTCATGATTACTTCGTGAGTTACACTAATTCAGTTCGAATTCATCTATCTGGATGAAGTATTCTTGTGCTCATAATTCGGAATTGTTCTATAATCTAGCCTATTTTTCAAAGTCTTTGCAAAATCTAACTTCAACAACCTGTACTATCTTTGTCTAATGAAATATTATTACGATTTTACCGAGAAGTAATCCAGTAAACTAAGTTCAATACTGGATTGTGAATATAAAACACAGAACCTTTTATTTAACTATAAAATTTAATTTGTTTCTCAAAATTAATTTTACAAAATTCACTAAATAATTCAAAATTATTTTTTATGGCACTAAATATAATTAATTCATCTCACCAATATTTACTTAAACACTTAGTTTATGACAGAAAATGAGAAAAATCACTGTTTAAAATGCAAAACTGAACTTTATACCTACCTAGTTGTTACTTTCCGCGCCTGCTTGTAGAAATTTCTATTGGCACTTCATATTTGTTTATATTTCGAAACTTGCTTCAACTTTTGAGTTCGTTATAATTTTTCTTTCGTAAACAAAAAGTGGCTCGTAATTTATTTAAATAACTACCTTAAACGTTAGCATAACCTATGAGAATTAACATTAACTTACGTATAGAGTTTTATTCTTAAGTCGTGCATCGTTCTGTGAAAATGAGTATGTGAAAATGAGATATTGGCCGGTATATGATATAAGTTTTAAAGGCATCGGCATTGGATCGCCTCTCAGTTGAATTTATATAGTTATGATTTTAATCCTACAACTAAAAGTAGTTTTCAATGTGATTATAAAACGCTTTATAATAAAGCCAACTAAATTCTGCATCCCAACACATTTCCAATTTGTCATATCTTTCGATAAATCGGTTAAGGTAGTGGTAAATTTTGTGTGATCATTTTATAAAGTTTTAGTCAACACAATTCAGGAATAATAAGATATCTGTTCAATATAATTATTTCCCTACCCGATAGTAGATTATATCACGTAATTTTATATTATATTTTTAATTCAAAATTTTGGTGTGTAGCGCATCTAAGAGTTGCCTAAACACTAGAACCATTTTTACAAGACCGTACCGTAAAAGACCTTTTATTTACTATTCCTTAATCTTATGACCGGATATATATATATATATATATATATATATATATATATATATATATATATATATATATATATATATATATATATATATATATATATATATACGTGGGTTTGGGGGTATGTCGGTGGTATTTAATTTTATTTATGTTTAAATTTTTAATAGATGAGGTTTCTTATATTTTGTATGCCGGTGACCAACTGTTTGATCCAAACAGATTGAATATCTTACTACGACAAGTTTGGCTTACTGTAGTGTTATTCTATCGGTAACATATTATTTTGTGCGAAAAATCTACTCAAACATCAACTATTGAAATTATTATCACTAACGTTTCAATTTATTTTGCTAGACATAGCTTTGCTGTTTTATGTATGAATTTCAAATTTTTTATGAAACGAAAATCGAACTCACAAAATTGTTACAGTTCGTTTGCTTCTAACTACTCTTAAACTGTATTTCTCATATGTTCATGTTTCGTGTTGTGGTGAATAATACTAATGACCTTCAAGTTGATCATACATAAAGCACAAGACGGACATACATCGACAAAATGTACATTTCAATCACATTAAAGTTGTTTGTTAGATGGCTTCCTGATACAAAAAAAATCTCGCCCACAGGCATCCAACAAAAACGACAATGTCAATAGGAGCCGAATAAACATTAAATAAAAAAATCTAATTCACATAATAATCTGCTACCTGAGTTAATATAAATGTTATTTTAATTTTTAAATACACTCTACCTTGAAGCAAATCTTTACTTTTCTTAAAAAAAAATATTTTTATTTTGAATGTATATCGCCTTAAAGACAAAAAATACTTATTTGTTATTCTTTAATTTCATATGAATATTTAAATAAACATTTTTTCGTTTATTTAAAATTTACAATTAGAATTACATTTAACAACAAAAAAATTTACTTGGCATTTGAGATATTGTAACCAATATGTGAGTATCTGTTTCGTCTAAGCGCATGACATTGATTTTATGTTGATTCAGACATCACAAAGTCCAAAGAAACAATAGAGTATCTAACTAGCGCAATGCATATACAAGAAGTCGTATCTATCCTTGTAACATAAAACTTTTTTATGGGAATCTTACACAATTTAAAATCTATGTTTTGATCACGAGTTCAAGATATACAATTTAGATGTTTTAACACGCAAAGTGTAAAAATATCTAGAGAGTCATGCTTTTTTACATAGAGAGGTGCTTTAAGTTAATTAAACAATTTTTACTTAAAAAAAAGTGTTTCATACAAGAGTTCATTGAAAATTTTGAAATCAAATAAATGATAGTCATATTCTTAATCTGCTTCGAATTACTACTTGAGAATGAGGAAATTATTTAATACTAAAACAACGAGTACACAATTATATTGTTATTATATAGTTGCATCCAAATGGCCATCGTGTTATGCTTGCGGCAATGAACATATGTTTGAATATTATGTGGTAAGAATTTCATTCAACTAGGCGATTAATACAAAAAAATACTGTTGGTAGACGGTGAAGATGTCGAAGATAAATAAAATGTGGGTGAATTTTAATGATTCATTTGCAAAATTAACGAAAGAAGGTGAAATGTTGAAAACTCGTATATATCAAAATAAATAATAACGAGGTATATACAGTGTAATATACTGTATATACTAATAACATTTAATTTATATATACTCGTACATACACATACAGACGTATATGTATAATCAATTTTTTTTCTTTGAAATATTACTATCATTCGTCTTAGCTAAAAACGAATTAAACATGAAAAATTATTTGAGTTTATTTCTAGTGACCGATAGATGTCTCTATAAAGACACAAACAATTTATTTATTATAACAGTTTAGCACAGACACAATTTACTTAGCAAAATGATTTATTATAATGAAGATTCCGTATTTTACTGTAAAAGGCAGTTTGAGGTTTGGTTTTGATTATGTATTTTGGTAATCAAATGTGTGGTTAGTTTATATACAGTTTGAGTTGAAAATAGTTATAGTAATGACGATGGCTTATAGTATTTGGTGTTAAATTGTCGAATATTGTCACGTTAATAGTAAATTGATATCGGTAAATCATTGTTTAATGTATAATTACTACTTGTATAGTGTTTAAAGAATTAATTTAGAATATGAACAAGTTTTTTTACTCAGGTCTTTTCATATCGTCAAAGTGAATAGACGTATTTTTGATAGCTATAATTTGTTTTTTTTTAAATAATTATAATTATAAAAAGTGTAGTCATCAGTGTAAAAGTGTAATCATTAACCATCTCAAATAACTCGAAAAAGTTTTTTTTTTGTTTTGTTTTACTTTAACTAAAAGTGCAGTGTTCGTAAAAAAAACTCTTGTGCATATAAGTTCAGCAGAGTAACAGCAGTTCCCAACAAATATCAGGGAATTATTTAAATGAGAAAATAATAATATCATTACAAGCTGAATTAAGGGAAGCACGAAATGAAATCCATCAATTAAAACTAATGATAGATCAAAGACACCCACAAACAATTGATTTTACTATACCTGATTCGAACGAAGAAAAGGAAATAGTAGCACACGAAACAGCTACTACCAAAATCCAAAAAGAGAAAGCGAATATCAGAAAAATGTAATAAAGCTGGTACTTCATCAGACAAAACTGAAAAAGATCCAACTCAAAAAACCAAAACTCAGCCCGAAAAAACATCTCATCAGCAAATTATGTAAAATTCCAAAAGATTAAAGAACCTAAAAAGGTAAACAAATTCCGCCTCTTGTAGTACTTAGCAATGTGACAAATTACTCCGACATTAACAAGTCATTACAGGATAACAGCATCAATTTACAAGCCAAATTGATGAACAACAAGTAACTGAAAATAAATGTAGTCACCGAGACAGATTATAGAAATCTAACAGAATACCTAAACGGTTCTCAACAACAGTGGCATTCATATGAACATAAACATACACGACCGATAAGGGTTATGGTTAGACATTTGCACCAATCATGCGACCCAGAAGATATTAAGAGAGAACTGAGTGAAAGAGGTTTTAAAATCCTTGATGTCGTCAACAAAATTAAAAAGACTAAGGAAGGGGATAAAGAACTAAGAATTCCTCTTCCTTTATTTATGCTGACCTTCGATAACAAAGAAGATATTCAAAAAATTTATGAAATAACACATACGTGTCATATGGGTGTAAAAATTGAAGCGGTTAGAAGTAACCGTACAATTCCGCAATGTAAACGTTGTCAGCGATATGGCCATACTCAAAAATTCTGCCAACACGAACCTAGATGTGTTAAATGTGCTGAAAAACATTTAACTATTTCTTGTAAAAAACCCAAGAATACTGCAGCAAAATGTTCAAACTGTGCACAAGCCCATCCTGCAAATTACCGAGGATGCCTGGTAACGAGAGAACTTCAAAAAAGAAGAAATAATCTAAGTAAACCAACGAATTTTCAAAAAAGTCAACCATCAGAATCGTTTAGTCATCATGTAAGAGGTGGTTTATCATATGCGCAAGTAGCTGAGACAGGAAACGTCAGTTCCGGACCAAATTTGAACTCTACTCATTCGAATACTATGATGGAAATGATGCAAAATGTTATGAATGCCATAAACAACCTTTCTGAAAGGCTACAAAGATTGGAGCAGAGAAATTCTGCTTTATTATACTAACCAACTCTCTCAAAATGATATACCAAGTAAATCTGAGAATTGCTACTTGGAATGCTAACGGTATTAAAAATAAAAAGCATTAACTAGAAGCGTTTTTAAAAATCCAAAATATCGATGTGTGTCTGATATCTGAGACCCACTCCACCAGTGACCAGTAATCTTACCTTAAAATTCACGGTTACCAACTTTATGAAACAATTCATCCGGATTCATCCGGATTGGAACTTTATGAAAGCAAGAGGTGGAACTGCTGTTATAATAAAAAACTATATTAAACACCGTGAATGCCAGCATTATCAATTACCCGAAACCCAGCTTACCATAGTAGAAATTACATCTACCAAGCAACGCCTTCAGATAGGATCAGTGTATTGTCTACCTAGATATAACCTGAAGAAACCGAACTATTTGAATATCCTACAACATTTCGATGGTAGATTTATACTAGGGGGTGATTTTAATGCAAAGCATGTTGAGTTTGGCTCTAGGCTTACAACAACCAAAGGTAACGAACTTAAAAATGCAATAGTAGAAATGGGATGTAACGTCCATTCCACTGGCAAGCCAACATATTGGCCCACGGATGCAGGTAAAACTCCTGATCTACTGGATTTCTTTCTATGAACACAAGTTTCATCAAATTTTATTGAAGTAGAGGATAACACAGATATGGACTCTGATCACTCTGCAGTGATACTTCTCTTAAGCGACAAGATTGTTAGAAAGGAAACAAGACCAACTCTTGCCAATAAAACAACTGATTGGGCGAGCTGCAGATCTGAAGTAGAAAACAAGATTAACTTACAAAAACGACTAAAAACTATTCAGGACCTAGAAGAAGAGGTAGAAAATTTCACCGATATCATTCAGATTACCGCTTGGAATAATACTAATGGAACAGTATCCAAAACCATTGGTAAAAGTTACCCAAGAGAAATTCGGAATCTTGTCTTAGAAAAAAGAAAAGCTAGGAGAAAATGGCAACAAACAAGGAGTCCATCTGATAAGACGATTCTAAATAATAAATCACAACAGCTTAAGCGAGAAATTCAGAAGCTAAATGAAAAATCGTTTTCTTTGTATCTGGGAAAATTGACCGCTGATGAAGATACTCACTATGGAAGGCAACTAAAAGTATAAAAACCCCAATTACGCAAATCCCTCCTATTAAGAGAAATGATGGCTCGTGGGCTAGGGATAACAAAGCAAAAGCTGGAGAGTTTGCTAACCATTTGGCTGACATTTTCAAACCGAATGAGATTGAATCGGATATTATAATTATCCGAGCTAAGTTTCAATAACCTGAAGATCCACCTGAAGTTCGAAATTCAACTTGGGAACATTAAGATTTAAGCACACAAATTTCAGATAACGATTCGAAAGTTGGGAATATCATTTTAAAGAAGTGGAGTTTTCTTCTTAATAATTTTTTTAATATGAGAACTTTGGCTAAAGCTCTTTTAGGTTTTATGTGGTTTTGGTTTAACTTTTTCTGAGAAAAAATCAACTGTTTCGTTCATATATGGATCAGTTAAGATAAATAAGTGAACAAGTTGAATTACCCACGGTCCAATGCTATTTTAAATCCATACTGTTTAACTCATGATTTCCTTGTGAATGAAACATCCAAACTAACAATATAAACTATTATAAAAAATTTAAAATCTAAGGCGTCTAGTGGGAATTATGTCTTTTTTAAAAAGTATTTTTATTGTCTTTTAAAAAAATACTATTTTCATTCATACGATGTGTCGATTTAACCACGTACGCTCTACAGAACTACTCATCTACGCACATTGCCAACAAAGAATTTAGGGTTTCCTAGCAGTCAAATTCACTTCCTCTTTTTTAAATTGTAAATATTTTGAACAAGTCAAGATAATGTTAGTAAAGTTTTCTCTGCTAGTGATAATGTGTTTTACAAAAGTATATATCGCCGCATCGAACAGCTTTGGTAATGCAGTTCATTTTATTGATCCAAATCAGACAGTTAATATTTTGCAAATATAGGCTGGAGTAACTTCCACCATGTCTGATCGTTATCATATTGGATTATGATTTCTAATCTGGAATCAGGAGTTGATAAAATATTTCATTCAACACAGCAGACAATAAATCAGTCAGTGTCAATAACGATTTCATAGGATATTAGGATTCTCAACAATATCGGTAACGATATTAATGTTTTGACAATCATTATATATTTAATCTTATAGCTAAATTGTACCTATTTATCAGTTCATATCGTGTTAATTATTTTTTTATCGGTAAAATAATATTAACTGTTAAAAAGTAATAATAAGAACATTGTCCGACGATCATTAATATTACTTCAAAATACGGAGACAAATCCATCAATAAGGGCATAATTAAACAAACCAAAATTACTGTATCGGAAAAGTCAAAATCATTGTAAGTATGTATTTATATAGAAAATAATAGAATCAAAAAATATAAATGCTGTCAAAGAACTAAAAGGATGAATTATTTAAATTTTTTGTCAACAGAATATTCGAGATTGAGCTACTATTATTGAGTGAGTAATTCAAAAAATATTTCCCTCGGTAGGTGAATTGCCAATTTTAATTTAAAGAGGAAAATATTGTTTACTTATGAAGCTGAAACTTAATGCTCTGCCTATTCTTTGGAGCATTGCGAGCAAGCGAACATCTTTTTAACAAAATAAGTGATTAAAAACGAAAAAAAGGAATTATCAGCGAATTGTGAACGGTGTAATTATTTGGTGATTTTCCCACCATATATAAAGTGATTCCTTTCTATAAAATATTTATATTATTGTATAGTAAAATTGAGAATTTTTATAATCTATAAATAAACAATACAAATTGTGAAATTAAAATAAAATTTATTTAAAATTTAATTGTGAATAAAATACATGGTCCTTCTAGCTTTTTTAATTTTAGTTTATTCACGAAAGTGAATAAACTAAAATTAAAAAACAAATATCGCGATTATTGATCTGAAATAAAAAACAATATAATTTAATTCGATAAATTTTGATAAAACAAAAGTACTCAGTGTTGTATTTAGATACATTCAAAGCAAGTGATTTAGAATAAAATACAAAAAATAGCATTTATTCCTTAATTCAAAATTGCAGACACGCGATTACTTCAGCGTAAACTAAACAGATTGTCTCAAATAGAAACATTCGCCACCGGCGAACAAATAAAAGCACAAATCATGCTATTAACCAAAGAGTGGAATGGTTACAAATCAAATGAAAAGAATTTTCGAGATCTAGCTGAAAATATCCAATTACAAGATGAGATAGAAACCAAATATTTTGATATTAAGGGCATGCTAGTGCAAGCAGAACTGGACTTAGATGATAATGAACATCGCGAAGAATTTGATACTAGATTACACGGGGTTGTGACTAATCAACGTTTGTTTTTATATGTTTGAAATTAAGTTAGTAAAAATTACTCCGACATTCGTTTGCCACGAATAAATGTGCTAACCTTCTCCGGCGTATACTCAAAATTTGCATCATTCCGAAATCTATTTGAAGCTTCTATTAGTATCAATCCAAAAATCTCAAAGGTCATAAACTAAAATACCTTAAAGGTTTTTTAAGAGGTGAAGCTGCTGCTTTAGTGCGTCATATCACAATAACACATATTATGATGAGGCTTGGCAGATTATTATTAATCGGTATGATAAAAAGAAATATGTGACGTTCATGCTTTTAAAGCAATTTATGAATCAACCTACGATAAAATTTGCTACTACTAAATCTCTTCACAACATGGAGATGTTTCTGATGAGGTTCTCAGAGGATTAAAAGTTTTAGGAAAACAAGCCGATTCTCGTGATCCTTGCGGTTAGTATTTGTCTTGGTGAGCAAATTGGATCAAATAACTAAGCATTAGTGGACTAAATATAGCTATGAAATGGAATTTCCCACAATTGATAATTTCTTCAATTATTAAACAAACAAAGCGATACACTCGAAAGCTGCCAACCGTTGAGACATATATAATTAACCCACAGACGACCCATACTAATTTAAAGATGATGTATGCAGATACACAGTCTATCAGCTGTTTAAAATGTAGCGGGAATCATTTCCTTAGATTTGTGAACAGTTTCTGCAATCTTTCTGTGTGTGACAGAAGAAGCTTTATAGCTGAAAAAGGTTGTGTTTTATATGCATGTTTTTTAAATTATTAGTCACAAAAATGTCGTTCCAAGTTTAGATGAAGTATATGAAGATCGAAACATCACACAACGTTACACCAAGAATCATCTAAAATATCAGCCAATACAGTTGTTCAACAAGAAGTTTTCGTGGGAATCAAATCATAAAAATTCAAACGCTGAAAATATTAATATATCCCATGCTGTTACCACCAAATGTTTTATGACTCTGATACCTAAGGCAATAACCAGGGTGTTAAATACACAAAACAATATATATCGCCATAATATGCGTTGAAAATCTTGATTTTCTTCAGATACCATTTCTTGGCGATCGATTTTTTCGATATTTGCCGTTAATGCAATTTTCGAAATTGAAAATTCATTGGTGTGGTCCATAAGGTCGGTTGAATGGTTGGACTTACCATTAGTAACGATGTCGAATTTTATTAGATTCGGGAGCAAAGGCATCATTTATTTCCGAATCATGTACTCAACGACTTGCATTACCACGTAAACATGCAAAGATACTTGTGAAAGGTGTTACTCCTGGTACTGCATCAACAAGATGAGGTCTATTGTCAAGCGAGGCGGTGTCGTTACATTCTTCGTCGGAATCTGTGATGTCAACTTTTGCATATTTATTCAGAAAACTCCAAACGCTACCATTAGCAGATCCGAATTTTCAAGTGTTTATAAAACAAGGATGATAGACATGATTATAGGAGCAGATCGTTTCTTTAATGTGTTACGAGGTCTTGAAAATAACTTAGTCGCACCAAATTCAATGTTTGTTTGGATTTTATCGGGTGAAATGACTAATTTTGGTAGAAAATTCAATCAACCGAGTCTTAATTTTTATATTGGTTTAAACATCACTGAAACTCTGAAACAATTTTAGGAAATAGCATCATTTATTTCCGAATCATGTACTCAACGACTTACATTACCACGTAAACATGCAAAGATACTTGTGAAAGGTGTTACTCCTGGTACTGCATCAACAAGTTGAGGTCTATTGTCAAGCGAGGCGGTGTCGTTACATTCTTCGTCGGAATCTGTGATGTCAACTTTTGCATATTTATTTAGAAAATTCCAAACGCTACCATTAGCAGATCCGAATTTTTAAGTGTTTATAAAACAAGGATGATAGACATGATTATAGGAGCAGATCGTTTCTTTAATGTGTTACGAGGTCTTGAAAATAACTTAGTCGCACAAAATGCAATGTTTGTTTGGATTTTATCGGGTGAAGTGACTAATTTTGGTAGAAAATTCAATCAACCGAGTCTTAATTTTTATATTGGTTTAAACATCACTGAAACTCTGAAACAATTTTAGGAAATAGAAAAACCTCCTATATGCTCAGCAGAAGAAACCCAATGCGAAGAACACTTCAAATCCAATCTTCAGCGACATCATTCTGGCAAGTATGTAGTCAAGCTACCTTTCAAAAATCTCCTTATGTATTAGGCAATTCAGTGAATAGTGCTATAAAGTGATTTTATAATTTAGAACGAAATTTGTACCGTCATGCTACACTAAAAATGGGATACAACAAAATAATTAATGAATACGTTGCTTATTTACTAGAAATAGAAAACTACCAAGAAAATCAAAGCTATTACTTACCACATCATGCTGTCACAAAAAATAAACGCACTGCAACTAAGTTACGAGTTGTGTTTGATGAATCCAGCAAAACCAGCAATGGTTATTCAATTAACGAGTTACTAATGGTAGGTCCAACCATTCAACCGATCTTATGGACCACACCAATGAATTTTCAATTTCGAAAATTGTATTAACGGCAAATATCGAAAAAATCGATCGCCAAGAAATGGTATCTGAAGAAAATCAAGATTTTTATAACGCATATTATGGCGAGATATATTGTAAAGAGTCTTCCACGGACATTATAAATTAACCACTGTAACATTTGGGATGCCCAGTTCAGCTTTCTTAGCTATCCGATCGCTTCACTTCCAACCAGAATATCCTATCATTGAGAAAGAAACTCTACGCAAATTTTATATAGATGATTATATATCGGATGCTAATACAATAGAAAATGCAAAATATCTGAATTTTTTTAAAAATATTTTATACTATGCAATCTGTTTTGGGGCTCAAGGCTCTCCCAGCTCTTTCGTGGTTCGCTTTTTACGTTCTACTTTACGCCGTTCGATTTTTGTAGTACTAACATGGAAGATGGGTCGGCCTATGAGTTCTGCACTCCAATAGGGGATCATAAATGTGTTCATTAACACCACCGATCGTAATCAGATGGTACAAAAAAACCCTTTTGTATTCTGCAAGGTTCGTAGCCGGAACCTCCCGCTACAACTGCCACAGCATTAATCACTGAGCCACCTGGGCAGTTGAAAAAATACTTAACTGATATTTTATCAATAAGAGGATTCAATTTGCGTAAATGGAAATCAAATGCCACGGAATTATTAGACCAAGCTACGGAAAAAGATAAATCACTGACTCATTTCGAAGAAGAAATCTCCGCCTCGAAAATTTTAGTATTACAATGCGATTCGAAAAGTGATCAATTATCTTTCAAAGTAATTGTACCCGAAGAAAGAACTCCAACGAAACGATCATTAATATGGGATGACGAGTTACCTGTCGATATTGTAATAGTATGAAATCAACTTAAATCGGAATTATCACTATTTCAGGAGCTAAAACTAAACAGATATGCTAAAACTAAACAGGAAAGAACTACAAATACATGGTTTTTGCTTAGATAATAAACGAGCTTATGCAGCAGTAGTATATGGGCATTTTTGGCAGCACCTTTGCGACAAGTATCACTTTCCGATTAGAACTTTGCGGTGCTTATGTGCTAGCCAAATTGGTACATGAGGTAAGAAAAACTTTCTACGAAGATACACCTATATTTTGTTGGCTACATTCAACTATAGTCCTAGCTTGGTTATCTTACCATCCTACAAAATGGAAAACCTGGAATCATTGGAATCATTTGAAATCTGATAATAATACAATTGTCTATGCTTCTAGAGGAATCTTGCCTTCGAAATTGTAAGTACTTCAGACATGGTGGCATGGACCATATTGGTTAACACAATCAAAAAATATGTGGCCAATGAATAAGAGTGAAGTATTCTATGATGACACAATCAGCGAAGTGAGAAAACAGTCATCTACTATACCATTTATAACTATTGAATGCCAAAAAGAAGAAACTAACATTTTTCAAAAAAATACTAAAAGCGGCCTACTTGTTCAGTAAAGCCATAAGAGCTTTCATTTACCGATTCGTGGATTATATTAGAAAGCCAAAGGTAAATATACACAGCGATCAATATGGAAGAAATCAATAAAGTCACTCTAAAACTTTTAAAATGGGTATGCTGGCAATGAAACAGTGAGTATTAAACCGAAATAAGGATACTTGAAAAACACCAAACAATATCTTTACACGATAAACTATCAAAACTAACACCGTTTCTGGAGTAAGATGGTTTATTACGTGTTGGTGGGAGATTGAAAACTTACTGAACTCTTATGAATTTAAACGCCCAATCATTCTACCAAAGCCTCATATTCTAAGAAAAATAATAATTTCCTTCTTCCATAAAAAATATTTCCATCCCGGACCCTACCATACATCCCATCTTATCCGACAAAAGTATTGGATAGTGAAAGGCAGAGCATTTTTGAGAGGTGTGATCAGAAAATGTATCCAGTGCTTCAAAAATCGAGCTAAGACATCAAAACAACTTATGGACTATCTACCATCCGTTCGAGTGACATCTACGAAGCCAGTTAGCAACTGTGGTATATTGATTATGCTAGTCCTAAAGGGATATATAGTTGTCTTTGTTTGCCTGGTAACTAAGGCAGTACATATTGAAGCTGTCTCAGAATTAACGACAGATGCGTTCATTGGGGCTCTTAAGCGATTTTCTGTGAGAAGAAATGTAACAATCAAATGTACCAGTCGCCAATTAAAAGAGGTATACGAAAATATTATTTCAGAATTTTGCACTTTTAATTAAATCAATTGGCATCATATACCTCCGACTGCGCCACATTTTGGTGGTTTTTGAGAATCCACTGTGAAGTCGATTAAAACCCACCTCAACCAAGTTACTGCGACAATTGTCATTTAACCTTCGAAGAAATGCCTATACGTTGTTGTGTTAAATTGAAAGTATTTTAAATTCAAGGCCATTATGTCCAGCATCAAAAGACGATGATTCTTTTGAGGCATTAACATCAGCTCATTTTTTGATCGGAAGTTGACCTAAATGATAAAATGACATCAAAACTGTCAAAATGGCAGCAAGTGCAACTGAGGGCTCATAGCTTCTGGAAACGATTTCAAAAGGATTATTTAGATAACCTGCAACAAAGAACTAAATGGAAAGGTACTGAAGATAATATCAAAATTGGAGATTTAGTCCTAGTCAAAGAAGGTAACTTATCTTCTTGCAATTGGGCGATGGGGAGAATTGTAGCAGTTTATCCAGATTAAGCCGGATTAACACGCTAAATGACGGCAGATGAGCTGGTTTACGGTGTTACGCGACCCGTGCCAACAAACTACCAGGCTGGGGGCAAATTTTAACAAAGCCCAGTCGCAAACGGAGCCTTATGGATACCTGGCGAACTCCAGTTGAAAGTAGCCTTACCTGCATAAACGGATCTCTGCGCAAGTGGATCATATATTTCTCCGAGTCTCGTGGGAACAACATGGAATCCAAAAAATCCAATAACAAAACCGAGACCGGCACGCTCCAAAGGCCGGAAACAAAAAGTGAGAGCTCAAACCGTAAAGGTGGGGCTTCCTCAAAAACACCGGGAGGAAGCAAATTCAAGGCATCTAAGCCAGGGACGAGCGGAACTCAGGGGAAATTAAGGGCTGCTGAGGGAGGTTCGACTAACGTCAACCAATCGAAGCAGCGCTATAGGAATAGACGCACGGCGTTTAGGGTTTTGGACAGGTGGGCTGCAACCCCTGAGGGGCAGCTTACGGCTGAACAAAAAGATTCCGTGACATGGGCCAAAAAAACCGTCGCCAGCGACAAATCAGAGAGGGACGTGTCGAAAAGACGGCGGTCCCAGGATGAGCTGGAGCTCGTCGACACGAAACGGCCCAAAATGCAGGCGAAAAAGGAAACTCCTCACAAGGTTTTGTCTCCTAATAAGACTAAACCAAAATCTTTCAGGGATATTGTGAAGGAGCGTATGTTAGTGCTAGCCGTCATTGACAGGAGTCATGAAGATGGGAGCATCACCATGGAAAAATGGAGCTTGGTGTATAATGCACTAAACTCTGTTTTCCTAAGGATCCTGAGTAAAATCCAGGGCTCCCTCTATCCTGCAGAGATACGGACTGGAATCAAGGGCGCGTTAAACTTATAGCGTGCTCTGGTGCCAGATCAGTGGAGCTCTACTAAAAGGCTGTAGCGGAGGTAGGGGAGGTGTGGCAAGGCGCGAAGCTGGCGGCTGTAAGCAGGCCAAGAGCACGCTTCTGGCTACCAACCGAACCGGCTAGCCCAGAAGAGATTCTAGAAATAATTAGAATTAGCAACCCCAATCTTCCGACAGGAAACTGGATGATGGTGAGGCAAGAGGATGCAAAGGGGGGCTCCAGATTATCAACTATGATAATCAATAATCCCTGGCGCCTCTTGTCGCGACGAAGGGAGTAATCGACTTCGGTTTCGGGTCGATTACACGAGGGGACGACAGCCCGTCCACAACTGATGCAGTTGCACTTGGAGGAGAGACAGCCCAACAAATGGAGCTCTCCGAGATGACCGCACTTGGAGAGGAGATGGGAAGCTGACTGTCCCTGGTGTCAGACGAAGAAGACCTGTCGAACCCAAGGGACGGAAGGACTGCAAACGTCGGGGAAACAAGTTCCATGGGGGGAGAGACGGGAGACACCGGCGACTCCAATGGAAACGAAGGAAACTAGCCTGCGGTAGCGGGGAGTGAAATAGGTAAATGGGCTCAACTTGGTTATGCTAACTTTAATACAAATTAACCTACACCATTCAAAGGCGGCGTCGGCCGCCTTACTCCTCAGACTGACTAGATCAGAAGAGGACGTGATCCTTATTCAAGAACCTTGGATAAACACCAACAGGATCTGTGGCCTTAAAATGAAGGGGTATAACTTATTATACTCAAGAAATTCGGGGAATATCAGATCCTGCATTCTTGGAAAAAATAATTTAAATATGTTCCTTCTTCCTCAATACAGCAATGGTGACGTAACTGCGGTCAGCCTAGAAGTAGGTGGCCGTATATTTTGGCTGGTCTCAGCCTATTTGGACCGGGACAAACAGGTTCCGCCGGATAACCTGGAGGACCTGGTCCTCGAATCGTACAGGAAGAAGATTGGGGTGCTCCTTGGATGTGATGTAAATGCGCACCACGCAATCTGGGGAAGCACTGATATCAACGAGAGAGGTGAGTTACTTTTTGTTTACATTTAAATAACAACCTCATGGTGTGTAATATTGGGCAAGAACCCACTTTCATTACTAAAAATCGGCAGGAGGTTCTGGACGTAACCTTCGCTTCAAAAAACCTGTACCCTTTGGTCAGCGAATGGAGAGTGGCGAAGGAACACTCCTTCTCTGACCATCGTTACATAACATTTAGTCTTAACGTTTCCCCTGCCACCCGGAAACCTTTCAGGAATCCCAGAAAGTCAAACTGGAGCAAGTACGGGGAAACGTTTATAGGACTACTATTACCAGAGACCCCTGAGCCACCAGCGACAGTGAAGGAACTGAACAGCATAGTGGAAACTTTCACAAATGCCTGCAATCGGTCCATCAACGCTGCTTGCCCAATAGTTAAACCCAGGGGCAAGCAAAAACCGGCATGGTGGTCCAAGAAACTGGGGACCTACCGAAAGGCGTGTAGGACAGCATTTAATAGAGCCAAAAGTACGAGAGAGGCTCAGGACTGGGACTCCTACAAGGAGGACCACAAGATATACAAAAAATAATTAAGGAAGGCTCAGAGGAAATTATGGAGACTCTTCTGTGACAAAATAGAAGAAGTCTCCGAGACCTCTTGTCTTAGGAAGATTTTGTCTACCAATCCTACCAGTCCCAGTTATTTAATTAAACCAGATGGATCCTGGACTGCTTCTAGTAAGGAATCCTTGGAACTTCTCATCGAAACCGACTTTCCAGGAAGCTTCGATGAATCGATAGAGACCATTTCTCATCAAGAAGCACATTCACTGCGCATAGAAGATATCGTAACCAAAGAACGAATCCTATGGGCAATTGAAGGGTTCAAACCCTATAAATCGGCTGGTCCTGACCGAATTATTCCCACGGAGCTTTAGAACAACTCGAGGATTATGCTCCCCTGGTTAGAGGTAATCTTCAAAGGGTGTTTAAAACTTGTCTGTACTCCGCGGGAGTGGATGGAGGTCAGAGTGATTTTTATTCCGAAAGCGGGTAAAGGCTCACAGGGCTACCCAAAGGACTTAAGACCAATAATTCCATCATCCTTTCTATTGAAAACCTTGGATAGGCTGATGGATATCTACATACGCTCAAAAATAAGGCCTAGTGACTGGGCTCAGACTCACGCTTACTGTAAAGGGAAGTCTGTGGACACAGCTCTGCATACCCTGGTAAGTACAATTGAGAAATCATTACTCTCGCAAGAGTTTTGTATGGTGGCGTTTCTTGACATTGAGGGCGCCTTTAACAATCTAAAGAAGGAGGTAATTCTGGAGGGATTGTCGCTACTAGGTGTGGATTACCCTATAAGTGGGTTAATCAATCACATGCTTGGGTACAGGATGATTAACTGACAGCTGGGGGAACCCACCACCAGGAGACGGGCGACTAGGGGAACCCCGCAGGGAGGTGTCCTGTTTCCTCTCCTCTGGAACATAGCAATCAATGAGCTGCTATTAAAGCTGGAGAGAGAAGGGATCGGAGTGATTGCTTATGCAGATGATGTAGCGATAGCTGTCTCTGGGAAATACATAATCACGGTGGCGGAGGTAATACAAAATGCCCTCCTAATCATTACGAGGTGGGCCATCAAATGTGGACTGGCAATTAGCGCGTCTAAAACTGAATTGGTACTATTTACGAGGAAATATAAAATCCCTGTAGTAGATCCACCTCTACTAAATGTCAACAGACTAGCTTTTACGGACAAGGCAAGATTTCTAGGCGTTATTTTGGACGAAATTCCAAAAGGCGAAATTCTAGAAAGAGTAAACAAGGCCAATATAGCATTGTACTCGAGTAGGAACGCCATCGGAAAGAGATGGAGCCTGACGCCGGAGCTGGTACACTGGCTATTCACTTCCTTAGTAAGACCTGTACTTATGTATGAAGTGAACGTGTGGTGGCCAGCTCTTGATAAAGTAACATACAGGAAAAGGATTGAGGTGCAAAGAACGGCCTGCATGCTTATAAACGGAGCACTTACAACACCTACAAGTACCTTAGAGGTCTTGTTTCACCTTCTCCCCGTGGACATTTATGGTAAGTAGATGGCGGCGATTACGGCCACTCGACTATCAGCCATATCTCAGTGGAAATGTCTTGAGACAGGACACTCGACGATAGTCAGATCGCTGAGGAAACAACTGGCAAATCTAGACTATGTTACACCGACTCTGTGCTTCAAAAAAAGGTTCAGAACTACCAGCCCTTCAATGGAATCTTGGGCGAGCGGGTTGGCAGCTGAAACGGAAGCATTGCAGTTCTTTACGGATGGCTCCAAGCTACACGGTAAAGTAGGAGCTGGAGTCTTCTGTGATAAATTAGAGATAGATATAGCAGTTCGCCTCACTGATCACTGCAGTGTGTACCAGGCAGAAGTGATAGCGATTGAGGAGTTCCTGAACTGGTTGAGACATAATGTGGTATCCTCGACTGATATCACAATTTATGTGGACAGTCGCAGGCGGCAATCAAGTCGCTGGTTTCTGTTTCTCTAACGTCTAGAGTGGTGTTGGGTTGCCACTCGTCTCTAAATGAGATAAATGAGAAACTATGCTACTCTACTCGTATGTACGGCAATAATTTAATTTTTATAATTATAGCTTTTACAGGTAGTCTGGGTTCCTGGCCACTCAGACATCATGGGAAACTGCAGGGCGCACGAACTAGTGAGGCACGGTACAACTCTCCAACTAATACCGGAAAGGACAAAGTTGGGGAGACCCATTAACGCACTTAGGAATGTGCTTAAAAAAGAAGCAGAAGCCTCAGCGAACAATAGGTGGACGAACACTCTCTCATGTAGAGTTGCAAGACAAGTCTAAAGGAAGACAAAAAGGAAATATTGTTTACTTGCGAGGCTGTAACTTAATGCTTTGCCTATTCTTTGCAGCATTACGCACACGCAAACATCTTTAACATAACTAACAAAATAAGTGATTAAAATCCAACAAAAACAAATTATTAGCAAATTGGAAATGGTGTAATTATTTGGCGATTCCCCACCATATATAAGGTGATTCCTTTCTACAAAATATTTATATTATTGAATAATAAAATTGAGAGTAATAGAAATGAAACAATTAAATTAACAACATCTGAAATCAAATAAGAAATTAATCTTAAATATGTTATTTAACAAAGTAGAATAAGAAATTGGTTAATATAGAGTTGATGGTAATATCCGTTTAGTCGTTCAGCCAATTATAATGAATTTACCAAGATAAATAGAGAAATATTAAAAGAATAAAATTCTAGTACAACCAACATTTTATAAACTATTACAACATTACAACGAAAGCATAACACCCTTTAACGAAAAAAGAACTCATGGTGACCGACCATATGATGCAGTGGTTAAACCTGCGGTAGTTGGAACAGAAGGAACCGCGTTCGAATCACGATAAAGCCGCAATAGAGATTTATTTTGCAACATCTGATTACGATCGATAGTGCGAATGAACACACTTATGACCCACTGTTGGAGTTCAGAATTTATTGGCCGATCCATCTTCTATGTCAGACTATAGCCTGGCAATGAGTTATGCTATAAGTTTACGGTTCTATATCGAAAATTTAGCCGTACTGCACTTAATAAGCGAACTGCAAAAAAGATTATTGCGTCGTGGGCCAAAAAACAGAACGTATAAATATCATGAATCTATCAAAATGAAACTATCATAATATCAATATTAATTTTATGATTCGGTAATATTTTATTAAAAAAGAATTTAAATTTGGCCAGCAATATGTATCATAATCATTAAAATACACTCACAAAAATTAAATATGTTTTAAAAAACATAAAATTTTATTATATTATAAAACAATAAAAATATGATATTCTTCATATACTTAGTTTAAAATTTATTCTGTAATAAAAATTTCTGTAAATAACTAATATTTATTAGTGCACTTATATCTTCATTTTGTTTCAATTCAGTTCAGCATAACCCAAATCAATTTGTTCCGCGTTTTTGTTAAATACATTTCCTCTCAAATTTGTTATGATATTTAGAAATAACCAGTAAATAGCTAAATTTACGTCATTAGTGGAAATAGTCTGTCATCATTAGTGGTGCAATCGTTCAATATGCAATTAGGGAATTATTGAATATTTGCAGTGGTTTACACCGAAAAACGAAAGCAATCACATAGAGAATTTCATTTTCTATTCTCAGTTATTTTACGTTTTCTCGTCTCCATTTCAACCGATATTTCTGAACTTTTGTAAGAACGCTTATAAAACAATCGCAAAGGATTTGAGATTTGATATTTTTAAAAAAATATTTCAAACTCGCCTACTAAGCGAAGTTTTGGTACTTCTCTTTTATGGAATTTAGGATTCGAAGCACAATTGAGTCACTTCCGATCGTTGAATTTTTTCCGATCGTTGAAATGATGTTGTGTTGTGAGTGTGCCAGGAAATGATGATGTGAGTATGCCAAAACGAAAACATATTCGATCTGCATCTGCTACGACACTTTTACCTCAAGGCAAATATACGTAGTTCATTTAGTTGAAGAAATCATGGAATTCGTTTTAGATTAATCTGTAATTAACTGAAATATTAATTATTGAATATATTTTTATACATTTAAACTCGCCCAAATCAAGTTTTGTAAAGTTTTAAATTAGCTTAATTCTTTTAGAATTATTTGACTTTTGTAACTAAATAGTTTTATTATACTATCGTAGTATAAGAAGATCTATGAATAATTAAATGTGAATTTTGAAACAATGTGCTCTAACGTTATTGGAACATAGCACATATTTAGGATTATTTAATGTTTTCTTTCTTTAATATGACGAAGATAAATTTTGCTATGCATATCATTTTTTATGAATAATTTAATTTATTAGGCGCAAATTTATTACGATCGATAATTATATTGTCTGAATAATACGTTTCATATTAAATTTTAATGATTATTAAAAATCTGAGATGATAGTAAGGCATTTATGATGATATTTAATATATATATATATATGTATATATATATATATATATATATATATATATATATATATATGTATATATATATATATATATATATATATATATATATATATATATATATACATATATATATATATATGCACTGCAGTTCACTTGAATAGGAATGACGGTTAGGCCAGAAGAATTTTATTTTATTTTGTTTTTTCTTAAAAAGTGTGATTTTGGTTTGTTTCACTTGAATAAGAACGATTAACTAATCTTAATAAAAAGTTATTTTATTGACTAAAAATTTAATTGAATTCGATTTATATTTAAAAATTAATTGAGTTTACATGGTGTGTATGGTTAATTAATACTACTTCCCTTATTAAAAATAACTTCATACAACCTGATTGAGATTTAGTTTCAGGCTTCATTTATCGCCTTAATAAGGCTTTATTTATTGTTGAATTGTCGACCACCTTGTAAACTTTCCGAGACAGCCAACTCCACACGTTTTCCATGATATTGAGATCAGGAGAATACGATTTGATTATGTTAGCTGTATGGATATTGGCATTATCTTGCTGATATAGCCATGGCATTGACCCAAAAGTATCATTGAAGCGGGGAATTGTCCTTCACACTTTAAGTTAGCATTTTTGCCACCAAACACATCATCACAGCGTTATAAAAAGCCTTAAAGGTCATTACAGACGTAATCTCTCATTAAAATTGGTCAGAAATTTAGATAGCGATCAAAACATTGTAACAATACGGTCGTAACATTGATAGATGCGGTTGAAATGGCTGCTACAGCGTGTAATAGGGTTAGTAACCAAACAGTAGCTAACTACTTTAGACATGCCGGATCACGACGAAGATGATGAAGTTCTACTTAATCAACTAACCCAATGGTCTGCTTTCATAGGAGCATATGTCCAAGATAAAAATAATTTATAAATTATATTAACCAATGAAGAAGTACAATTAAAAGATATTGTAGGCAAGGTGATAAGAATATCCATCAATGACACTAACAAGGAAAATGATGATGATGCTGATAAAAGTATTGGGTTAATTCCTCCCTTTATTCCGTTACTGAAACATGCAAAGCACTATCCACTGTCAAACGTTATGTGCAATTCTTGTCGCAAGCTCACTAAAAGTATGCTTTTTATCGTCATAAAATTGGAGAAGGAATATATACGGAACAAATGTATGAAGCAATCAACCATGTCTGAAAATTTTACAAAAATACAACAAAGTCAACAATATTCCTATACGAATTTCGGTTATTGCGACGTTCAATTAAAACGACGGATCCTACTGACATTTTCAATGTCGTTATAAGCGAATTTCAATGTATATATATTCAAAATAAAAAAAATATCCAACAACCACTTCATGTATGTTGTGTTAAACACACAAATTACATGTAAATAAGTTCAACACATTTATATTTTTGTTCTGAAAAAACTGTTAAAAGTATTATATTTCTTCTAAAATTCATATTCATAATTAATTAGACAGATCTGATTATATTTATTTCAAATTAATTAAAATTCACGTCGCAAATTGTTATGAAATAAACAACAAGACATGCAGCATATATTTGTATGTGTGTACATACTTGTACTCTCATATTAACAAGTATTTTTTATACATATCCTCTTATAACTGTGTAAATATGCCAACTTTAGTTCTTATCACTCGTGTCAGAATTGTTTTTAAATCTTATTGTACGTGTTACGTCTTGGGGTAGGCATATGAGGTGACGTATCACAATTATGTTCACTCCAACATTTCATTGTTTAATTTTTTAATTTATATGAACGTTTTTGTTTTAAATTTACAGATGTTGAATATTATGAAAACCTTGTTTGTGTGCTCATACAAAACTGTTGAGGTCGTTTTTAGTTTTTTAAGTACATACGCTCGTACTTGTGTGCTCACATAGTTGCATAATGAAATATTTTAAGGATGAGGTATAGTTTCTTTTATATTACAAATTTAATATGTATTTTTTAGACAATTAAATTTAAATGTACATGTAAAGAAATATAATTGGTAATTCCGTTACAATTATTATTGAAGTATCAAAGGAATACTTATACAGTGTGTACTATTAAAATTTATATCGAACTTGTCATAAATTTCAAAAACGTTAACAACCCTTTACCAATAAATTAATAACTGTTATGATACATTTTAGTAATTTTATGTTTATGAATTTGCAAATTTGCATAAAAATAATCTATCGCTTCTTAACGATTGGTGCTCACTGTAGGTGGTTAGCCCAACGAATGTTTTTACACACAAACGCGTTTTTTATGCATGTTAATTTTTGGTCAACGGCGGGAATCGAACTGGAGACCAAGGCGTCATGAGAAACTATCTTAACCCTTAAGCTACAACTGGCTACAGATTTGCATACTCCCAGATTATCTTAGCCTACACCAATAACTTAAAAACAACTGACATTTTTTATAACATTGAACTTTTTACGAGAAAAATACTGGGCAAAAGGTTAAAGTTTAATTGTATGTATGCTAGAATCGTTAACATAGTCATTTTTAGGTATATGCTTAGCTATGGTTGGGTAGAAACAGTTTAGTTTAGACAAAGAAAAAGAAAAATGACAGAAACTAACACTAATAATTTTTAATAATAAAATTCTTGTCTTAAAATAAGAATTATGAGTGCACTCGGACAAACAATTGGATTTCGTATTTGAGCACTAAATTAAGCTTTAATTAATAAAAACAGTAACGAGAAAAAACTGATTAAAAATACAGAAGATGATGGTGATAAGCATATAGTTACGCTCTCAAAATTGTAGTTTCCGCCTGAAAGACAATAAACCTACCAAGGGGATGAATAATATCACCTCAGGATTTAGCTTGTATAACGCAGTACCAGCATTCATTAGTAAAGATCATTATATCGTCACCGAAATGGTAAGATGATTATCACGGACCCATTTGCGCTTTTCGGTAATAATATGACGAGAAAATTTCCCGAAGACGTGCTTTAACACGTTTTTGAACCAATTATTGGACAAAACCTATTATTTATTTACTGATTTTCTTATTTTAACCAATACAAAAATAATTCAGAGGTGGGCTTGAAATGAAATTTTCACTACACTGCCATGATAGCTTTTGACTATTGTTGAATTATTTTGTGTGTTATTTTTCCACGTTAAGTTTCGAAAAACGGCTTGTTTAAAAACTCACGCTGGAATGGACTGCAAGTTAGAGTTAGTTTGGAAAGCGTGCATACACTGATATCTGGCGCCTAATAGACAAAATAAAAAAAATCGACATCAGAATGTTTAATTTAATCGTAATTTTCCGACATATTTATTATTTTTGTTTCCAGATTTAATCGTTAATGAAATGCTTTTCTTTTAATTTTTTGTCATATAGTGGGTGTCCAAGAAAGTGAGCAGGAAACCAACCATCAATCATGCTTATGTTTTGTTTGTAATATTAATCAAGAATAAAAAGTAATAATTTAATTTTATTACAAATCCATTTTTGTGATCATTATAGAATTTTGTGTGTTAAATTAAAATATATTTGAAATTAATTGGTTTAAAGGTTGTTTTACATTAAATTATTTTTGTCATATGAATGCAAAAATGTAAAGATATACTAATTTAAAATTGTTAGTGCCAGAACGAGTAAAACATATTATCTTCTAAATAAAATCGTATCCATAATATCCCAATAATGAAAAAGCAGCTGAAATTCAAAAAAAAAGATTCGTCTGCTGCTATAAACAAATATCAATTCATGCACACAATTCGTATGATACGAGTAGGCTGATCAATTGTGCACACATAAAAAACGGAAAAAACAAAATTGTATTTTTGAAATTTTCAATTTTCATGATTTTATTTAACATTTATCACAAGCCGTAATTTTTTTAAAAATATATTTAAATAGTTGTGCAAATGTCTAATACTGAAATTACTTTAGGTAAGTAGTGTGCAATTTGCTATTATAATTTAAATAATTACTAATATTGTAAAGCGATTTTTTGAAGTGTTCCCAAAAGTTGCTCGTAGCTACATTTACTGAAGGTATGTACAATAATTATTGGAAATTGAATATACATATTTGATGTAATTTTAAATATAATTTGTATTGTTTGTTGACTAGAACAATTGATTGAATCAATTCAAAGCCGTCCAGAAATTTCAAATATATTTTGGATGCAGATTATAAAAATAGAACCATATGACCAATGTTACGGGGGGTGTGAGAGGAGGGGAAATTGCAGGCTATTAAGAAGTGAGGTTCCAGTTACAATGTGCTTTAAGTGATTTCATTAAAGGAAAATTATCTTTTTATACCTTAAGCTTAGTGTTACCTCCAGAACTTTGTGGAATCACATCCGCTCATGCTATATGCGCAGCAAGAAGCTACAGCCAAGTGGATCGGCGGCTATTCAATCAAAACCTTACAAAAATCCTAGAAGATAATTAATATATTATATAAATTTGTATACGGTTAGTAAGCTTATACTTCTTCTGATGACTTTTGTTACAAATTTTGTTTTCTTATCTAGGTCAAAGGGTATTTTTATTTTAAATGAAGATAGCTGCGTTCATGATGAAAACAATCTCCAGCCAGCGATAACCTCCAAAAGAAAACTGACACCACCTAGTAAAAACTCTGTATTTATTTTATAATATAAAAAGTATGTTAATTGATTTTTAGTGATATTTTAGGAGAATTGAAGGCAGATTACAAACTTCAGACTTTAGAGCTGAAGAGGCAAAAGTAGTTACCATAAATACAAGCATATGAAACTTTTTTGAAAAGAAGTAGTAACCAACTTTTTGGGGAAATGCTTGTCGATGAGCTGGAAAAACGGTCAGAACCTATTGATGAACATAAAAAAATACTTTGTGTCTTATCATTATTTTTTTATTCAAATATATATTAAATTTTATTATTTTGGTTTAACCTAAACGAAAAATGAACAGAAGACCGAATTATTTAAAAATTCCATTTAACATGATTTATAAAAATGTATATTTTATTTAAATTTTAAAATTCTGTATTATAAATTTACAGATAAATAATTTTTCAATAATAATTGTTTTTAAATTTATTTATAAAATCGTACTAAATTTATAGTTTAGAAATATTATTGCAAAGTTTTTCTTCAATTTTCTTTCGCTTGTTCGACAATTTTTAGTTTTAAGATTATTTTGTTGCTCCATATCCATTTGGATGTTCTGCTAATTAAAATCAGAATTGTTAAATTCAAAATAGTTTTTCGATAACAGTAACTTCTGTTTTATAAAATTCTAAATCTGTTTGATTATTTAGAATTAAAATGTATCAAAACATAGTTTCGCGAATGCTTAGGTCAAAAAAAGATTAAAATGGCGCTTGAAGTTTGCTAAAACAATTGGACATAAAGTTTTTGTTTTTAATTGTTTGTTTGTTTTTTATCTCTAAAATCTTGTTCGGGGCTTGAGGCACTTTCAACTCTTTCGCGGTTCGCTTATTTACGTCCTTCGCTTACGCCATTACAACCAAATCGAGGACGTACGATTATAGGTCCGATTTACGTAAAACCATTTGCACATTGCATAGCTCCATGACAGCCTATAGTACTGACATGGAAGATGGGTTGGCCCATGAATTCTGCACCCCAACAGGGGGTCATAGATGTGTTAATTTACATCACCGATCGAAATCGTATGGTGAAAAATCCCTTTACCATCCTGCCCCTATCGGGATTCGAACGCGGTACCTCCCGCTCCAACTGCCGCAGCTTTAACCACTGCGCCAGCTGGGCGGTTGTGGTTTTAATTATAAGATAACAAGATGTAATCAGAATTCCATTTATAATAATCAATGTTGGCAATGAATTTTTTTAAATTCTATGAACTGAGTAACCAGTAAAATGCCTTGTTTCCGGATTAGAGTTAATATCTATATAATATTTGTAAAACACATTCCATATGATGGCCTAAATCGGGTATCATTTCATCGTTTTAAAAATGTTCGATGTTGCCCAAAATATTCTTATGTAGCACCTCTGTTGACTGGTTATGCAACATTTTCTCTAATTACGTATAATTATGTTGAAATTTTTTTTGTAAGAAATATTATGGGTAGTAGTTTTGCAACAATACCAACTAAACTCTTGCACAGATGACGTGAAATTATTACCATAGGCGGATTAAAGAAAAAGTGTTTATGGTATATATTCTTGTGATAAAGCTTTGGAAAGCGAAATAATTCCACGGATTGTTTGAATATTACCGTCAAATGAGTAAACCTTTTGACTCCTTATAATTTTTATTTGTTTTGAAGAAAATCGACCATGTCGTGTAAAGCTGCAGAGCGATTAGGCGCAACATTTAGTGATAAAAAAAAATCAATAAAATTTCTTGTAATATGCTAGAAAAACGTACGTCCAACCAACAATAATTTTTTTGTATTGGAGACGTATGTCGTCTTCTTATTTTCTGTTATGTTTGAAATTTTGTCGTTTTAGATTTAAAAACATTTTAGTGTATTTTGCGTGTCATATATTTGGTGTTATAATTGTGAATTTATATTTATATAATACATATATACTTTTAATTTAATATATATATATATATATATATATATATATATATATATATATATATATATATATATATATGTATATATATATTTATATACATATATATATATATATATATATATATATATATATATATATATATATATATATATATATATATAATAATAATATAACATGTATATTTTTATTTAAATTAACGTGAAGTGGATATGAGTGTTGTGCTTATTGCTGGCTTACACTACGAAAATTCTCATCATTTGAGAATTTTACGAAAAAGAATGAGGGATACGATGAATCCCTTTGATATACCAGAAAACAGGTAAAAAAGTATAATGTTTTGAATAATATTAAATGTTAAATGTACATGTATAATTATAAATATCACATTGTTTGAATAAACGTTCTTTTTTATCTTTAGTTTTATGGATTTGAATAGGCTTTCAATAAATTTGGCTATAGAGTTCATTGAAGAAGCCAAAAATATTGAAGGTATACCAGACACGATCCAAAAAATACCGATTCATATAGAAGTAATGCATATTTTTGTCCGTTTTATATAAATTCGGAAGGTACCTAAATCATTATAAAAAATTTAAATATGTATGTTCACTTTTTCAGATGTTAGCAGTTTTAAATTTTTTGGCAAGTGGAAGCTACCAAAAGCGAGTGGGAAGTGATGCGTTGGCGTTCATGAGCCAATCAAAAGTTTCAAACTGTGTAAGGAAATACACTAGTTTAATAGCTGAGAAGCGGTCTGGAAAATATATAAGGTTTCCTCAGACAGTTACGGAAATTGAAACCACCAAAGCCAGGTATGTACACCCAATAATTTCTAATGAAACAATTATCATTAAATCATTTTAAGCTAACCCAACTGTCACACTTTCTTTGCAGAATATGGATTTCCAAACGTCATCGGAGTGATTGACGGCACACACATTGCCATAACTGGCTTAAAAAAAGACATTGAACATGCATATGTCAGTCAGAAAGGGTATCATTCGATAAATACCCAATTGGTGAGTGTATCGTTACTTATCCTAATATTTTTATAAATAATTGAATTATGTCTTTTATCTGCAGATATGTAACAACTTGAAAATTATCAATTGTAACGCAAAATATTGTGGGTAAGTAGCTAGCATTAATTAGCCAGTGCATACAATGTGTGAGTTCTTCAATTTTCAATGAGAACTTAGTGTAGTTTATTGATGTGCCATTCGTATATAATATAAATTTATAAATCGCGTGTATATTTAGAACACTTAATTATTTATTGCAGCTCTACTCATGATAGTTATATCTGGACATGCAGCCAGTGTTTTGCATTTTTACAATAGAGGTATGAGTAAGGTGAAAGACGGGAATGGCTGTTACGTAATGATTTTTCATAGATTATTTTTGCTAAACTAATATAAGTCATGTTCAATAGGTGATAGCGAATATCCATTGCAGCCATTTCTTTTAAACCATATAAAGATGCCGAGAACGCGTGCAGAAAATCAATACAAGAAACTGCATTGCAACGTTCGATGCAAAATAGAACAATGTATCGGTTTATTAAAAAACCGTTTTCAGTACGTAATATAAAAACTATTAGTTTAGTTAAATGTTTGATTAAATTTTTGTTATGTTTGAGTTGTACTTTAGGAGAGCGTAAATTGCGTTACGCACCTCGTATAGGCACGAACATTATTCATTGTTGTGTGATCTTACATAATATCCTGATCACAATCAATGTTCCCTATAACGAGGATGATTTTGCTGTCCCAGAGCGAGGACAAATAATAGATCGAAATAGTAAGAGTAGGAGTACGTTATTCGCAGCTGGGCAAGAAAATCGCAATTGGGTAGTAACGAATTTAAATTCGGAATAAATAAGCTATGTATATGTTCCTTAATTTTAGTTACTTCTTGTTATTTTTTTATTTCATTTTAGATAATAATTTAGATAATAATATTAGCGATGTGACAATAGCCGGTTGTTTTCTTGAATCGGCTCCAAAATTTTTATTTGGTTACACTCAGCTCGCAATTGTGCATTAATAATTATCTCTTGATTGCGATTTGACTGCTGTTGAAGGCGTAGCGATCGCTGTATGTATTGCATAATAGTGTTGTGCTGAAATATAAACATTTTGTATAAATAAAGCGGTTTTATTTTCATCAATTACTTACTCTTGGTCTTATTCTTCGGGCTGCTGGTCTAACGCTTTCATGGTAAGATGGAACATCACTAGACGCTGTCGATGAAAACGTCAGAACCGGTTTAATTTCCAGCTGTACTGAGCGTGATGAATCAACCTAAAGTATTAATTTAATATTAAATGATTTTATTACATTTTATTCAATGGCTGTTTATTTTTAGAAATTAAATATTATTCATATTCTCACACAAATTGGTACGCTGTTTACTGACGTGGACATTGAGGACTGAATTTTCAACAATGGATGAAACTGACTAAAATTTAATTTATATTATGAATCAGAGACAGCAAAATATTTCACCTTTATTAAAATAATAATACTCACAGAGCTTGTTATATTTGCTGATGTAGACGGCTGTGACGAATTTCTCACTGGTGGAGCTGACTAAAATTAATTTTTTTTAAATATATATATTTACAAAATAAATGTATTTTACATACTATTAAATTAATCGCCCCTTCTAGCTCGGAGTGGCCATCTAATCCGTCGATATGACAAATATTTATTATGCGCCAATCACTATCGGTAATATTTATTGCCTCATCATTCAACCAATCGCCACCAATATCTTCTTGCGTTAATGGTGCCACTCCACTGCGGTTTTGATGGTTTCGGATAAACTTTAGTTTCTCTTTCACCTTGTATTTCAAGGAAACCCAAGTCTATAATATAAATATGGGTTAAAAACATTTACCAATTTATTTATAAAATTCCCATTGCATACTTTAAGCCATTGCTCACCAATTTTAACTAATGGACCAATCTTATTCACTGCATCCTCAATTGCATTCCATGTAGTTTTTTTGTCTGCGGCACCGCGGGCTGTCGCATGTTTTCCTATAATAAATAATGTCATAAATATATGTTTGTACTCATAAATAAGTTATGTTATCTCGTACTCTGTACAAATTGAAAATTTTCTTCCACCATATCGGCATATTAGGGCATCCTTTTGCACAATGCTGAGTCGTAATCTTGACTGAAATAACAATAATAATTTAAAAAATATTTTTCCGTAAAAATTATGTCATTTTCGAATGATTATTTTTGTTTTGTTTTGCATTTAGTGCATTTTACTAGACAAGTAATAAAGTCAGGGCAGTATAACTTGAAATAGAAAAATCCAAGCGCGACGGACTCACATTGGGCGGCTCCTTGGTCAGCGTCTGTTCTTCATATTAGAAGCGGCTGTTTTAAATACCTGGCAGTAGGTTTAAAATGCTAGAGGAAGGAAACCTGACAAAAAACCAATATGGCAGAGAATAATGAAGAAAATACTACGGTGCAGGGATTCGGATCCCCAGTACCGGCGATTTGTAGGAGTGTGGAAGCGAGCTCCCAGTCGTCGACATCATACGACCGCAATAATACGACCAAGTCAAATATTGTAAATCCATTTGGACGTAGCTCCAAATTATCGAGATCACCAACATCGTCAATAAGTAGCCACGATAAAGAAAACGAAGAACTTCGTAAGCCATCAGACCAAATACCAAATATGATATCTCAACCTAGTGTGGATCGCATGGAAAGCGTGAGCCAAGAAAACCTCTACGATGTCACTAGAGAAAACGCTGGTTTAAAAAAATCACTAGAAAACTTAATGCAACTCAATGGTCAACTCTTTAAAGAGGTTCAACAGCTTAAAGAAGAAATTGCTGTAATTAAAAGTGAGAAGAAACAAGTAAATGAAACCCAAAATGCTATAGTCGTCTATGAAACAGATGACAATGAATTGGCATATGAAACGAGTTTTATACGCAAACAAATTGTTAAAACTAAACGCCAAAATAAAAAAAGGAAAGCAGAATCCTCGCCTGAGGTGGAACAATCAATGCAAGGCGTAAGAAAACCACCGATAAACCAATCTGGTCAGCCACGCAAGGACTTAGTTAATCTACAGAAGAATGTACAACTCCAAACAGCTAGCACATCTAACGTGTCTCAACAAAAAAAAGCAGAGTTAAATGAACCAATGAAGAAAGAGATACCACCTCCACCCATTAATATTCTTAATGTTAGTGAGTACGAAACAATTAAACAAATAGTCAAAATAGTTCCAAACGACAAATATAAGGTCACTGCACTGAATAATAATGTTTGGAAAGTAAATGCAGTTGATCCAGAAACCTACAGAATGTTAGCAAATGCAATTAGTGCTCAAAACATTGAATGGTTCACGTATGAAAACAAAGCAGAGCAACAAATCAAAGTTATGGCCAGAGGACTACATCATACATGCCCAACTGATGAAATAATTGAGGAACTTAGTCAGAAAGGATTCAAAATCATAAATGCTGGAAACATTCTGAAGAAAAAGGTTACCAAAAACTCAAACGATGAAAGAGTAACAACCAAAATCGGCCTACCCCTATTCATGCTAACATTTAACAACACCGAGAGCATTGATAAGATATATGGAATCAAAGCAATCTTGAACATGAAAGTCAAAATTGAGACATTAAAAAAGAACAGCAGTAGAATTCCACAATGCCACAACTGTCAGGCATATAACCATACTCGAAAATACTGCAATAGGGAGCCTAGATGTGTAAAGTGCGCTGGGAAACATCCATCAAAAGAATGCAACAAAAGTAGAAGCGATCCAGCGAAATGTATACACTGTGGGAATCACCACCCAGCAAATTACAGAGGCTGTGAAGTTGCCAAACAGCTGCAAAGAATGAGAAATAGTAAAAAAATCCAACAGAGAACATCAGAACTCTTAGTTCTCAACCTAGGACGCCATCCTATCCAAACTAAATCCCTATTAATAGCGCGAAAGTTAGAGAAGGCACGACATATGCCCAAATGGCTGGCCAAACGGAAAATGTCAAGAAAGGACCCAGTCAGGAAAATCATGTCCTGCAAGAAATACTGCAGAAGTTAACCACTATAAATTCTCATCTGGCGACGCAAGATCAACGACTAGAATCTATGAGTGAGCTACTAAAACAACAAGAAAAAAGACTAGAAACACTAGAAAATACATCGATGAACCAAAATAAAAAAATAACAGACGCGACAGGTAAAACTAGAGAAATCATTGACTACCTTAATTCTAATCCATTCAAATTAAACAAGAAAACATAATGACACACTATTTAAGAATTGCTACCTGGAATGCAAATGGTCTTGCGCAACGCATTTCAGAATTAGAAGTATTTTTAAACACAAAAAACATTGATATATGCCTAATCTCAGAAAGTCACTCTACTAGAATCTCGTATTTCAAAATTCGTGGATACCAGTGCTATCAAGCTCTTCACCCAGCAGAAAGAGCTAGAGGCGGAACAGCAATCTTCATCAAGGAAAATATTAAACATCAAGAAGAACTTAAAATAGAGGAAGAAGCTATGCAAGTAGCAACTGTTTCTATTGAAACCAAAAACTACAAGAGCTACACTATATCAGCAATCTACTGTCCACCCAGATATAACCCAAAAAAGGAAGACTACATCAAACTTTTTAAATCGCTTGGTAAAAATTTCATTATTGGAGGCGATTTTAATGCAAAAAATATGTTTTGGGGATCAAATCGAACTACTCCCAAAGGAAGAGAGCTATTTGAAGCAGGCAGAATATTAAAATGTGAGTTCCACTCCAGTAGAAAGCCAACCTACTGTCCTACAGACGTAAATAAAATTCCTGATCTTCTAGACTTCTATATATCCAGAGGTATCTCCGAAAATTAACTAGTGGTTGAAAATGAAGAAGGACTATCATCGGATCACTCTCCAGTCTTAATGACAATAAGTTCCACGGCAGTAAAGAAAGCAAGCCCTCCAAGACTAACAAATAACAAAACAAACTGGGAATACTTTCGCCAGCTAGTCTAAGAAAGCGTCAATCTACAGGTGCCGATCTCGAACGATCATATGATAGAAGAAGAGCTGGAAAATCTCATTGAAAGTATACAGAAAGCGGCATGGGAAAGTACTCCCATCCAGCATGATATAATACAGAAAAGTATAAGCTACCCAGTTGAAGTGAGAGACTTGGTTAACGAAAAAAGACGAGCTCGCAAGACCTGGCAGAGAACTAGAGCTCCTGAAGATAAAACAATCCTAAATAATCTGTGCAACAAACTTAAACTGCTTATAAAAGAGATCAAGAATGAGTCAGTAGCTTGCTTTCTAAGTAACCTGACAGGTAAATCTGACACGGACTATTCGTTGTGGAAGGCCACTAAAAGTCTAAAAAGACCTAAACTGCAAGTGCCACCCATAACAAAAGCTGATGGAACCTGGGCTCGCAGCGATAAACAAAAAGCTGATCTTTTTGCCGAACACCTAGAGATTACCTTCAAACCACCAACTGGGCAGGTAGAGAATGAATATTTAACACCGGTCAACAAAATAGACGAGGTACCTCTTCTACCAGTCACTGTGAAAGAAATCAAAGAAGAAGTAAAAAATCTTAAAGATAAAAAGGCTCCTGGTTACGACCTGATAACAGCAAAAATAATCAAAGCACTACCAGAAAAAGCACTACGGAAGCTACAGCACATAATCAATGCTGTCTTTAGACAAAGTTATGTTCCGAGACAGTGGAAAGTAGCAGAAATAATAATGATTGCTAAGCCTAATAAACCGTTAAATGACAAAACATCATACAGGCCAATCTCTTTATTAACAACCACATCAAAAATTTTCGAAAGATTGTTTCTGAAGAGACTCAAGCCAATTATAGAGACTAGGAAACTTATACCACCACATCAGTTTGGGTTTCGAGAAGGCCACTCAACAATAGAACAGGTACATAGAATCACTGATACGATTAAAGAGGCGTTGGAAGAGAAGAAGGTATGTTCAGCAGTATTCCTAGACGTAGCCCAAGCATTTGATAAGGTTTGGCACCATGGTCTGGAATTTAAGCTTCAACGAGATCTACCAAAACAACATTTTGAATTGCTTAAGTCATACATAAATGACCGTTATTTTCGAGTGAGACAAGAAGAAGAGTACTCAAAACTAAAGAAAATATTGGCAGGAGTCCCACAAGGTAGTGTGCTTATACCTTCTGTATACAAATGATTTACCAAATATAGCAGAAGCCAGAATAGAGACTTTTGCTGATGACACTGCAATTATGACTACTGATATTAGTATTTTCGAGTCAACACGGAAACTACAAAATGCTGTTAATACAGTAAACACTTGGACAAAAACTTGGAGAATAATGCTAAACGAATCAAAATCAACACACATCAACTTCACCAACAAGAAAGTAGAATACATCCCGATTAGACTGAATTTTCAACAAATTCCTTACTCAGACAATGCGAAATACCTTGGCATGACACTAGACACTAAGCTTAGGTGGAAGGCACATGTTAAAAAGAAAAGACAAGAATTGAATTTTAAATTCAGAAAAATGCAGTGGCTTATTGGAAGAAACTCTGAGCTGACAACGCAAAACAAACTACTATTATATAAACAAATCCTTAAACCTATCTGGACATACGGCATTCAACTTTGGGGATGTGCAAAGAAAACTACAGTTAAGATCATACAAACATTTCAAAATAAAGTACTACGTAGCATTGTCAATGCTCCATGGTATATTAGAAATGACAACCTCCATCGAGACCTTAACATGGAATACGTCAGTGATGAAATAATTAAGCTTGCAAGGAGTCATGTACTGCGACTGCAGCAACATGACAACGAGGAGCTGCGGAACCTACTGGATCACACCAATGGACCAAAGCGCCTAAAAAGAACAAAGCCTTTAGAATTAGTGGTTCCCTGAACTACTGAAATCAAAGGACTGGACGAAATGGGATGAACCGATTTTTCTCATCCCATAAGATGCTACACTGCTTAAAAATACAAAACATTTACTAGATAATCACTGAGATTAGTTGTAATATTATACAGAAATATAGATTTCTTAAACAAATAAAAAAAAAAAAAAAAAAAAAAAAAATTTCGAATGGCCACCGAACATAAAAATTCAAAATATAAAATTCAAATATTTCATCTTTTATTTTAAATTAAAAAGAAAATAAATAAATTACTTACCATATTTAATATAACTAAACTATTTTTCTTATTAGATTTTTTTATATTATTAAATTTATATATATAATTAAATTTATTTAAATATTTTATCGGTACGTATTGAGGTACCGCTAGAAATATTTTTCGTTTTATCATTTTTTTGTTTTGATTTCTCATTCAAATATTTTTTATAGCAGTTTTGGTTGCAATTTATCATTTAAAAATATTTTTTTCTGTTGATTTTTTATTATCACTAAATGTTGTGCCTAATCCTGATTTAAATTTATTTGCACCAAAACAAATGTTTTGAATTTAAGCTATCCTTATTAAAACTTTCGAAACAGTTTTTAAAGAAAGTGACATTAGTTTAAATACATTTAGTAATTTTTTTTAAGTCATAAGTTTTAAATCCCGCAACCATGTCAATCCCGCGTTGTAGTCGAAACTAAGCACCTGCATTATCAATTTTACTTTCATTTGTCCAAAGAGCCGTGGTATATATGTTTATCGGTAAGTTTAGGACACATACGCGTTACAGATTTAAATTCCAACTTTTGTGGTAAATCAATAATTTCGATAATTGAATTGAAACTGTTATTGTAAGATCATACCGAATACCTCCCAATTTCTGAAAAGCTGGCGATTGTTTGCTCCTTGGTTGCATACAACAGCTGTTACTTTTAATTCTAGAGATTTACATGTAATTAAATTTTCATTTACATATAATACTAGTTAAACAATCAGTAGATATACAATTTTCAGAAATATAAAAACTTATATTTTTCTAATTTTCCAATAATTCACGCACCATAAAAACACATGTGAGTTCTCAGTTCCTTTTTGCTCCCGCCTAAATCGATTTAATCATCAGCTCAATGACGTGTAGCATTATATTTAAAAACAAATATTTTTATCTCATCGAATATTAAAGTGCAGCTCTTAGTTGAATCATTAAACTGTCAATTTTTTCTTTTAGTTTTTCATCACATGTGAATTATCTTTCCTGGGAACAAAACTTTTCCGGTAAACTAAAATTCCATTTTTCTCCAATGAAATTATGTCTTTCAGCAGTATATACTTTGATGTTACTACGCTTTTCGAATTTTAAAATTACAGATGATTTATTTAAATGACAATTTTTTTTGTTTTAAGTTTTTGATTAATTTAACTAATTTTGTTTTCGCAGCTTCTCATTTAATAGTTATCAATCTGTGTATATGAACCTTTATAAATGCAAATCAGAAATTTGATTATGGACCTATGAATTTCAATGTTTTTTTCATTCTTCTCATAGTACACTAAAAAAAAAATTGAATATTATCAAAGAAAAAATTGACTATTATTTAAAAAAGTAGGTGATGATTTCGAGCCGATGGAGAAGATCCTTAAAGCATGGAAAGACTTTTCTTTATTTCAATGAAATATTGATGTCCATACATTAAATAAAAATGGGGATTGATATAAGGGTGGGTAGGTACAATCTAAAGAACTTATTAAATTAGTTTTAGAATTTCAGAAACCTTAGATTCTATTACTATTTACTAAATACAAGAATTGTTTTGTTAATTTCAAAACAACGCCTGTTATACAGTTTAAAATAAACCACTCTTGATTATACAACCAAATTTATTTATTGTAATGAAATTGCAATAACAATGCAAATTGCCTTGTATTATAAATAATATTTTTTCTCAAGTTATGACCAAATTTCGTCTTTTTATAGAAGTTATTTTTTTACAATTCGTAATTAAGATGGCATATTTTTCAGTACATTTGGTTTAATATGAATGGAAAATGTGCCTTTAAATAAACCCATTTTTCTTCTAATTTTAGGAATTTTAAGAAAAATAATTGTAAAATTGAGGATTAGAGGACGTCCTAAGCCCATGACGTGATTTCCTTTTAAATAATATTTAAAACTGCAATAATAAAAAAATATTATTTTTAATTTCAATTTAATTAGTAACATTTTATTTTCATTTTAATATTTCTTTTATAATATTTTTTATAATAATAACTTAGAACTAAATTTATTAAACTATATAGATAAATTAACAAACACAATTCATTGTTACTTAAAGTGACAAATTATAAAAATAATAAGTTTAAAATAAAATTAAAATTTATAATAGTTATACTCGTAATTAAGAAATAATATTAACTTTATGACAAAAAAAATTTTTGGCTGCTATTAATTTTGAATTCTTAGGGTCTGTTTCTAAAATAATTTCATAAAAATATTGTTGTATAAAAGGTCAACATAAAATGGATTCTAACGGATACTTAAGGTGAAAAATATGAAAAAGTTTTGAAAAAATATCCAAAGCCTTTATGAAGGTTGGAACTTTATAAATAATGCTGCAAAAATTAACGTAAAATTCATTTAAATGGAAAAACTCATTACCAACTACTATAATAAATGGCTGTATTGTCCGTTTAGCTTTATATGAGCTATCTATTAACTCGATTAATTTTACATCGATGTCATTTGATGTTTTAATGTGATAAACGCAGCTGTTTTGAGAATCCTTAATAGTTCTTTTTTAAAATTCTTTTTTTATTACTATCAACAACTACCGTTCTTTGAGTAGGAATGATTATAGCATGCAGCAGCAGAAATATATTAACGTTAAGTGTATCTAAAAGAAAATCTTATGTTTTATTTTAAAATTAAAAATTTTTACTTACTAATTTACCTTCTGAAACAACTGTCTCCGTCAGCTAGCGTAACAAATCTACACTAGATGCGTCTCTTAAATTTTCTTTGTAGTATTCAATGGCGTGTTTCACAAATTCAAACCATTTATTAAATAATTTTTGTTCTTTCCCGGGATAGATTTCCTCAAAATCAATTCCGGTCTGTAAAATAAAATACATGAAACTCTAAATAGTTATTTATTAAAAAAAAAAAGAATTACCAAACTATGGCCAAACCCAAACGACTGATTATATAATTTCCATGATGATAAATTTTCAATTATTGTCCTATTTTTTAAATGTACACTCCGGTATTTGGCAGTGTCCTGCCAATATTTAAAAATCGTAGTAGTTGGTTCAATGTTGTTGTTGAGTCAGGTTTGCTTGGATTTCATAACAGGTTCATCTGCTACTTCGAAAAGATTTAATATTACTGTATTGTCGAAATGGTTTTAATTTAATCATTATTACCTGACTCAGTATTTTTGTCGCGTTCGAGTGGTTCTAGGTGTTTTGTAAGAGGCTTTTGTATGGATTTAGATGTTGAGACCGTGTTTGCATGAAATGCAGGATCTGATTGTCTGAATTTTGAAAGGGAATTATGATATTTACTGTAAAGTTTTCCACCAGGCTTCGCTCGTTTTCGATGAAAATAATATATGCTCTGCAATTTTAAAAAATATTTTAATATAATATGTCATACATGAGCAAAAGCAAATTCAACATCTAACAAAATCTTTTCCTTATATAATTATATATTGAAAACTAATTACATTTCTGAGCTATAAATCAGATTAAAATGTTTGTCGGAGAAGTTTGAGCTGGTTCTTAGATCTAAATGAATTTGTTGGAAGATGTTGAATTTAGTTTGGAAAACGCAGAATTTATTTATAAAAAGGCTGAAAAAGCCTTAAAAAAATTAACATTAAAAATTATTTACCTCGTTTTCAGTCGGGAATATGTTTACAATTTGTTGGCTGATGTTCTTAAAATGGCCTGGTTTAACAATAAATTTGGTTTGATGAAGTAATTGTTTGATAATAATTTGTATTCAAATATTTCTATAGCTATTGTTCAGCTTGTTTTGATTGTTGTATACAAATTTTTTATGCTCCGACCTAAATTAGTTGTCTCGATTATTGATCGAACACTAAATATCTTTATTCCTAAAAATAACAATTTTCAATTCGAACCAAACTAGTTGAATGTAACTTACGATTTCTTGCGATGCCTGAAATTCTTCGACAAAATTGTGCACACTGCTACTTCCAGAAACTGTTGTTGGAGCGCCTAGTTCACCGATATATTGGCTTAATTTATTTTCAAATTTCACCTTAGGTCCTAAGTCCTTGTCTTTATTAAATAACTGGTCAATATGACGTTCTTTCAATATCTTTAGAGATTCAATATCCACATCGCAATCTAGTAGAATTAAATAAAACATAAAAAAAATATGCACAAGAACTACTAAAAATATATACAAGATTACGGTGATAAAGCATAATTGAAATCCAAAACACAAATCATTTCTTAAATACTAAATAGATACTTACTTTGAAATCTTTGGAAATATTTTCTAGCTCCCAGGATTTTAATAAATCGAACAATTTTGCAAAACGTGTTTCAAGAAGTATAATGGCGCTTAATTCAGAATCGTCAATTTCGTTCTCTAATTCGTTATTTATTAAAAAAGTATGACCACTTTGCTCATGTTCACTCATATTAATAAACTAATAATAACAATAAACTCGATTTATTTGTTATAATTATTAAATTCTTATTTATATTCACAAATAATTACTTATTATATGTAAAAAATTAATTGCACCGATCACTAGCTGTATACACTTGCAGAGAATCACAATGAAAATGAACTTTTTATTGCAATGCACAAGTTAATTCATGAATGTTTCCTCTTCAAACAAATGCAAAATGGAATAAAAATTGCTTTAAAACAAGGACAAAAATATTTATTCTCTAAATTTAAGTAAATATTTCTTAAAATTGAAGCCAATTATTTCATTTATGGACTGATGTTAGGTAAATTTGATCATATTAACAGTTATTTTACAAAATAAATATTTAACCCTGAATTGAACATTATTCACATTATGTTCATACTTCGATATGGAAATCGAAAATAATTATGACATTTGATGTAGTTAAATTCCTGCCCGATGATGCATTGAAAATAATTGAATTTTAATATAGTAATTTTAAATAAGTAAATATTTTAATCCATATGAGGGTTGTAAATATTTAATAATATATAAACAAAATTATAATATTATTCAAATGTTTCATATGTTCATTTAATAACTTTCACTTTAACAATTTTCATTGGATACCTAAACTATCAATCATTGGTTTAATACGTGATCCCAAAAAAAAATTGGACGAACCAAATGGCGCAGTGGTTAAAGCTGGGGCAGTTGCAGGAGGTACCGAGTTCGAATCGTCATAGGGGCAGGAAGCATAAGGAATTTAAAATTTTAAGTGAAAGATTTATAAGAATTCATACAAGAGTACCTCAAGGCAGTGTATTGGGGCCACTGGTGTATACCTGGTCTCTACAGCAAACAAATCAACATTAAATTGCGTGACAGTCTCTACATACGCGGATGATACTGCAATGTTAGCTGCGCATCCAAATCCCACAATAACAACAATTATTCTACAGGAACATTTAGAGAAAACCGAAAAATGGCCAACAAAAAAGGAATTTTAAATGCGTCAAACTTAATTAGTTAATTGAAACACACTCAAAGTTAAATCTAGACTGTAAAGTCTTGCTATAACAAACTTTGCTTAAGCCCATCTGGACATTGGTATTCAGCTGCCGGAATCCACAATAATAAAACTGGTTCCAACATAATAAAATTGAAAACAATGCAGTCATGAATACTTCGAACAATGGTAAATGAACCGTGGTATGTACGCAATTCAAACCTACATCGAGATTTGCTTATCAAAACTGTAACCGATACATTTCATGAGTACATAAAAAAAGTTAAAACTAGATTGTGACCCTAACTAATTAACCAGAATCTTCAGAATCTAGCTTGGTAATTCTAGGAGATTATCAAGTACACGTTAATAATATTTAATCTAGGTTAAGTCTTATAAAATGAAAAATAGATTTTAAGATTTAATTACATCTTGTTAGTTTCCTATGCAGGAATGATTCAAGAATAAAAACCGTAAACAGTAAACAAAAGTTCTGAATCATTGTTTTCCGAATGTTCTATTCCGTCTATGCCAGAACCTTGGTCATCGGTATTGACTTCTTCAAATACTTTACGAAGTTTTTCACAGTATTTTTTGTCTGAGCACATCACAATGTTAACATTGACTGTTCACATTTAATTATTTATCAATTAAATCTATTAATTAATTAATCATCTATCAATTATTAATTAATTAATTAATTAAATATATACTTATATGTGATAAATATGTTTACTTATTTCGTTCAAAAAACTAACTGAATATAGTGAGAATACATGACCGTGAAATACTTCCCAAAAAAAATCACAAATTTTTCGTTTTATTTTATTATTTTCGTATTATGTGTACAAATTTTACGTACACATGTTATGCATATATTGGTATTCGCCTAAATCACGATATATAACAAAATGTACCAATAATATATTCATTTTGGCAAATAAAAAAATTATAAAAATGCATAATGTCTCACAAAAAAAATCAACAGTAAATATATTAATATAACAAATTATTGATCCGCAGGGTCGAAAATATAAGAAGCTGACGTCATATATGTGGCATGTTGCACCAAACTATAATGAATAAATCTGTTCAACGAAAATCAAAAAGTAATTATGTGAGTAGGTGTTCTAGATTGCTTATTGAATGAACTTTGTAAAATAATTGCCAAAAGGTCAATCCCAGGTGTCCACAGTACAGAAAACTGACGTCATATCTGTGGCATGTTGCACCAAATTATAATGAACAAATCTGTTCAACGAAAATCAAAAAATTAATTATGTTAGTTGGTTTTCTAGATTGCTTATTGTATGAACTTTGTAAAATAATTGCCAAAACGTCAATCTCAGATGTCCACAGTAAAGACAACTGACGTCATATCTGTGGCATGTTGCACCTAATTATAATGAACAAATCTGTTCAACGAAAATCAAAAAAGTAATTATGTGAGTAGGTTTCCTAGATTGATTATTGTATGAACTTTCGAGAACTTTTGCAATTTGTTTAGGTGTTCGACAAGGAAATGCGCTATCCCAGATACTTTTTTATCTCATGTTGGAATACATTCTTCGTAAAAGTGAAGCACCTCAAGACAATATCTTATTCCGACAAACCAATCAACTTCTTGCTTCTGCAGATGACATCTGTGTAATTGGATTAAATGGCTACGGAGTGAAAGAGATATTTAATCCACTGGAAAAGTATTCAGCTTCCGTTGGTTTCATAATACCTAATCTCTGACTTTAGAGACCAAGACGCAATTGATTTCAGTAATGGTAACCACTCGTTTGAAGGAGTAATGAGATCATGGATCTCTCATTACTCCTGATAAGTTCGCCTTGCAGCTGGCAATCGTGCTTTATATCCTCTTCGTCCACTTCTGAAATCAAAATATATTGCAAATGCGAATTGCTGCAACTGTACAGTGTTGATCAGACCCGTTGTCATGTATGGATGTGAGAGTAGGGCCTTGGCGGATGAGCACGAAAGATGGTTTCTAATATTCCAGAGAAGAATAATGCGTGTGATAAATGGCCCCAAACGCGACGTTAATGGCACATACCGAGTTCTATTCAATCACGAGATCAGGAACTTAATGCAAGTTCGTGATATCGTACATGAAATCAAATGACAGCGAATACGCTGGCTTGGTCACGTTCCGCGTGATAATTCCAACAGAATGATACAGTGAGCCTGTAAGGGAATACCGCCATTTGGTAGGCGAAGAGGTCGCTGTCGGCGACGATGGCTCCACGGCGAAGAGAGCGATCTGGCATCTTCAAACTGTTTAACACAGAATGAACAGGCTCGTTATCGAAACCGATGGAGTCAGATTGTTGGGCCAGGTACGGTATGGGCCAGCAATGGCCTGTAAAAACCGTCACAAAAAGAAAAAAACCACCGCCCAGGTGGCTCAGTGGTTAAAGCTGTGGCAGTTGGAGCGGGAGGTACCGGGTTCGAATCCCGATAGGGGCAGGATGCAAAAAGGGATTTTTAACCATCTGATTACGATCGGTGGTGAAAATGAACACATCTATGACCCCCTGTTGGAGTGCAGATCTCATGGGCCGACCCATCTTCCATGTCAGTACTATAGGCTGGCATGGAGCTATGCAATGTGCAGATGGTTCTACGAAAATCGGACCTATAGCCGTACGTCCTCGATTTGGCCGTTAAGGCGTAATGTAGGACGTAAATAAGCGAACCGCGAAAGAGCTGGGAGAGCCTCAAGCCCCAAAAAAGATAGCATAGATTAAAATATAAAAAAAAAAGAAAAAAACCGATTTTTTTATAACGAAAAAGATTTACAATATAAAGTTTAAATTTTGATCGTTGGAAAATGTTTAACATTTTAAAATAGCATATGGCAGAGCGAATATTGTTGTCTTCGTTCATTACATGTAATTTAAATGTTATGTAATTTACACTGTTTTTTAACATAAAAAATGTACATGTAAAATCCCAACAGTGTGTCAAAAACAATTTACATTTTATGTAAATTACGTGAAACATAGAGTAAATTACATAAAACGTAAATTACATGTAAAAAACGAAAACAACACTATTTTCAGTGACATCTGTAGGATGAGACAGGTGAATGAGTGCAGCAAAATCTAATAAATAATGCATAAAGTGTAGATCGGATTACAATTCTAGATATGTTTTATTTGAACAATTTGTAGTTTGAGCAGTATTTAACACATCTTGAAACAATTAGTAAACGGTTGTTGGCATTCGGTTTGTCCATTAACAATTAACATGGATAATTGCGTATCTTCAAAATCTGATATTTTTCTTGTCCATGTTATTAGTTGGATCGGGACTGTTTTACCTTCAACCGAATCAGTTCAGATGTTTTTTAGCGTAATTAACATTTAAATAATTCAAATCTAAAAAAAAGTATTAAATAAAGTCTAAAAATATTGTACAAAGATAGTTATTTTTCCAATTCTTTTTGTAAAATAGTAAGACAATTATTCAACTGATAGTGCTTTAGTTATAATTAAATTTGATTAGAGATGGTGAACCAATAACATAAAAAACGTATTTTACATAAAATCATTTTTTACATATAAATAGTAAACAAAAATTATTTTAAATGTAAAAAACCCTGTAAATTATAGCGTATATTATTAATCAACTAAATACATGTTGATTTAATTTTAATTTTCTAAACAAAATCATTTAAAATCCATGATTACATTTCTCGGTATTTTGGTTACCGTTGCTAATATATGGTTATTTTTGCATTTTGCATATAAGTATCTAAAATATTAGCTAATATTTATAAATTTAAGTGATCTTAATATTCAATTTGTCAGGTGATTAGAAAACAGTTTGTTGTATTTCGTCTGAATAAATTTTGAATTTACATATTGTAATACCATATTCAATATTATTATTTCAATAAAAATTGTTGTGGATTAAATATTTTTTTTATGTTTTACAAGTGATTTTTGCATCTGTTGACTAATTAAATTGTTTGTTGGTTCATTAAAGTGTTTTGTGTTAGTGTCTAATTATTTATTGATTTAACTTTATAAGTGTCAATTTATAAGTTGTTTCCTATACTTTAGTTTTATATCTTATTTCTAATAATGCCAAATAAAGAAAAAATTGGAGTAACCGAAACAAAAATGTTTTGTTGGATGCATTACGTGTATTAAAACTACTGATTGTTGATGTTACTCAACGCAACTCTTATGTGATGGCTAGTTTGTGTAGTTATATAAAAATAAGAAATACTCATGCAAACAGAAAAGGATCGTATAATCTAAAGCATTTAGAAATTGCTTCCGAAAAATTTAAAGATGAATCTACAAACTTAAGTTTTTTTTAATTTTATTTTATATTACGACTGAGTCTAGTACCCATTTAGTAATTTACATTGCATAATACGTTTTAATTTGTCGGAGTAATCACATGATTATCCCTAGTTTCGTATAACTCCTCAGATTTTTCGCCACAGTATAGGTCTACTGATGGAAACCTCTGTGTTAACGTCGATACGGTACTCGATACATGGCGTGAACATTTTTCTGATCTACTTAATGTTCCACATGTATCACAAGCTGTATTTGAATACCCTCAAATACAGACCGCAGAGATGTTCATTGAGGATCCATCCTATGAGGAATTCACAATGGCCATGCAGAGACTAAAGAGAAATCGTTCACCAGGAGTTGATTGCATTAATTCAGAGCTCTTGATATTCGGTGGGTTAACTTTGTGGAACTGTCTTTTCGACCTTGTTCGATTGGTATGGCGAAATGAAGTTATGCCCGAAGAATGGAAAGTGGCCGCGTTATGCCCTATATTCAAAAAGGGTGATCGCATGAAATGCGAGAATTATCGAGGTATAGCGCTCCTTTGCACAGCATACAAGTTACTGTCTTACATAATCTTGGGAAGAATTACTCCTTTAGCGGAGGAAATTGTCGGTGACTACCAAGGAGGATTCCGTCCAAATCGGTCAGTCACTGATCAAGTTTTTTCGCTGCGGATGATTCTTTCCAAGTACTACGAAACATCTCGCGATGTACACCAGGTATTCCTAGATTTCAAGCAAGCCTATGACTCGATCAATCGAGAGAGGCTTGAATATTTAGGAATACCACAAAAATATGTACATCTGTGTAAAATGACAGTAACGCAGTCACAATGCCGTGTCAAAGTTGAGAACAGGCTATCGAGAATTTTTGCAATTACTTCTGGTGTTTGACAAGGAGATGCGCTGTAACCGATACTTTTTAATCTCATGTTGGAATACATCCTTCGTAAAAGTGAAACACCTCAGGACAATATCTTATTCCGACAATCCAATCAACTTCTTGCGTATGCAGATGATATCTGTGTGATTGGATTAAATGGCAACGGAGTGAAAGAGATACTTGATCCACTGGAACAGTTTTCAGCTTCCGTTGGTCTCAAAATCAATGAGTCCAAAACCAAATATCTGATCTCTGGTTTTCGAGACCAAGACGCAATTGATTTCAGTAGTGGAAACCACTCGTTTGAAGGAGTGATGAGGTTCAAGTATCTTGGATCTCTCATTACTCACGATAATAGTGTGGGAGAGGATATCAAGGTTCGCCTTGCCGCTGGCAATCGGGCTTTGTATCCTCTACGTCCACTGCTGAAATCAAAATATCTTGCAAATACGGATAAGCTGAAACTGTACAGAGTGTTGATCAGACCCGTTGTCATGTATGGATGTGAGAGTAGGACCTTGACGGATGAGTACGAGAGATGGCTTCTAACATTCGAGAGAAGAATCATGCGTGTGATAAATGGCCCAAAACGCGACGTTGATGGCACATACCGAGTTCTATTCAATCACGAGATCAGGAATTTAATGCAAATTCCTGATATCGTGCATGAAATCAAAGGACAGCGAATACGCTGGCTCGGTCACGTTCTGCGTGCTGATCCAAAACGAATGATACAGCGATCTTTAAAGGGAGAACCACCTTTCGGTAGGCGAAGAGGTCGCTGTCGGCGACGATGACTCCACGGCGTAGAGAGTGATCTGGCATCTTCAAACTGCCTACAACGGTTTGAAGAGCTGGCTCGTGATCGATGGAGCCAGATAGTTGACACGGTACGGGCCAATTATGGCCTTTAAAGACCGATAAAAAAAAAAAAAAAAAAATAGGTCTACTGACCTCCCGGTCGCGATAAGTCCAGCGGTTTGGTTCTTTGCAGTCTTCTTGTTGGAGTGGTAGTCAGCATACAGCGTATGTCCAGATTTTCATGCTGGTGTAGACGTTGTAGATGTTTTGTTGCATGATAATTAATCTCATCCACAACAAGCTCGATCTTTAGATCTCGATGGAGGTTGTCTTATTTTGTGCTGTTTGTATGATTTTGATATTTGAATTTTAGGCACAACGTATGTCCATATAGGTTTTAGAATTGGTTTGTATAACAGAAGTTTGTTGTGGATCGCTAGTTCAGATTGTCTCCCTAAAAGCCAATACATTTTTTTGAATTTTATGTTTAGTTCATCTCTTTTCTTTTTTATATGTTCCTTCCATCTAAGTTTAGCATCTAAAGTCATGCCGAGATATTTAGCAGTGTTTGCATGCGGTACTGCTATCGAGTTTATTATACTTGGTATATGATTAACTTTTAGATTTGTAAAGTTCACTTGGATTGATTTTGCTTCATTTAATTTAATTCGCTATTTCTTTGTCCAATTACATATCAGGTTAGTTTAACCCTCTGTAATTTACTAGTGGAGTCATTGATGTTATTTGCTGTTGCAAGTATTACCGTGTCATCGGTGAAAGTGGCCAATGTTACTTCAGTAATTGGTATATCTCTTGTATATAGGAGATAAAGAATTGGTCCAAGAACACTCCCTTGTGGTACTCCTGCTGTTATTTTTTTTAATTGAGAGTATTCATTATCATATCTTACTCGGAAGTGCCTCTCTGATATGTATGATTTTAAAATTTGAAAAAATTGCTCCGGAAGATCTCGGTGAAGTTTGAATTCTAGCCCCTGGTGCCATACTTTGTCGAAAGCTTGCGCTACATCAAGGAATACAGTTGAGCATATTTGTTTGTTTTCAAGTGATTTCTCGATTACATCAGTAATTCGATGTACTTGTTCTATCGTAGAATGTTTTTCTCTAAATCCAAACTGATGTGTGGGGAAGAGATTCCTTTCTTCGATAATTGGTTTTAATCTTTTAAGAAGAAACTTTTCAAATAGTTTCGATAATGTTGGTAGCAAAGAAATTGGCCTATATGAAGCTTTATCATTCGGAGGTTTGTTCGGCTTAAGTATCATAATTACTTCTGCAACTTTCCATTGTCTAGGTACATCTCTTAGTCGAAATGCTGCATTAATTATATGCACTAGTTTCCTCAATGCTTTCTCTGGTAACGCTTTTACTATCTGACCCGTTATAAGATCATACCCTGGAGCCTTATGCGCATTCAGATTATTCTTGATTTTCCAATTAATTTCTTTCAATGTTACAGGTGTAATTTTTATTTCATCCTGTTTATATATTGAAGTAATATTTTCCTCTTCTGTTTGTTTGGGGTAAGGCTGGAATGTTTCTTCAAGGTGATTGGCAAACAAATCTGCTTTTTGTTTAGCATTTTGAGCCCAATTTTCTTTATTTTTAATTGGAGGAACCTGGAGTTTGGGCCGTTTAAGGTTTTTAGTTGCTTTCCATAATGAATAATCAGTACCTTTTTGCCCAGTTAGAGTGGTTAGATATTTATTAACTGATTGATTTTCAATGTCTTTTAATAGGTATTTTAATTTGTTACACAAATGGTTAAATACCTTCTTATTTTCCGGATTTCGATATTTTTGCCAATTCTTTCGTGCTTTTCTTTTATTTTTAAGAAGTTCTCTTCCTTCTTCTGGATAGTTAACTTTGCGCGTCATTTCCTGACTATAATTTGGAGTACTTTCCCACGCAGCACTTTGAATATCATTGATGAGCTTATCTAGTTCGTCTTCTATTTGGACTGGTCCCTGTATTAGGTTCTGCAGACTTATTCTTTTTGTTAACTGTGTTTGGAAGAAGTCCCAATTAGTTTTGTAGTTTGTTAATTTCGCATTGCTCTCTGTCATAATGATTGTTTGGCTAAGTATCAAAATAGCTGGTGAATGATCTGATGAAATACTTTCACTGTTCTCTATATGGATATAATTATCTGAAATTCCTCTTGTAATAAAGAAGTCTATAAGATCTGGAGTCTTGCTGATATCCGTAGGCCAATAAGTTGGTGCACTGCCTGAGTGAAACTCGCATTTTAGCTATTTGCCTGCTGCAAACAGTTCTTTTCCTTTAACAGTCGTTAGCTGTGATCCCCAATAGGTAGTTTTTGCGTTATAATCACCTCCAATTGAAAAGACACTTCCTAGTGTTTTGAATAGATCAGTACACTCTATTTGTTTAAGATTGTATCTTGGGAGGCAATATATTGCCGAGATACTGCAGGTTTTTGTATTGTTTAATTGTATTTTGATTGTTGTGACTTGCATGGAGAACTTTTCGACTTTAAGTTCTTCGTTATGTTTTATATGATCTTTTATGAGGATAGCTGATCCACCTCTAGCTTTGTTCTCTGGATGTAATGCATGGTAGCAGTTATATCCTTTTATTTTACAGAATGAAGTTTTGGTGAAGTGGGTTTCTGATATAAGACATATATCTATATTATGCATGTTTAAGAATATTCCCAGTTCCTGTATGTGGTGCAATAGTCCATTTGCATTCCAGGTTATAATGCGTAATGTTTTATTCATTTCTTTAGTTTATAATTTGATTTTATATAATTTATATTGTCAATCACTCGATCAAGGGTTCCGTCTACTCTTTTATTGAAATTAGTTTGTGATTTCATTTCTTCTAGTGTTTTTTGCAGACTTCGTTCCTGCGAAATAAGTCTTTCGTTGATGTTCTCTATGTTTTTCAGTATATCCTGTAGAACGAGCTCAACTTTAGACTGTTTCTGCTCTGTCTGCTGGACTATCTGTGCATAAGTAACGTTTTCGATTACTCGCTCTCTTTGCATGTTAGGAATTGGCGGTTTTGGTTCCGTGTTTTTTTTATAGGTTGTATATTTCTTATTGTATCTGGTTTGCGTGATTTATCTCCCACTTTTTTTTTTTAGTTATACTGCAACTTCACACCCTCTGTAGTTTGCTGGATGCTGGGCTTTACAATTGATACATTTCGGTGCTGTATTTCGGGGAACTGTGCACTCGTTTCCTGCATGTTTTCCTGCACATTTAACAAACCTTGGTTCACGGTGACAGTACTTTTGTGTATGATTATAATCTTGGCAGTTTTTACATTGAGGTATTAGTCGAGTGACCTTTCTCGGTGTTTCTATTTTAACCCTGAGGTTGAGGATAGCCTTAATATTATAAATATTTTCTATTTGTTCTTTGTTATCGAAGGTTAGCATGAAAAGTGGGAGACCTCTTCTCGTGATTTCAGCATTCCCGTCTCTGTTTTCTTGTCTCTCTTTTCTGATAATGTTGACTGCATCGATTATTTTTAGACCTTTGTTTTGCAGGTCCTCAATAATTTCATCTTTTGAACAAGATGGATGGAGACCTCTTGCCATTACGTTAATTGATCGATCGTTTTTATCTTCGTAGGTATACCACTGGTGACCATCAGCATTTAATTTGTTGGCTAGTGCTTTGTAGTCTTCGGCCTCTGTTGTGTTTATTTTCCAGATGTTATTACTGAGTGATATTAGTTTGTAGTCATTTCTTACTACTTCTTTCATCAGTTTCTGAATACTGCCGTGATTTGCTATGCCTAGAATGTTGATCGGGGTGGAACCTGTTTCTTTTTTTCTGGGTCACGCACTTTTTGGGCAGTAATTGCATTGGCGCTTTTGATATGGGTTTAAATTGGCTCAATTTCTGGTGACGAATCAGCTTTTCTCTTGCTTAGGTCTGTTTCTTTTTTTGGTTTCTTATTTGCTCTCTTGGATTTCTGTAGTATCCAGTTGGTTTCTCTTTCAAGCTCGTCTTCATCAGTGTGATATTCGGCTTGATCTGAGGCGAGTACTTGGTTGCTCACTAATGTTGAGTTTCCTGCGTTGTTATTTGTATTTAATGTTTCTTTTAGCATTATGTTTTCTTTCTTTAGAACGGCAACTTCATTGGTCAGCTGCGCGATTAATTTTTCCATTTGGTGAAATTTATTTACTATCTCCGCGTTGTTTATAATATCTATTTGAGCACTGGAGGTGGCTTCAGTAGTTGACTTCAGTAATTCACATCGCATTGTGGTGATCTCCGACGGTGGAGTTGTTGGTGGTGTTCTAAGAAGTGCATTACTTCTTCCAGCAAAGGGCCATTCATTTGTCGTTTTTTCCATACCCACCCAAAATTTATGTCATTATCACTTTATAATGTACGCCACTACACTTTTAAAATTATATGCACACAACAATTAAGTTTTTGATTAGCACTGCAATTTTTTAAAACTGAAACACTGCACTTTTTAATAAAAATAAAATTCTTGTGAAATTTAAGTCAGAATGACGACTTAACACTTTTAATTATAATTATTTAACTATAGTGTTCGAGAAATACGTCTGCTCGAATTGAATGCTCATCGTACTATACAAACTTAAGTGAAAGCAAAACTATATTCAATAAAATTTTTTGGAAAACGATCCTGCTTTTATAATAAGTATCGCTGCTGTGGACCATAATTCCTACGAGATAGCCAATATAGAGATAGACAACAATGATATGGCACAAATACCGAAAATAAGTGAACTATTTGATATTGATACAACAGTTGAACAAGAGTTCACATTATTAAATTGTGATTTTGAAAAAACTACACCACAGTGGGTAACAAAATATGTTGTACCCGTTTAAATTCAATGCAATGAATTATTAACTAAGGAAACTTTAAGAAAATATATTCAAACAGAAATGATTACTTTGAAAAATACGTGTATTTTATCTTTTAAAACAAATCATGCTAAAAGTTTATCTAGACACAGTTTCATTCCATATGTTTCTTGTAAGTACACTTCACATAAGCAAAAATACAAATTTATTTTTAACAAAAACATGGAAATGGTTGTCATGGTTAAAGGTAATGATATGGATTATCACGTTACTGAAAAACCAATTTGTAAGGAAATTCGAGGGTTAGAGAGAGATAATTTAAAAGATGCTTTATTGCAAAAATCTGCTCATAACTTACAAATGGAAATCATTTCTGAAACTGACTACGAGCTAGCCACCAAAGGTAACACACAAAATTGAACAAATAATGATGTTTTAAGGCGTATTCGATCCGAGAAACTTAAATTTTACAATTGTGTGGTAGATTGCGATGTTGTAGACTTAATTTATAAAAAATTACAGCAGCCAGTTGAAAATAAATATATTCATCTTGTATCTGATCTGTTTCAAGTTTTTATGATAAACATAGAAATGTTTTTACTCTGTTTCAAAAAAGAGTTGGGCGTTATTCCGAAATCCAAACATTTTTTTGTAAATTGGTCCTGGGCTCTTATCAGTGGCCCTATTCTGGTTTTATTCTAGTTTTCCCAGGGAATTGGGAATTTTTGACGTTTTTAACAGTTGGGAATTATTTTTCCCAAAAATGTATTCTGGCTATTGGGAAAAATATTTCGTTTGGAAAAAATAATTCCCAATTATAACAGTTTTGACGTTTATTTTTCCCTATTAAAATTGTTGGGAATTCATATTTCTTATGGTAAAATAATCATAATCATAATACTAAGGTATTATGATTATGAGTATTTAATTTAAGAGGTTTTTATGCTTAATGGAAGTAATAATTTTTTTACAAGTTGCTTTCATATGCGCTTTTCCTTCTTAATCAAAATTATAAGCAATATATATAAATAAATATAAATAAATAAATATAAATTTAAAAGTTTTATTATTATTTCTTAAAACCAAAAACACCATTTTTTTTGAAAATATAAAAAAAATAAGCTCATTTATAAATACTAATAATCATAATAAATAGTAAATGTCGAAAATAGTTCCGACCCTAAAAAATTTTTAATTGTTTTTCTAAAGCGAAAACACCTATTTTTTTTTAATTTGTTATTCATCCGATAATATTTAAATCATATTCAAATATAATAACATAGCGCACCATGAAAAAAACTATGAAAAAGGTACTCTAGTGGTGAACATTTAAAACTATGTGTTTCACAGAGAGGAAATAATTCCCAGCACGCCAGAATACACTTTTGGGAATTGGGGAATAAAATATTGGAAATGATTATAGTTGGGAAATTTTTTGTTCCAATTCCCAATTCCCAGGGAAAACCAGAATAGGGCCACAGCTCAGTGTTAAATGTTTTTAATGGAATGTCTATCCAAGAATATATAACTAACGTTCTCAATATATTAGGTAACACATAAAAATTCAATCCGGACAAATGTTTAATAGCAATATGCTGTTCTCATATGATGGATATTGTTAGTGTTCAAAAAAAAAAAGAAAACACTTAATATCACGAAAGAACAAAAGAATCTATTGTTAAATAAATTCGAAACTTTTATTTTTATAATTTGTTCCAAATTTACAAATGAAAAGTTAGATGAGAACTTTGTCATTTTTCAAAATTCCATTAAAAAATTATACAACCATTTGTCAAGGGGAAGAAATTACCGATGATGATCATAGAGAAAATTATAAATCTGACTATACTTCTAGTCCGTTTTATAATAGATATTCGGAAAAAAACAATGCAATTATACAAAAAATTAAAAATGAAGATAAATATGGCAAGCCAAATCCATATTTTCAAAATGATTTGGTATTTTTTTGTATTAAAAGATATTTTTCATACCTTCCATTGTGGGTTAATCTAGATCTAACCGATACAATGCAGCATGACAGGCTGTCCAATGCAGTAGCAGAAAATTGGTTTAACTTGGTTAAAAACCAATACATGGATAAAAAAATTTTAAAGGTAGAAAGATTTATTAGTATCCTCGAAGAGAAAACCGCACAAATACGAAAACGTATCAAATTTCAACCAATATTTACTAAAGAGAGGCAAAGATGGCCTAAATCTTTAAACGTTCCTTATAAATTGGACCCAGACGATATAAAAAACAAAGAAGGTTGGAACAAAAAAACAAAAACAGCGAAAACTCCAAAACATATAAATCAAAAGGCGGTCGAACGATATATATTGAAAAAAATGTCGATGTCAGCGATATCAGAAAAACAATTATGCTTACTGCAAAATAAATATTCTTTTAAAAATCGTCAAAAGAAAATATCGATATATTTTGCATGTGCATTCGATTCATAAGCACAACTTTTTTATGTGATGGACATCGATTCAGATTGCATTAGAAATAGCTTAACTTCATTTCCGCAAAATGCATATTTTGTTTTTATTTTAAAATATATTAAAGATGGCTTAACTGCAGACTTATACAAAATGCGTACTGACATTTTATTAAATTGATTTAGTGCCAAAAAGTGTTGTTGTCAAATTCTTGTGCAATACTGACAACACAAAAAAATTATGTTACCTACCATTGGAACTAAATAATTTCACTGAAATTCATTTACAAAATTTTAATAGTAAAATATACATGCCTAATATTACCTGCCCAAAATGTAATAACAAAACATGCACAAAAAGTTTTCATTCGAAATTTGGAACAGTGGTGGTTGATGTTCAGCCAATAGATATATCCACAACCTTGTGTATCCAATTAAATAACATTCAATGTGATTTAACTACACTTTAACTTAAAAGGAATAATACATTATGACACACAAATAAAGCATTATAAAAGTTTCATACAACGACCAAATGGATATTGGGAAATGCACGACGATTTGAATAAACGGATTACAACAACCTCGGGAACAACAATAGTCAATCCAACACTACTTATTTTTGAAAAAATTTAAACAAAAAAATAAAATGAAACAAAAATAAAGAGAACCTTTTGAATACTAAAGTTTTTTAAATATTAAACTACATCTGGGATTGACCTTCTGGCAATTATTTTACAAAGCTCCTACAATAAGCAGTCTAGGAAATCTACTCACATAATTACTTTTTGATTTTCGTTGAATATTCCTCATAGGATGGATCCTCAATGGACTTCGCTGTGGTCTGTATTTGAGGATATACAAATACAGCTTGTGATACATATGGAACATTAAGTATGTCAGCAAAATGCTCACGCCATGTATCGAGTACCGCATCAACGTTAACACGGAGGTTTCCTGGTCCCGAATGTCAGTTGACCGAGATCTTAAGGCATAGTGCAATTCGATGATTTCTTTAAAGAAACCACGCAAATTGCGCTCATTGCTGAGTTGTTGTATACTCTTAAGACCTAAGCCTTCCACCTTTCGCGCTTCTCCTGTCTACAAATGCTTTTAGCTGTCCTCTTAACAAGAACTGCTTTATTTCTTCTTGCAATTGTAAACCGAGTCTGCGCTTAAATATCAGCTATATATTTCGTTGCTCAACAGCAAGATGTAACTCCTCATCAAACCAATCATTTTTGGGCTTAGTTTTTACTTTACCGAGAATGTGCTGGGCAGCATCGAAACCGAGGTTTTCAATACTTCCCAGACACTGTTCACTTCGTCTGATTGGTAATTAGATCGTAAAATGCTTTTGCTGACAAGATCTACAAGATATATACTTAAGGTATAGTGAATTTGAATAAATCAAACTTTCCAATTTTGCAATGCCGAAACACATAGCTTTTCAGCAGTCACACATGATGAAATTGTAATTAGGGCTACATATCGCCCTGAGTACAATGGACCAGATTGTTTTTGTAGTTTAAAATAAGATGATTACCTACTTTGGAGCCTGTTAACAAAATTTTATGTTTACCCACGAGCAGATTATTGAACCGATGTTTTATTGTTCTGATTTTTGATTCAGTTGTAAGAAAAGTTTCGCTTCGAGCTATTGCTTGGAATATAAAAACTTAATATGTTTGATGTTTTTATTGTATTTCTATTCTTTGTTTAGTAACATAACAATATCTTTATTTGTAAGAATTCTCTGATTCTGCTTCAAAAATATCAGAGGAAATGCTTTTTATTTGCGTATTATTATATATCTATTTGAAGTAACGAACTTTTATGATTATCGTTTGGGCCAACATTTATTATTTTGAATATAGTTTTTCACTATGCCTCTTTTTCCTATCAGATATGCCATCAGATTGTATATTAAACAAGTTGTATCTATTGATTCTTCGCCATTATGTAAAGTTGTAAATAATTTGAAAACCTTCCGACTTTAATAGATGAAATTTTTTCTGACAATGTACTAAAATTTTATAAGTAGCAAACTAATATAATTTAATGAGAATATTTCGAGATTGAAAATCTAATGGAGATTAAACTTACTTAAACTGTTATTATGTTTCAAAATGTTTTATTTAATTTTTAGAATACACACACACTGCGAAAAGTAACTGCTCATTTGCTGGTAGCAGTCAGTCAACAAAATTAAACTGCTTATTTTGCAACTGAATTTTATTTGATCTATGACCCCCTCTTGGAGTGCTCATGGGGCGTCCCATCTTCCATGTCAGTACTACAGGCTGGCGTGGAGCTATGCAATGCGCAGATGGTTCTACGAAAATCGGACCAATAGTCGTACGTCCTCGATTTGGCAGTTAAGGCGTAAAGTAGGACGTAAATAAGCGAACCACGAAAGAGCTGGGAGAGCCTTGAGCCCCAAAAATGATAGCATAGAATAAAATATAATAAAAAAAAAATTATTTGGCTCAAAACCGGCAAGAAATAAATCAGGCTGGTTTAAATGAATCTCAAATAATAAAACCTAATAATATTGCCACGTTAGTTACATAACATAAATGAATTTTTAAAATTATCTCGGGGTAATTTACCGTTTACAATTACCACGAGATAATTTTAAAAATTCATTTATTTATTTATTTTTTTTTTACCTTTACTTTTAATTGGGTACAGGGCGGACTTTTAGACTCTCCTAGCTCCGTGTAACTGTCAGAGCTCCTGCACCCAACGCGCGATCCTTCAAGTAAAGGTTGATAGCTGCCTGCATTTTATACTTCAACGGAAACTGAAAACCAGCCAACGAATTCCACTTCTTAGATTTTCGATGAATAAATTCGCGCTTTGCATCTTCAGTTCGAGGTTTCGGCAGCTTCACCGTATACTTATGCACATTAACCGTTCCTCGTGTTACCCGTCCTGGCGTAACTAATGGTAGTATTTCTCCTTTAATTCTGCAGAACATTTACCATTTATTAATCTATAGAACACGCAGAGTTCTGCAACATCTCTGCGGTGTTGTAGACTGTCTAGATCTTTCGTAAGTCTGGGGTTTCGTATTATTCAGATGGCACGCCGCTGAACTCTATCCAGCAGCTGGAGAGCAGTGCCATATGCTCCACCTCCAATCTTACAGCAATATTCTATAGACGGTCTAATAAAGGTTTTATATATTTGGAGAACCTAATGCGATTGAGAAACCCGAGTTTACGTGAAGCTGATTTGGCTAATGCGATAATGTGTTCATTCCATTTTACATTGTTGGTAATCTGAAAACCAAGCAGACGAATTGAGTCACAACTCACGAGAACGTGTCCTTTTACCACAAAAGGGTATTAGTTGGGACTTCTTTTACGCGAGAATGTGAATATTTGTGTTTTTTTCTCGTTAAATTTGACCTGAAATTTAACTCCCCACTCAAATATTGTTCTCAAATCGGAATTAAGCGAAGTGACAACTTCCAGCCTTTTACCGTTTAACTCTGAAGGAGCAGGCTCCACCTCGAATGAAATAAAAGAGTGCAATGTTGCATCATCGGCAAAACTGTGGATAGGGTTTACAGTGCTATCCAACAAATGATTAATGTATAACAAAAACAAAGTTGGTGACAAAACTGATCCTTGAGGGACTCCGGCATTTGGGGAGTGTGTCGTTGATGATCTCCCATTTAGCACAACGTTGATCTTTTGGTCTTTGTGAAAGCTTATTATCCACTTGATGGTCATCGAATCCAAACCGTATGCCACAAGTTTACAAATGAGATTCTCATGCCAAACCTTGTCAAAAGCCTTGGATATATACAAGGCGATTGCAAAGGCTTCTCCGTGTTGCTCAGGGGCCAGATTCCATTTGTTTGTAACATAAGTCAAAAGATCGGTTGTGGAGCGGCTTTCGCGGAAGTTATGTTTATCTGAAATTATTTTATTAATCTCAAGATAATGCACTAGTTGTTGGTTAATGCATTTCTCAAAAACTTACGCCACGGCTGACACAATTGATATTGGCCGGTAGTTTGAAGGGTCAGTTTTATCACAACCACGTTTAAGGTCCGGTTGCACCATCGCGCTCTTCCAGGCATTCGGGTATTTACATTGCTTATAAGAAAGGAGAAACATTGTAGTTAATATTGTAGCCAAGTCACTGGCAAAAATGTATGTTATGTAACTAACGTGGCAATATTATTCGGTTTAATTATTTGAGATTCATCGTTTGACACGAACCGCATAGTTTCGGCAATCCGTCTGTTAACAAATTATCTTCTATCAAGTCATAAACAGCATAAACGCTATTAATGAATAAGCTAAACTAATTTGGGGTGGGTCACCATTGCACGATTATTGAATATGTATCCCTTTTATCATAATTATTTTCATTGTCGTTTATATTGAGTGTATTCATTTATTGCTTATAATTTGTTTGATGAGGGAAAAGCTCATATGGAAGAAACATGTTAAAATTATAACTTTCATTAGCCATAAAAACTTCTTTAATTATTTACTGAAGATATCATCACCATACAGTACACACACATCCCATTTTGAGTATGTACAAGCTCATTTACAATGGGTTGAGTAGCATGGAGATTTGTTTAAAAAATTGTAGTCATTCTAGTACGCATTCAAGAAATTTTGATTTCAACATCTTGGCAGATCTCAAACTCCAAATACTGAATGGAATAGAATTCCATAGAGAAATACCCTTAACAAAAAATGAAAAATATAAAGACCTTAAAGTATTTGGAAAAGGAGGCAATAGAAAAATGGTGTAATAGGACCTACTTAATAATAACCTTTTGAACAGATAATTTGGATCTTTAGTTTTAAGTAGCTTCCTAATAAAAGCGCGAATTCGAAACTCATTAAAACTAGTTAAACTAGAAGAAAAAACCAGCCTAGTATAGGGTTAAATAGTCAAATTTTCTTATTTCGAAACGAACAATGATGAAACAAGAATTCTATGTCAATAATTTACATAGAAAATAATAAAGGACCAAGTGCCAAACCTTGAGGAAGACTTGAAGTAACTGCAAGGAATTCAACTGCATTTTCTTATAAAAAATTTAAAAAAATATAAAACTATATATGCAACTAACTCGACTGTATCCTCTTTATCGATTTTCGTACAATTTTTTTGACAGTATTTTTTGACTGTCTCTAGTGTATCCACAAGGTTTCTGGAACCTGATAACGGTGTAATTCTCTCAGCTTTGTTGCTTTTACGACTTTATTTTGTTGCCTCAGATATGCTGTTAAGTTTATGGGAAGGTATAATCACATGGGCTTTTATAATCAAATAAAAACCCATGTATTAAACACTGCACATTTGACTAATGAAATCCTTGTACAACATCCTAAACTCTGAATTACGAATTAATAGTTCTCAGAAAGATTACATATACTCGTAAGTATACATCATAAATTCATAACTATCACTAACACATGACTATAATTTATTTGATTGAAGTTATTGTTTCAATGATCCTTTCTGCAACTGCTTAGCTATTATTCCATCCACATTACTTTAACGAACATTACTTGATATGTTTTGATGCATCTTATCAGTTTCTGGACCGTTGTGCTTGTGGAGCCGTTTTAATAACACAATGTAGTAGAATTTTCACAAATAATTTGCGAAATTATAATCTCCTTCGTTATGTGAAAACTGTAAATAGCTTTAATATTTTGATGATACATGTACACGCATTCACACAGTGCACAGTACGAATCATTGCCAAAACACAGATTTTTCTTACAAAAATTCAATATACTGTTACGACTCTGTTCAGTGCGTATCGGGTTATCGATCAAAAACAAAACAATTAGAGTTTAGTCAAATTAAGAGCTATATTAATTTTACACCCAGGTGGCGCAGTGGTTAAAGCTGCGGCAATTGGAGCGGAAAGTACCGGGTTCGAATCCCGATTCGGGGCAAGATGCAAAATGGGGTTTTCACCTTCGATCGTTTGGGCGGTGCGATCGATCGGTGGTGTAAAAATGAACATATCTGGGTCCCCTGTCGAATTTAGAATCCATGGGCCAACCCATCTTCCATGTCAGTACTATAGGCTAACATGGAGCTTTGCAATGCGCAGATGGTACTACGAAAACTCGGACCTATAGCCGTACATAGAGTGGTATCACAACGGATTAATCGCCGGTCTTAGTGTGCCGATAGCAAACACAACAACATAACATAATTTCACGCCATATATTCTATAATACATATGTGAAAGATTTGGCACTATCTTGTGAACACAATTTATAATACTTCATTTAATTTACTTTTTAGTAATAAGACTAGCCGTTACCAGTGGGTGGAAACTATGATTCTATTCTTCACTTCACTTTAAATACTTCACTTGTTATACTAATACTTGTGTCCGATACGGCATTTTAGTTATTTACTAATCGGATGGATTCTTGATCTTTCCATTCAGCTTATAACAGTACATGTAGTGGTGCTTAAAGAATAGTAGTGTCTAGAACTGGTTTTGAATTACTCGTTGCTCTACGATGATGTTGACTCGTTCGCATTTTAGTATTATATATTTTTAATTTCGTTCTCAAGGTGAAAATGACTATCACTACCGCTTGAGGCATCAAAGTGATAACATCTCTCGCTTCCAAAACTGAGCTTAAATATAAAATATAGCAGTCTTCGGTTGGATTCGAAGCAGTTTCTTTTACTACAATAAGGTTATACTATAATAAGATTATAGTAACCACTACTTACTATAATCTTATGTTAACTGTATCGACAATAATGCTATTTCAATTTTTTATAAATAATGCAAAAAAGTTTAATTTTTTCTCTTTCATATGAACCATAATATTTTGAGAATGAGGTCATTTGAGTTCTGTTTTTAAGAAAAATGGGAATAAATACGGATAGAACGGATCAGAAAAAGGTTAAGGTGGTTGCCGCAATTTTTATTAATATAAATAACACATTGGTCTATTAGGGGTTGTTTAATTCAATTAATGTGCTTATGAGCTAACATGATTTGTAAATATAGTAATTTAAGCAAGTGTGTAGGTAAATAACAGAGTAGTGTAGGAGGATAGCAATTTTACTTTATACAAAGTAATATATAATCATATACCCCGACTGATTGTTCGGTAATGGCATAGGCTGTCCAGTTGGATCTAAACTGGTGGCTACCATCGAGCAAAGCATCTGGTAACGCCAATGGGTGAGTGATTTGAGCCAGACGATTGTTAAGTATAACGTATTTGTTTATATTAAAAATATTTGTTGACAGTGAAACAAAATATTTTCAATAGGCGTATTGGAATTTTAATACGATCTTTGTGAAACCGTGTATATAAAATATAATAAAAATTCCAGCGCTCAATCTTTGTAATCTATTAGTATAAATTATAATATTATCATGTTATTTTCTAAATTCAAAGAAAATTTTGAAAATATTTTCAATTGTTCGGTGAATAATTTACAATAAAAATCATTAATAACGCTTCAAAAATCACACAAAATCTTGTTTATAAATATATTTGAAGACACACAAACACAATCTTTTTGACATTCACAACCAAATACAAATGAAAAAGATATCCGTTTTCTATAATCCTGAATTGTATTTATTCAAATTCCACTTTATTTTTCGATTCCACCACTCGTAGGTTCATAATATTATGTACATCATCCGTATTTAACGTGAAGATACGAATACATATTAACAAAATATATTTATGTATACGGTTGCTACACCGCGAATATACATTTATATGTATGTATGTCGTCTATACATACAATGTACATGTAACAATAAATTAATTTTGATACAATAAATCATTTTGTCAATACGCAAATAACATATTTTTTGTGTCGTGCAAAAATATGTTGCCAAACAAATTGAGTTTTTAACCAACCAAAAAATTGTCCTAAGAAAATCAATACTTCTTTATATTCGTCAATACACCACCAACAAAAAGCACACATGCCTTAAAAGAAGAATCGAACCAACATATACACATATAGGGAGCAATTTTTTGCTATCCAGTTTTGATATAAGGCAAATTCGCTTGTATTTCAGTTTATTTCCTTCATACAACATCATACTTAAAAGCTTTTTGCTACATCAATACATTATGGGAAAATATAATGTAAAACTGCTACTGTTACATATATGTATGTACGTATGTACAATAGTATATGGGAATATGAATATAAAGAAAATTTCACATATTCTCTTTACTCTACAGCTATTCCATAGTATACCATATATAGGAAATGATATACCATTGGCATAACAACATAAATTATCACAATATAAATATGTGTATGTGGTATGCTTTTATCCGAACGAATATATTTATAAGAAACGACGACGATCACAGTTCATAAATATGCAAATGTGTAGATGCCCGGAATAGTGTCTTTACACAGTTAATAAATTGTGCGTTTTTAGGTGTCGACTGATTTTCAATATGTTATGTTCATTTTATATCAATTCTTGTTCTTTATACCGTAAATGCTTTTGATTCTATCAATAAAACAATCGGTGTCGATGTTTTTTATATATGGGGTTGGTAATAAAAGTCGAGGGATGATTAAGAAATGGTACACTGCTCATGAAAAATAAAAGTTTCTGGAGCATTTATGCATTGTTTAAAGCCACTGTCATATTAAATAGTACTAGGTTAGGTTAGGTTGTTGTGCCTGCTATCGCACACTTAGACCGGCGATCGGTCCGTTGTGATACCACTTTATACGGCTATAGGTCCAAGTTTTTTCGTAGTACCATCTGCGTATTGCATAGCTGCATGTTAGCTTATAGTACTGACATGGAAGATGGGTTGGCCCATGGATTCTCAACACGACAGGGGATCCAGATATATGTTCATTTTTCACAACGATCCCACCGCCCAAACGATTGAAGGTGAAAACCCCATTTGAATCTTGCCCCGAATCGGGATTCGAACCCGGTACCTCCTGCTCCAACTGCCGCAGCTTTAACCACTGAGCCACCTGGGTGGTTTCAATAGTACTAAACCGATGTAAGTTTTGTACTATTACTTTGCTAATAAATCAAAAAGTTAAAATAACGTATTGGTTTAAATTTTAAACATAAAGGCAGAAGCAAACCATATACATATTACTAAAAAATAGTTTATAAAACAATCATAATTTTTATCGTTAGCATATAAATAATATTTAAAAAATGACTTTATATTTAAAATAATATAATAATAATAATATTTAAAAATGAAAAAATTTGAATTAAAAAATTGGTGCATTATAGAAATGATAAATAACTCTAATATATTTAAAATATGTTCTTATTAAGTTTCTCATCAAGTTTTAGAAATTTATCATCGGGTTTATTATCGTACGTCCGAATTATATAGTGGCTACTGTTTTCATATAATACTTGAACATCTCGAACTTTAAGCGAAAGATGTTCAATGAAGATTCCATTTCTGCTCATACGATCAGAACTGATACTACATATCAATTTCCCTAATTGCCATCTCAAATGTAGTTGGTTAGTGCCGTTTATGATTTGTAGATGCAGTGGACATAGCATTAATGAGGTAGGATTAGTTCAGTAATTCCAATACAAATTATGCATTATAATTTTTTGAGCAAATTTGCACATTATCATACATACATCATTCATACTTTTAAGTTGTAATGTATCATAAAGCTTCACGTATGCTTTATCCGAAGTCATTTTATCATTAAGAACTACTCCTACTTATTTGACCTCTTTCAAAAATTGAATCATTCCTTAGTTAAATCTGCTCTAAAACTGATAAGTCTAGGTAGTAAATAGTAATATTTCTTATGATATTTTATCCAGTTTCACATTAAGCTCCTCTTGAATCACTTTCAAACTATGCCAAATAACTTAAACTAGTATTTACTCTAAAGGACACCTACTTTTCATAGTAAAATGACGTATAATTCTGTTTTAGTTTAATCTTGTATAATTGTAGTGACGATGGCAGTAAAATTTATTTTAACAAAACAATAGCCAAATAACAAATTTTTAATGTCTTATAATCGTTGAAATTCATATTTAGAATTTCTTATATGTCTAATAATCCTTCGAAATATAAAATCAACAAAGAAAACATTTGTGGTTTGTGATTTAAAATATTTGTAATCCAATAGAACATAGTAACTAGAAGAACCTCTATCAACAATTCACTTGTTGGCTCATTTTTGATAGCGATTTTCCTTCCCTTATAGTTATTGTAAATGATTGAATTAATCCCTGTCAATCACCAAAAAACTTAGTAAAGCAGGCAAAACTGAACGCGCATTCCTTCGAAAAATTGGTTTCAGCAGGACGAAACCACACAGCGCGGGAGGCAACTATCATCGAAATGTTTCACATAATGATCCAGTTCATTTTCCATTACTATTGTACAATGTACTCGTACTATAACCACTCGACTCACACAATGTTTAATGAATTGTTTAATAAGAATGTTCGGTACAATACTTTGAGCTTAATTTTGTTCTTCTCGAACAGACGTTGAGTGGCGTTTCTCCTGTGATCGTACGTCACGTTAGAAACGTTTATTCAAGTTCTTTTGATAGGAGTATACCACTTTCGCCAAATCTTTCTCCATTGTTTGGTTGAATCTTTGCACCATGCCATCCGAATGCGGTTTCATAGGACTCTTCTGAGTTTTCCTATTTTGAGTATCGGACACAGCTCAGCAATTAGTGTAATTTAAACAGTGCCGTCAATTTAAGATTAAGAGTTTGGTAAAAATCAGTGTAAAGTGGATTTTAAAAGTGAAAGGTAATTTATTAAATTTGAGTACACAAAAAATAATAATAATTGTAAAATTTGTTTTTAATTAGCTAATTATTATACTTTTGGTAATTGAAAGATATAAATCATTTTTTATTGCAAAAATTTAATTAAACATATTTTATAAGTTTTAACTATCTTAAAATAGCACCAGCTAATTTCAGAAAGGAAATAAACCAAGCAAAATTTTCAAAATACAATAGATCACTTGAAAATTCAAACTGACTGAAAAGACAGTCAAACATGCATTACATGTATTTTTGGTAATGATTTGGAGAGTAAATTAAAGGGGTATAATTAGTATAATTAGCATAATAAGTTTAAAAAAAATTCTGTTGAAAATATCTGTGATGAACATTTGAACTGTAACCAGAATGTTAGTAAGCAATATTATTCAATTGAGCTTCATTTCCATGTTGTAAGGAATTAAACTGTTCAAATGAGGTTGAACCGATTTTAGATTGTATCACTACGGAAAGAGGTAAGTTTGAAAAATATTGATCAAAATTGAAAACTGCCGATAACTAATTTTAACTTTCTCTGTCCACTGGGGTCAAATTGACGCAAAAATAAACCGGTTACCAAAAGAATTTACGTGTAAACCAGATGTAAAAAACAGGGAAGTAAATTCGTCAAAATTTTGCTTTGATGATGATTTGACGCTAGTAAGCTATATACCGAAGCCAAATAAGAACGTCCTTTTATTATCAAGTCTACACACGGATGGAAGCGTTGACATTAAATCTAGTAAACCGAATATAATCCTGGACTACAACGCAACAAAAGGATGGGTTGATACGCTAGACAAGCTAGACAAGCTAGTGCGGACCTACACCAGTAAGCGAAAAACCCAACGGTGGCCGATGGTCCTATTTTTTTATATGGTGGATCTCGCAGGTGTAGCAGCGTTGAACTCGTAAAAGTGTGTCCTTAAGATTTCCTTAGTAGCGGCGAGTGAAATGTCCAGCATTAAGTTTTTTTACTGATTACTGGAAGGTTCAATGTAAAAGAGTATCTAATATCTTAAACATTTTGATTATATGTTCAAGTCCATCCTGAATGAGGCCATTTACCCACAGAGAGTGCCAGGCCCGTAGTGACGATAATCTTGTTTAAGGAGATATCTCTTCAAAGTCGTGTTGCTTCTGCTTGATAGTGCAGCACTTAGTTGGTGTTAAACTCCATCTAAGACTAAATATAACCACGAGACCGATAGCGAACAAGTACCGTGAGAGTAAGTTGAATACAAATCCAAAATGTTATGCTGAACATTACTCCTCGTGTGTAATAATAATGAACCAAATGATCATCCCAATCACTTAAGCAGATTGTATCCCGGTTTTCCTATATCCGAAAGGGTGGTCTTAGTCATTACTAATCAATTAATGAAATCCTTTTTGCATCCTACCCTTACTTAAGTTCGAACTCAATACCTTCCGGTCTAAATGCTTTGACCACTGTATTACGGACATGCATTCAAAAAGCATTAAATGATCTAAAATCATCGTATTTTTTCAGATGATGAATTTAAAATTCTATAAGAAACTATTGCTGTTCTTTTACTGCTGAAATTGGGCAATCATCCGCAAGATGCAAGTCTTCTGACTACCGGTGCGACTATATATTTTATGTTTATTTGGACAAACATAATGGCCAGTTATTGATATAAAAATCGAGCTAATATGCCAAGTTAAAGGAGGACGAACTGATTTATCTAGCTTACTACAGTATCTTTATAACAAATATCAAGTGCTGGATGCCAAAAAAAATTACATCCTGATATTTTCTAGAAACTTACCAAGTCATCGATTGTTAAGCTGATTGTTAAAATGCTATAGAAAGAATGTCTGGCACAACAACAAATGAAAATATTTAGTCAAGAGGTGACGATATGATTGAACTAGAAGAATAACAATTCCAATCTATATGATAGAAATACAGATAGAAGAACCACAAACAGCGGTTATGATGAAAGATTGGTACAAAAAGCTATCGACAATTAATTAAGTGGTCACACACAGAAACGAGACCAAAATGATATTATGTAACAATTGCATTGTTAAAATTCGTTCTTTAACCATTCTGACCACCCACAGTGGATTAATCACGATTACGTAATTATTTTACGCACTGTAATCGCAGCACAGTTGACGATTGAATTTTTTCATTCATACGCAAGAACTGGGATCAAAACTTGTATTGTAAAGCTATGTATTTATGTATTTGTAATGAATAGCGTAATATGAACTCGATCTAAACCAGATTGATTCCGGTCGGATTACACATAATTTTGCATTTCTCATTTCTAGTCGTGGTTTACAAGTGAAATAATATAGTGGCAAAATAAAAAAAAAAGAAAGAACAAAATTAAAAGCCATTTTTAAAACTTTGGATTACCAACTTAAAAAAAGCCTCATAAGGCATTTGTATTAAACTACCAATTTAATTAGCCAAGGTAAATTTTTGTGCTTTTTACATGTACATAAGTTCTCATACGAACTTACCCTTAGCCTTTTGTACATAATATTGAAACTTTTCTTAAAATTTTGTGTATATAGAAGAACCCGCCAGTCGTGCAAAGAGTGGTAACAATCCATTCCAAATAAATAAAAAACTAAGTTATTGCATGTTAAAATACTAATTACCGCCGTGAGATAATAAATCTAACCGAATACAAGCGACGCATATACTACGAAACAGCGAGTTTCTTCTTGGAAAAAAATATAGTTAAGCTTAAACTATATATAAGTTCGATAAGAATTAAATTACCGCAAAGGCGCAGAACGGTGTTTTAAGGCTACCGCATGGGAACGAATGGTAGTAACGGGCATTTTCATCAGGCGATATATAATCAACTTTAATTTAATCCGGATTATCAATTTGTATTACGTATTTATGTTCGCATTTAAAATTTATTATAAGTGTCCATATAGTATATATTGGGAACCATGGTTTAGTAACGAAGGCATTTTGAATTTCATTTACAAAATAAGTTATTATATACATTATTATAATTATCTATTTATATACATTATATACATTTATAATTGCATGAAGTTTAACAATATTAACTAACATAGAATATATTTATTTATTACATTTACTTACATACATAAAATTTATATATATCCATGCGCCTAAAGGTTGACTAGTTTTTATATACATATTTCATTAATAAATTGGGCTTCGTACACTGTGCAACTAAAGTTTATTCCGTGCTGATTATTTCTATCTTTATACAAAAGTGATATAATGTTGTGATCATGGGTCCGCGGCAGTGATAGTTTTCGAAATGAGTTATTAGATTTCGAAATGAGTTAATAACTACTTATAAAGTGATGATTTAAGTTAAAGCAGTTCCATTTTAAATATGGGAATACACCGATATCTGTGGTGTAATATTTTGTCGTTTCGAGTTGGGGTAAGGAAGGGGGGTCATCAACAGCTGATCTCCGTAATCAAGGCCATTTCAAACAACGCGTCCTTAATTTACCTATATAATCGTTTTAACAAGTCATTAACTTTTGTTGGATTAGCTGATCGTGCGGTAAGTTTAATTACATAGCAGCATTTCAAGCTCTAATTGGATGGTGAAAGAACTCCCCCATCTGACTACCACCTAGCCTAGTAGGCAACGTGCTGCTTCACCAAATCAACCCAATGAGAGATCTGCTAATGATGTATGGTCAACTGTCATATAGTTATAGGTAGCCATCTTTAACCAAGCCGATAAATTACCAATACATCGTTACAATTAGTCTAACCACTAAGGTTCGTCATGAGTTAACCCAGTTCGAATATAATGGGATAAGAGGGCCGAAACTCGAGATTGTAAAATTTCATGTTGTCGATTCTACCGACAAGCATTTTCAGCGTCAGGAAGTATATGCACAAAAATTGGATAACGTCTAGCAAATAAAACAATAGACATGTTGTGTTTAATGAGATCTCACTTTTTTAAAACCGAAAAAAATAATTATGTTGTTATTTTGTTTTATTTCTAACTAAATTATTTATTATTTTCATTTGAAATAAATTTAAATAGATTTTGTTTTAATTATTGTTATTTAGATTCTGGTAAATAATTTGTACAAATTGATATACAGGTATCCCTCGTTTAACGCGGTACTTATACAACGCGTTTTCGATATAACGCGATTTGAAAAAATAAATCGGTTTCAGTAGAACGTGAAATTTCTACTTTTTAATAATGCGAAGCTATTGCACGCCCAAAACGCTTTTCGCGAAATATTATGTTTGAAGACAGTGAAATATATTAGTCCTTATCCTGAACAACCATGAAGTTTGTTAATAAACTTTTAATTTTTTCAGTTTATGTTAGTTTTTTGAATTTTGTAATATTTATTTTGTGTTTTTATTTTATAACAAAGTCTGAATTTAATTTTGAGTTGAAATATAAGTGCGTCTGTTATTAAATATGTATTTTGTTTAAAAATACCTATTGTAACGTAACTCTCAAATTTATATGAAATCTATGGCTTATATAACGCGAATTAACATAACGCGAAATTTTTCTGGAACGTTACTACCGCGTTATACGAGGGAAAACCTTTTTAAAAAATACGAAAACCGGGGGTTTTGTAGGTAAAACCGAAAAACGGTTTTAGAATATCAATTTTCAATCACTACAATGGGAGTGTAGTTGTAAATAGTAACTAATAAATAAAAGTAACATAAATTATTTTTATTACAAAATTCAGCGAACTAACCGAAAATATAATATTTCGTCAGTGATTGGTCTTTCGTCTTTATCAACAGCATTTGGAAGGAAATTAATTTTAATGGATATTGATGATTATCTCAATTATTCATATGACATTATTTTGAAAAAGCGAAAATTAATAAAAAGAAATAATAATAATAATATTAATAAACCTGACATGAAGAAACTTCGTACGCACGATGAATTATACCCGAAAAGGATAACATCAAACAGTTTTGGAAAAAGACGATCACATCAAACAAAATATTCCAAAAGGGTGGTATTGATAGGTTACAAAGTATAAATCGAGATAAAGTCACTAAAATATGGTTAAATTTTAAATTATTTTAATTTAATTTTCATGCATTATGAGAATGAAGCCTTTTGTATGACAAGCTATGAATCTCCCGATGGATCATGCTTTTTAACAACAGAGTTTATATTTTGCAAACATACGATATCTGCTTAGACCTTATCACACGCTAATAAAATTTTAGGAAGTTACAAAAACAAAATATTAGAATTGCAAAAACAGATGTTTTCTTATTCGCTCTGGATAGCGATGAGGACCAAGCAGTTTTCGCTATTTAAAATCCAATTTTATGCTCTATTTTTAGGAAAACACAGTTTATTTAACAGCAAACTATAATATTCTATTCAATTAGAAACCAAAATTTGTAAAAGAAATATTAAGCTCTACCTATTTTTATAGAGTACTATCTGGAGCCGCTACCCAGAGCAGTTATTGTTTGATGGGAAATTGACGACAAATATGGGTTTTTTAATGTTCATCCCTGAAAACGAAAAATTTCATTGCATTTAATGTCAAAATTTAAGTTTTTTATGCATTAATTTTTTGATTAACAGTACACTGGCGGATAATAGAATAATAAGTTTGTATACAAATTTCCATTGCTCCGGATAGCGAGCTCTAGATAGCGCGAATATTATAAACGGCTTCAATTGCATTAAATGTTAAAATTTATTTTTTACGTATTTATATAAAAAAAATAACTTTTGATTAAACTCTAATTTAAATAAACATAACTTAGTCTCGTAAACCAGTGAACGGAATAAAAACCATCATACATCTATCAACTTTCAAACAACATCCGCCTTAAGGAAATAACTTATAATAACTATAAGGGAAATCGTGTCGATATTATGTGCCAACATGATATAATTCCGGAGAAGATTAAAAGATGGCACTAGTAGTGGTTGCAACCAAAATTTAAAATCTAAAAACAAAATAATTTAATTTTATAATCGAAATTGGAACTTTTTAAAGTAAATGGGCTTATATTTATTAATAATAATAAATAAATAAAACAAAATTTGTTTTTTTTTTAAATTATGTCATTTCATTAAAAAATTACTTCGCGTGCCATCTATTGTACTGATTAAAACGTATTGGTATGCCATCTAGAAATGTTCTCCGAAACTTATATTTAACGAAATCATGCTATCATTGGTATTTACTTATGAAAATTGACAAGATTTCCCTGATAGTATTATAAGTTATATGGCCTTAAGTTATATAGAATATTTGTTTTTTGGTTTAATAGCGACTCCCACGGATAATAGAATAAGTTTGAATAGAAATTTCCGTTGCTCCGGATAGCGAGCTTTGGAAAGCGCGAATATTAAAACACGGCTTATATTATACTAATAAAACTATATATATGCATCTAAAATGTCAAGGATAGTTATAAGAGCGCGTTTAGCGTTATTAGTTTTGTATTTTAATTTGTGCTTATTATTTTCTTTTAAATTTTTTGACGTATTCATTTATTCTTTTATGTTCAATCTGTTTTAAAAGCTTTACGTTCGAAGTGGGTGGTTTTTTATTTGCTAAATGCACGGACAAAATTCTTTTATTTAAATTGTTTTAGTTTTTGTATCTAAAGATGAAAATTATGGATTGTTTGTTTTGATGAAAAATATTTTAAAATTTGAATTACGTTTCTGAATAAATAAGCAACAATCAATTGTTTTTAAGGTAGCAATATCAGACAAGAAATTTTTGCAAAAGTAATCGCTTTTGGTAAATGAGGATGGTAGAAACTTGTGTTATTTTGTTGTCCATCTACATTTTATCCGAAGTAATCGAAATAGATTCAACGCTGGTCTGAATTATAAGATTAGATTATAACGAGTAGATTGAACGCTGAATTTATTTGAATTATAATATTACCAACGATATAATTCAACTAAATATGTGATCGTTATAATTCAGATAAATATGTGAATACATGTATTCTATTAAACAATTATTAATTTATGATTAAATTTTGAACGTGTGAACACAACTCACACGTTCAAATATCTAATCATAAATTAATAATTTTTTCATCGTGTCTTTCTGCTCTGCCAAAAAACAAGATTGAAGATCGATGCATAACATATGTATGTGCCTTCCTTGACATGTGTCTTTAACAACCTTGTTTAAATTCATATTTCAAATTTCTATTTGTGATTTGCGATTGAATTAAGAAGTGATTTCTAAATCACTTCTTAAAAAAAAAATCACTTCTTAGTTCTTTCAAATAAAATATTATAATAATATTTTATTTAAGGAATATTCCTTATAGCAAATAAACATTACTGAAGATGGTAATATATTTGCCGAGATAGTTTTAATTATAAATTAAATTTCACTTTAAGATAAATAAAATATTATAAGAATGTTTTGCTTACTTATATGATATTGCTTACTTCATTTAAAATATCTTGCTATAGATATTTTAAATGAAGTTTGAAACAATTATTTGTTTTGAAAAAAGACATTTTGAAGAGTAGAAAACCAAATAAATTTAAACACAACAAATGAAATAAAAATTCTAAAAAAATACCCCAAAACATAAAAACTAAAACCATAAGAAAATTAAATTAACAATTGGAGAATTAAAAATGTAAAAACACGATAATACAATAGAATATTTAAAAACATCACCAACAAAAATTATTTGAATTTGCAACAACTGAGCGCAATCAAAATTAAAATGAAAAAATTAGCAAGTTAGTTTTCATATAGCATAGATTGTTTTTTTAGTAAAAACGAAGAAAGGAAGCACTGCAAAAGTGCAAAATAATTCGTCTAAATACTTTTCTATATATTCGTCGTAATTTTTAGATTTAATGTGACATAGCTTCTTAGCTACTCAATCCATTATAATCGTGAGGTTTACAAATCCTATTGACATTCATATTTAAAATTTCTCTTATAATTTAATAGAGGGCAGCATGGGAAATAAATGTAAATATTTCTGTTATTTTTTCTAAAATGGAACCCAGTAGAGCATTTTTACAAGTATTTCAACGATCCATATGAATTTAAATATGACTAATAATTAATTAAATTATTTTATTTTCCAACTTTTATTGTTTACTTTATTAAAAGATTTCAGTAGTCTTATGACTCAAACGTTAAGAGATCTTATTATATTAGAGATGTACAAAGCCATATAAATTTTTTCGTCAGATCATTGGTTGTTGTTAATTCGCATTGCAACCCTGGATGTGTATTAGTTTAAATTTTTGAAAGTACATATACGAGAAAACAATACATTTGCATTTCTCTGTTGTGCCTTTGTAGATCATCATAATATTGTATAACATTACATGAATAAAAATATAAAAATGTAAGATTAAGCACGAAGATGAAAAAAAACAAACGAGAAAATTTTTTATCGATGAGCCTGTTTACATTCATCCATCACTATACAACTTCACTGCGCACTTTATCGTTTAAACGTAAAAACTCAAATCGTCATCAAAAATTTTAGTTATATTAGTATATGTGAGAAAATTTTCATTATATTTTGATGCTTTGCGAAGAAAGGTTCTCTTAACTAAAGAAAAAATTATAATGTTTATGAAAATTTATGTGCTGTTTTATAAAAAAAACAATTAAAAATATTTTGCAAAATAATTAAACTTCGAGTTAAGGGCAATCGATTTTTTTTCACTTTTTCAATACAAAATATTTGCGAGTATATAAAGACTTTTATTGTAGAAAATATTGTATTTAGAAACCACCATTTCAATTATTGAATACAAACAGGACCGTTGTCCTAAAAAATAAAAATTTTGTCATCATTCATAAAATTTCATGAACAAAACATAATAAAAAATGAACGAAGAAAAAAATCGACCCCTAAAAATTTGTTTACACTAACCCAAGTATAACAAAATTCGACTTTTTCGTCAAATATCGAAGTAAAAACTTATATTTAGTTTCGACTTTTACATAGTTTTGCTTTCGACTTAGAATAAGATTTCGTATGAAACGTGTCGCGATAAGTCGAATCTGACGAAACTCAATACAGTAAAACTGTGCTTATGCCTGTGTGTTCAAATGTCAATAATAAATTTGGCGGGAATATTTTTGTGCATGATATGTAAAACGTCAAATTCACATTGTAGCGGGTTAATAAAATAAAACTACAAATTTTAATGGTGTAGAAACAACAAAATAATTTTTGTTAATATGTAATTGTAATATAACTTAATATAAATTAAAAATTTAATAAATAAAAAATAAAATGAATATTCATATTAACTTTAAATTTTTCGAATGTAATCGAACGTAATTTTAAAAAATTATATATAAATATGATATAATATATTGTATATAATATAGAAGAAAGTTTGAATAATATTTTAAATTATTTTTTCCGTAATAATGAATATTAGAATATTGATCATATTAATTTATTTCCAAATTTGAAACAAAATGTCCACAACACAGTAATTTTTCTTAGATGCCACCAATAAGGACGATCTTTCTCCATTGTAATTATGATTACACTTATATTTATTTGAAATCACAAGCCACAGAAATTGAAATGCACTATTTGATAAATCGCTTAGAACGATTGAGTGATGAATGAAAATCAACTATGTACATATGAAACTTGTGTCTCCTCCCCATTTCTAACCAAAAAATAGGATAGATATTTAAGGTATAATTAACTCGTTTTATCACTGTTTTACCAAAAAAATTAAATTCATATTTTCAAACAAATACTTTTAACTTACAATTTCCACCCAGAAATTTTATTAAAGTGCAGGTGTTCACATTTCTTAGAAATTTTAAATATATAAATAAACAAGTAAAATTTTAAACACGTCAAATAATACGCAGATTTCTAAACACAACGCTGTATACATATATGCACCACTACTAAGGTATTTATCTTTCGACTATTTTCGCATATTTCGAAGGGAAAAACGATAGCTCATTTTTGAGTTTAGCTTTGTTATACTTGGGAATTATAGCGTATACATCTATTTTTTAGATTTGGTCTTCATCCATCAATAGTCATAATAAAAATGAAATAGTGAAATATGAAAAAAAAATCCGACCCTAAAATTTTTTTTTATTACTTTATCGTAGCATTAGTGTGTCTCAAGCAGCCATTACATGGTCAATAATAATGTCATTACTAGTTTTTTTTTTTTTTTTTTTTTTTTTTTTTTTTTTTTTTTTTGCGGTTTTTTGCAGGCCATTATTGGCCCGTACCGTGTCAACAATCTGACTCCATCGGTTTCGATCACGAGCCAGCTCTTCAAACCGTTGTAGGCAGTTTGAAGATGCCAGATCGCTCTCTACGCCGTGGAGCCATCGTCGCCGACAGCGACCTCTTCGCCTACCGAAAGGCGGTTCTCCCTTAAAGGTTCGCTGTATCATTCGGTTCGGATCAGCACGCAGAACGTGTCCGAGCCAGCGTACTCGCTGTCCTTTAATTTCATGCACGATATCAGGAATTTGCATTAAATTCCTGATCTCGTGATTGAATAGAACTCGGTAAGTGCCATCGACGTCGCGTTTTGGACCATATATCACACGCATGATTCTTCTCTCGAATGTTAGAAGCCATCTTTCGTACTCATCCGTCAAGGTCCAACTCTCACATCCATACATGACAACGGGTCTGATCAACACTCTGTACAGTTTCAGCTTATCCTTATTTGCAAGATATTTTGATTTCAGCAGTGGACGTAGAGGATACAAAGCCCGATTGCCAGCGGCAAGGCGGACTCTGATATCCTCGCCCACACTATTATCGTGAGTGATGAGAGATCCAAGATACTTGAATCTCATCACTCCTTCAAACGTGTGGTTACCACTACTGAAATCAATTGCGTCCTGGTCTCTAAAACCCGAGATTAGATATTTGGTTTTTGACTCGTTAATTTTGAGACCAACGGAAGCTGAACACTGTTCCAGTGGATCAAGTATCTCTTTCACTCCGTTGCCATTTAATCCAATCACACAGATATCATCTGCATAAGCAAGAAGTTGATTGGATTGTCGGAATAAGATATTGTCCTGAGGTGTTTCACTTTTACGAAGGATGTATTCCAACATGAGATTAAAAAGTATCGGGGACAGCGCATCTCCTTGTCGAACACCGGAATTGATTGCAAAAGTTCTCGATAGCCTGTACTCAACTTTAACACAGCATTGTGACTGCGTTACTGTCATTTTACAGAGATGTACATATTTTTTCGGTATTCCTAAATATTCAAGCGCATACCATAATCTCTCTCGATTGATCGAGTCATAGGCTTGCTTGAAATCTAGGAATACCTGGTGTACATCGCGAGATGTTTCATAGTACTTGGAAAGAATCATCCGCAGCGAAAAAACTTGATCAGTGACTGACCGATTTGGACGGAATCCTCCTTGGTAGTCACCGACAATTTCCTCCGCTAGAGGAGTAATTCTTCCCAAGATAATGTATGACAGTAACTTATATGCTGTGCAAAGGAGAGCTATACCGCGATAATTCTCGCATTTCAAGCGATCACCCTTCTTGAAAATTGGGCATAACGCGGCCACTTTCCATTCTTCGGGCATAACTTCATTTCGCCATACCAATCGAACAAGGTCGAAAAGACAGTTCCACAAAGTTAGCCCTCCGAATATCAAGAGCTCTGAATTAATGCAATCAACTCCTGGTGAACGATTTTTCTTTAGTTTCTGCATGGCCATTGTGAATTCCTCATAGGATGGATCCTCAATGAACATCTCTGCGGTCTGTATTTGAGGGTATTCAAACACAGCTTGTGATACATGTGGAACATTAAGTAAATCAGAAAAATGTTCACGCCATGTATCGAGTACCGCATCGACGTTGACACAGAGGTTTCCATCCTGGTCCCGAATGGCAGTTGACCGAGATCTTAAGGTATGGTGCAATTCGGTGATTCCTTTAAAGAAACCACGCGAATTGTGCTCATTGCTGAGTTGTTGTACTCTTAAGACCTTAGCCTTCCACCATTCTCGCTTCTTCAGTCTACAAATTCGTTTAGCTGTCCTCCTAGCAAGAACTGCTTTGTTTTTCCTTGCGATTGTAAACCGAGTCTGCGCTTCATTATAGGCTATATTTCGTTGCTCAACAGCAAGACGACACTCCTCATCAAACCAATCATTTTTGGGCTTAGTTTTCACTATACCGAGAGTGTGCTGGGCAGCATCGACAACCGAGGTTTTCAATACTTCCCAGACACTGTTCACATCATCAGATTGGTAATTGGATTGCATAATGCTATTGCTGACAAGATCTTGATATTTTCGTTGCGTTTCTTCATTTATCAGACCTTCACAGGAGAATCGCGTTGTATATTCTCCTGTCCTCCCTGACTTGTACGAAAATTTCCATCGTAGCTTTGCAGCAACCATAAAATGATCACTGCCTACGAATTTGGTTGACGACCGATACGATCTCACGTCTTGGACAACCCGAGCCCGCCCTCTTGAAATCAACACATGGTCAATTTGGCTTCGGGATGTTTTACGTGGATGTGTCCATGTTTCTAAGTGGATGTTTTTATGAGGAAAGAATGTACTTGCTACTTTGAGATCATGAGCGATCGCAAAGTACATCATTCTTTCCCCATTCTCGGTCGCAGTTTCGTGTCGGGAGTACGGACCTATATTGTTACATAAGTCGGTCTGATTTCTGCCAGCTCTAGCATTAAAGTCACCAATCACCAATTTGACATCGTGCTCCGGTATAGAACCCATCAGATTATCCAGATTATTGTAAAATGAGTCTTTATCCTGGGATTGGCTTACATCAGTGGGCGCATGTATACATACAATTGACAGGTTGGCTAATCTCATGTGCAAGCGAAGCTTACACATTCGATTATCGACTGCTTGAAAGTCCAAGACAGCCTTTTTTACCTGTGGCCCAATGAGAAATCCAACCCCAAGATTTCCGAGGTCATCTCCACTGTGTAGCAACGTATAGCCTTGGGACACATGGTCTCCACTTTTAGGCCATCGAGTTTCTTGGAGAGCTACGAGTTCCAGCCGATATTCTTTCATGCAGGTGATAAGGCCGTCCAACGCGCCAGGTTTTCTTAATGACTGCACGTTCCACGTGCCGATCCTCAATCTCGTGTCCGGGTACTTAAGCGGGGGTTCGTTTTTTTTGTTGTTTTGGCGGTATCCGATTTTTTTATTTTTGTTGACATTTTTAACAGTGATATTTTTTTGTACGGATGCGGGTCGTCAGCCCAGCGATCCAACCAGATTTAGTCGCCTCCTACGACAAGCTCTGGGTACTGTGGTGGTATTCTATGGGTCTCATGTTTCGTTCGTAGTATTTACGAAACACGAATGCCCCCAACCACAGGGCAAAGGGTCATTACTAGTAATGTCAATATTTATGTCATTACTTCATCATTATTTTTAACACTACACGATCATTCCAAAGCATCAGTATTTTTATCATTACTTAGCGGATAACAGATATGAAATGTTACGTAGTTTTTTTGTAGATTTCTTTCAAGTTGATAAAAATTGGTTTTTTTAATTACTTTAAAACACTTAAAACTTTTAAAAATTGTAATGCTTACAGCTCGATTCGTCAACATATAATGAAAAAAAATATTCTGTATTTATTTAAGAAATTAAAATACATATATCGAAAGAGCAAGTTCCTCTGAAGTGATGTGAAAAACTAATGATGTGATCCCTACACGGTCAATAATAATGACATTATTTTCATCATTCTTCGGTTATGATGTAGCAAAATCAGAAAATCTGGATTTTCATTATTACCGAACATCATTCATCATTACTTCGCATTACACGATCAGTATTAATGTCATTATCAAAAAGTAATGACATTATTACTGACCATGTAATGGGTACTTTAAATTGTGAGGCACAGAAAAAATATGTTGAAAAATTGCACACAAAAATCCCCACTCCAAAAATAGTTTATAGACGAAGAAGTGAGAGACGAGGAAGTGATGCAACATAGTGATGCTACGTCTAAGCACTACCGATGATATACGAATAAGAACGACATATTTAAAGGGCCAGCGACAGCATACGTTTTATTTTTTTTATTTTTTTCCTAAATAATTTTTTTGGCCGTGTTTATTGTTTGGGTTTTTATTGAATTTAAAATATGTTGGTAGCGTTGATTCGATTATATTTTTGAAGAAAATTTTTAAATTTTGTATAATCATTAATTACTATAAAAGAATTTGATAAGGTTTGAATACGTATGTTTATGAACTTTTAACAATTAAGCTAATTTGTTACGAGTAAACTGGTTGACGATCATTGAAATTTGGTTGTGAACTAATATTATCTTACGTCATGGAAACCCCAAGTCCTCTCTTTTGAAATCAGTAGACATTTTTAAAATCAATTTAACTTTGGGATGTGTTACGTGCATCAACATATCTAACATATAATTTTCTACGTAACTACACATTCCTTGTTTTTATCCTTAATCTCATGTACATGGTTAAACGGAAGTTCGACGATATCACATTTTATTCATCTTTTTATATTTTTAACAATTGAGGACGTTGTGGCGACCTACTCCAAGTAATTTGAGAGTACTCGGAGTACCCCACAAAATACGTAATATAAATTCGTAATCTAGTACAATTTTAGTACTTAAACCTAAGATAATTAGAACTAAAAAAAAATAAAATTGACGAAGACGAAATCACACAGATTACAGAAACGAGTCACGATTAACACGTCACACAGGAATCACGGGAATATAATAAAAGTAAAATAAATAAATATAATAATAAGAATAATAATAATATAAAAGTGTATATAATAATATAAACAAAAATCATATAAACCTAATAAAGAAATAAAATATTATATACCAAAAATAAAAAGTGTTATTATTCAAAGTGATTCGTCATTGGTGACCCCGACGTGCTTTGTTGTTCGTGACTCGTTTCTGTAATCTGTGTGATTAGATATAGATATTTTGTAGAAGGGGGGCAATTTACCATATACACAGATCAAAAGCCTCGTACCACGCCAATAACCTCCCTGAGTGATAAGAGTCCACGGCAGACTCGACAATTAGACTATATCGCTCAGTTTACGGCAGACGTACATATAGCAGGCAAGCACAACGTGGTCGTAGACACTTTGTCACGACGTGTGATCACGTTGATAGAATTGACAAAACTTCTAGGCTTAATTTTGATGATTTAGCCAAGGCTCAAGAGTCTGATGATGAATTGAGAGAACTTTTCGAAAATTCATCGCGCCCCGAGAGTTCTAAATTTAAACTGGAACTTACCATCCTATCCGATATAAAATTATATTGCGAAACATCAACAGGAGTTCATCGACCATTCGTTCCATTGTCACAGAGACAAGTAGTTTTCAGCGCACTACATGGTCTATCTCATCCAAGCATGCGCGCTACACGTTAATTTATATCAAGTAGGTATTTTTGGCCGAACATGAGCGCTGACGTTACAAATTGGGTACGTGGTTGCATCGGATGCCAAACTAGTAAAATGCAAAGGCACACCAAGACACAACCAGGGCCTTTCGAGCTTCCATCATCAAGGCTCGAGCACATAAACATGGATGTAGTGGGACCGCTCCCACCCTCCGAAGGTTTTATATATATACTTACCATTGTAGATCGATTCACTCGTTGGCCAGAGGCATACCCCATTCGAGATAGTATCGCTGCCACTATTGCTAAAACTTTTGTTGAGCAATACGTATCAAGGTTTGGAAGACCCCTTGAAATTACAACTGATTTACGCAGCCCATTTGAGTCAAAACTCTTCTCTGAACTCACGCGTTTACTAGGCGCTCACAGAATTCGTACACTGCCTATCATCCACAGGCAAATGGTATGGTCAAACGTTTTCACAGACAACTAAAAGCATCGCTTAAAGCTCGTGGGAATGTTATCCATTGGAGCATTGAGCTACCCATTATCTTGTTGCGAATACGAGCAGCAGTCAAAGATGAACTGAAGTGCTCCCCAGCAGAACTAGTATATGGACAAGTCCTCAAGCTTCCAGGAGAATTTTTCGTGACCATTTCACAGGATTCAAATCCCGATCCAACAGACTTTGTTAGCAAATTTCGCGAAAACATGCGCAAATTAATTCCAGTTGACACTCGCAAGTCAACCTCCACTCCCGTGTTTGTTCCCAAAACATTAGAAAGTTGCGAGTATGTTTTTGTTCGTATCGATAGAGTACGAACCGGTCTATCATTACCTTACGAAGGATCGTATAAAGTCATTCGTCGTTTCAGGAAGCATTTCATTTTAGATAAAATGGTCGAAATGTTAATGTTTCCATTGACAGATTAAATCCGGCATATGGTATTCTCAGCTTAGCAAATAAAACTAACCAAACAATAGCGAAGAAATAAGTCCGTTTCCAACTATAATAGCCTATCACTAACATCCTTCAATCATCCTATATTCCTTTTCTTCATAATCCGGGGAGAATTTACTTGCAGGGGTACTGAGGTGACCTACTCCGAATAATTTGAGAGTACTCGGAGTACTTCACAAAATACGTAATATAAGTTTGTAATCTAGTACAATTTTAGTACTTAAACCTAAGATAATTAGAACTAAAAAAAAATAAAATTGACGAAGACGAAATCACACAGATTATAGAAACGAGTCACGATTAACACGTCACACAGGAATCACGGGAATATAATAAAAGTAAAATAAATAAATATAATAATAAGAATAATAATAATATAAAAGTGTATATAATAATATAAACAAAAATCATATAAACCTAATAAAGAAATAAAATATTATATACCAAATATTCAAAGTGACTCGTCAACGTCAGCTCAATGATTGAACAAGATTAAAACTTAATAAAAGACGGATATGTAATTAAAATTATTATATATATTTTATTTTGTTAATTAATTACATGTACGTACATATTAAAAAACTAACAATTTAAAATTGACAATTTTGATTGTAAAACGTCTTTTTTTACTGCTCATTTACAATGTTTTCGTTGAACTGACCACCTACAATGTGCACGTCGTTAAAATGGTTCGTAAGGTCTCAGTTGAGACGCGGTAAAGGCCGTTTACGGCCTCTAAGCCACAGATTACGATTACTAAAATCATAAAATATAATATTTCTTTATGGCGATCATCCGTTGTTGTGATTTACAAAAGTTCGAATTCGATTCGCGGTTTCGTAATTTCAATACATTTTTCGTTAGTAAATTTTTTAATAATTAAAAATTTTATGAAAAATATTTACACAACATTATGAAAAATTTAAAAATATGTCAGATAGAGGTTCCAAAATCTGAATTTTTTAAACAATTTTTAAAATAGATGGAACGCTCGCTTTTAAGAGTTATTGTTTTTTTGCTTTTAATAATTAATAGCTCACACGAATTAGATTTTATAGTTTTATTAATTAAAAGAATCATACGCAATGTAATATTTAAGAAGAGCGTCGTCTATATCTCCATCTCCATTTAAATTAAGGTATGGGACCACAAGTAAATCTTCAAATTCAAACTAATTTTCAATCTGGTTTGAATCATCTGATGATATCGTGTGTTGTTGTATGTATCCTGAATCAAATGTTGTAATACTTTATTATTCTCCAATTCGTTCAGACTAGATATATCTTCTTCGTCATTATTTTCATAATTTTACTAACAATTTAAAAACTATTTTAACTAACTATTTATAAGATGTGTGTTCTTTAGTAGTCTGCAGCACAACCGTTCTGCAGAACTCCAAAACCGATAGAATTTTACAATGTCATTCTTTTCCTCAAAAATAACTAAACACATATTTTCAAGCGGATCTTGATTTAATTTTGAAGTTATAATGAATTGATTACAGTTGTCTTAAATAAATCATTAGATAACTGAAGAATTGCATTTATAGTAGTAATTAATCTTTTGAAACAGAAAATGATTACTTTTTCTGACACTTTAAACTTCCTATGTATAATTTCATAGTAATTAAATTTTCAACTACGTCATTATTATTTTTCACGCACATTGAAAATATTTTTTGCATATATATTTCTGCTATTTAAACTATTAAACAATTTATCTAATTTTTCCAAAAAGTTGGCTGTTGGCAACTGAAAATTTGAGTTTATAAATAAAATTATTAATAAATGGTGATTAGTATACTTAGGGCACAGTTTTGCAGAATAATTTTTTTTCCGTATCGTATAGTTCTCTTAATACTCCTCAGCTTACTACTCCTTCAGAATTTCATTAGATGTAAACATCAAATTGGAATAAATTTGTTTGTCTGCACAACTCATTTTAAAAAATAGGATTACGTCAGTTATTTGTCACAATTGTAAGCCTTTATATTGTTAGATCCTTGATCACATACTGTAGCTTGCAGAACAAATCATTTTAAAAAATAGGATTACGTCAGTTATTTGTCACAATTGTGAGCCTTTCTATTGTTAAATCCTTGATCACATACTGTAGCTTGCACAACAAACCTAATATGATCTAACATGTTAATGTTTTCATTAATTAAGTTTACCAAATGTTGACCAGATATTCCTTTGGCCGAAGTATTATCATATTTTTATTTAGAAAATAATCCTTGAATCAAAAACACCATATTTTGCCATCTCAGGTTTTCTTTCATTTCCATCATCGCATTCCATTATGTACCCTTGAATTAGATCCTTTTTAGATGTCATATCTCAAATTTTGTCTGATGTTCAATTCATCGAGCATCAAAACTGCGTAACGATTTTCATCTGATAAATTTGCCGTTTTTTTTTAAATTGTTGATAACATTTTCATTTAGAGCGAGTGCAAGGTTTTTAATTAGCATCCAATTTTTGATTGAAGTCTTAGATTGTAAATTTAAATTTATTTTTTATTTTATTTTTCAAAGTCGAAAATATTTATTTCGGGCAATGTCCCATTGTCTTTATATCCATATGTTTGGAGATTTTAATATTTTGATGAATTTTCAGTGAGATTTAAATCCTCAGATGATTTACCGGCCATTGAATCAACAATTATATTCTCACCCATCAATATCTTGTCGGAGTCACCTACATATATAATTTTGGGATAACCCGTTTTAATTTTTGTATTTCTTTATGAATCTCAGCGAAGTGTTTTTCACCAAAAATTAACCTTTTTTGTAAGCTTTCATGTGACAGTAAGCATTTGTCAACCCAAATTTGATAAAATGGGGAATTTTCTTTCGGAAAACAAAAAACGTTTTATAACGATTGCTCCGTCGAGTGGCTTGACAATCAACACCAGCGCATAGAATGCCACTAACCATGTAATTTTCTTTACCAAAAAATGCCATTAAAGGAAGAAATAATAAACTAAAATGATCTTAAATTTCTACGCCATGAAAAAAAACAATAATTTATGAAACAATTTGACTAATAATTTATGAAGGAACTAAAGGAACTTATTTCTGTAAAACGTTTATCGAAAAGACTCGTTTATTTAATATCTTGGTTGTACACGTAAAAATAACTTCTAGATTTTAAATAAAAAGTCAAAAATTTTTGGTTTTGAACTTTCTTAAAGCTAATTTTTTATTTATATAAATAACTTTGACGTTTGGAATGTTACTCCTGCATCAAGTATACCAAATACTGAATTAATTTATATTCAAAATCTTGTTTATATACCATTTTTAGCTTCGGTTTTGATTAAAGTAGCCGTTTTTTTTACACGGTTTCGGACACATTTTTTTTGCAAAGAAATGATGCCGTTCTTTGTAGATCTCCAATTCTTCTTGTCTGTTCATTAGCGGTTCTTTTCGTATTCCAAGTAGCACCTGTGTTTTTTCGTGGTTTAATGTGTATATTTTGAGACAATTTTCATATTTCCAATTTCTTTTATGTGTTCCGTAAATCTGATGTCAAAGCTTCTGCCGTCTAAGATACATTCTGCTATCTAGAAGCCATTTTGCATAGCCATGTGTTTAATTGTATTCAGTTCTTCCCTGTAGTCTTGATTGTTCATTGGTCTTGTATTGAACTTGTTAATTAAGAAGTTAAACGCAGCTATTTTATTGCTGGGTGGTTCGAGGAATTATGTGTATGGTGTGGTCTGTTCTGATTGGTTTTTGGAATACTCTAAATGTATCTATGTTTATTATTTGTAATTGTAATTGTTAAATCAATAGGAAATTAATCGGCCTCCGTCCCCAAAAGAAATTAGATGTGTCGGTGTTTATTGTTCATGTTTGTGCGTAGACTATCAAGTTGTCTGATTGAACCATCGAATAATAATAATATATCATCAACGTAATATATCTGTGTCAGTAATTGATTTTTTGACTCATGCTATTTTCTGTTAGAACGTACTGGTTTTTTGAAATGATCATGTATACGAGTATGTTTGCTAAAACATATGTATATAAAAAAATTGACAAAATAAATTGTTATTCTTATTTATATTTTCGCTATTTGAAACTAAAATTTAAACAAAATATTTTATTTTCTACTATGAAATCAAACGAATTTTTGCAAGTTTTACGTATCTCATCAATACCAAACAAACGATACGACTTATACAAGTGTTCTCGTTCAGGTTCAACTAAAACTAAATGTTTTTGATGACACGAAATATTGCGTGGAAAGGGTACATAGAAATTAAAATAAGTATGTCTTTCTTTTGTATACTATACTGAAAACAGATGGTCAGAATTCTGACAGCAGCGAAATTAGAATACACACGGTTTATATGAAGTGAATTACATGTATTCTGCTCGACATGTAGAACTCTGCTTCATGTCTCTATTTCTAATTTCGCTGATCAGAATAAGGGCGACAACACACAAAACGAAAAAAACGTAAATCGTGACTAGGTTCAAGTTGTTTTTTCCATTTAGTTTTCTGTTGATAGAAAATATTTTTGTATGCTGTCAAAACAAAATGGAGGAACAATATAATTGTGACCATGTGTTTTCAGCATTACACAGTATAAAGAATTTACACCAATACATTACAAGGGTTGCAATAATTTTACAACAACAATGCCATAATAGCAAAATTAACATAGCTTTGTACATCTCTAATATAATAAAATCTCCGCTCAAACCCACATAAACTAGCCAAACCGAAAACATTAAATAATTCAAAATTGGAAAAAGGCTAACGTTTAATTTATTTCACCAATTTATTTATTTGCTTCACCATTTCATTTTTTAAATCGATTTAAATTTACCTGCACAATTTTAGCATTTTGTATTTATTTCTTTTAGGACGAGCATGCTTAATTACTAATATATTATGTTGTATTTTCTTTTTCCTTTATTAACTAAGTAATAATAAGGTCTCCGGCGGTCTTTTTTAATTTTAAACCAAAAATTGGGTAATTATTGTGAAAGAACGGAAGGTTAATTTATTCAAGGTACTGTCTATTGCTAGCCACTACTTTTCCCATCTTTAAAGTAACTTGCAAATACTACGTGGTTAGGGAGTTTCATCTTTTTAGGCTATCTATGAACTGATCCAATTGTTGAAATCTTCATAATGGTTAGTGTGCTTAATCTCATTTATTGTGTCTGACAGTGAATCTCAGTAACATATGGCTGAGCCCAATAATTAGACAACATGAGTTTTTTATTCATGAATGCTCAACTTGGTGGTGAAATTTCAATGTTGAAGGCTATGCAATACGATGCAGGTAATTTTTTTGGTTTTGGTGTGGCAACCATCATTTTACATCAAACAAATGAGCGTTTAACATCTCTCGGTTTTAGTTCATATGGAATCCCATTTCATTTCTTTTGAGTCATTCCCAATGATTTTAAACGATGTGAAACTGCTTGTTGTGTTACTTCTAATGTAAGTGATAGTTCTTAGGCGTTTGTGCCAAATCTCATCGAATTCCGAATCTTTGTATATTTCTAGCTTCCAGTTCTTTCTTATTCTTCGATATCAAATTCGCCGTTCTTAAACTTTTGTACTTGTCTTTAGTAGTTGTCCGTTAATTTGAATTTAGAAAAAAACACGATTTTGGCTGTAAGCTTTTTACTTACCTTTGATGTCATTTTTGCTGTGAAATTAACCTTTTAAATGTAACATTAGTATATACTACATATACTAAGGTAAGTTTGTCAACAATTGATGTTAGTCGGATAACGACCTGTGTTATAATATTCATCACGTTCGGTACGCGGTATATTGTCTTTAATGGTTTTTATCATCGACGCAATAAACATGACCATATGATATGTTTAGGGCGTTCTAGTTTTGACAAGAATGTCATTTGCGCAAAAATGGTATGGATGATTATGAAGCGTGATTATGATTTGTTGGGAGAAACGGCCCACACACATCTACGTGCGTGTACCAGAGATATTCTGTATCAATGAATTTACCTTTAAGCGTTATTATGGGATGGGAATTTTACATAATTAAAACATAATTAATTTAATTGCCATGTAAATAAATTCATTAAGTTATCATAAATTTTAACTTTTTTATTGTTTTATTAACTGGAAATATATGTCTATTAAATAAGTGAACATAGATTAACATATAAGATAAAAGCTTTGTGCTAACCCATATTAATTAGACATAGTTTCTTTCCAAATACCATGAAACATCGATGAAAACCAGGTATTCTTAGATTTCAAGCAAGCATATGATATGACTCGATCAATCGAATGAGGTTATGGTATGCGGTTGAATATTTAGAAATACCAATAAATACGTACATCTGGTTACTCAGTCACAATGTTGTGTCAAAGTTGAGAACAGGCTATTGAGAACATTTCCAATTAGTTCTGGGGTTTGATAAGCAGATGCGCTATCTCCGATACTTTCGGGGGAAAAATTTGACAAATCATTAAGAATGATATATAGGTACGTATAAAGATATAAATAATCATATGTTTTACATAATATATATGTAAAACATATGATTATTTATATCTTTATACGTTTTATCAATAATTGCAACAAGTGAAACAGAATATCATTACCATACATTTCTAAAATAGTTTTTGGATATACGTGTATTACAAATCTGCTTTCGTCTCAATGATTTATAGATTACAAACAACAATATTCAGAAAGAAATTATATATTACTTCAAACATATTCTGTTAGATTTTGTTTTTAGCAACAGTTGTCTATCTTTCTAATTTATGAGGTTTTCTCTGAAACGTTTATATGTATGTTTGCTGCTAACATATATGTCTGGGTTTTTATGTTTCTATTGAAATGAATATGCTTGGTCTCTAACTGAAGAGTTACAACAATAATGAAGTAATAACAGCACTCTCTTAAACATTAAAGCTTTTAATGCGCTTTCATAAAAGTATATTATTTATATAGGTTGTGTAATGACATATAAGCACCAAATATAATTTCATTCAACGTCTCATCATCACAATCAGTTTGTGCATCCATTTAAACTTTCCTTCCAATCCAATAACTTTACACAGATGGAGGATGGGATGTTTATGGTAGACTAGAATATTAAATACATACATACACATACTGTTCTTAATATGTACTCTGCAATAAATACGATATAAAAAGAGTATGTTTATAAATAGAAGTTTTTATACACCGTTAGGAAAAGATCAAATTGAAAAGTAAATATGAAAAAAAATATAATGAAGGAAGGAATATTAAAAAGTCATTTTAACGATTGAGATATGAAAATTGAAAATCGTAGGTGAAACGACGAAAACGAACCAATTCATGAACAAAAGAAGATTATTTAACGTTGATGTCAACATTAAAGTCAAATCAAATTTAATTTTTGTTTCGTTTTCGAATTCGCGAAACTTTAAAGTAAAAAACTGAAAGCACACAAACACACACATATGTATATGAACCGTTGTGTATTCATACATACAATTTATGTAGCATATAGACGTATGTGAATGATGAGGAAAGCTAAAAGTCTAGAGGGAATTTATGAATGTGTTCAATCTGGTGATGAATTTATATTTTTAAGAACATCATCATTTTCCTGAATTTTTTACATTTCATAAATAAAAATCACAAAATTGGGTTTAATGGTAGCTCAGCTGTATAAAAGAAGATCATTAAAATTCGATTTTTTATGTCATGTTAATAAATTCAATTACAGAAATAAAAAACACTATTCCCTCGTGTTCATAGCTTGTTGTTTATGAATATATTTTAGCGACTGTTAATATTTCGATTTTATTGAACATACTATAAAGGCAAGTTAACTTAACCTGACATTTTGAGTGGAAAATCCAATTTTTGCTCTGTAAAAAATTGTGTTCCGATTAAGAATAATCAAGGATTATACTTAGGTTCTAGAGTAATTAAATTGCGATAAAAATAAGAGTATGTAACGTAAATTGGTACTTTATACTGACATAAGGTGCAACAATTTGACGTTCGAATTTCATAAATTTTTAAATATTATATTTTTACCATGTTTGCAATTTGTTAAATATTTAAGAATTATATAAAATCATCATTACAAAAATAAATTATTTTGCAAAAAAGAAAAAGTTTTATGTTCAATGATACATATTTAACATGTATATTACTGACAAAATTGGGTTTTTAATACTGTTAATACTTATTATTTATAATTTTGTATATACTGAGAAATATAAATAAAATTAGTATTCCACGGGATTGTTTATTAAAAAAATTAAATAATTTTTACAAAGTACTTTAAGCATTTACTTTTAACTATCTCAAAAGATGTATACGATCTGTGGACCTCGGATGTTTAAGGAGCCACTCCTTTTATTAGTTGAAGTACGTTTTTTATAATTGAAATATTTATTTATTATTATAGTATTTATTATGATATTTTTTATTATATTTATTTAATTTAGTTATTCGGACATAGTTGAATTTTTATTTTATGCATTTTCCACGTCCACGTACAGCAAAAATGAGAAACGAAATGATTGCCGAATTGTTTATATTGTTTAGGGCACGACCGTTAAACACTAATACAGAAGATAATCGTGCAGTAATATAAAATGCATTATCGTTATACTTTCGAATAAATATCGACACGTAATACTAAAATATCTATTCATAATTACTAGCACCTGATTATATAGACATTTGTGAAACGTGAATATTCTACAGGAACGTAGATACTGCGTTGTTCTCTGTTGTGAGTAAGTAATATTATTTACCTTGGATGACTCTGAGGTAGTAGGTTTAGAGATAACTTTGCAATTAATTTTATAAGTTCAAATATATCAAAACTCAGGTTTGCGGGTTTTTTATTAGTGTCAAATAATTTACAGTGTCAATTGGATAAGTTCTATATAGCCCAACATCGTTTTGAATTGAAATAAGATTGGAAGTTGTTGGCAAAATTCTCTAGTAAAAGAGCAAATCTTCTTTTCCAAGCTTTTACATGTCATTCTTTCTTTAGTTTTCAGTACCGATGGGTTTATTTGATACTTTTGATTATCGGTATCAACTGATATTTTCGAACAGTTAACCTGATACTTATAACCAATTAATACTGTTTAGGACTTACATTTATCAGTAACAAGCTGATTGGCAAAACCAAATATATATTGACAATTTATAATAATTAATTATTTATTATATTTATATTGATCAATACATTTTTGTACACTAACAAAACAAATTAAATTTTTTATCATTCAAATTTATTTTATTTTATTTGTTATTTCTCTCAAAAACACTTGCCCAGAACAGACCTTACTCGACGAGTAGAGCGTGAAAAATGATCCGCTTGATGATAACCAAAAAGAAAGAAATTAAATTCATAACCTTGGTTATCAACATTTGACATTTGTAGTAGTAGAATTTATTTTGGGTGAGTATATTGACTTCTTGAAGCCAATGAAACACGTTGTTTCTCAAGTGGAATAACAAGCGATTACTGCCATCTGTCATTTGATATTCGACATATATATATAACTTCAGAAAAATATTCACTAAGAATCTAAGTTCTGAAGCTCATTAAGAAATCAGGGCGATCTACTATACATATGATAAAAACTTCATTTGATTTTTTTATACTATTGATAATGGAAACTGTTACAAAATGCTCAAAGATTGCCGTGATTTTTTCATAAGCTTTTGGATTTAAGTTCTCAAACGATGAATTGAGTCGTAACAATATGCCAATTGAGGGAGACATCTCTCAGATTCTTTCCGTAAAATTCATAAAACAATGATTTTTAGATTGGAATATATGACGAAATTGTTTTACGGGATGGTCAGTTTTCTTAACGAGCTTCTGTGCTTAGATTCTTAGTGAATAATTTGCTGAAGTTACATATATGTCGATTGAGAAAAACAGTTTTGACTGCTTTAAAATTTGGTTGATATGCTATTACAAACGTTTTTGTATATTTTTTATAATAAGTTTTCTAAATAGTAAATGATAAAAATTACGTGGTACTGTAACTGTTAGGACACCACGGTTGCACATTTTCTTCGGGGTAATTTTTTTATTTAGAAATCAAAAAATTTCGGTTTGGGTTTAAAATGTAAATATATTTTAGCAAAGACACATATCTTAGAAAAAAAAAATTCGGAATGAAAGGTTTTTCCGGTGAATTCGAAAACATTGCAAGAATAGATCACGTGATAACTTATTCCTTTGAGGTTACTTCTTCAGATTTTAACTTTTTGCGGTGATTGAATACGCTATCTGTTTGCGTATTATACGCAATTCAACTGCTAGGTGATCGTAAAAATTTCTCTTTGTTAATTATTTACTATGCATGAGTTATGCGTTCATCTTGTTTATCAATTAGAAATATTTAGTTATTCTACTGACTCATACATTCGCGCGTCTACTTAACACCACTGTCCGCTTGAACCTATTCATCCCAAACAGGATGAAATTTTACTTGTCTAAAAAAGATAATTATATTTTATTAAGAGGAATAGAAATAGATAATCTCTTTTTGGAGATTATTAATAGTCGACCATTATATTCGATGTATCATTTTTTGTGTCTATTTGTCAGACATACAAATATGTTTTTGCGGTTTTATTTGTTTCTGTTTTTACACTTGTTTTTTTTAAATTACTATACAATTATAAGCCATGTGGGTGGTATTCCATGTTTCGTAAATTTTTTGAACGAAGAGAGAATACCACCATAGCTTGTCGTAGGAGGCGAATAAATTTGGAGCACTGGGATGATGACTCGAGTCCGTAACAAAAATCCAAATGTTAAAAATGTCAACAAACGAAATAAAATCGGATACCGCCCAAAAACCAACGAGTGCCCACGATAAGTACTCGGACACGAGTTTAAGGAACGTGCAGTCGTCTCGAAAACCAGGCGCGTTTGACGGCCTTATCACATATATGAAAGAGTACCGGCTGGAACTCGTAGCACTCCAAGAAACTAGATAACCTAAAAGTGGAGACCATGTGTCCCAAGGCTATACAGTGGAGATGACCTCGGAAATCTTGGAGTTGGGTTTCTCATTGAGTCATAGGTTAAAAGGTTGTATTGAATTTCAAGCAGTCGACAATCTAATGTGTAAGCTTTGCTTGTAAATGGGATTAGCCCAATGTGTACATGTGCCCACTGATGTAACCCAACCCCAGGAGCGAAACTCACTTTCGCGATGTTAGATTGATGTTTGCTGAGTTGGCAGAAATCATACTTACTTATGTAATAATATATGTAGGTCCGTATTCCCGACAAAAAAAATCGACCGTTCTCTCCTCATAAAAAAATCCATTTCGAAACATGGACACATCCACGTAAAACATTTCGAAGTCAAACTGACCGTGTGTTGATTTCAAATATGTCGGCTCGGATTGTCCTTCACGTGAGATCATATCGTTATTCACCAAATTTCGTAGGCAGAGACCATTATCTGTTCATTGCAAAGTAGGTTTGTTTTTTTAACAAGTCATCAATTCAAGTACATACTGACATACAAGTCTCAGTATCTAGGAATACGAAATTTAAAGAAGACTGCATTGTAAGAAAAGCCTCTCAGTATATCTGTTGTCTAGTCAGCAGCTTCGGCACCGATTGCCCTTACATCGTGGAAGGAACTATGCGGCAAGACCAATATATTAAGGTTTTGGAAGGGAAAATGCTGCCACAAGTCAACGAATGGTTTCTAGATGGCGACTTCTTATTAATGCATGACTCCGCACCATACCACGAAGCCAACACATGGACTAAGTTTTTGGAAGAAAAGTGAACGGAGGTTCTAGACTAGCGTGGAAATTAACCTGATTTCAACCCAAACGAGAATATTTGGGAGTTGATGAAATAGATTTCCATGGAAAAGGTAACAAATAAAAGGAAATTTTGAATAAATACTCAAAGTGAATAAACGCATTTTTCATAAATATAAGTTTTTTTAAATAATTATACTTATTAAAAGTGCAAAGTCAATAACTATACTCACATAACACAACAAAAAATAAATAAAATATTTTTATTATTTTTTTTTTGTTTCTTTAAAGTGCAGTGTTCAGAAAAAAAAAACTTTATTGTGCAAATCATAAGTGAAGTGTGTGCATTATAACATGATAATGACCTAGATTTGGGTCATTATGCATGAAATCAATAACAATACCAAAGTCATCGATAATAATGATGACTTACTTTTCAAAAAGGTGTTGCCAAATCCACCCTCTTTGGAGGTTGGCCCAAATGATTCTAGGGCAGGCCAATCATTGTTAAACCCATTTGGACGAAGTTCCAAACTGCAGAGATCACCAAAATCTTCAACTGAAAATATATTTCAGTACGAAAAAGATAACGCCGAGCTCCGCGAACAACTGAGAGAAATAAAGCAATTCACTGCTAAATTGAAAGAAGAATTTACAATCTTAAAGAAAGAAAATGAAGAACTTCAGAAAGCTGTAAAAACACCAGCAGTAGTTGAGGCGACACCCAAACCTATAATCGAGGATGTCAGTGATTCATTCCATACGGATGAAGAAGAACTTGAAAGAGAAACTAATTGGGTCTTACATCAAATTAGAAGACCAAGCAAGAAAAGGAAAGCTCAACGCTCTCCGGAAATGGCAGAAAATTTACCTTCAACTTCAAAAGATGTTTCTAGAAGTCAGATAATATTTAAAAAACAACTGATTTCTGGAGAACAGCCATCTAAACCAAAAGAGAAAGTACCTCCACCAATGAGCATCGTTGGAATATCTAATTATTCCACTATACAATCGATTATGAAATCGGTTACGACAGCTGAGTATAAACTTGTATCTCTAAGCAATGGGGTCTGGAAAATTAATGTGATGGATTCTAACACATATAGAGCTTTAGCTACGAAGCTAAATTCCAAAGGATATCAGTGGTTTACCTATGAGGACAAGAATAATCGTCCAATAAAGGTTATGGCTATTGGTCTTCACCCAACCTGCGCAACAGAGGAAATTATTGAAGATCTCAAGCAAAAGGGTCATCAAATAGAAAATGCCGTAAACATCATAAAGAAAGAAAAAATCGAAACCGAACAAGGAGTTCAAATAAAGAAAAGAGGGCTTCCACTATTTATGCTCACTTTTAATAATAAAGAAAAAGTAGAAGATGTTTATAATATCAAGGCAATACTTAACATGAGAGTAAAAATAGAGCCATTGAAAAAAAATAGCGGTCGCATACCGCAGTGCAAAAAATGTCAAGGTTTTAACCATACCCAGAAATATTGCCAAAGAGATGCTAGATGCGTTAGGTGTGCTGGTAAACATCATGCTCAGGTATGCCCGGTTGGTAAAGATGTTCCTGCAAAATGTATTAATTGCTTACAGCCACATCCGGCAAATTATAGGGGATGTGAAATAGCTAAGGAGCTACAAAGATTAAGGGATAAATCACGAAAGCAAAATTCAGTAATACCGGAGAAAACTAATCAACCTTTCACCAAAGCGGAACCAAATGAAACGGGAGAGCGGAAACTTTACTCGCAAGTGGTAATGCCGAAATCTATTATTTCAAGGAGCACTGGGGATACAACCGTGCTTCAAAAGATACTAATAAGCATAGAAGCACTTAACATTAGACTAGCTAAACAAGAGAAATGTCTTGAAGCCCTAAGTAATAGGCTAGACAAGCAAACCTCTCTAAACGAAATGGCATCCATTCTCTATTAAAATGTCTCAAACAGCAATAAATAAAACATTAAGAATAGTAATCTGGAATGCAAACGGGCTAATGCAACATCTTCCAGAACTAGAAATTTTTCTTAATTCCGAGAAAATAGATATATGCCTAATATCTGAAACCCATTTTACTACAACTTCATATGTCAAATTATATGGATACAGTTGTTACCATGCCATTCATCCAGCAGGAAGAGCAAGAGGAGGATCGTCAGTAGTAATTAAAGAAAACATCAAACATTATATAGATCTTAAAATTGAAGAAGAATTTATGCAAGTAGTCACAATAAAAGTATATATAAATAACAACAAAGAATATAGCGTATCGTCAATTTATAGCCCTCCAAGATTTAATCTACTAAAGGAAGACTATTGCACATTATTTAAAACACTTGGATCTTGTTTCATAATAGGAGGTGATTTTAACGCAAAGAACACATTCTGGGGATCAAGAGTAACCTCTAAAAAAGGAAGAGAGTTGCTTGCAGCAGGACAACAATGCAGCTGCGATTTTCACTCCGGAAATCAACCAACATATTGGCCTACGGATAGAAACAAATTACCCGATCTTATAGACTTCTTTGTCACCAAAGGTATAGACGATAATTAAATATACCTAGAAAGCAGCGACGGGATTATGTCAGATCACACACCTGTTATTATGACGATCAGTGCAACGATTGTTAAGAAAACAAGTCCACCATGGCTAACAAACAACAAAACCTGCTGGGGAAAATTTCAGAAACTTATTGAGGATAATATTAATCTCCAAGGGCCAATTACAAATCCGATACAGCTAGAAGAAGAACTAGAACAATTTAACAGCGTCATACAACAAGCGGCGTGGAGTAGTACACCATCAAATACAACAAACACACGCAAGAATGTTATTTATCCCTTGGAAGTTAGGGAATTGGTAGCAGCAAAACGAAAAGCAAGAAAAGCTTGGCAAAGGAATCGAGCGCCTGAATATAAAACTACTCTAAACTTTTTGTCCAACAAACTAAAGCTGCTAATCAAAGAAATAAAAAATGAATCCATTAATAAATACCTAAGTAGCCTGTCTGGGGAAAAACATACCGAGTATTCTCTTTGGAAAGGAACAAAAATGTTAAAACGACCTAAACTTCAAATGCCTCTAGTTAGAAACGATGATGGAACTTGGGCTATAAGCGCAAAGCAGAAAGTAACATTGTTTGCAACTCATCTTGAAAACACGTTCCAGGCTCTACCTAGACAAACAGTAGGTGAAAACATACCACCAGTACATAAAGTGGACAACTATAATATAGCTGCTGTCACAGTGCAAGAATTAAAAGATGAAATCAAAACTAACCTAAATGCAAAGAAATCTCCAGGATATGACTTAATTACAGGACAAATAATAAAAGCCCTACCTGAAAAAGGAATACGAAAGCTACTCCAAATAATTAATGCAGTATTCAGACTTAAACACGTTCCAAATCAATGGAAAGTCGCTGAAGTCATCATGATTCCCAAACCAAACAAACCGTTAAATGACAAAAATTCGTATAGACCGATTTCCTTACTTCCAATAATTTCAAAAATATTCGAGAAATTACTGCTTAAGCGACTCAAACCAATAATTGCAGGAGAAGTTCTGAGCTTACTTTACATAATAAATTGCTACTGTACCGGCAAATTCTTAAGCCTGTATGGATACGGTATTCAGCTCTGGGGCTGTACAAAGCAAACAAACGTCAATATCATCCAGTCATTCCAATAATTAAAAAAAAAAAAAAAAAAAATTAAAGGAAATTAATATAACGGCTAATTGATGTTTGGCATCGAAATGAAAAAATAAAATAAATTTGCCTGAAAGGTATTTAGAGATACAAAGGTATTTGATATAAATTATTCAGGTAGTAATAGAAGCTAAAGGTGGTGTAACCAAATATTAGTCAATAATATGTTATTGTCTTAAATTAATGATAAGAAATTGATGTATGATTGTTTTGCTAATAAAAATAATCTATGGCTTAGAGGCCGTAAACGGTCCTTACCGCGTCTCAACTGAGACCTTACGAACAATTGTCACGGTTGGTGCACAGCACTTTGTAGGTGGTCAACCCAACGAAGGTTTTTACAAATAACCTCATTTTATGTCATCCGGTGGCATGTTAATTTTTGACGAGAATCGAACATTAAGCTACAACCGACGACATTGTTTTGCTATTAATAATTAAAATTAAATGAAATTCAATTTGATCACCGACTGTAAGTTAATAATAATCTTAAGAAAAATGCGATTAAATTTTTTCTAGCTAATCAATTAGGTAAACATCCAACATACATGCTGCATCCGATAGAAAGATGGTGTGGAAAACGAGATCTGAAAATTTAAATGGTATTGACCTGTTACTGCACTTGATTCAACGACCAACACGTTTAAAATAGTTTTGCATCGGTTGGATATTGGGGGTTTCTTTTTCGTCGGACATTTCGGAAGTACAACAAACATTTTCGTGTTGATTACTTAACTTCACCAAAACACAGCAACAAATAACTACTAAATCACCATCACCAAATTAAATTTAAACTATTCCATTATTATTGTATTATACTGAGAAAAATTTTGGTTCGAATCAACGATTATTTAATATTTTTTCGTATTAATTTTGGGCAATACTTGTCTACTATTGTTTCAACATATTTTTTGTTACTATATCAATATATTTTTAACTATATTAAAATAACACGATAAAGTATAAAAATAATCAAAATCTAGTATTAATTTAAGAGATAAAAAAGTAAGTTAGCTTATCGTTAACTCAGGTTATCTGTAAAATTAATATGTAATAAGTTAAAAATTATACTTAATTTTTATTATTCCTATATTTAGGAAAAGGTTGAATTAATAAATACTATGATTATTTTAATACTTACATTATTATAATTTGCAGCTTCTTGGTCTCTTTAAATCAATATTGATTTAAGTAACTTATTGATTCAATATTGATTTAAGTAAGAAGTTTTCAATAAATTTAAACATTTTCTAATCTTTTTCATAAAATTTAAGTTTTATTAATTAATTAATAATAATCCAAATATATAAACATATAAAATTAATAATAATTGAAATAAACTAAACTTATAATCTAAAAGTTGCATATATAAAAATTAACAAAATGAGTAATTAAAATAAACATAATTACTGACTAGTAATGCAAAAACATTTCTTTCTCATAATTAAACGTTCATCATTTTAAAAATATCCGTTAAATGGTGAGCTTTTGAAAGATTCAATATTATATATTTCAATTATATTACATAGTTTTTTTAATTTCATGTGATTGTATATGTTCATCGAACGATAGGATTTCATATAAGTTACAAATCAAACTACAACATTCTGTTTCATCTACTATAATATATGTTCAGTTGCACATATATTTTGACTGTCACTGTTATTGTTACTATATTTAGCAAGAAAAAATTTAGTTTCATAATCACTGCCCCTAAACTTAACTGAATTAGCATAAAACATATTTCGTGTGTTAATATTATTTTCTAGTAGCAAAGAGCAAATGTCAGGCGGAACATTTATTTTTAGAGCAGATTTTATTACTAGATCTAGAGGGAAAAAGTTTTGATTTAATAGTAAATAAGTGAATCTTAAAGAAGCTTTAATTGCCAATGTCAAAGAAATATGAAGCCTAGAGGTAATATTACGTGTATATTTCTTGAACTCTTGATGTTTTCCTTCAAAACGCATTGACCATAAATACCGTAATGGTCTACATTTGCCCATTGCTGTAGCATAATGTATTAAAAAATGATGTTTGGGTTTCAGATTATCACCAAACAGATTAATACACAAATTATTATGATCAGAAACGAGCAATTTTCGAGAATTAATCTGATCTAAGGTTACTTCTACTAAAAATGCAATGTCAATTATTTTCACTAACAAAATTAAAAAATCTCAAACTCTGTCATTTGTTTCAATTAAATTGCCAATCATTAGCGGCAATAAAGTAACAAATGAAAACATTTCACTAGCTGACATTTTAAAAGTTGAAGTTGTTGAAATGGTTCACTTCTATTGGTGGTGATAAATTTCCTATTGCAATTGGACCATACGAAAACATTTGTTTTTGGTAATTTAAAACTGATATAGTTAATACTTTATTTTGTAAATAATACAATAGGACTTTACCTAAATCGTATTAACATACACCTTCCAAAAAATCATGCATGATGTCGAAAGACCAATTAATTAAATGGACATTTTGCAGCTACTCCAGTCAGCTTTATATAATTTGTAATAATATCACAATCGTACGCTCCTGCAGTTGTAAGGTATTCTGATATTTCATGGCAGTCATTGGCTGCCTCAGTTTTAGGTCTTTTACACACTCTACAGTAATAATTCGAATTGAAAGATGATGTAAACCCCAAAATATTATTAAGGCCTAGATTATCTCCTAATACTAGTCCTAGTGCTGGATATATTTGCTGAAAATTCTCATCAATACAGATAGAAATGTCTTCCATTTCAAATTTATAATTTTTTGTATAAGTGGGTACAAAGTTAAACTATTGCCTATAGACTATTTTTCTTTACTTTTAATCAACGCATCTACAAAAAAATTGTCAAGTTTTGACAAATATTGAATAGGAATGGTTGGAAAGCTGTAGTATGCAGCAGTTATTGATTGGAATCCAGCATGTGAACCGAGTGCGTTGTTAATTTCAAAATCGTCAAAATAAAGAAAAAAGGAATAACTATCTAATAGTTAAAGTTTTCTAATTTTGATTTCCACACCGATCCATTAATAAAATTGGCTAAAATATGAGTTTCCTTCGATTTCAAATAATCCATACTAGCCAAGGTGTTTTGTAACACATTCTTACATTCAAAATTTACATAAAAAAAATTTTAATTTAAAAACTAATTGGTAATATAATACTTTGAACTTTATTCTCTGCTAATATCGGAATATAATCTTTTACAATTTCTGTAAGTACATTACTAATAGTTTATCCCTTTGGACTTTGGTAGTATCCACTATTGATTATGTTTTGAAAAATGTATAATCCGAATTAATATTTTTGAACGGATTTAGTTGATCTATAACATCAAACATGTGTTGATTTTAATTTCTACTTTCACAACATTTATTTAATTGTTTCTTTTATTCTTTGTTAACGGGTAAAATTATTAGATTTTCTACACTTTTTTGTATATTAACAACATTACTTCTGGTTAAATTAAATACTATGCAAATTTAATGTAAATAATAGACCAATTTGATCTAAATTGTTGCTATCGATTTCAAGAGAGTTATAATTATAAAGTTCGGTTTGAATGGTTTCTTCTCTTAAAACAAAATTTGAATCATTAGTTGATAGTTCAGATATATTTTGTTTATCCATTGAACGTTTTTGTAAAAGATCATTATCATCTAATATTATGTTAGATGTAATAGGTAATTTATGTTTGTTTGTTAAATGACGTTTCAAGGCATATAAATCTCGAAAAACTTGAAGGTAATTATCTTCATTACATCTTTTATTAGAAGTAATACTTTGCTTGTGACATTGATATTTTAAATGTTCTATTTAGATTTTTATCGAATCAAACTCCAAATGACACAAATAACAAGAAAACATTTTATAATTTTATAAATAACTTTAAAAGCTTTCCAAATAACTAACCCATGAGTTTATATTTGGATTTATGATATTATTGGGAGTTTTGATTTGATAAAAATATTGCTGTATGAATGTCCAAACTACTATTGCGTCTGCAGGATATTTAAAATTAAATACGTTAAAAATTTTAAAACATATATCTAAACACTTTAGAAAGCTTTCAAATTTGTAACAAATGCTATCATAATAAACGAAAAATTGATCGATTTTTGCATTTTTGTGATGTTGCGACCGTTTTCTTTCTAATATATTGTATTTCCTCTTCTCGCTTATTTTTTACAGTAACGTGAATCATGAAACATTCTTGGCTGTCTGCAGTACTGGGCTTTCTAAACGTGTTTCTTCCTGCAGATTCAGTGTTCTTTGATTGCTGTACTGAAACAAAACAGTTGTAAGTAATAACAAAATATGTATATACCATTAGATACGGTGTCATTAACTTTGTTTAAAAGCTCATTATTTGTTTAGTCGTTCATATTAATTTTTGCATATTCCACAAAGTCTAGCTTAAATTTATTCCATTTAGAGCAGGTTGTCTTTGCCGCGATATAATTTTTGAAAGTCACTTTCAACCTTTATAGGTAAATTTTATCATTTAAGTTCAATTTCAAACCAGTTAAATTTTATCATTTAAGTTCAATTTCAAATATCTTACCAAAAGATATATTTTTAAGTGATGGAAAAGCATAAACTATGAACTGAGTAGTGCTTGTTGGTTTTTTCCAAAAATCATGACGATATTTTATACAATTCTTCCAATTGTCTAATACGGCTTCTATTGGCTCTTGATTATAACGTAGCCACGAGACAGATTCCATAATTTCAATTTCGTTAGCTTTATAAGATAATACATAAATAATCAACTAAATTAACCTTACATGATTTTTAATATTGGGAACTTACTTGTTTAAATTGTTGAAATTCATATTAAGAATTTCTCTTATGTGTGAATTATTCCACTTTTAAATTCAATCAAATAAAAATTTGTTATTTTAGTTCAAAAATATTCCTTATAGTGGAATTTTTATTTTTTATATTAAAAATATATTTCGGCAATCAAGTTGCCATCTTCAGTATTTATCATGAACTCTATAAGTTCATGATAAATACTGAAGATGGCAACTTAATTGCCGAAATATATTTATAATATAAAAAATAAAAATTCCACTATAAGGAATATTTTTGAACTAAAATATCAAATTTTTATTTGATTGAACTTACTTGTGTCAACCTCGTCAGCAGAATATATACTGGGTGCACTCGCTATAGTACGAACAGTTTTTAATTATTGTATATTTTCTTGTCTCCTTTCTGTCTGGGCTATGTTATGAGCTTTATGTAATTGTTTTCCGTTTTGTGACTGGCCATTTTGTGACGGCATATAATATGTTTTTTATTGATGAAATAAAAGCATCATTTATTAAATAATTATGTGTTTTAAATAGATTCAATAATATAACATATACTTTTATTGAACTTACCAATTTCTCCTTCGAAAAGACTTTTATTATTTTCTCACCATAATATGCCACATCGTGTACAGACATGGCAGTACCATTAATAGTAATAAACTTATCTACTATAAAAAGGTATAACTTCTTACGATAATATTCAGATAAAATATTATCTTTCATGTTAATGATAATTTTTCCTAAATAGCTCACACACAACTCGTGCTCTAAATCGAAATATGTTGTCCCATTGAAGGCAGGGTTTTTAATGATGTAATTAATGACGTTGAATTTGTTTGACTACATAAATTGAAAACTGAATTATTCGAAACCAACTCATTATTGTAGCCGGTTTGAATTGAAAAACTCGTGGTAAACCCTGAAATATTTTAATAGTTTTTTATAAGCGCAGTTACCCAATAGAAAAAATATTCCAGTTTACGGTTTTATAAAGTTTTATACATTCATACCATTTCAGATCGCCATTTATTGAGTTTTTCTCGGATCTTAATTCTATCTCCAATTTTTGGAAAAAGTTCACAAAGCTCATCATAGTAAATTAATTTGAGATGATCGATATTCATATTATTAGCTGAAATTCTAACCTATAATTCTAACCTATAACATATAATACTATAGCCAATTAAAAAATAGGTTTCTATTGCTTAACCAAAATTAATACATACTAACTGATACAGTTAATCATTGTTCACGATTATTTGCTGTATTTCAATAGTGTTACAATCTAACTGCAACTCAAACGAGGGATTTTTCTCACTCACTTGATGGGTCATAATGCCGACAATACACTTTTTCAATACCACACGTTTTCCAATACAAACTGGAAATAATTGGAAGTTCAAATATCGATTTATTTTCGAATGAAATAAATAAATATTATATATTTTTGGAATTTAATAACAAATTTTAATTATGAAAATCAATAAAATACGGATTCATCTCAATTCACTTTAGAAATGATATTTTATACTAAAGTACAGTAATTGCTTAAATAATAGTATTCTAATTTGAGTTTTGTATAATTTTAATACTTAAGGTTTTTATTTATATTTTGAGTTATTTAACGTATTAAATTAATACATTCAATTTATTAATTTAATAACAAATCACAAAAGGAAATAGTCCCACAAAAAATTTAATATCAAGTAATATTTACTATACGTTTAAAGTATTGTTTTAATACCTGAAAGATATATTTGACATAAATTCGTATTAAAATACTATTTATGTTATTGTATTAAAGTAATAAAAAAAAGTTAATTTTATAAAATTATTTTAACCTAATGTATCAATTCAAAATAAAAATTTTATAATCCCGTGAAACAAAAAACAAAAATCTATGACCGTATTTAGGCCAAAAAAACTTTCACTTCGGAACACTTCTTGTAATATAAAGTAAGTATTCAAGTCAGTAACTTTTCTTCCTTACTTAAAATGAATATATCATTAAATGATATATTCATTTTAAGTAAGGAAGAAAAGTAATAAAAAAATGGAATTTTTATAAACTTATGCAACTACCATCAACAAATATTACTATAATTATTTTATATTGTCCTAGGTCACAATAAAAAACTTTAATTTTTAGCTTTATAGTCACCGCAAGCGAGACCTGAAAGTCCTGAACCGTCCAGATCAACGGCTTGTATATTGGATCCAATTCGAAACCCTTCCACTTCTGTAAATACAAATTTTTATTTTATATTGATGTACTCACTTACTCAGCTCATTGATTGAAATATTATGATTAGAAATAAAAAGATTATTAAGTAATTTTTTTGTAATTATGATACTTTTTATATAAAAAATTAAATTTTTAATTGACATTTATTTTTAGACTAATGAATTAAACGAGATGTGGACGCCGTAGACATTAGGTTTGCTTATTGAACAAGCTTCTCCACCCACACCTGCACCAAATATTAGTGGAGAGCCTGCGGTAGAGCTCGTTGGTGATTCACAATCCATAAGTAATAAATCGTCTCGACGAAGCCCTAAAATAAGACATCTAAAACTTAATTAGGTTATCCAACTTATTTTGGTAGGTAGTTCAGTTCAATTAAACATTCTTGGAGGGTCACTCCATAACAATGTACGATTGAAATATTTCCAGATTTTTCGTTTTTCTTTGTTATGTGGTAGAATCAATTTATTTAGTTTTATTAAAATGTTTGGTTTTATTATACCAAACAGTGCAGTGCTGAAAGCTGTGGCAGATGGAGCGGGAGGTATCAGGTTCCGGGAGGTATAGGGGAACGATTATAAACGATTTTCTGAGACTCCTCATCTGATTACAATCGGTGGTGTGAATGAACACATCTATGATTCCGTGTTGGAGTGCAAATGTGTCAAGGCTGATCCATCTTCCATACCAGTACTATACGATGGCATTAATTTAGGCAATGTGCAGATAGTTCGATTTAGCTGCAATGATTTGGGAGTGTTTTTAGCCCAAAAAGAGAGTTGTGAGATAAGAAAAAAATAGGTCGTTAGGTTGTCTATATCCAAATTAATTTATATATTTAAGATTTATAACAGTTGACGTTTTTTACGGATGCAAGTCGTCAGTTCAGCTGATTGAATATATTAGATTTAGTTCACTCTTTCAACAACAACCGGTCACTGTGGTAGTTTCTAATGGGTACCATGTTTCGCACGAAATAACTACAAAATATTCAAGTCCCAATAAGAACAACAATGCGAATCTAGTTTGCAAAAAATCATAACTATATTATAAGTCACTAAAAATATTTGTAGTTTTGCTTTATTATTGTATTATAAATGAATTGAAATGGTAAATTATTGTAAATGTAACTGTAAATGGTCTATTAGCGATAGCTAAAATTTGATAAGGAAGCAAAACACTTGCTGTAATTCAACATGTTTTCGTTACAATTGATGGAATATTATTAATTTAGCATTATATGGTCCATTTCCTAAAAATGAATCGAACATAGCTAGGCAGTTGAATTCGGACCATTCCAATAGTGCTGATGTGGGTTTTTACTAATTGAAGTAGATATTCTCACCTAAATCGATAGATTATATTCTTGTACGTTGGTATTTTAATAATGAACATTTAAGTTTAAATAAAACAACTCATTACTAGCATTTAACGAAATCATGTTACGAAGGAATAGTTTGTCATATCAACAGAAGACCTAATTGTATTGATTACACTGCCAATTTCACACTTGAGCCGCATAGTTATTACACATTTTGACAGGTGACATAATAAGACGTATTTATCAAAAATATTGCTTAATTGGTTCGAATAGTTTTTGTTGGTGCCCTATAAAAGATGGAAAATCGAAAGGAGAATTTTTGTAGCATTTGTTTTACTCTTTTACTATTCAAAAGGCAAAAATGCAGTTTAAGGAAATAATTTGAGGGATGTGTATGGAGAAGATCAACGCCACGTTCTGGAAGGTTCTCGTTGGAGTCATCTATATAGTTTATTTGAAAAAAATAAAACTGTTACTAAAGAGGTTTTGTTTTTGTCAAAAGTTTATTGAATATCATAATTAAATTTAAAAATAATTATTTTTATCGATGTTGAATATAGTAATTTAAATAAATAATTGTTGTAATATGTAAAACATAAACCGATTTTATAATGAATGTCAGATGTCTCTGATCAAGCTTTTTCACTATGTTATGTTCTCAGGTTTCGTTCAAATTGGGTGAAACAAAACATGCTGTATCGTTTTAATTATAATGAAATTTAAATTATTTCGTTAAATAATAATTATTATGTATTAAAACAATTCTAAACAGCTCTGGTCATTACCTATGTTTTATAATTTACTATTTAATTTAATATTTTATTTCTTCCTATCAACAAAAATTTCCATAATGATGTCTCATATTTTTACTTTGCTTGTACGAGTATACAAATTAATGCTTAATATCAGGTCAAACACATACATACATAGCTGTGAAAACATTTACTTTTACAGAATTAAATCGATTACACATCAAAAAGCAAGCCATTTACCCCTGATAAAATATTTGTTGAAAAGATAAAGTAGGTTGTAATACATCTAATACCAAATTCATCACAAAATCATAATAATGTCGAAAGATAAATTAAAAATTATGTAAATTTATATACTAGTATGGTCTAACACAATATTTCTACTACATGAAATGGTTTCAATCGAAATGTGTACATATCAATACCAGAACAGTACATGTATTATGTATAATATAACGTATTATGTCAATTAGAGTATGTATACCTTTTATGTACATAGATATTTCATAAATATTTATGAGAAAACGAAAATATTTTTATTTGTGATATGAAAATATTTTTGCAAACCTGACAAATTACAAATATGAATCACCTAAAGGTATCGCCTGAGGGCAGTTTTATATAATTTTATTTTGAACACATGTGTGTACCTGTAATTAGAAATTTATATTAACAAAGAACGAAATTTTTGTAATACTTATTACTGATAATTAAATTAGAGATGCTCGAATTGTTCCTAGATTTTCTGTTGATATAGATGGGCATATCCATTGTACTGAGACCTACAAATGAAATGTATATCTTAAAAGTAAAATAATTTCGATAATAGACTCAACATATGCTGAATGTAGTTTGTGTATCTATTTTAAGTTTTACTTCTTGTAAAGTAACTGTTTGTAGTAACCATAGAGATGTGAATATAGAGTGGTTATGAATATAGAACTGTGAAGTATTCATAATAAGTAAAATAATGACGCATACTACATAGAGGTCTGTACACTTTAGAATAATTGTCCAACAAGCAATTCATCATAACCTTACCCAATTACATAATTTACATATTTATAAATCTCAATATGGTTTTGCTTTAACATTGCTAAAGCTGTGCGGAGGCCATGTAGTCGGCTGCATGTGTTTGAGATAATTGTATGACTGGCTTGGGGTCTGCCTTCATATTATAGGGCAGATGTCTAACTGGTGGATGAGATTTCAAATTTTAGTTTTAGGTTTGGATAGTGATAATCATTTATGGTAGACATGTACATATGTGGCGATTTACGAGTTTAAGTTTTACACAAGTTTAATTGATTTAATCCTGTGGGTTTTCGTTGTCTGAATTTGGCATTGAGATTTGTTGTTTCCTCCACCTTTTGGATGCCTTTTTTGTTGGATGAGGGGAATTTCTGTACTTTATTCATATTCATTCCACATAGCCGAACCTCGATGTGGAATGAATATTTTCAACCAAATGTTTCCTGCATAGATGTGCTATGCATGGCTTTTACTGTTTTGAATTGGAGGTCAGATCTTTTTCGAAATTGTTTATTGCTGGCTATGTCATGGATCGTCTATTTGATTATCAATTGTGGTCTAACTCTAATTTTATTTGGCTAAAAAAGTAATAAACTAAATTAATTAAAATTAGTTGTTACAGATTCCTGAACCATAAATTAATAAAATTATTTCAAAATATATAATTAATGTTTAATTTTAATCAAACAGTATGAGTGCAGAACAGCGTTGTGAACTAAAAATAAATAGATGAGTAGATTAGAATTATTATTGTTTTGTGCTAACAGTAGTTTAGTAACGATTTGTCAGGTGTTTGTAGCTATAGATAGTTCTCTCCTAACTAACATACCTTCCTATCCTTACCTATTGTTTTATGTCAACAACCGTAGGAGTAGCCCTGGCGTTATCTGGGAATCTTGCGAAGCGCTTGGAAAATTCACATCTTCTAACAAAGTCTTTTTGTTACTTTACCATAGTTAAAATTTTGTATCGTTTTGATTTTTGGAGTGAATGATTTAAATTATAACATGCACTAATCGGATTCAACTAATAACATGCGTATATGTACACCACAAATATCTAACAATTGTGTGTAGATTGATTACTCATTTTCGTAAAATATCACGAGTTTGCCTCCCTTTTTACTTTACTACCAGCCGCAAACAATATTATTTTTTGTAATTGGGACATCTCTCATTTTTTCTATACCAATAACTTTTAGTGACTTGAAAGATCAAAATCAGAAATAGTATCTCATGTTTGACGAATATTAAAATTTATATTATAATAAAATCCCATACCTGGATCAGCATGCAATACATTTCGATGTAGATTCAAAAATTGCACAATTCCCAGCAGTATTGCAGATTGACGTTTTGAAATTGTTGATTTCTTCTCGCGTATGTACATTACATACATAGTTGAACGTAATTATAATAATGTATCCCCATATGTTGATTATAGATTGGATTTCCAATATGTATGGGTACCTGTGGTGTAAGGATGTGTAATAACATTTGCTTCGTTCAGCTTATATTGACATGATATTTGTAAGTTCACAACAGATAATGCCTGTCATTCAATTTATAGGTACATCATTATAATTAATATAGGATTTTTATCCCACTCCTGAAAATGAATTCTAATTTTTTGGCCAGTTGTGCTAATAAAAATTATACAAATTAATTTTGAGTTATCCTTGTTCGGTGAATTCTTTAGTACTTGGCTTTTAATTTATTAAATTCACTTAAAGCTTTAATCTAATAAACAAACAATCGTTAAAAGAGACTTACTTTTATACTTTAATACTTATTACTTTCATATACTTATGTGATGACATCATACTGTATAGCTTTCTAGTAAAGTTTAATTTATATTTATTGTTGATAAAACTGTTAGAGTTTGACTTGTGTTCGATTCATGAACATTTTCCCAGCTTGGAAACTGAAATATGGTTGTTTCAATTTTGCACTGAGAGAAACTGCAATATTTTGTCTTCTGCACATATAAATTATAAGTTACCTCTAAGCTGATGAGAAATGAGCAGCACATACTTTGTGCAGCGTCATGTGCTGAAAGCGTTCTCCAATCTGAATATGTAATAGGAATATCACAATCCATCTGAGATGTCGTCACCCAACATTATTTTCTAAATAGTTGTACTCATCGGGAAAGATTTTCTTCCACACTTTGTGTGTGGTAATGGTAAAAAATGCTTGATCTTAATCTTATTATTCAAACTAAGCAATCCGCTAAATTTGAACGTTGATTTTGCCGTCAATGGGGGTATTAAGACTAGTATTCCGAACAACACATATCGACAACACGTTGGGCTTAGACTTGTATTCTCAACCTGATGTTACTTATATATGTATATGTAAATTCGTACCATTTCGTATTTGTACTTTGACTCGTTCGAATCAACGTATACGTAGTAGCAGAAAAATATAAAATAAAATTAAGAAAAGTTATCACAAATATATTCACACATTATGTCACAATACTAAATTATTTATTAAAACTTACGGTACACAAACCACACAATGTTTTAAAAAAGTATGTTTAATTTAATTTGATGTATCGATGTTTATTGTTCAAACAATAAATTTAATAAATTATTGTTGAAAAGTGCATCAGAATATCCCCACCACAAATTTTAGTTCGTAGTTAAAGGGGAAAGAAATGAGGCAAAAAGCAGATGCAGAACTATTAGTCTAAATACTCCCAATCGTAACATATACGCAATTAGTGTCGCTACACTTTCGGAAACTGATTGAACACAACCCAAACTTAGCAGTACCTATAAAAACACCTTAGCATCTGGAGCACGAGCTGGAGCTGCTCATAAACAATATACAACAGGCTGCATGGGAAAGTACACCAACACCTAGAAACGTAATACGCAAAAGTACTTTTTATCCCATCGAGATTAGGGAACTTATCACAGAAAAAAGAAAGGCAAGAAAAACCTGACAAAGTAATCGATCTCCGCAAGGTAAAAATTTGCTTAACTACCTCTGCAATAAACCCAAAATTTTAATTAGAGACGTTAAAAACGAATCAGTGAACAAATATTTAAAAATACTTACTGAACAAAAGGAAACTAACTATTCCCTATGGAGAGCAACTAAAACACATAAGGGACCAAAGATGCAACTACCCCCACTCAAATACGATGAAGGGCCATGGTTCAAAAGTGCTAAGCAAAAAGCAGACTTATTTACAGAACATCTTGAACGCATATTTCAACCGCTCCCGAGACAAACAGCAAAAGAAAATATAGCTTCAACTCCAAAAAGCGATCTGAAGAGCATTCGACTTATAGGTCGAATTGTAATTACCAGAATTGAAAGAGGAAATCAATAACAACCTAAGCGCAACGAAGAGTCTCGGTTATGATTTAATTACGGGGCAGATTGTTAAAGAACTACCCAAAAAGGGCTTGTAAAAGTTGCTTCATATTATAAATGCTGTACTCAGACTAAAACATGTTGGTTTGTTCAACTGTTTTCTTGGATGTAGCCCAAGCTTTTGATTAAGTATGGCATCAAGGCTTAGAACATAAATTGAACCGTGATCTTTCCAAACAATTCTATCTGGCATTGGACTGTAATAGTCCCATATATGATTTTCAGTAAAAGTTACACAAAATAATTTCCCGAAGACGTGCTTCGTCACCATTGTGTCTGAGGGCATGTGGGTAGTAGTGTGGCGACCCTCTTTGCTCCATAAGATTATCTTAGAAGATTATCTTTGCCTATGGCTTAGAAGATTATCTTTGCCTATTAGTCGAACGGCTGTTTGCATTGCAAACCTTTTTTTTTTATATATATTAAGCTTTAATTGGGTGCAGGGAGGACTTTTAGACGGTCCTAGCTCCTTGTAACTGTCAGAGCTCCTGCACCCAACGCGCGATCCTTCAAGTAAAGGTTGATAGCTGCCTTAAACTTGTGCATTTTATAATCGAACGGAAATTGAAAACCGGATAACGAATTGCACTTCCTGGATGTTCGATGAATGAATTCGCGCTTTGTACCTTCAGTTCGAGGTTTCGGCAGCTTCACCGTAAACCTATGTGCATTGACCGTTCCTCGTGTTACCCGTCCTGGCGTAACTAATGGTGGTATTTTTTCCTTTAATTCTGCAGAACATTTACCATTTATTAATCTATAGAACACGCATAGTTCTGCAACATCTCTGCGGTGCTGTAGGCTGTCTAGATCTTTCGTAAGTCTGGAGTTTCGTATTATTCGTATGGCACGCCGCTGAACTCTATCCAGTAACTGGAGAGCAGTGCCATATGCTCCACCCCAAACTTGACAGCAATATTCTATACACGGTCTAATAATGGTTTTATATATCTAGAGAACCTGATGCGATTTAAAAAACCGTCTGCATCTATTGAGGAACCCGAGTTTACGTGAAGCTGATTTGGCCAATGCGATAATGTGTTCATTCCATTTTAAATTGTTGGTAATCTGAAAACCAAGCAGACGAATTGAGTCACAACCCACGAGAACGTGGCCTTTTACCACAAAAGGGTATTCGTTGCGACTTCTTTTACGCGAGAATGTGCATATTTGTGTTTTTTTCTCGTTAAATTTGACCTGATTTTTAATTCCCCACTCAAATATTGTACTCAAATCGGAATTAAGCGAAGTGACAACTTGCAGCCGTTTACCGTTTAACTCTGAAGGAGTAGGCTCGACCTCGAATGAAATAGAAGAGTGCAATGTTGCATCATCGGCAAAACTGTGGATAGGGTTCACAGTGCTATCCAACAAGTCATTAATGTATAACAAAAACAAAGTTGGTGACAAAACTGATCCCTGAGGGACTCCGGCATTTGGGGAGTGTGTCGTTGATGATCTCCCATTTAGCACAACGTTGATCTTTTGGTCTTTGAGAAAGCTTTTTATCCACTTGATGGTCATCGAATCTAAGCCGTATGCCACAAGTTTACAAATGAGATTCTCATGCCAAACCTTGTCAAAAGCCTTGGATATATCCAAAGCGGTTGCAAAGGCTTCTCCATGGTGCTCAATGGCGAGATTCCATTTGTTTGTAACATACGTCAAAAGATCGGTTGTGGAGCGGCTTTCACGGAAGCCTTATGGTTTATCTGAAATAATTTTATTAATCTCAAGATAATTCACCAGTTGTTGGTTAATGCATTTCTCAAAAACTTTAGCCACGGCTGACACAATTGATATTGGCCGGTAGTTTGAAGGGTCAGTTTTATCACAACCACGTTTAAGGTCCGGTTGCACCATCGCACTCTTCCAGGCGTTCGGGTATTTACCTTGCTTATAAGAAAGGAGAAAAATTTTAGTTAATATTCGAGCCAAGTCACTGGCAAACTCCTTCAATATTCGAACAGGAATTCCGTCAGGTGCGGTGGCCTTATTTATGTCCATTGTCTTTAGGTTACTGAAGACAATTTCCTCCGAGATGTTGACAGGATCCATTTTGGTACCACAATACGGAATTGACGGAGGTGTAACTCCATCTGGGACAACTAAGGTCGAGTTCGAAGTGAAGACGTTTGCCAGTAAGTCGGCCTGCAAATATGGATCCACCACCAAAGCACCGTCTGCACATTTCATTACTGAAATAGATGTTTTAGAAATATTGGCAACCGATGCGACCATCTGGTAAAAGTTGCGATCGGAGATTTTCAACGCGGAAGCCTTAGCGGCTTTCTTGTTGTCAGCTATTTTCGCTTCCTTCGCACAGATTTTTTACAGATGTTATGTGTGGCCTTATATTCGTCAAACGAAATTTCGTTGCGATTATATTTCTTGTAAGCAGATTTATTTTGTCTGGCGGCTTTGACGGCTTCTTTTGAAAAAATTTTAAAATTAGGATTAGGATTGGTAAAAGATGATGGGATATATTTACTCATTCCATGTAGAACGGTTTCGGTGAAATTGGAAACGGCGTCGTCTATTTGATTGTTATAAAAACAATGGCTCTCCCACGGGAAATGTTGAAAAAATGACCGTAACCCATGATTGTCAGCCTCGTTAAAATGCCATAGACGCCTTGGCTGCTGTCTAAATTCTGGTGGTGTTGCGACAGAAATTTTTACTGTTATCAGGTTGTGGTCAGAATTTCCAATTCCAGCCTCGACACGCGCTTCCATGGAATGCGGAATTGTTGTAAGACAAAGATTCAGAATATGACTGCTTGTAGAATTTTGACATTCAAATGTGGAATCACTAACAATCTGCGTAAGGTCATGCGAAACAGCAAGCCACTCCGTCTGACGCTCGGCACAGTTCGTATATTGGTGATTCAACCATTTTTTATGGTGGGCATTAAAGTCACCAACCATAATTAATTCGCAGTAGGGATGTTGATTGCGAATGTCATCACATTTGTCTGACAAAACTTCGAATAAATTCATGGTTTCTGAATCCGTTTGGTTGGGGGATCTATATAAACTAATTAAAAAAAGGATTTTATTAGGGAGGGATATTTTAAGTACAATAGTTTGAGCGGTCTTTGAGAAAATTTCGTACTTCTGATGTCGAGCGTACGGTATGTGCTCTTTGATGAATAAACACACTCCACGTTGCAACTCGAATGCTTGTTCGAACTGGTAGCACTTGAAGTAGAATTCGTTCTCGTAGATGTTATGAGATACTTTTGTTTCCGTTAGCACTAATATGTCGGGCCTGCGTGATTCGAGATGTTGATGTGCGCAGTTTTTATTAGTCACGAGTCCACGGACATTGGCAAAATGGATGGTAAGGCTATCAATATTATCTTTACGAGGATTATGCCTCACCCCGCGATCCGAAGAGGCATTTTTCGGGGATTTTTTAATTTTACTACTCATTGTAAAAATAAACATTTTTGTGCGCAAAATTGTGTAAAACCGTTCCAACAAAAAATAAAAATTGAAATGATTAAAGCAAAACTACAAAATTAAAATAAATTAACGCGGGCGAAATAATAAATTGAACGTAAATAACGAATAAAAATTATAACGAAAAAAAATAAAATAAATAAAATAAAATTTTTTACGGCTGTGGGTGAAGCCCAACAATCCAACCATTTTACGACAAGCAGTGGATACTGTGGAGGAAATTCTAAGCGTTCCCCCCGACCACAGAGGAAGAAACCTTCTTATCCAAAGATCAAGCGGAAGCAGACCGACAGCCATCTCAAGAGCTTCAATAGTTGTGTTGTACATAGCTTCTTCAATATCCATACAAACAAGTCTTTGAACGCGATTTGGAGGTTACTCTCCAATCTCACTTATTATTCTAGGTCACCAAATAAGTGCAGCAAACGAGATTATAAGACACTACCGTTGTAACACTATCTAAGTCGTCAGAAATGCTCCTTAAGATGGAGAATTTCAGGACCCTTAGCATGGCGCTAAACCAACGAACAAGTGTGGTCTCCATGCCATGTCTTTCAGCTTCAGAGATTACTGCACTGAAGGCAGTGTTTTCAAACGCGCCTTCGTTGTCCAGTGTCCTTATTGTATATGGGATTTGATAATTGTGCATTATCATTAAAGTACCTATCAACCAATCGTTCTAAGCATTTAAATAGAAAAGAAGACAGGCTGAAGATCTTAAGAAGCTTTATGCGTCGGGTCCATATAATTTCTAAAACTTATTATCAAATTCTTAATCCAAAAGTATTGCATTAAAATTAACACAAAACTTACAATAACGAACTTACTGGAACGAACTAATTAATATTAATTTTTAGGTTTTGTTTAAGTTAAGTTCATTACTTATGAGTAATGATTATATTTATATTGCTTAAAAACTGGCAAATTTCATTCTATCTATTTTGCCTTCTTCTGGATCTATTAAAGAACAAAAAGTATTTTTTTTTTAAGTTTAGTTTTATTTGGGTGCAGGGCAGACTTTTAGACTGATCTAGCTCCTTGTAACTGTCAGAGCTCAAGTACCCCACGCGCAATCCTTCAAGTAATTAAATATTTTTACTAAAATCAAAATTGACCTTAAATAAAATATTCTTTAGAGTATTTAGCTTTAACATTTCATGTCGAGCTGAGCTGTTAAGCCAACAAATATAATAGTAATTATTATGGTTTTATTTACATAACGCAAAACAATAAAATAGTAGCTAAGCAAAAAAATCATTCAACCGATTTTTAACGTTTTGTATGTAGAGCTGTAGAGCTTTAATTTTAATGATATTTTAAAGAATTCACCATCAAATTCAGTTATTCGAAGCACTCAATATTTATCTGTGTAAATACAAAACATTTACCATAAAACAGATTGTAAAAAGTTTTTCGGTTGTTGTATAGAATTTTTCGTTAAGTGGATGGAATATAATTTAAGCTTTAAAGATTAACAGCTTTAAACGAAAAATATTCTGTAAGATTTCCTGAGAAAAGAAAGTTTGACGAAATACTTTTTGGGATTTTATTGCTTTTGTACTTTTATTCTTTTGCTAACACTAAACTTATTTTAGCAAATAATGATAACGTTTTCTCGTTTTAACTTTGGCCATTTGATAAAAAGTCAAATTTAAACATTTTAAGAGAATTTTACTGTATTTGGTATAATTTTTTTTATACAAAAAAGCTTTTATGTACCATATAAGCACGACACGTGTATTTTAAATAAAGGTACTTTAATTGAGGGCGTATCCATTTAAAAGTTTGGATTTTTGTTATCTTCAAAATTTGTTTTTAGCAAAACGATGGTTCTACATATACGTACGAGTAATGAATAGTTTTTAGTATAGTTAAAATGTGTCTATACCACTCAATTTAAAGTTTTTTATTTTTTATCGGATGCTGTTTTTCTATTTTGAAATGATTTATTTTGTGTGTGTTCTAAACGAAAAATAAAATGAACGCATCAATAGCTTTTACTATAATAGATTCACATTTAGCAAAAAGCGAATACCAAATGAAACTCGTATTTATTTTTTATTAAACAGAATTTATTGAAAAACTATTATTCTTCTATTTGTATCGACATACATGAATAGGTAGATGTACATTTATTCCTGGTATAGATATTACTGAGAACCAACTCGAGGCATGCAAACACAACCGTAAACAGTTGTCTTATCCAGTTACACCATTATTAAGTTCGTTTCTACTAATTGGCTCAGCAAGAGCTCGATGACCTGATAAGCTGATGTAATTATAGATCTTAAATAATTCTAGTTAGCTGCGGCTTGTTGGTATTATAAAGCAACAGATATACCATATGTTTAAAATATTAACGGAAGGTAAGTGTATAGAATTGGTAATAAAAAGTTCTGACCAATTACTTGTTATGGCTTATTCCAGTGTTCCAATTGTATATAGTTCACTAATTGTTGACTAAAGTTCACTAATATATCACAATTAACATCCAAAAACAAGAATAGAAATACATGCACGTGTATTGTAATTCAATCGGGGACTTTGTGATCAACACACCATAATAGCAGAATGATTAGACATTGTCCGAAAGTTGGAAATTGTAGTTGTAAAATAAATGCCTAAAATTTATCGAATTAAGGTTAGTAGATATATGCACGGTATCAAAAGAATATTTTTCATTTGATATGGTGCATAAAGAAATGATCAGGTTCGATTGTGTTGATATTTGAAATGAATGAATGCAGTCAACCGAGGAAATGGTAGTAGACTTGGCGAAGGAAAAACTACTCTGCAAGTCAAGAACTCGAATTGAAATTTTGCAAAATTTAGTAATCCAATAATTGCCAGGACTTCGAAACTGTCAACCCTCAACCGGAAGATAGCCAAGGAGGCAGGCAACGAGGTGAGAAGTATTATAAAGAGTAGAAGATGGAAATTTTATTTTTTTTTTAACTTAAAGTCAATTTCGGCATAAAAATCCAGAAATTATTTATAATAGATTATATTTTGGTATAACAGATTCAAAAACACTTCCCAGATCATCTGCAAAATCTCGTATCCGGGTACTTAAGCGGGGGATCATTCTTGTTTTGGCGGTATCCGATTTTTTGTTTCTTGTTGACATTTTTAACAGTGATTGTTTTTTACGGATGCGGGTCGTCAGCCCAGCGATCCAACCAGATTTAGTCGCCTCCTACGACAAGCTCTGGATACTGTGGTGGTATTCTATGGGTCTCATGTTTCGTTCGTAATATTTACAAAACACGAATGCCCCCAACCACAGGGCTCAGCGGAGGAAATTGTCGGTGACTACCAAGGAGGATTCCGTCCAAATCGGTCAGTCACTGATCAAGTTTCTTCGCTACGGATGATTCTTTCCAAGTACTACGAAACATCTCGCGATGTACACCAGGTGTTCCTGGATTTCAAGCAAGCCTATGACTCGATCGCTCGAGAGAGGCTATGGTATGCGCTTGAATATTTAGGAATACCACAAAAATATGTACATCTGTGTAAAATGACAGTAACGCAGTCACAACGCCGTGTCAAAGTTGAGAACAGGCTATCGAGAACTTTTGCAATCACTACTGGTGTTCGACAAGGAGATGCACTGTCCCCGATACTTTTTAATCTCATGTTGGAATACATCCTTCGTAAAAGAGAAACACCTCAGGAAAACATCTTATTCCGACAATCCAATCAACTTCTTGCTTATGCAGATGATATCTGTGTGATTGGATTAAATGGCAACGGAGTGAAAGAGATACTTGATCCACTGGAACAGTGTTCAGCTTCCGTTGGTCTCAAAATCAACGAGTCAAAAACCAAATATAATCTCGGGTTTTAGAGACCAAGACGCAATTGATTTCAGTAGTGGTAACCACGCGTTTGAAGGAGTGATGAGATTCAAGTATGTTGGATCTCCCATCACTCACGATAATAGTGTGGGCGAGGATATCAAGGTCCGCTTTGCCGCTGGCAATCGGGCTTTGTATCCTCTATGTCCACTGCTGAAATCAAAATATCTTGCAAATACGGATAAGCTGAAGCTGTACAGAGTGCTGATCAGACCCGTTGTCATGTATGGATGTGAGAGTTGGACCTTGACGGATGAGTACGAAAGATGGCTTCTAACATTCGAGAGAAGAATCATGCGTGTGATATATGGCCCAAAACGCGACGTCGATGGCACTTACCGAGTTCTTTTCAATCACGAGATCAGGAATTTAATGCAAATTTCTGATATCGTGCATGAAATTAAAGGACAGCGAGTACGCTGGCTCGGACACGTTCTGCGTGCTGATCCGGACCGAATGATACAGCGAACCTTTAAGGGAGAACCGCCTTTCGATAGGCGAAGAGGTCGCTGTCGGCGACGATGGCTCCACGGCGTAGAGAGCGATCTGGCATCTTCAAACTGCCAACATCAGTTTGAAGAGCTGGCTCATGATCGAAACCGATGGAGTCAGATTGTTGACACGGTACGGGCCAATACCGTAAAAAAAAAAAAAAATTTCTTCGTAGAAAGAATTTGAAGTAAACGAAACATAAATACTTTCAAAACCAAGGTGGCGTATTAGATGAAAGCAATTGGTAAAAAAAATAAACGAAAAAAAAACAAAATAACTGATGGAGAGAGAATACAACCAACTACTTTATTGAATTTACTGATAAATCAATTGAAAACAATAAATGCTTGTTGGCATGATCGATTCAGCAATATATTGATTGGTGTCTGTCATATGTGATGTTAAAACCTGATGGCAGATGAGTATCATTACTCTCTTATATTATATTATTATATTGGGTCTATTGGTGAAAGCGAACGAGAACAGACGTATATTTTTCTTTTGTCTGCTCTGTTCTATGTGTTAAAAATAAAATAGATAATTAAAATGTGTAAAATCTGTGTACAAGTGATACAGTGATAAATGGATAAATATATATAGAACTATATATTCGGATAAGTACCGGTTTTATTAATTTTATTGGGTTTTTGGTTTCCCGTTTGGATTTATTTTTTGCATAAGTCGCCATCATTTTATTTTATTTCGTGAATCCACAAATACATAGATCGCAATATCCCGTTAAAATATTTTAAATACGACGTATATCATTCTGTCTCGTATAGTCGTATTCTAATGTTTTGTTTTTCATCGAAGCCTGTTTTACTATATAAAACAATGTTTTACTATATGTATGGACACACACACACTTGATCTTAATACAATCTACAAGGAAAAATACATCTATTTCCTTTGGAAGATCTCTTCTGATATTTTGCTTTGTGTGTGTGTGTATGTCAATACGTATAATAGAACCTTCACCAGTTGCATTTATATTTGTATTGTTGTTGTAAATCTGGTAAAGTAACTATTGTAGTAGGTCGTGTAAAATTCTAGATTTTGCTTTGACTTGTGTTCATTTCCTAAAAAAATCGTTTATACTACGCGTTGTTGTTGTTGCGAAGTGATCTAATTAGATTTGAAAATAAAAACTGTTGCCTTTTATGATTAGTTTTATTCTGATTCAATTTTATTAATTAATGGATTTAAATACGAGTAGATAAGCATTTTTAGAAAGAACGACGAAGAGAATGTGTTTTGCTGTAACTCGTGTGCACTGTTAACATTTCATAAATCTGCCACAGACTCGTATCGTCATCTCCATTCGGAGGTATCTTGGTTGATGATGAAACATAATTTTAAATTCGATTGATTTTCTCTTTCAATTGTGATGGAGATAACGCCGGATGAATATGACCGTGATGGGCATTGTGAATGACATCAATAATGACTCGTTGTTTCTTTGCGATGAGCCAAATAAGCATCATTGTTTGCATCACATGCGATGTGATGGTTTGTGCTCATTAGTGGTGATCGAGTTCACTGGTTGTCATTCCATGGTTCCATCGAAAATTGTGTGTCATTCCATCGAGATGGAGAGTTTGTTGTGTGGTTGATTTGGAATGTTTGTTGGCCACTTCTCTGTTATGTTGGAGGACGTTATTATCGTGCTTACAATTGTATGTGGGTCAGGTTTCGTACTAGATCCAATAAATGTTTTTAGTTGTTCGCTGTTTTTCGAGTTGGTTTTTGATGTGAGAGGCATCTCTTTGGGTCATAAATTCAAAGTCATCACGCAGGTTGTATTGTATAATGCCCCCAATGTCACGTTTACGGATTACGTACTCTTGATTGGCTGGCATAAGCGGTTAATTTTGTGAAAGTGTTTCCTGCAGATATTATTGGTTCGTGTAGCTGTTGTGTGGTGGAGTCGCAGGGGTGAAGTGTGGCTTTCGTGTTGTAGAGGTGTATACCGACATCTGCTCTCGGCGGAATTTTGTTATGTGTTCGGGTGTAGTAGGAGAGGGAATCACCTGTAACATTTTGAGTGGTAATAGGGTTGGCGACCGGGAAGTCGATGCACAAAGGAGATGTGTTGACTGGTGGATTGGCCCGTTTGGGTGCACATTCGCTCTTTGGGAGTGACACGTCATTGCTAGTATCTCTTAAAGAGGGATATATATCGGCCATCACTTTGGTGATCTGCACCGGAACAGGTGGAGCGGCTTCATCTCTGGTCGACTGTCCAAAGTCTTCTTTGGAACAACAAATCACCAAAGATCCGTCCTTTTTTTTTTTTTTTTTTTTTTTTTTTTGAATTGTGATGGACCCACTTTGAGGATTTGCTGGGATCATGTTCCGAATGAAAGTTCGGAACGTCGTGGGCTGCGAGCAGTGTGAGGAAGGAGAGGAGGAAACTGTTGAACGCTTTAGTGTTCCTGTTCCTCGTGTTCTTCTCATGGAGTGCACGGCTTTCGATGCCTATTGAGGATCTGACTGACAGCCTTGAGGATACCAGATGGCTTGCACTTTGTTAAGTGGTATTTTATTAAGTTATCTGGTAATTTGTATTATTACAAGCATGTTTCGGTACTGTAGGTGTTCGTCGGGAAGGGAGTGTCGCACTGGGCTGGTCGAGCCTGGGTGGTCCATCGTAGGGTGTATAGGCTTGGGATCGGTAAGGAGACGCTTGATTTGCTTGGATTGGAAGTGGAACTGGGTGCTGTTTGCGATGATGAGCTCTCAGATTTACATCAAACTTTTGTTTGTTGGTCGCATGTTGACTGCGTCAGGTACACGCTTCGTTGTTTAGGTTCTCGATGGGGTTGGGCGCGCGTTGTAAGCGTTGGTTGCATTATTTTGTGGTTTGGTGCCTCTGTTGGTGTTGGGTCAATGTTGTTCTCGGGTTCTGTGGGTGGTGGTGGTGGTTTGTGGATTGGCCTTGTTGTTGGAGCCCCACCCGGGCCTCGAAGTGAACCTGCTCGAATCTTTTGATCTGGGCCTGTACTGGATGAACTTCCATCGATTTCGTTTCCCGGAGTGTGCGTCCAGTGAGACGTTTTAAAAGTGTAAAGGTGGCAATTTGTTGTCTTTGATAGGCACTGGGACTTTTTGCATATTTTAGTGTTTGGTTCTTTATGTAACCATTTTCCTCTGTGTTGTGGTTGGTGTAGGTACTCGGAATGCCTGGTTTTCCAGGACTCCTGTTTGGTTGCATCATGCAGTGTTGTACCAATTGGGAAGTGAACGGGAGATGAAGGGGGGATGTGTGTGGCATCAGGTGTTATTGGAGGGGGTGGTTTTGGAGGCAGGCCTCTGCTTGTTGAGTTGTCTGTTGATGGTTCTTCGAGTGTTGGTGTTGCTTCTCCTGTAGCTTTGAATGGGTGCTTTTTCACTTGATTTGCAGCAGCCTTCCGGGTTCCACCAAAATGTGGTGAGGCTGGTGGTATATGAAGTGCCATGTTGTCCCATCGTTCCTCAGGGGTTGGAAGACTCACGAGGCGGGTGGCTACATTCCGTTTCACTTTCACTTTCAATTTTTTTTTTTTTTTTTGCGCCGACGAGATTGGAGTCATTGTCGCTGTGTGGGTCACTGCACAGTCGTGCCTGTGAGTGTAGGCTGCGATAATTGTTTCAGTGGTTAGATTGCTAACTGGATCGGTATGTGGTATGGACTGCAGACTGCGGATTGGTTGTGGGCTTGGATTGGTAATGGAATTGATTTATTGAATTAATTAGTTCTTACAGGTTCCTGAGACATTAATTAATGAATTTTTTTCTTAAGAGTTTTGTATTATTGTTTTAATCTTGGTGGAGGGCAGGTTAGCGGATTGGTGTTGCAGATAGGAGATTGCAGATGAGCGATTGTAGACTGGGGGTGTGATTGGCTTGGTGTTGCGGACTGGAGACTGCGGCAGATTGGTTGTGGGCTTAAAATAAATGATAAAATTAATTTTTTAATTAATTCTTACAGCCTCCTGAGACATATATTAATAAATTTTTTTTCAGAGTTTTGTATTATTGATTTGATCTTAATGGGGGGCAGGTGAGCAGATTGGTGTTGCAGATAGGAGATTGCAGATAGGCGGTTGTAAATTAGAAATTTGATTGTCTTGGTGTTGTGGACTGGAGACTGCGGCGGATTGGTTGTGGGCTTATTAATGTTAAAATTAATTTTTTAATTAATTCTTACAGCTTCCTGAGCCATATATTAATACATTTTTTTTCAGAGTTTTGTATTATTGTTTTAATCTTAATAAAAAGCAGGTGAGCAGATTGGTGTTGCAGATAAGAGATTGCAGATAGGCGATTGTAAATTATAAATTGGATTGTCTTGGTGATGCGGACTGGAGACTGCAGCGGATTGGTTGTGGGCCTAAATTAATGATAAAATTAATTTTTTAATTAATTCTTACAGCTTCCTGAGACATATATTAATAAATTTGTTTTTCAGAGTTTTGTATTATTATTTTAATCTTAATAAAAAGCAGGCGAGCAGATTGGTGTTGCAGATAGGAGATTTTAAATTAAAAATGTGATTGTCTTGTGATTGTCTGCTAATAGTAGTTTAGTAACGATTGTCATGGTGTCTGTAACCGGGTCGTTCTCTCCTTACTAACATACCTTCCTATCCTTACCTATTGTTTTATGTAAACGGCTGTAGGAATAGGCCCGGCGTTATCCGGGAGTCTTGCCTAGCGCTTGGTCCTACAGTCCTATCAATCACTAACAAATTATATTATTGTATTATAATAATTATGTAACAGGAAAATGGTTCTGCTGAAGATTGTCGCCCTATAGTCTATTTTGACTCTCTGATGAGCATGTTACAGTATTATGGTAACATTATCGTAATGGATGGCTTAAACTATCAAACTAAATTAATTAAATTGTTTCAGATACCTGAGCGATAAGTTAAAAAAAATTTCTTTCAGAGTTCTGTACTTATGTTCTAATTAGCTTTGTTGTGCGGATGGGAGTTCAAATAAATAATAAAACTAATTAATTAAGTTACAGATTCCTGAGCGAACTAATAAATTTATTTTAGAATTTTAATTTTAATTTAGTTTTAATTTTATTCAAAATACAGAAGAGCGGATAGGCGTTGCGGACTGGAGAATGCTGATTGGCGATTGCAGACTAGCAGATTAAAATTGTGATTGTCTTGTGATAATAGTAGTTTAGTACCGACTGTCATGGTGTCTGTAACCGGGTCGCTCTTTCCTAACTAACATACCTTCCAATCCTTACCTATCGTTTTATGTAAACGGCTGTAGGAATAGGCCCGGCGTTATCCGGGAATCTTGCCTAGCGCTTGGTCCTACAGTCCTATCAATCAATCAATCAATCAATCTCTTATATTATATTATTATATTTATATTATGTAATATTTTTATTACATTAGTTTGATATTTTACTTTGATTCTTGCCTTTTACATATTATAATATATAACGTATTTGTGTTGGTATCTTATACACAACATTTTTATATCACATATTCACATCTTACTATTCTGTTGAAAACGATCGCATAGGACGATTCTTTCATTTTGTCTCGTTTGTTTACCCCATCCAATAATTCGCTCTTTATATAATTCTAAATGTCTAACTAAATAAACGTTATATACTTCCCTTTCCATTAGACGATTTTTCATATTTTGTTTTATGTATGAACCATGGCATCTAATAAAACATATTTTAAAGATTTTTAATTTCAACGCGATCACCGCCATTGTTTTATAAATTATATATATATATATATATATATATATATATATATATATATATATATATATATATATATATATATATATATATATATATATATATATAAATATAAATATATATAAATTATATATGTTTATTCAATGTTATTTGAGAAATGGCATTGGTTTACATGCCTACTCATAGTATGTATATAACACGCTTTTCGTTTAGCTCATTAAAATTTTCTTTCCTATGTATGAAAGAGAATTTCTTGTCTGTTTCAAAATTGCCTATATAATACGTAAGGCTGTTTTATTTTAAGTTTTGTGTAAGTGTTATATACATATATATATATATATATATATATATATATATATATATATATATATATATATATATATATATATATATTTATATATATGTTATATTAATACAGGGTGAGTTTCCTAAGAAATGCAGGGCTTTTATCTCGAGAACGGTGCTAGATAGGAGAAAATGAAATTTAAATCTAATAAAATTTATTAAGAGTCGAGGGGTACGTCTAGTGGTGATCTTCAATTACCTTGAAACTCATTAGTTTCGGAGATATAGGCTAAAGTTAGGTAATAACTAACGAGTTTCAAGGTCATTGAAGATCACCAATAGACGTCCTCTTCGACTCTTAATAAATTTCATTAGAAGTAATTTTCTCCTAACTAGCACTGTACTCGAGATAAAAGCCCTGCATTTATTAGGAAACTCACCCTTTATATATATATATATATATATATATATATATATATATATATATATATATATATATATATATATATATTATATATATATATATATATATATATATATATATATATATATATATATATATATATATATATATATATATATATATATTTATATATATATATATAAATATATATATATATATAAATATATATATATATATATATATATATATATATATATATATATATATATATATATATATTTATATATATATATATAAATATATATATATATATATATAAATATATATATATATATATATATATATATATATATATATATAGTTATATATTTATATATATATATATATATATATATATATATATATATATATATATATATATATATATATATATAACTATATATATATGTATATATATATATATATATATATATATATATATATATATATATATATATATATATATGTATATATATATATAACTATATATATATATTATATATATATATATATATATATATATATATATATATATATATATATATATATATAACTAACATAACTGAGCTTTAATAAATCATCATAACATATATTATTACTAATAATGTAGTTAGCAATGACTGCTGTGGATTATCACCTTAGTTGTTACTGTGATTAACATTCCTTTTCCTAAACCTTATATGTTGAGATGCAGGCAGTGCCTGGGTCCGCATAACTTTGGAATAAATAATTGTCAGATATCCATTTGAAACTGTGCTGAAAATACTCCAGGATTAAGATAACATACCTAGGATCACCGTAACTGGGCTTATACTTCTCCTATCATATCATATATCATATTACACACAATTGGTTACGGTATAGTTAAGTCTAATTATATCGTTACTGGTGGTATCTCCGAAATTTGAAAAAATGAATTTTAAAAATAATTGTTATCGTTTTCACATAAAACTATTTCTTTAGTCCTGCCCAATTTGCAGCTTAAGAGATAATCTAGAAAAAAGTGTTTTAATTTTAAGTGATTTGACAGAACGAAGTTAACAATACATAATTTTATTCGATGTAATTTTTAAATTTATGTTTGGTGCCGATGAAAGACTGATAAGTTGTGCTAGGTGATGACAATAGACAACTAATACAAGCTACATATATCTTTGGCTAGAGACATATTTAGTTTATATAAATTAGTGATTAAGTATTAAACTATGAGTTGTACTATAGCGATTAAAGACGCAACAATCGCAATGCATATAAACAACCAGAGGCTACTTAAGATAATTTAAATTTTGTTTTGAAACAGGTATATTAAATATCTTGCGTTTTATAAGTAGTATTTTTCAGCAAGACAGCCAATCAGTGACCTAAATTAACTTCAAAACATGTATATCTCTCAACGCTTGATATGCAATTAGAATAAATACCATTAATCAGCTTAAAGATTTTAATATATTTTTTTTGGAAAATATGAATGAATTATTTGATCCAATAAAAGCCAGTGCTTAATAGTCTTAACACTGAATTCTCGGTCTAAATAATCCTGGTCAACATTTTAAGATTCTTCAAAATATCTTAAACAGATTAAAAAAAGCGCGAATGAAATATTCTGCTTAGATTAGCGATAACTATTATAACAGAAATGCTTGAAGAGCTTTGTAATTCAAATTTAGATGTATCATATATTTTAACTTTAAAAGTGATGCAATCGGAAATTTATTTTCTTAAATTCTAAAATCTGTCTGCTACGAAGTAAATTTTACCATCGCTAAAATTATGTTAAAATAATTGTTCATATGAGTACATCATGTATTAACTATGAACCAAATAATTGTTCTTTCATGTTAGAAGCAGACACGATTAACCTGTTTCCTGACATCTACATGAATATTATTCAGATTATGATTATTAATCAAAATTTTTAGTTTGTTTACTTTCATTAAGATACTTTCTTGGTTACGTGATAAAAAAATCTCTTTGCGAACCATGCAAAGAAATGATGATTTAGTAAAACGAGGCAACTCGTTTTATTAAATCATCATTTCTTACATATAGCTAACTCGTTTTACTAATTTACCATCTGAATATTTAATTAAATGCTGGAATTATTAAAAGTCTTACAAAGGAATTATATTTACGGAACCTAACCGACTCCTTCCGTGAATTGGCTTACATTCAAAAATCTACTGAAATTTATTTAAGACAAATGTGTAAATGATTCATATTTTATAGTGATAAATACCGCAGTCCACACGAAGCTGCCAGGAAAACAAATAAAGTATTCTTAGAGTTCTGCTATAAATGTTAATTCGAAAAATATGTACATGGTGTTTACAGTAATACAATTCATCAAGTGATTTATTTAAATCGAAAATTACAAATTTTGAACAGCTCAATTTATTTTGAACTATTGTCTTATTTGCAATACAAAAATATATTTTATTTTATAATATGTACCACAATAACCAGTTTATTTTTTAGCAAATTTCTTTACAACGAGCAGCCTTTGTCTTTCTGACCACTATACATACTACATAATATAACGTTCCTGAGATAATATTTAACAAAAGAGGAAGGAAGAAGACCTTGCTTTTTTATCAGTTGTAGGGATTCCGAGAGCAGAAAGGCAGAGAACTCGACAAGGTTAGCTACTATCTTAATTAAATTGGAAAGGTGTAGACTCAGTGGACTGTTTAGACTACGAGACGAGTCTCGCAGGTGTGTTCAACGAATTCGAACAATATTTTATATAATATAAACCGGAACATAGTCGATGATAAAAAATTGAATGCTTAAAACTTAGCTTGATGACATCCGCTTTCTGAAGCAAGAATAAGATTATATACAAAGTTATGTAATGGCTTCAGATAAGAACAGAAAAAGGTGTGTCAAATTAAGTTCACTTGACTGTCCACTTTAAAGGTTATAATAAATTTTTCAATTATTCAAACATTTTATTACAAAAAACCAGGCACAAAGATTTTATATTGTTGTTATAAGATAAAAGAAATTGTATGATTATATTTTAAAGTAGTACTTAAAGTTTGTATTGATATCAATATACAATAAACGTACAACAATTGTTTTCATCATCACCTTTTTGAACGGCAGTAAAAACTATTCAGACAATATCGAATACAAAATACTATCATAGAAAAGACATCAGGATATAAACCGATGTTTATTGCCTAGTTTTACTATTGTTTTTAAATGTGAATTGTAGCAATTTCCCCATTTTCGTCCTATTGCTATTTATACTATATATATACATATATATAGAGAGATACATTCGATCTCGATAAGATGTCAAGCAGGATAATAATGATATCTCAATAATAGAAAATTTATACGTTTTGTAAACACAATGAGAAACAATTTAAATTTCTTCTATGAAAATCACAATAACAAACAAGAGTAGGAAAACAAAAAAATTGAAGACCATAAAAAGAAAAACCCAACATTTTTTGAATATCCGGTTTGAAACCACTTTATTTGTTTTTCAATATCGTTTTAAATTGTTTTATTACCTCCCTACCCTCGATACTGTACTGTTATACAATATACATCTACCCTGGAAATAATATTTTTTTCCTTGTTTCCTTTCCTACTAAAACTTAACTTTAATTTTTATTTTTAAGTCAACCTTTAAAAGCTTATTTGTTTCTGATTGATTTATTTTATTTTTTGTTCTTCTTTTCGATTTTGAAAAGTTGTGTTTTTGTTCTTTGTAATTTTTTTTATTCGAGACAGTGAAACTTCTATTTATCGTCACGCTTGGGTTAAGCAACGAAGAATAAATATAGTTTAATTTTTACATTATGAGCTTCTTTCAAGTCGACCGCGTTTAAACAATGACGTACATTTTGTTCCGTGGTGTAATATTCGATCATTATAACATAATTTTTCGTTTATTTCAACGCTGTTATGTTTTATGATTGATTGTGTTCGGTTGAATAACACATTTTTCACTGTTCTCCCACTCTATCTAGCATCTATGTGAGGATTGATATGTATATGAAGTGTAATATCGCATCATCAATCATCATAATGACAACATTAAAATTATGATTGTAAAATTTCTGGTAGAGTATGTGTTTATGTCACTTTGTGTCTTTTATTGATTAAAAAATATTTGACTGATTTTTGTTTGAAAACCCAAAAACAAATCATTATGCCTTTTTGTTCTGATTTTTCATCTGAACTTCAAAATAAATCCCGTAGATCTCGAGTTTTTAAATAAATTAGCGTAGCAAAAATAGGTCATACTGACTATGAGCATTTTAGTAGTAATAATTTAATCTTAGTTTTTAAATGGCGGAAATCAAGCTTTATACACTTTAAATGTATGTCAACAAGGTAGTTTCCATGATTGAATAAAATCCTGTTTGCACTAAGCTCCATTTCTAATCGACTTTATTAACTATAAATTGAAAATATTTTCTATTCGCATATTGACATATATTATAGGACATACACGTATGTTCGAGTATGTATGTGTATGATTATGTATATTTAAAAGTAATCCATTGATCCAAATAAATGTGCACAATTTAGTTTTCCTTAATCCTTATTATGTATATAGAAGTTACTGGTGCGTGTCCTTTTTAATATGGGTAAAAAAACTTCAATAAAAATATTTTTTTTATTCGATAATATTTTCATACACAACGTTCAGTTTTAGAAAGCTTATTGTTAAATTGCCAAATTGAATTAGACAGAAAGTTTGTGTAGAACCCAAATATATTCTACATAGTTAGAAAACAGTAGAAAATGAAATGATTTCATATTTTATCATAATGTACATAGTTATGTTTGTATACAGCTGAAGTTAATGTTTGCCAACCATATTTATATTGTTTTGAATTAGGTTGTATGTTGTTGATAGGTGGAGTTATTAAAACTATAAGAAATAACTATAAACACAATAGTTTATTATAACACTGTTAAAAATAAACAATTTGATTTAAGACATTATGGTAATGAACGCAACATTCTGTTGTTTATTTGTATTTCAATTTATTCAAACTTATTCAAACACAATTATGGTGAAAATGTTTATATAGCGTTATTATGGTGAATTTAATATTTATTATCGTGAATACAAATTAATTAAAAACGACAAAGGCAAAAGTGCTTTACACATAAACGAGAAAATGTACAGCACCCTTTATAAGCATGATTGATAAAATTTCTGAATGCATGTAAAGTCCAGCGAGTTCAATTGACATTTTAATTTGATAATAACTTTCTTTTTATTACTGTTAAATTTGAATATAATGGTTCTGGAAAGTTCACAGAAACTAAGCTAAAAATTGTATTTTTCGTGAAGCAGTCTGAGTGACGGATTTCTTTGTAAGCGAAATAACTTGCGAATGCAGAGCATACAATTGGAGGGCTCTAACTATTTCATAATCGCGTGGATATATAACTATAAGCTAATTAAAGACGCAACTTGCTGGAAAATATATTTACAGTTCCAATAACTAGGTCGTCATCTTTCAATTTAGTCTTCTTATACCACCAATCCAGAAGTGTTGATAAACCTGTTTGTCTCGTTTGGTAAGATTTATGTAAATATTGCAACAAACTAAATCCGTCCATCAGTACTTATAGTACCTATGACCCGAAAATTAACAGTTCTTTAAAAATCATCATCAACGTTATCGAATCCAGTAAATGCTTTTACCATCGTAAACCATCCCGACTTCATCATCATCACTTAAATCAAACATCAAAACTGGTCTCGTTTTCGAGTATAATACGATGTCGTTATTGAAGTATGGTTTATAAATCTACTTTCACGTACTTTTATTTTTATTTCAAATTCATTTTAACACAGTAAAATCGAAGTTAATTTTAGACTGATGAGTTACTCTAGAATTAAGACATACTTGAATCGAATCAACAACTATTTTTGATTTTCAAATTCACCATAATGATCATCTCCTTATATTAGTCAAACGATCCAACAATAACCAAATCAGAAAAAAATTTTGTTTGCAAAATAGTTTACTTGTTAATATATATGATGCTTATACTCGTATTATTCTGGCAGTTCATCAAATTTCTTCAAATTTATTGCGATATAGGAGTAGTTGATACAGCTCTTGCTGAAACATCTAATAAAGAATTTTACTCTTATTTCGAAACTTGCTCGTGCATATATGTATTAGTCAAATATAATGGTTTTGAATCTTGGAAAAACTGACAAGCTGCGCGATTTATAAAATACCTTTAAGTTGAGTTGGTCAAAGACACGTAACTTAAATTTAAAAATGTTAAAAACGTTGTTACTACAGAGTAGAAAATATCTTATCTAACTTGAATGATGTATTCGCTAGGAAATGCAAGGAAGCTGCACAATTTCATTTGAATACTACTTCAGCTTTTAGATCATTTCAAGATTGTTTAACCGATTCTATACCAATAATAGTAAACGCCCCATGCTTTTACTATATGTACTTACCTCAAAGAAGTAATTTCTGGAGCTTTCGTTAAGAAGAACAGAGTCGGTAAAAATAAAAATCACTACCTCAATTACTATCAATAACCGACAAAAAAAGCAATTATAAAATGTCAGTTAATGGCGTAGTGATTAAAGGTTTTACGATTAGAGCGGTCTTGAGATTGTGAATATTTTTTTGTGCAATGGAATGGTCTTAAGCGCACCATCTAACTACGAGAAATGATACCCACATCATGAGCATAAAACATAATTTGGTTTTCTATCTGTTCTTCTTTTTGTTTAAATAGTCAAACATAGAACATTTAATTTTGTCATCGACTCACTCCCCTTTATATGCGATAATTTAGATCACTAAAGATGCGGATTCTAAGTAAACTCAAATGTTTACTCATTACTAAAATTAATTACAATAACAAAGATTAAACATTAAAATTAAGTACAATACATAACAATCGTCACAAATTATTTGTTCAATATAATATTGGTAGCTAACTCGTATAATATGTGGATTTATTCATTTAGTTTATTTAATTCACTAAATTTCATCTTTCAGAATTTGTAATAGTTTATCTAATTCAGTAAATTGAAATGTTGTGTTGATTTTCACACTAAGTGGACGTGGTTTTTTCCGCTCAGTGTTTGCTAAATAAAATAAATGTGTTTGTTGTGTGTGTGTGTGTGTTGTTTAAAATCTGATCACAGATGAATATCGCTATTATATTATCATATTATATTTTATTATTATTACAGTAGAACGTCGATTGTCCGAACGTAAATTATCCGAACCGTCAATAACCCGAACAATTTTGTTACAATTAAAATAAAATTGCACGTGCAAGTGTTGCATCTTTTGTTTTACATTTCACTTTTGTTTTATATTTACATATATACAATAGATACATAATGTATTCTGATTTGTGGTACGCGCACGCGTGCTTTGTTTATTTGCACGTGCACGTGTTGCATATTTTGTTTTACATTTCTTCTTTGTTTTACATTTACATATGTACAATAGATATATAATGTAATCTGATTTGTGGTACGCGCATGCGTGCTTTGTTTATTTACAGATTCCTATTTTTTCCTATTGAGTGTAGTTAAAACAGTTAAACGTGTTGCGACGTTTAAAATCTTATTTGTGTGAACAGTCATATAAAAACAGTCATAAGCCATATAAAATATGGCTTCTATAAGTATAAAACGGATTCGTAATGTTTTATTAATAGAAAGCAAAATTGAAATTATTAAGAGACTTGAAAAGGGTGAACAGGCTCATCTCTGGCCAAAATATTCAACGTTGGTAAAGCAACAATTTCAGAAGTAAAAATTAAGAAAGATAAAATTTTCAAGTTTTGATTGTGTATTTCGTGTGTGTGTTGTATATACATCATTGTTTGATTGTTGAAAACGCAAATACACACAATACAGTCTACATTTCAATGTCTTAGATATTCATATTATGTATATAACACATTTTTCGTTTCGTCCATCAAAATTCTGTTTCCCATGTTTTTAGAGAATTTCTTGTTTATTTATATTTTATTTTTTTTACAGGTGTTATATACATAATATACATACAGTAAAACCTTCCATATTGAAGGTTTTACTATTCAATAGTTTTGCAACTGATACTTTCATATTTGAATCTTATATGAAATTTGAAATAAGATTCTATCTATAAGACTAGTGAGGTTTTATTGGGATAGTAATGGTAGAAGGGATTGAATGTTGATGATAATATAAATTCAGTAAAAATCACCAATTGATTGGTAAGATTTTAATTGGCTAAAATGTTGATTTAGCAAACACCTTTTCATTTTTTAGAAAAGTCGTACTTTTTTATTTTGTCAATAAAGTCCACTATATTGCTCTTGAGTATATACTCTTGATATATACTTGAAATCTACCATGGTATATTGTACTCTTAAACAACTTTTGTCTTATTATTTCCATGGAAAATAAAATTTTTATTGAAATAATTTCGTTAATTTATTTATATAAGTGTTAATGAATAGGATTGGATGGTGATTACTTGACCGGTGGTCTTGACCAGAAAGTTGAGTTTACTTTAATAAGCGGTTTCATTGCTTTGCTGTATAAATAATTAAATTACAAACTTTTAAACTTTCTGAAACAGATGGCCGCTTTGGTGATTTCCTTCATTGGATTGTAGTGTGTTATACAAGAAATCTACTTTTGTGTATTATGAGATTGTTTTTTCTAAAATCTAAAAACGGACATAAGGATAAGATGCATAATGGTTAGCTAAATGACTGAACTAAATTATTTATTTTTTTAAATAGTTTCCCTAACAAACGAATTGACATTGTATTAGATCATCATATTGTATATTGAAATGCTGTCGGGTCATCGCGAAATTTATATTCTCCAACGCGTTAGATGGCGATGAATTGGGAATTATAGGGACACATCTTTAAATAGAGCATAATATGATCCAAAGATGTTTTTTAAAAATACTCCAGTTTTAACTGTTGAGGCGATACGAATACATATGATGAATTTAAAATCCTAACTTATCCAACTAACAATAATAATAAAACTAACAAACTCAAATCCCAATGTGAAAATAAGTATACTAACAATATATAATAATTTACTAATAATGTAGTTAGCAATGACTCTGCTGTGGATTATCACCTTAGTCGTTTCTGTGATTAATATTCCTTTTCCTAAACCTTATATATTGAGATGCAGGCAGGGCTTGGACCCGCATAATTTTGGAATAAAGAAATTTTCATATATGAATTTCGAATTCTGTTAAATATATTCCAGGATTATGATAACACACTATCAGATTGGTGATTTTAATGCTAGAGCTGGCAGAAATCAGACCGACTTATGTAATAACATCCGTACTCCCAACACGAAACTGCGACCGAAAATGGGGAAAGAATGATGTACTTTGCGATCGCTCATGATCTCAAAGTGGTAAGTACATTCTTTCCCCATAAAAACATCCATTTGGAATCATGGACACATCCACGTAAAACATCCCGAAGCCAAATTGACCATGTGTTGATTTCAAAAGACCGAGCTCGGGTTGTTCAAGACGTGAGATCGTATCGGTCGTCAACGTATCGTTGCTGCAAAGCTGCGATGGAAATTTTCGTACAAGTCAAGGAGGACAGGAGAATATAAAACGCGATTCTCCTGTGAAGGTCTGATAAATGAAGAAACGCAACGAAAATACCAAGATCTTGTCAGCAATAGCATTTTACGATCCAATTACCAATCTGATGATGTGAACAGTGTCTGGGAAGTATTGAAAACCTCGGTTGTCGATGCCGCCCAGCACACTCTCGGTATAGTGAAAACTAAGCCCAAAAATGATTGGTTTGATGAGGAGTGTCGTCTTGCTGTTGAGCAACGCAATATAGCCCACAATGAAGCGCAGACTCGGTTTACAATTGCAAGGAAAAACAAGGCAGTTCTTGCTAGGAGGACAGCTAAACGCATTTGTAGACAGAAGAAGCGCGAATGGTGGAAGGCCAAGGTCTTAAGAGTACAACAACTCAGCAATGAGCACAATTCGCATGGTTTCTTTAAAGGAATCACCGAATTGCACCATACCTTAAGATCTCGGTCAACTGCCATTCGGGACCAGGATGGAAACTTTTGTGTGAACGTCGATGCGGTACTCGATACATGGCGTGAACATTTTTCTGACCTACTTAATGTTCCACATGTATCACAAGCTGTATTTGAATACCCTCAAATACAGACCGCAGAGATGTTCATTGAGGCTCCATCCTATGAGGAATTCACAATGGCCATGCAGAGAGTAAAGAAAAATCGTTCACCTGGGGTTGATTGCATTAATTCAGAGCTCTTGATATTCGGAGGGCTAACTTTGTGGAACTGTCTTTTCGACCTTATTCAATTGGTATGGCGAAATGAAGTTACGCCTGACGAATGGAAAGTGGCCGCGTTATGCCCAATATTCAAAAAGGGTGATCGCTTGAAGGGCGAGAATTATCGCGGTATAGCTCTTCTTTGCACAGCATACAAGTTACTGTCATACATTATCTTGGGAAGAATTACCCGTCTGACCGAGGAAATATTCGGTGACTACCAAGGAGGATTCCGTCCAAATCGGTTAGTAACTGATCAAGTTTTTTCACTACGGATGATTCTTTTCAAGTACTACGATACATCTAGCGATGTACACCAGGTATTCCTATAGATTTCAAGTAAGCCTATGACTTGATCAACCGAGAGAGACTATAGTATGCGTTTTTTGATTTCATGCAAGATATCAGGAATTTACAGAAAGAGCTCTGAATTAATGCAATCAACTCCTGGTGCACGATTTTTGTGCGATCTCTGCGCATTGCCATGGTGAATTCCTCATAGGATGGATTCTTAACGAACATCTCTGCGGACTTTATTTGAGAGTATTCAAATACAGGTTGTGATACATGTGGAACATTTAGCAGATCAGAAAAATGTTCACGCTTTGTATCGAGTATCGAAGTATTGTTAACACAGAAGTTTCCTTTCTGGTCTCGAATGGCAGTTGACTGAGATCTTAAGGTTGATTTTGGGCTTCGTTTTTACTATACCGAGAATCTGCTGGACAGCATCTTCAACCGAGGTTTTCAATACTTCCTAGACACTGTTCACTTAATCAAATTGGTAGTTGGATCGCAAAATGCTTTTGCTGACAAGATCTTGATGCTTTTGCTGACAACATCTTCACGGGAGAATTCCAATTTTCCCCTGTCCTTCCCCGAATATACGTCGTTGTATATTCCTCTGTCCTTTTTGACTTGTACGAAAATGTCCATCGTAGCTTTGCAGTGACCAGATTCTGCCTACGAGTTTGTTTGACGACCGATAAGATTCCACGTCTTCGACAACTCGCGCCCGACGTTTTGACATCAACACACGGTCAATTTAGCTTCGGGATGTTTTACATGGATGTGTCCATGTTTCCAAATGGATTTGTTCTGAGGTAGGAATGTTCTTACCACTTTGAGATCGTGAGCAATCACAAAGTACATGATTCTTCGCCATTTTCGGTTGCAGTTTGATGTCGGGACCTATACGATTCTATATTATCGCATAAGTCAGTCTGATTTCAGCTAACTCTATCATTGAAGTCACCAATCTGACATCGTGCTTAAGTATAGAGAGCTCATCAGATTATCCAAATTATTGTAAAATGAGTCTTCATCTTGCGGTTAATTTTAATCAGTGGGCGCATATACACATACAATTGACAGGTTGGCTAATCTCATGTGCAAACGAAGCTAACACATTCGATTATCGACTACCTGAAAATCCAGTACAGCCTTTTTTATTTTTGGCCCAAGATATTCAACTCCAAGATTTCCGAGGTCATCGCCACTGTGACATTGGTCATGACACATGGTCTCCACTTTTAGGACATCGAGTTTCTTTTTGCGCTACGAGTTCCAGCCCATACTTTTGCATACATGTGATAAGGCCGTCAAACGCGGCGGGTTTTCTTATTTGGCTGTAAGTATATTCACTTGAAGTATATTTGGCTTTAATAAACTAATCCAAAATATTTATATACAAATTCAATATATAGAAACTTCAAACGATAAATTGTAAATTCGAGGTTGTTTAAATGTTCAGTCTGAAATAGAAGATTAAGTTTATTCACAAGTCCTAAAATAAACTTTTAAAATTTCACATTAATTTCACATTTCTTTCACCACAAGTCAATTTAGCTCAATTGCAAACACTACCATAAATAATTTAACAGAGACCCTAAAGGGCATAATCATAAATATAATTGCCGGACAGCTGAATTTCCAAAATATCGTCTATGACCTCATATTCGCATTAAACACCCTTTCATATCAATATTAACCAACTATCGGGTTTAAAGTTTATCTGTAAGTCATCGTAAAAGATTAACGTTTTACAAAACTAAATAAATAATCAGGTAAATATGTAGGTAATTATATTCGTCAAATATAGTTATAAAAAGTGTTATATAATATCGGTAGTCATACCTATAGTTTGGTAGGACTTACGATAAATAATTTATCGCAACACCAATTCGACTATAAATTATTATTTTGGTTTTGATTTTATATTTTTCTCCTCTTATTTGTGTTCGTGAATCTTTATACTTGGTTTTGTAACTATAGAGGTCGGATCTGCAATGTGTTTGCAACAGTGAAATTAATAATTGTTTGGAAAGTGAATTAAGAAATAAATAGAAAATAGTTTGCCGTCTAATTTTTAATTGTTGCTGTAGTAGATATTTGAGAATAAGGAGGTTTAATGAAATATAAATAAATAAAAATAATACATAAAAAAAACAATAAAGAAAAATGTATAGTTTTCACTTTTGATAATGTTATTATTGTTGGGTATTGCTGAAATCAAAATATCTTGCAAATACGGATAAGCTGAAACTGTACAGAGTGCTGATCAGACCCGTTGTCATGTATGGATGTGAGAGTTGGACCTTGACGGATGAGTACGAAAGATGGCTTCTAACATTCGAGAGAAGAATCATGCGTGTGATATATGGCCCAAAACGCGACGTTGATGGCACATACCGAGTTCTATTCAATCACGAGATCAGGAATTTAATGCAAATTCCTGATATCGTGCATGAAATCAAAGGACAGCGAATACGCTGGCTCGGTCACGTTCTGCGTGCTGATCCAAAACGAATGATACAGCGATCTTTAAAGGGAGAACCGCCTTTCAGTAGGCGAAGAGGTCGCTGTCGGCGACGATGGCTCCACGGCGTAGAGAGCGATCTGGCATCTTCTGGTTGCTTGCAACAATATGAAGAGCTGGCTCGTGATCGAAACTGATGGAGCCAGATAGTTGACACGGTACGGGCCAATAATGGCCTGTAAAGACCGATAAAAAAAAAAAAAAAAAAAAAAAAATTATTGTTGGGTAATTTATAAATAAATCTAAAAAATTTATTTACTATTTTAATTAAATTATTTTTAATTATTAGTAATAGTAAATAATCAATTTATTGTGTATGATAGTTACTCAATAGTAATATTATTAAAGAAACGTACCAAAAAACAATATCGTTACTTAGGGGCATGACCCCTTCATAATAATGGCTCTAATTATAATCCCTTCTAATAATAAAACTACATAATGACAGGTACATAATACAATTATTATTAGTATTTATAAAGGTTATGATAACTTTGAATTTAACTAATTGAACCCATACATATTACATGTTAGTAGCGACAGTGCTATTGCAGGACAAATAGTCACATGTTGTGAGGTTATTGTTTCCGAATATCGTTTATCAAAACTGCCAATAAGCGTTTTTCAGGACTTAACCACGTTTCTCAGAACGGTTTCTGTTGACTTCCCATTGGGTAATAAGATAACCAAATGGAATGTATTTTAACATTATTTTCGGTTAATATAAAATCAAAACCAAGAAGTTTTAAGAACCGAAGAATTGAAGCTGAACGGATTTGATGTCATCATTTTGTTGCGTGAAGTAAAAATTTTTATAAACAGTATGGTTTTTGGAATTGCCAAACACATAGTATAGGAATAAACATTAAATGAAAACACTGACCAAAATTGAATTTTCTTAGAAAAACAGAAAATATTTGTCCTATAATAAAATTAGGTTTTTAGATAAATCTGGAAGTACTGATGTAGAGTTATGCTGTAAGTTTTGGGTATGTGCACGTTGCACTGAGGTGTTTGAGTGTTTTGAATGTATTGTGTACTTTGTTGTAGCAGGTTTTGAGATAAAGGTTATATATGTATTAAATTTGGTCATTGGATGTATTCAGTTTTGATCACTATGTTTCGTTTTTGGCCACAATACAACTTAATTATTTTACAGTTTTATGAAGTTTCAATCGATGTGAAATGTTTCGTTATTTTCACCATATTGAAACATGGAACATCGGATTAGATTCGTAACATAATCAATCATAAACTAAATCTATTTAGTCCTCCATTTAGACTCTTATCTTTTCAAACGTGGTTATAATCGTTAATAGGCAAGATTGAACCTACAAAGTATTAAATACAAAAGATCACGGGCATGGAAAAATTATCTTCAAAACAGAAAAAAATCTTAAAAAATTTTGATAATTTTTTTTCATGATAAACCTACTGAATCGATGTGGAATAAATTTCGTAATAATATATTAAAATTCATCGATGATGTGGTTACTAGAAAATTGCTTACCAAACAAACAACCAAATCTATATAATTCTATAAAATACGTTTACGTATGAAATACGTGAAACATAAGTTGTCAAAATGTAAACGATCGAATGACGTGAATTACATAATAGGTATTGTTTTATCGAAAATTCCACTTTGATGTATGATACCGGAGTTTTTGCACGTTACCTTCAACTTTATTTATACTAAACAAACTTTGAGAATAAAAAATATTTTTCTATAACAACAGATTATAAATAAATGTATATAAAAAACCAAAAGTATTTTATGTATACATGAGCTTTTGGTATACAGTACATAAACACAATTTTTCATTTCTTGACGGAGAGAGGTTGTAAGTTTTCAATGTATCCAAATGTTAAACATATATAATTTCAGAAAGTTTTTTTTTGTGCAGTATGTGCTGTATAGTTTTTGTCAGGAGAAGAAAATTTAGTTGTTTTTATAGTTTCTTTATAAAAAATCTAAAGCATCCTTTTTATTTGTTTTCTGGCAACAATCCAGATGCATCAATATATAGCAAAACCATTTGGTGATATTTTTGGTCTTACAAAATCTGTTTTTTATATAACCTAGTTCCACAGACAATTTTACTAAATTGACCATCATCATTAACTGCATTTAACGAATATTCGATATTCCAAGCCCCGTTTTTCGTTGACTGTTTATATAAACTTAAGTTGAAAAATAAAAACAGCAAAAAGTGTCCTAATCGTTTCTAATGCTATGATTTCTAATATAAGGAAATTGGAATACAAAACAGAAAATTGTACCATTTATGATGTTTTTTTTTAAATCTAAAACTTATTTTATGGATTGTGTTTACGATAAGTCCGGGAAAAGAACTTTAATGAACTTTTATATACATTTTGTATTTTATTTTTATTATTATTACTTTCCTGCCAGTAAGAACCAAAATAAGAAAACAACCATTTACAGAAATTGAAATACACACCAACAACGTTACATCGACACAAACGAGAAACGAACAAAACTAAATTAGGGGAAAACTCATTATTTTCTAAATGAATTCATCTTTCTGTGTTCATGTTTCGTCTTAAGATAATTTTACATAATCATAACATTTTAGACAATTTTAGAGACTTGTTTTTTGTTTTTATCCGCACATATTTTGTACAAAATAATATGTTCTTGCCCGTTTTTCTAGAGAAAAAATAGCAACAACAAAACCACCACCTTCAATGAAAAAAATGTGAGGAAACCTTTCATAATTTGTTTGGCTTACATATCTGTATACACAGTTTTATCTCGCATGGTATGGTATGGTACACGATCTCAAACCTTTACAAATTTTTTTATTCTTACGATTTTTATGCTAACTTAATAAAAATGTTCAAAGTATAAACCTTTTGATTGTTAATAATTTGTTTTCACTGTAAAAGCAACAACACATTGAGAAAAAAAAACTTTCAAAAGCTTTGGATGGTGATTTGCTTAATTCTTTTTAATGGTTTTAGCCATTTACATTGGAAGAGTTTATCAGTTTTACATTTTTAGTGTATTCTTCTTAACTTTATTGTACTTTTCTTCTTGAAATATTTTCATGTTCTTTTGTTGTGTTAATTTTCTGGGATGATAAAATATTTAAAGAGTGGCGGCTATCTACTCGAATTGAATGGTTTAGGTTAATAAATTTCAAATAATTTTTTTGAACTGCAATAAAGTAAATACTTTTAAGGATAATCCAATGTTAATTCATTTATGAAATGTACAAAATATTAAATGGTGATGAGTAATAAGATGAGTTGTTGAAATTTAAGGTTAACCCTGTAATGAAAATTATATAATAATATTTGCAGTTACGAAATTTTTTACTAACCAATTTTAAATTATATAATTAATTGTATTTTGAGATTTTTAATCATTTTGTTGAATATTACTTGACCGTAAGTATAGGGACTAATATTTTGAGAAGTTTAGATTATTATTTATCATTTATTTTCATACTTTTTTAATAAAATTTGGTTTGATATTTGTCAGTAGCTACATTTAGAATCAAATACCTCAATCATTATGAAATGTATACTATCTTACATTTGTATGTCATCGACAAATCTACAAGGCGTCTTATTCCATCAGGTACCTGTCGAAGAAAAGTACGTTAAATTTTTCGTGGTACAATATCTCGAACCAATTTGCATTATATTAAGCTTTACATTAGTTAAAATATGCATAGCATTCTGAATTAAGAAGCCGCAATGATTGACCCTTTAAATTTATCGAGCTTATTTATTGGGTCTAAATTTTCATACACTCCATTAGAACTTATGTAAAATTGAAGATTTTTGGCTCAACTTTAATGAATGAAAAATACTGAAAACAAAAATTATTTTTATATCAAAATAAACATTTTCATATAACATATATGGAAACCAAATGAAAATACGAATTATTTTAATAGTTATGATAAAAATAAAAACGGTTTGATTTATTCAATTTTAATACATGTATGTTATAATTGGTTCTAAACGCCATATAAAAATATATAAAACGATATCAATGACGTATGAGCTACGAAAAAAAACATAAACTTCAAATATTGGATGAGAGATGGCACTTAATAACTTTAATAATATAAATCGTATTTATTTATATTTCAAAGCATACTGTTTATACGATAATACGAAATACACAATTAAAATACCCAAACATGTAAATGAAAAAGAATCCTTCAAAAATAGTTTAATTTTTTTTTATTTCCATTCAATTGTTTTACAAAATGGCATCAAAATTCCATTCAATTGTTATACTCGATACAAGATGGCATCATAAATGTCGTTACGATTTTTAACAGTGTGAATTTTTAAAACAATTTTAAGTATTAGAATTGTTTTTTTTTTATTGAAATAAATTTATTTAGACACAAACAGCATTTAACAACAAAACAGTACCTCTTTAGCTTCGTCCACAGATTAGTATTCAATGGTTTCAATTTTGTTTCATTAAATGAATTATCATGACTATGAGGACGATTCCCCTCAGTTGGATATGAAGCATTCATGTATGGTTTTCTTCAACACATGTATTAATTTATTGTGTTGCCTAATTTCTGTTTTAAGACATTGTCATGAGCGCATTTAAACGTCAAAACGATTTTTTGGCTTGAAATAATTCTTAGCGACAATTTAACACTTGCATGACTGTCCGTTTAAAAATAAAGCGGTATCTATAGCTTCGTTCGTCTACGTACATTTATTTTCAATTCATATACAAAAAATTATAAATTCATTCAAACATTTTCTAATTTAAATTACCATGACGACTTTGTAATTTTTCCACTTCAGTTGAATATGAATTATTTATATGTGATTTCGTCAAACAGATGCAGCTTTTGTGTCTATGAATTCAGTTTTAAGCTATTGCCATGTGCACATGGATACGTCTGACAGATTTTGGCCGAAAAAGTAGTAATAAGAAGACTGTGGATTTTAAAACTTATTTTGATTCCAAAACATATATGAAAAAATCATTTGCACAAGAACAAAAATTCTTCCGAGTTCTTCCATTTTTATATAGAAATAATAACTTCACATTGGTTGAAATTAAATCAATTGTTCAAAGTCCCACCTCCAAGCCCATAAAAAGACATCTACGAAGGAACATTAACATTGGTGATCAAACAGAAATTCCTGCACAGCATTTTTGGCCGAAAAACGAAATTTCCATTACACCGTATATTGAATTCAACAGTGGAAATTCGAAATATATGACTTCCTCGACATATGTCAATATTATACAAGTTAGTAAATGATTTTAAACAGTCGATATCGTATCATGTCTCATCGACTCAAATGCGATCCAAATATTAATTATTTATTTTTTGAATTCGTCTAGACAATGACGACCTATCGAAGAACCGATGAAGAACGATCATTTTGTGTGGTTGAATTATATTTTGTGACAAGAACATTATTCCCTCACGATGCCGAAATCTTATTTTACGGCAGTTGCACAACACACATTTTTAAAATTTAAATGATCGCCCGTCGAGTCATACTAGCTAAAAATTGATAATAACATCACAATTATTGGCTAGTTTCATGTCCTTTTTAGAGTACTTCTTATGGAAGTGGTATGTGGTATTACTTTTCAATGTTTCCAACGTTCACTACTGCTCTAAGTCTAACGTCAACGACTTACATCGAGAAGATGAGTAAATTCTTCACATAATGGTAAACTGGAATCTTGTATAACCGACAACGGAACTCAATTCAAGAGTAAATATTTTAGTAATTTATATCGTTGCCGAGGAGATCGAATATTAACGTTGTCTTATCATAGTATATCACATGGGTAAGCTGAACGATTTGGTGAAACACTAAAAAAGAACAAAAATGATAAATATGTTGGGAACAAACTAGTAAATTCTAATCTAATTCCATGAATTAGTACAAATACAAAACCAAACCACCAACAAACTAAATTACGGCAGCAGAATTATTTGTAGACCCTCAATCCACACGGAACTTAAACAAGTTTGATTTAATTTGGAATTAAACCCAGGGGACAATGATCTACATCTGTATGTAGATAACGAAGACGATCACGATCATCAAAATTAGTGATATTTCCACAATAATTCTAAAACCCAAAGTTAAAGTTGCACAAATCACATTAACATTTAACATATTTAACATACTGTCACGAATCACAGATGTCACCTGTGATAATTAAGAAGAAAATTTTAACAGTAGGGATTACCCTGTAACCAAATGTTTACATAAACGAACAAAGTAAAAAGAAATAATGAAATAGGCGGAGCAAACCAAATACGACGCAACGAAATTTCGAGAAGTGTAGAGAAGCAAAATAATGGAATGTTCTACGGGTATTTGCGTCGTATAAATACGTGTAGACATTTGAGTTACGAGATAGTTCAATTTTGAATTTTGAAGTGTTAATATCGGGAAGTGAAAATAATAGTGAAAGTGAAGTGTTAAAATAATAGTGGTGATAAATATTGTGTAAATAATAGTGAAAATAAATATTAGTGAATTTTTTGTGAAATAATTGTGGAATTTATTAGGAAATAAATTTATTATAAAAAAATTAATCTTTGCGAGTTTATATTCACAATCCAGTGATCGAACCGGATAAAATTATTAGAATAACCACTCGGCGAAATCGTAACAATTGGTGACAGCGGCGGGATTGTGAATATCCAAGATGAAATTATTGGACTTGAAAGTGGCAGATTTGAAGAAGGAGTTGGGGCTACGGAATCTACCAACTGCGGGCAACCGAAATGAGTTGCAGTTGAGACTCCGTACAGCTTTGTTGGATGAAAATATTGACCCAGATCAACATGAGTTTAATTTTGGGGCACCGGATTCAACCGAGGTGCAAGCGGTTGAAGTGACTACAGAGTCAATGACCAGAGCGGAAGATCAGAATGTCGTCGTTAAAGAACCTACTCCATCAACATCTGGAGGTTTCGATATGGGGCAATTGTTGGCGGCTATGCAACAAATGCAACTTCAAACGCAACAAATGATAGCCAAGCAAGAGCAAATGATCGGCGGCCTCAAAGTAAAAATGATTACCGAGCAAAGAGCATTGCGTGCTGAACAGGAGCAGATGATCGGGGTGCTCAAAACCGATATAACAAGCGGTCAAGAAAGTTTAAAGGAACAGATGCGTGCCGATCAAGAAAGCATGAGAACAGGACAAGAGAGCATCATCGAACGGTTGGAGCAGCAAGAAAAATGTGTCAACGAGAAGTTTCGAGAGCTTTCCGTTACATTTAACACAAAAGTTGACACCATCAAAATCGAAATGGATCAGCAATTTGAGGTGGCCGACCAACGATTCATGAAGATTGAAAAGGAGCTAATGGATCTCAAAACCAACGGCAGCGCTCAAGTTACTTGACCAAGCAGCTCGATTAAATTGAAGCCACCAACATTTGACGGAACCACACCATTCAACATCTTCAAACTCCAGTTTGAAATGGCGGCCACAAGGAACGGTTGGTGTGAAGAGGATCGGGTAGCAGCATTAATTGTGGCGTTAAAGGGAAGTACTGCGGAACTACTCCAAATCGTGCCGGAATACGAACGAGAGGATTACGGTAAAATCATGTTGGCTCTGGAGCGCAAATACGGAGGTGACCACAGACGGGAGCTACATCGGATGGAGTTGAAGGGACGATGTCAGCGGGTTGGAGAGACGCTCCAGGAGTATGCGGCTGATATAGAGCGGTTAGTGCACCTCGCCCACTACAACATGGCAGGAGAATACACGGAGCGGATCAAGATCGACGCTTTCACAGATGGAATACGGGATCCCGATACGAGACGTGCTGTTGTATTGTCTCCAAAAGCAACGTTTGCGGAAACCATCGCGTGTGCCCTAACCAACGAGACTGCAAATAACATCATCAAACCAGCAGTCAAGGTACGTCGTGTAGAAGTGGAACCAGCAATCAGTCCCAAACAGGGCAATAACATCAAACCAGCAGATAACTGGCGGACAACGAGATTCCGGGATGGAACTAGTAAAATCAGATGTTGGGTTGGTGACAAAATAGGACACATCTCAAGGGAATGCTGGGAGATAAGGCGCAAACAGGCGAGAGCACCATCGCCGATGTACCGAAGGCCACCGGAAGAAAGAAAAGCAGCAGCCGAGGAGGAACACCAAACAACAACGAAGGTGTTAAATGAACGCGTCAGCTTTGAGGAGCAAAAGCTGACTCCCACAACCAAATGCTCCATAACCTTCATCCCCATTTCCAGATTGGCGGTGATAGCTTGATAGTGCGAGGCGAAGTAGAAGGACGATTCAGTTTGATAACATTGGACACCGGAGCAACGAGAACGATTGTGCGGCCGGATTTTATCACGGATGGAGTTGAGCCTATGGAAGGGTTCAAGTTACAAACGGCGACAGGCGACAGTGCAGCTATTAAAGGAAAGAAGGAGGTGGAAATACGAATCGGGAACAATGGTTTTCGACATGAAGTTCTGGTTGCGGATATTGTGGATGAGGTCATCCTGGGTATGGACATCATGAAACGAAATGGATTCGTATTGGATTTTGGACGGGGAACATTGGGCTACGGTAATGTCGAACTGCCTTTGCAACTGAACAACGGGGAGAAGCCAATCGTAAGGAGGATAAAACTGGATTATCGGACGAAGCGACCACCACACTCGGAAATGGTTGTTTGGGGGAAATTGGATGGAGGAACTGGAACACGCCAAAGTAACGGATTATCAAAGAAAATAGAACCTAGATGGGAGGGACCGTACAAGGTCAGAACTCACGACGTGATCTATAGGATCCAAAGAGGAGTACGAGGAAAACCCAAGGTTGTACACCTGGAACGACTGGCGTTCTATAGAGGAAGAGGTCTGGATCCTGTTCGGGACGAACAGGTTTGGGCGGAGGGTAATGTCACGAATCACAGATGTCACCTGTGATAATTAAGAAGAAAATTATAACAGTAGGGATTACCATGTAACCAAATGTTTACATAAACGAACAAAGTAAAAAGAAATAATGAAATAGGCGGAGCAAACCAAATACGACGCAACGAAATTTCGAGAAGTGTAGAGAAGCAAAATAATGGAATGTTCGACGGGTATTTGCGTCGTATAAATAGGTGTAGACATTTGAGTTACGAGATAGTTCAATTTTGAAGTGTTAATATCGGGAAGTGAAAATAATAGTGAAAGTGAAGTGTTAAAATAATAGTGGTGATAAATATTGTGTAAATAATAGTGAAAATAAATATTAGTGAATTATTTGTGAAATAATTGTGGAATTTATTAGGAAATAAATTTATTGTAAAAAAATTAATCTTTGCGAGTTTATATTCACAATCCAGTGATTGAACCGGATAAAATTATTAGAATAACCACTCGGCGAAATCGTAACAATACACAGGCCAACAATATTGTCACGAATCACAGATGTCACCTGTGATAATTAAATAGAAAATTATAACAGTAGGGATTACCCTGTAACCAAATGTTTACATAAACGAACAAAATAAAAAGAAATAATGAAATAGGCGGAGCGAACCAAATACGACGCAACGAAAATTCGAGAAGTGTAGAGATGAAAAATAATGGAATGTTCTACAAGACTTTGCGTCGTATAAATACGTGTAGACATTTGAGTTACGAATCAGTTCAATTTTGAATTTTGAAGTGTTAATATCGGGAAGTGAAAATAATAGTGAAAGTGAAGTGTTAAAATAATAATAGTGATAAATATTGTGGAAAATAATAGTGAAAATAAATATTAGTGAATTATTTGTGTAATATTTGTGGGAAATAAATTTAATTGAAATTTAATCTTTGCGAGTTTAATATTCACAATCCAGTGATCGAACCGGAAAAATTATTAGAATAACCACTCGGCGAAATCGTAACAATATTATTAATTATAATATAAATGTTTTATTATAATAAATATTTTATTATTGTCTACGGACGGGTATAACCTACAAACATTTTGTAAAAAAATTTTGACAGCAAAGAAAAACTGTACACTGTCCAATTTTTCAATAATAAGTATGAACTGTAGAGCGATTTTATTATTTTTTTCAATGACGTCACATCTTAGTGATGTGTTAGTAAATATGGGGTATACACTTTTTAAGTTCAATTTCGATAATTGCGGCTTCTATATCTAAGATGCTATGAAATATGTTATAATAAAAATATAATATAAGTTGGCAACATTCAACTTTGATAAAGACTATTTTAATAGCGAGCATCCTTATGTCATAATTTAATAAATTTATTCAATATTTGTTAAATTTCATAAGGGATGTGTTGTTATAAAATTTAATTATCACAGTACAGTTCAGTTGTTACTTTATTTAATTAAGTTTTAGGGTTTTAAAGCTTTTACAAATTCCTTCATGGCCCAATAAACGGTGTTCTATTTGTTTTGGTATCTTTCGTGAAATTTTTGTATATTACAAACTATTAAATAACATTAAAATGGGATTTTTTCACGGTTGTGTTTATCTGATAAATTAACTTAAAATTTTATAAGAGCCTTTAACATAAATGCTTTCATTAATCATAAATGTTATCCGAGCACACAAAATAAAATACCAATTAGTGAAAATGAAAAAGATTTGAATTTTTTTAACGATAATTGGATCGTTAGTTAGTTTTAAATCGATGTTATAATAATAACACAAATATAAAACGGATATCATTTTAACGTAATCCAATCTAAACCAGATTGATCGAAACCGGGATAATGGATAAGGAATAAAAGAAAAACGAGTAATGATCGTCACACAGAGCAGACGTGTTTTTTCTGTTCTGTGTTTTATTTCATTTCAAAGATTTATTTAAATTAAAGTAATAATAGGGATGAAGAATAAAATATATATAGATATAAAGGTGTTTTTTATAGAGGTACAGAAGTTAAATTAATAAAAACCAAGAAATATATTTTTAATATCAAGAAAATTTTATGACATTACGTTTAAATATAATTTCGGCCATGTGGCTGCCACAGACTCACACACACTTCCAACGGTTCCGTTCTTCATGGAAAACTAAATATAATACACTAAACTCGTATTTCCCTTGCTTTTAGATAATTGTCGTGTATTTTCATATTTTGCTTTATGTATGTATCTATGCATACAGCGAAAAATTCCATGGAATGTTCCATGCATTTTGACGGTTTTGCAATAATGCTTTTATATTTCAAAAATTTATCGCAAAATTTAATTTAAGTATATTAGTGTAATATTATTGGTATTTACTATATTGTCATGTACATAAGTGGTAAAAGGGATTGAAAATTATTTTGATTGCGATCGATACCATCGCGGGCGTGTCTTTACTGTAAAGAACTTTTGAATACGATTACTACCATTATACGATCATTGTATTGTGAATAATATATGTGATCAGTAGAAGTTAACTATTGATTGGTAAGATTTTAATTAGCTTGCCTGTTGAAAATTCGACATAGCATATGTGGTTGTTATTGTCAATTGATCTGATTTAATAAATAGTATTTATGAGAATATAATTTGTGTTTTTAAACGAAAAGCTTTATATATTCTCGGTGATTTCATTTTGTCACTAAAGTGCACTCTTATTTTATTATATCTATGAAAATGATCACAATACTTATTAATATTATTTTATTTACGGTTTTATTGTAAATATTAAATTAGCCTATACAATTTGATTTGACTTAATAGATGAATATTGCGAAATAAGATTCAACTAATTAAATTAAAAATAATGAATACTAACAATTGTACGGGCTCGGGTTGTCCAAGACGTGAGATCGTATCGGTCGTCAACAAAATTCGTAGACAGTGACCATTTTATGGTTGCTGCAAAGCTACGATAGAAATTTTCGTACAAGTCTAGGAGGACAGGAGAATATAAAACGCGATTCTCCTGTGAAGGTCTGATAAATGAAAAACGCAACGTCAAGATCTTGTCAACAATAGCATTTTGCGATCCAATTACCAATCTGATGATGTGAACAGTGTCTGGTAAGTATTGAAAACCTCGGTTGTAGATGATGCCCAGCACACTCTCGGTATAGTGAAAACTAAGCCCAAAAATGATTGGTTTGATGATGAGAGTCGTCTTGCTGTTGAGCAACGCAATATAGCCCACAATGAAGCGCAGACTCGGTTTACAATTGCAAGGAAAAACAAGGCAGTTCTTGCTAGGAGGACAGCTGAACGCATTTGTAGACTGAAGAAGCGGGAATGGTGGAAGGCCAAGGTCTTAAGAGTACAACAACTCAGCAATGAGCACAATTCGCATGGTTTCTTTAAAGGAATCACCGAATTGCACCATACCTTAAGATCTCGGTCAACTGCCATTCGGGACCAGGATGGAAACCTCTGTGTTAACGTCGATGCGGTACTCGATACATGGCGTGAACATTTTTCTGATCTACTTAATGTTCCACGTGTATCACAAGCTGTATTTGAATACTCTCAAATACAGACCGCGGAGATGTTCATTGAGGATCCATCCTATGAGGATTTCACAATGGCCATGCAGAGATTAAAGAAAAATCGTTCACCAGGGGTTGATTGCATTAATTCAAAGCTCTTGTTATTCGGAGGAACACATTCGGAACTTTGTGGAACTGTTTTTTTGACCTTGTTCGATTGGTATGGCGAAATGAAGTGATGCCTGATGAATGGATAGTGGCCGCATTATCCCCAATACTCAAAAAGGGTGATCGCATGAAATGTGAGAACTATCGCGGTAGAGCTCTCCTTTGCACAGCATACAAGTAACTGTCATACATTATCTTGGGAAGAATTACTCCTCTAGCGGAGGAAATTGTCGGTGAATACCAGGAGGAATCCGTCCAAATCGGTCAGTCACTGATCAAGTTTTTTCGCTGCGGATGATTCTTTCCAAGTACTCGCGATGTACACCAGGTATTCCTAGATTTCAAGCAAGCCTATGACTCGATCAATCGAGAGAGGCTATGGTATGCGCTTGAATATTTAGGAATACCAAAAAAATATGTGCATCTGTGTAAAATGACAGTAACGCAGTCACAATGCTGTGTCAAAGTTGAGAACAGGCTATCGAGAATTTTTGCAATTACTTCTGGTGTTCGACAAGGAGATGCGTTGTCCCCGATACTTTTTAATCTCATGTTGGAATAAATTATACATCCTTCGTAAAAGTGAAACACCTCAGGACAATATCTTATTCCGACAATCCAATCAACTTCTTGCATATGCAGATTATATCTGTGTGATTGGATTAAATGGCAACGGAGTGAAAGAGATACTTGATCTCTGGTTTTCGAGACCAAGACGCAATTGATTTCAGTAGTGGTAACCACATGTTTGAAGGAGTGATGAGATTCAAGTATCTTGGATCTCTCATTACTCACGATAATAGTGTGGAGGAGGATATCAAGGTTCGCCATGCCGCTGGCAATCGGGTTTTGTATCCTCTACGTCCACTGCTGAAATCAAAATATCTTGCAAATACGGATAAGCTGAAACTGTACAGAGTGTTGATCAGACCCGTTGTCATGTATGGATGTGAGAGTTGGACCTTGACGGATGAGTACGAAAGATGGCTTCTAACATTTGAGAGAAGAATCATGCGTGTGATATATGGCCCAAAATGCGACGTCGATGGCACATACCGAGTTCTATTCAATCACGAGATCAGGAATTTAATGCAAATTCCTGATATCGTACATGAAATCAAAGGACAGCGAGTACGCTGGTTCGGTTACGTTCTGCGTGCTGATCTGAAACGAATGATACAGCGATCTTTAAAGGGTGAACCGCCTTTCGGTAGGCGAAGAGGTCGCTGTCGGCGACGATGGCTCCTCGGCATAGAGAGCGATCTGGCATCTTCCAACTGCTTGCAACAGTATGAAGATCTGGCTCGTGATCAAAACCGTTGGAGTCAGATTGTTGACACGGTACAGGCCAATAATAGCGTGTAAAAACCACCAAAAAAAACAATTGTATTATTTAAATCTAATTAAAATTTCACATAATATTTTTTTTACTGTAAATATTTAAAAGCTCAACTTATTTACAGAACTACAGTACTATTAGGCTTCTGAAACTATGTTACTCTGGTCGATTATAAAGCAATATATATATATATATATATATATATATATATATATATATATATATATATATATATATATATATATATATATATATATATATATATATATATATATATATATATATATATATATATATATATATATATATATATATGAATATATAAATATATATAATATATATATATATATATATATATATACATATAAATATATATATATATATATATATATATATATATATATATATATATATATATATATATATATATATATATATATGTAAACATATAAATGTATATATATATATATATATATATATATATATATATATATATATATATATATATATATATATATATATTTATATATATATATATATTTATATATATATATATATATATATATATATATATAAATATATATATTTATATATATATATATATATATATATATATATATATATATATATATTTATATACATATATATATATATATATATATATATATATATATATATATATATATATTTATCTTTATATATATATATATATATATATATATATATATATATATATATATATATATATATATATATATATATATATATATATATATATATATATATATATATATATTTATATATTATATGTATATATATATCTTTAGATATAAATATATATATACATATATATATATATATATATATATATATATTATATATATATATATATATATATATATATATTATATATACTATATATATATATATATATATATATATATATATATATATATATATATATATACCTATATATATATAAATATATCCATATGTATGTATTTCTATAAATATTTTAACGAAAAATATTACGTGTTAAATAGTTAAATAGGATTTTAAAATGGATAAAATCGAATCCTGATCTAGGAGACGGAACAGGCTGACAGAAAGTAAATACAATTTATATATATTTATGTAAAATACAAAAAAAATTTTATTATATGTATGCATTTTTTTTATGTTTGAACGACCATAAAAAAATTTTAGCCACTCGAGGCGGCTTTAATAAACAATATTTATTTTTGGCAGAAAACAGTTGACAGTTGGAAGAAAGCGTTGTTTAGTCTACTTTTGAACAAACCCGTTTCTCTTCAAATTGTACATTAGAGTTATCCGTAAAGCCTGATTTCCATTAGGAAAAAATACTGACAAAATAGTTAAGGCGGAATAAAAAATATAATTTTTCTTTAAGTGCGAGAGAAACAAAAAATATTTCCAGTATAAAAAATTTATTTAGTACTGAATAAACTTTTATGGTTACCGAGAAAATTATTGTAGCAGTACTGACAAAATATATCAAGAGAAGAAGTTTTATTCAGGACTGGAGAAATATTTTATAAGAAAAATAAATATGGATGATTTTTTATGGTCATTTCATAATTAATCTATGGCTTAGAGGCCGTAAACGGCCCTTACCACGTCTCAACTGAGACCTTATGAACCATTTAAAGAATGGAGCACATTGTAGGTGTGGTCACAGCCCAACGAATGTTTTTCACTCAATCGCATTTTTATGTAATCCGGTTGCATGTTAATTTTTGGTCAACGGCGGGAATCGAACTCGAGACCGCGGCGTGATGAGAAACTATCTTAACCATTAAGCTACATCCGAAGTTTAGTTTAATTGTTCAAAGTGAGCAGACGTATTTTCTTACAGTTATTACAAAAAACAAAAACAATAAAATAAAAAAATAAAAAACTTTACTGTGCACATTGTGCATATTATGCATATTGCGCATATCATTTTCATGTTTAATGTGAAGTGTTAAGTGTGTATACAGTGTAAATTGATAATGACCTAGATTTTGTGTCATTATAATTGCAATATCAACACAAAAATAAATAATGTAATGTCGGATTCTGAACGGAGCAACGCGGCATTACAAAGAAAATCATCGGTAGGCAACCAGGCTGGTCTTTTTCCTAGTTCTACTGGAAGCATGGAACAAGGGATAAATAAGTGGCCCTTTGGTGGAAGAAGTAAGGCACTTCAAAGAACACCGCCATCAAATCCACCGTCAGAGAGCACAACACTGTGTGAACTTCATAATGAGCCAACATCTGATTTAGTAGTGGAAAGCTTAACTACTAGAAGTATAAGCCCCTTACCACTATTAGAACTAAAAAACTCTCCAATATTAGCCCAAAGACGCCGTCAGCGTCAAGACGACAGTGAAATGACATCAAAATTAGCCATGCTTGAGCAACAGAATAATGAACTTAAGTTAAAATGCCATCAATACGAAATACAATGTAATAAATACCAAAATCTTATGGTAAATTTGCAAAAGCGAATCGAAGCACTAGAAAGACAACCGAAATCATCTATGTCTGCCAATGATAGAAGTCAGAGCTTACAAAACCTCGGTAATGAATATTTTACTGATGAAGAGGAACTCGAGAAAGAACTCCAACCCAGACAAAATAAAGTAGATCGAAATAAAAAGAGAAGACTCTGCAAAACCCCATCTCCAGAGGTATCTATACCGCAAGTTATTGAAAAACCAAAGCAACCACAACAGGTAATCCAAAAGGAACCCGTACCACCACCAATCAATGTGAGTAATGTAAGAGATTTTAATATACTCAGAGCTAAAGTATTATCAGTGACAGAAAAACCTGCTCAGTTTAAAGCAATATCTAACAACGATATCAAAATAACAACACAGTCCGAAAATGACTACCGTAAAATAAAAAATCTACTAAGCGAAATAAAAGTAACTGAATCGAATAACAAAGACAGTACGCTCTATAATATGGAATATCATACATACCAACTCAAAAGTGAAAGATGGTACAGAGTTGTAATACGAGGTTTACCGTCGTCCACTGATCGTGAAGAGATCAAAGCGGCGATCGAGGACCATGGCCATAAAGTAACCAACATTATCAACATTCATAAAAAGTCGACAGTTAATAATGAGAAAATTATTAGACATTTCCCATTGTTTTATGTAGACCTGTTGCAGGGGGAAAACAATAAGGACATATACGAAATCAAGAACTTGCTGTATTGCAAGGTGACTATTGAACCACCTAAAAAGGTAACTGGTATACCTCAGTGTACAAATTGCCAACAGTTAGGACACACGAAAAATTTCTGCAATAGACAAGCCAAATGTGTTAAATGTGCAGAGAACCATCAAACAATCCAATGTCAAAAGCAACGAAATGTTATACCAACTTGTACATTGTGTGGAGAAAAAGGTCATCCGGCTAGCTACAAAGGATGCCAGGTATATCAGAAAAAGTTAAATGCTCAACTGCCAAGAAAAACAACAGTAGTAGAGCGCATACAGCAAAAGCCAAACCCACAATATGATACTATTAAAGAGGGGGTCTCTTACGCCCAGGTGACCAACACCTCAAACAACAATCTAATTCAAGAAATCAGGCAGAAACCTGTGATGAACGAGCCAACCATTAGTAATATAATGAAAATGCTTACCGAATTTCAGGCAGAAATGAGACATAATTTCAGCCAGCTTACTAATAGGGTGGATAAATTGGAAGATAATTCCAAGCCACCAAACAAACCGCTAATACAAAAGAAGTAAATGACTGCAACGTTCCTACGTATAATTACCTGGAATGCTAATGGGCTTAATGCAAGAGCCCAAGAACTAGATGTTTTCCTAAGAACCAACAACATAGATGTAGCTCTAATATCAGAGACACACTTTACAGAGAAAAACTTTATCAAAATTACGGGATATAGAGCCTATTGGACATTGCATCCCAGTGGTCGTGCTCGAGGGGGTACAGCAATCTTAATCAAACAAAATATTCTACATTTTCAACAAGCAGAAATTACAGAGCCGTTTATGCAAGGTACTGTAATAACAATCAATCATGGTGGTGCGGAACTAAGTTTAGGGGCGATTTACTGCCCACCAAGACATAATATCATACGAAATCAATATGTCAACATTTTCAATAAACTTGGACGAAGGTTTATTATAGGAGGTGACTACAACGTGAAACATACTGCGTGGGGATCTCGACTCATAACACCAGGAAAAGGAAAAGAACTTCTTAGTGCAATAGAAATGTCAGGTTGTGAATATCATTCATCACGTAAACCAACCTACTGGCCTACAGACATCAACAAGGTTCCTGATTTGATTGACTTTTATATTTCGAAAGGAGTAACCTCCAATTACAGTCAAACCTCGTTATAAAAATCTCGTATATAACGAAAACCTCTTTGTAAATGTAACAATCAGAAGTCCCATACATTTCATAATTTTTATAATATAAAATTACCTCCATTTAAGAAAACCTAGATATTATGTTATAACGAACAAATTCGAAAACGGTTAGCAAAAAATATATCCTAATTTCCCTAGTTAAAAAGAACTAAGATAGAAACAGAAATAAAACGTAACGTAGATAAAACAAAAAAAATTGTTTTTTCGTTTTTTGTTGTTTCTTTATGTATGTTTTTACTATTTACTTATATTATAGGGTACACTGAATACAAATAATACATTGACATCATCAAATTATTTTCAAAATTCAAATATTTAACCCACTATTTCCTTAAATTTATAACTGTCGTTGGTTTTCATTATTTTATAGTGCAAATCATATTTTGTTATTCAGTTTTCGAATTACTATTGCGTTGCACATGCACATTATTGCTGAGTAAAATTGTGAAATATTCATAGTATTACACCAAAATAAAATGTGTAGTAAAAGGAAAGCCATTACACTGGAAACAAAATTAAAGTTAATCGATGACAGAGAAAGAAATGAAACATCCAACAACGAATTATCCAAAAAATTTAATATTCCGCGAAGCTCTGTGACAGAAATTATAAGCAATAAAGATAAATACAAACGGGCGTCATTCAGCAAAAAAAGGCAAAAACTTCGGCGAGGTAAATTTATTCAAGTGGAAGACGCTATTCTCAAATGGTTTAAAATACAACGTGCTAAAAATATTCCAATAAATGGACCATTAATTCAAGAGAAGGCGTTAGAGTTTGCTAAACAATTAAACATAAGCAACTTCACTGCAAGTAACGGGTGGTTGGAAGGGTTTAAAACACGTCATGAAATAAGTTTTAAAAAAATTTCGGGTGAAAGAGGATCTGCATCAACATCGCAGGCATCGGCATGGGTATCAACCAAATTAACCTCAATATTGGAGCAACATCGGCCAGAAGATATTTTTAATTTGGATGAGACTGGTTTATTTTATAAAGTAATGCCGGATAAAACTTTGGCCCTTAAAAACGATGATTGTTATGGTGGAAAGTTGAGCAAGGAACGACTAACGGTTGTGTTAGGTGCCAATTCAACCGGAACTGAAAAACTACCAGTCCTTGTAATTGGAAAATACAGCAAACCACGATGTTTTAAAATTGTAAACACTTTGCCAGTGATTTACAAAGCGAACCGTAAAGCATGGATGTGTTATCACGAATGGGAATTTTATTTACACTACATAGATAATATTTACCAAAAGAAAAATCGTAAAATCATATTAATAGTGGATAACTGCCCATCACATCTCGAAGTACCGAGATTAACGTCTGTTACAGTTGAATTCTTGCCGCCAAATTCAACAAATTTGATCCAGCCAATGGATCAAGGAATAATTCAAAATTTTAAAGTACATTATCGGAGGCTTCTACTTAAAAAAATTATTACCACGATTGATAATGAACAAGATTTACCAAAATTTAACGTTCTGGATGGATGCCATATAGCAAGCGTGGGAACTAATACAACCAACAACAATCCTGCATTGCTTTCAGAAGTCTTGGTCACTGCGTGCTGAAGTTGTTGAGGATTCTGTTCGGGCACATATTGCAGAGATCGAGAGCGACGTGGAGAATTTATATTGGCAAAACCCATCTTTAAACGCATTGACTGGGGATGTGAAACTAATCGACTACATCAATGTGGATGAACATTTACCAACAGCGAATGATGTTATTTCTGAAACAGAAATTTTGTTATCTGGTCAGACAAATTTGGTAGATCCAACAGATATAGGAGATTCCGACAGTGAGGTTGAAATAGAGATTCCAACAATGCGAGAAGTTGAAAAATATATTAGTTTATTCCGAAATTTTTTGACTTCTCAACCTAATTGTGCGAATGAAATTAGTTTGCTTAACGCAATTGAACGAAAGGTTGATGAAATCAAAGTAAAGGTTCTTAAGCAAACCCGTATAACAGATTTTTTTACAACTTAACGGTTTGATAAGGTAGAAATTAAGAAACGTTTGAAACTGGATTACATATTTATTATTTTGTAAAATGAATTTTGAATTTTATTTTAATACTGAAATAAATACATATGTGGGTGTACATATTATTTGTTCATTCTCTAAGATTTTGTGTTTGTAAATGTATGTTTGACATAACCAATCCCAACTCAGTTCTACTCAAGATTTATTGTATTTTGACTGAAAAAGCGTTTTTCAGTCACTAAAACATGTTTTTATTAGAATTTTACAAAAACCTCTACATATCGAACAAAAATATTTCGAACCTGAATGTAAGCAACTCTTGTTATAAAATAACCTAATTGTAATGAATAAAATTCTCAGTCCCTTGCGATTCGTAATAATCAGGTTTGACTGTACATTGAAGTCGAAGGCATTGACGATCTTACTTCCGATCACACACCGGTCTTAATGACTCTGAGTACATTAGTCATAAAAAAGAAAATGAAACTCAATCTTACTAATAAATTTACTGATTGGGAATTATTTAGAGAGAAACTGGACAACCTAATTGAGTTAAAAGTCAGTCTGAAAAATAAACAAGAACTTGAATTACAAGCTGAATATTTTATTAACTCTATGCGTGAAGCAGCTAAAGAGGCTACACCCGTATTATGCGAGAAAGGCATAAAGGAGATTAATTACCCCTTGGTGATTCGAGAACTGATAAAAGAAAGGCGTAGGAAAAGACGCATATGGCATAGAACCAGAAACATTATTGACAAAAGAGATTTTAATCAGATAAGTAATAAAGTTAACCGATTAATTAAAGAACACAAAGAAGCTTGCACTGAAAATTATTTGAAAGGATTAGGTCCTGAAGCTGACAAAAATTATTCTCTTTGGAAAGCAACTAAAAGATACAAGAGGCCAATAAACCAAGTGCCACCTATAAGGAACAAAAACGGAGAGTGGGTGCGACGTAATGAAGAAAAAGCCGAACTGTTTGCGCAACATCTGGCATCAGTATTTCAACCGCACGACATACAATCTACGATTGATCCTAAACCAGTCTATAGATCTCCATTAAATATCAAAAGTATCACCCCACTAGAAATTGCACAAGAAATAGATATGAATTTGAATCCCAAAAAGTCACCTGGAATTGATGAAATTTCTCCAAGGTTGTTTAAGGAGTTATCAAAGAGAGGAGTTATTATGTTAACATATATATATAATGCTTGCTTTCGACTTACATATGTGCCTGAGTGTTTCAAGGTTGCACAAATTATCATGATAAAAAAACCAGACAAACCAGCAGAGCAAATTGCATCATACAGGCCGATCTCTTTGTTACCAACTATTTCAAAATTGTTTGAGAAGTTGTTATTGAAACGAGTAAACCCAATGATCATTATACCTGACTTCCAGTTTGGATTCAGAAATAAACATTCGACAATTGATCAAGTTCATCGCGTGACTGCAAAGATTGAACAAGCACTTGAAGAGAAGAAATATTGTCCTGCCGTATTCCTAGATGTTTCACAGGCTTTCGATAGAGTGTGGCATGAGGGTCTTATCTACAAGATAAGTAAAATAGTGCCACAAAATTACTGCCAATTGCTCGACTCGTATCTTTCCAAACGAAAATTTAGAGTATTTCATGAAGAAACGTACTCCAATTTTTACCCAGCCATAGCAGGGGTGCCCCAGGGTAGCGTATTGGGGCCCATCTTATATCTAATTTACACTTCCGATATACCGACAACGGAAAGAACCTTCATTGGAACTTTTGCTGATGATACAGCAGTTTTGGCATCAAGTGAATCACTGAATCAAGCAGTTGAATACTTACAGCAAGCACTCGATAAAATCAGCCAATGGACCAGGGATTGGAAAATAAAGCTTAACGAGCTAAAATCAGTACAGGTTACATACACGTTGCGGCACAAAAATAGCAACCTCCATACATTTCTGAACGGGATACAAATACCCCAAGCTGAATCTGCTAAATATCTCGGATTGCATCTTGATTCAAGACTGAACTGGAAATACCACGTTAAACAAAAAGCAGAGCCAATTAAAATAAAACAACGCGAGATGTACTGGCTGATAGGAAGACATTCTAAGCTAAGCCTGTACTGTAAACGCCTCATCTACGAATCGATAATTAAACCAATTTGGACGTATGGCATCCAACTCTGGGGATGCACTAAACAATCAAATCGTTTAATTATTCAACGCAGCCAAAACAAATTTCTACGGGCAATAACAAATGCTTACCGCTACGTTACCAACGAGGAATTGCACAACGACCTTAATGTTAAATGGATTGATGAAGTGGTCCAGGAATTTGCCATCCAACATGAAAGAAGATTACTGCAACATACTAACAGTGAAGCAATACAACTTCTTGACATAACACAAGAACTGAGACGCCTTAAAAGAATTAAACCGCATGAGCTAGTCATCTAATAAATAAAGTTTCATTAATGGGAGCAGAATATTGATTTCTTGTAAACCCACACTCGCTTCACTTATTTGTTTCAAATAAGTGCGTTATTATCATTAGTAATAAATTATCATGTGATAAGATTGTACTACTAAATAAATAAAAAAAAAAAAAAAAAAATTCATAATTTGAATATTTCGTTTTGTGCCATTCATCTTAATTCATTGTGAAAATAATTGAAATAATATTTTTTTTTAAATTTATTGTTGTAAATTTAAAGTGTATTTTTAAAAAACAAAATTTAAAATAAATTGGTTATGTTACACGCATCTGTCAAAATATGTATATTCACTATAAAAAAAAGAAAAAAGTAAAAAACGATCTCTGCCACTCTAATGGCATTTTTAATATTTTTCTCGCTTTTTTAGGCTGATTTCCATTATGAAAAAATTTTTGTCAGTATTTTTTACTGAAAAAGCAAGAGCGAGAAAAAAATTAAAAATGCCATTAGAGTGACTGAGATCGTTTTTTCCTTTTTTCTTTTTTTTATTTTGACAGATGCGTGTAACATAACCAATAAATTTCAATTTTTTTTTGGTTTTTAATAAAAAAGAACAAAATACTCTTTAAATCTACAACAATAAATTAAAAAAAAATAAACTAAACATAAGTATTCATTATTTCAATTATTTTCACAATGAATTAAGACGAATGAGAGAAAACGAAATGTTAAAATTATTCATTGACCACAAAAAATCAGCCATCTTTATTTTTCCTATAAGATATTTCTCCAGTACTGAATAAAAATACTTCTCTTGATATATTTTGTCAGTACTGCTATAATTATTTTCTCAGTAACCATAAAAATTTATTCAGTACTGACTAAATTTTTTGTACTGGAAATATTTTTTATTTCACTCGCACTTTAAGAAAAATTTATTTTTTATCTCGCCTTGACTATTTTGTCAGTATTTTTTCATAATGGAAATCAGGTTTTTTTCAGTAAAAAATACTGACAAAATTTTTTTCATAATGGAAATCAAACTTAATCAATTAATCATCAAGAATCAACACATAGAATAATTTATCCATACGAATAAATAGTATTTAAGAACCACCTTATCTTCATTTAGAATATAATATTGGGACATGTCTATTGGGAATATAATACCACCACAAGAATCAACAATAGTCGAGCAAATCAATTCCGACATAGGCCAACACATACGATCAACACCAACCTAAAATAGGCGAAACCGTTGAACTTTTACCAATTATCAAGAAATGAGAACACTTCTTGAATCACAATAAAAAAATGGTTTCCGCAATCCTATAGTTCGCTCAATAATATTCCTCGCTTGTAAATTATTCGTGATGAATCTTTTTTCTTGATAATTTACTGAAGTTGGTCTTACTTAATAGTGTTATTATAAACGGGTTAAGAGCGTAACCGGCATCACCTATATAATAATTTATAATAACTTAAAATAACATCATAAAAACTTTAAAATAATTTTTTCACATTACCTAAGTGTTCATCTGGTCATTCTCGTAATTGCCATTTAATTTAGTGTCAGAATCGCTAGATTTGAAGATATTTTATGAAATATTTTATTTTTATGATATTTTATTTTAGAAATGAAGATTTTATGTGTGTCCCGCTGAAACAGTCTATCAAATCGGGAGAATTAACATCCGTAATTAAAATTTGATAAATGTTGGGCATAATTCCGCGTCCAATATTTGACGCATTTTGAAAATGATGATAGAACTGAGCCGACTACAAATTTATTGCCCATCCTTTTGTAAAAACTTTCAATGCCACCGCCAATTTTATAATGGGAAGCACGGAACTGTGTATGGAGGGCAGGTAAATTTATTTTCAATGAAAAACCAAATACATCTTTATCTGGAAATATTGATTAAATCTGAAAAATAAGGAAAAGTGTATGGAATGGTAATATATATTTTATTTATGTTTTTTTTACGTTTTGTTTTAATTGGGTGCAGGGCGGACTTGAAGACATTCCTAACTCCTTGTAATTGTCAGAGCTCCTGCACCCAACGCGCGATCCTTCAAGTAAAGGTTGATAACAACCTTAAACATGTGCATTTTATACTTTAACGGAAATTGAAAACCAGCCAACAAATTCCACTTCTTAGATGTTCGATAAATAAATTCGCGCTTTGCAGCTTTAGTTCGAGGTTTCGGCAGCTTCACCGTAAATCTATGCGCATTAACCGTTCCTCGTGTTACCCGTCCTGGCATAACATATGGTGGTATTTTCTCCTTTAATTCTGCAGAATATCTACCATTTATCAATCTATAGAAAACGCAAAGTTCTGCATCATCTCTGCGGTGTTGTAGGCTATATAGATCTTTCGTAAGTCTGGGGTTTCGTATTATTCGGATGGCACGCCGCTGAACTTTATCCAGCAATTGGTGAGTTGTGCCATATGCTCCACCCCAAATCTGACAGCAATTCTATGCACGGTCTAATAAAGGTTTTAAATATTTTAAGAACCTGATGTGATTTAAAAAACTGTCTGCATCTATTGAGGAACCCGAGTTTACGTGAAGCTGATTTGACTAATGCGATAATGTGTTCATTCCATTTTAAATTGTTGCTTTAACCACAAAAGGGTATTCGTTGTGACTTCTTTTATGCGAGAATGTGCATATTTGTGTTTTTTTCTTGTTAAATTTGACCTGATTTTTAACTCCCCACTCAAATATTGTACTCAAATCGGAATTAAGCGAAGTGACAACTTCCAGCCGTTTACCGTTTAACTGTGAAGGAGTAGGCTTGACCTCGAATAAAATAAAGAGTGCAATGTTGCATCATCGGCAAAACTGTGGATAGGGTTTACAGTGCTATCCAACAAGTCATTTATGTATAACAAATTATTTCAATCATTTATGTATAAAGTTGGTGACAAAATTGATCCCTGAGGGACTCCGGCATTTGGGGAGTGTGCCGTTGATGATCTCCCATTTATCACAACGTTGATCTTTCGGTCTTTCAGAAAGCTTTATATCCACAGATGGTCATCGAATCCAAGCCGTATGCCACAAGTTTACAAATGAGATTCTCATGCCAAAAGCCTTTGATATATCCAAGGCGATTGCAAAGGCTTCTCCGTGTTGCTCAAGGGCGAGATTCCATTTGTTCGTAACATACGTCAAGAGACCGGTTGTGGAGCGGCTTTCGCGGAAGCCATATTGTTTATATGAAATTATTTTAATAATCTCAAGATAACGCACCAGTTGTTGGTTAATGCATTTCTCAAAAACTTTAGCCCCAGCTGACATAATTGATATTGGCCGGTAGTTTGAAGGGTCAGTTTTAACACAACCACGTTTAAGAACCGGTTGCACCATCGCACTCTTCCATGCGTTCGGGTGTTTACCTTGCTTATAAGAAATTTAGTTAATATTGGAGCCAAGTCGCTGGCAAACTCCTTCAATATTCGAACAGGAATTCCGTCAGCTCCGGTGGCCTTATTTATGTCCATATTTCCTCCGAGATGTTGACAGGACCCATTTTGGAACCACAATACGGAATTGACGGAGGCGTAACTCCATCTGGGACAATTAAGGTTGAGTTCGAAGTGAAGACGTTTGCCAGTAAGTCGGCCTGCAAATGTGGATCCACCAAAGCACCATCTGCACATTTCAATGCTGAAATAGATCTTTTAGAAATATTGGCAACTGATGCGACCATCTGGTAAAAGTTGCGATCGGAGATTTTCAACTCGGAAGCCTTAGCGGCTTTCTTGTTGTCAGCTCTTTTCGCTTCCTTCGCACAAATTTTTTTACAGTTGTTACGTGTGGCTTTATATACTTCAAACGAAATTTCGTTGCGTTTATATTTCTTGTGAACAGATTTATTTTGTCTGGCTGCTTTGGCGGCTTCGTTTGAAAAGATTTTAAAATTAGGATTGGGATTGGAAAAGGATGATGGGTTATATTTATTTATTCCATGTAGAACAGTTTCGGTGAAATTGGAAACGGCGTCGTCTATTTGATTGTTATAAAAAAATGGCCATAGACGCCTTGGCTGCTGTCTGAATTCTGGTGGTGTTGCGACAGATATTTTTACTGTTATCAGGTTGTGGTCAGAATTTCCAATTCAAGCCTCGACAGGCGCTTCTATGGAATGCGGAATTGTTGTAAGACAAAGATCCAGAATATGACTGATTAAAAAATTTTGATATTCAAATGTATAATCACTAACAATCTGCGTAAGGTCATGCGAAACAACAAGCCAATCCGTCTGACGCCCAGCACAGTTCGTATTTTGGTGATTCAACCATTTTTTATGGTGGGCATTAAAGTCACCAACCATAATTAGTTCGCAGTAGGGATGTTGATTGCGAATGTCATCACATTTGTCTGACAAAACTTCGAAGAGATTCATAGTTTCTGAATCCGTTTGATTGGAGAATAATAAACTTATTTAAAAAAGGATTTTATTAGGGAGGGATATTTTAAGTACAATAGTTTGAGCGGTCTTTGAGAAAATTTCGTACTTCTGATGTCGAGCGTACGGTATGTGGTCTTTAATGAATATGCACACTCCACGTTGCAACTCGAATGCTTGTTCAAACTGGTAGCGCTTGAAGTAGAATTCGTTCTCGTAGATGTTATGAGATACTTTTGTTTCCGTTAGCACAGACCCGACATAGTCTGCGTGATTCGAGATGTTGATGTGCGCAATTTTTATTAGTCACGAGTCCACGGACATTGGCAAAATGGATGGTAAGGCTATCAAATGTATTTTAACGAGGATTATGCCTCGCCCCGCGATCCGAAGAGGCATTTTTCGGGGATTTTTTAATTTTACTACTCATGATAAAAAAAAACATTTTTGTACGCAAAAAATGCGAAAAAACCGTGCCAACAAAAAATAGAAATTGAAATAATTAAAGCAATACTACAAAATTAAAATAAATTAACGCGGGCGAAATAATTAATTGCACGTTAAAAAAAAAGTAAAAATTATAAAGAAAAAAAATAAAATAAAAAGTTTTACGGATGTGGGTGAAGCCCAACAATCCAACCATTTTAGTCTTACGACAAGCAGTGGGTGCTGTGGTGGAATTTTATGCATTACCCCCAACATCAAGGGTAAAATGTACCATATTATAAAACACATGAAATTTAGCTTACAAATTAGAAGAATGTTCTGGGGAACAGTCGTCGTTTGACAAATATCTCATTTAAATTTACAATTTCATCAAAATTTCATCAAAATGACTATAGGCGTCAGAAACAACTATGATAATAGCAAATATTAAGTGACGTGACTATAGGCGTCTATTGGGACAGTTGGGGTGTTAGTTATTGAGTTACAAAAGTTCAAGAAAAATAAGTGTTTTAAACAACATACAGTTTCGTAAAACCAATTATAAAATTAACAACTGCGTTGCAAAAGTGAGCTATCAAACGTGCACTGGGGCAAATTTGTAGCTAGGTTGTTCCAATCAACATTTTCCAAAGATTTGGACCAGATATGTTATAACTGAAAAAACAAATATGTCCTCATTTTATTAAATACCCCAAAACGGAAGCCGAAAAATATATTCTATTGCTATTACGAAAAATTTGGGTTACCATCAAATAAAATGAGACAGATATTTGGATTTAAACAGAAAAGGTTATTGGGTTAGCCCTGATGTTATGGTCTCAGTCTCAAGTTACTGTAATCTTTTATTGTGTTTTGTTTATTATATTGTTTTAAATTATTTTATTTGTTAGGTTTGCGACGACCGAATGCGCATTACATATGTTGATGGCAATCATCATGGGTCAAGTCACGATTCCTTTATTTTTAATTTGATCCAACTTGATACGCAACTTTTATCTATAGTCACAATAAAGGTCAAATGAATTCATGGTTGTTACGTAATGTTTTATAAAACACTACCAGTGTCTTGTTTCTGTAATTTATTCGATTTCAAGTAATATCGGATATGCTCTTAAGTATAATTGTGGTATAACGTAATGACACCATTTCGAGAAGTTGATAAGGGATCGCGAAAAAAACGATTTAACGTGAAGTATGCCAAAGCACGAAATATGATTGAGTGGACGGTTGAAGTCTTTAAGAACCGAATTTGTTGTTTGTTTGGGACAAGGTGAGCACACTATTTTAACCAGTAAAAGCAACACAAATTATTAAATTTGTTGTGCGCTAGATAAATTATGCATTTTTCATAACATAGAATTTGAGAAACATAGAATGCTTGAAACATTAGAACGATGAACGCAACGACTGAGTTCAATGAGCAACGACGGAGATAATGAATTTAATTTGTAAATCAAAAGATTTTAAAAAGTAAATTTGTTTATTCCGATAATATATAACGTATTTGGCTTTGTATCTTAGATACATCATTTTCATATCGCACACATCAATATATTCCATTGGAAACGATCGCATGCGACGTGTGTTTTAACGGAATCTTGGTGACGCATTTGTAAGGCAACCCTTTAGGTATCCGTTAAAAGAGGGAAAATAATTAAAAGAAGGAAAACTAAATTAATATAGTCATATGCAGGAGTTAGAGACATTTTAGATTCAACATGAGAAAGAGAAAAAAAAACGGAATTTACCCTATTCCGACCTCAAACGTTATTATCCACTCATCTCGTTATTGTGGAAAATCTTCAAAATATGTAATCGTAATATATAAAATATGTAATATATAATATATAGATTATCGTATACAACATTTCTAGAGGAAACAGAAAAAAAAATCCAACATGTGGTTTCCGAAAAACAGGAAATGATCGATAAAACCAAAGTTTCAACTTGATTTTTCCCCGAGACCATACCAATCAAGGCAAAAAGTTATAATATTTAGAACTATTATGAAAAGTTATATAAAAAAATATGAATATACATATATAATATAAAATATGTATAACTATATCATACAAGCCAAAATCCGCAATGGTTCTTACGTCCTGCACATTCGTATAATTTATATATCGCCAACCGCTGTTCCTTGACCCACGAGGTAACAAAAAATAATAGCCAACACCAAAAAATCCGGAAATCCGTAGAATCGTGTAATACCACTTAACTATCCATTGAAAATCCGCAATCGAACACTGTATATATATATTCGATCCACGAGGTCAAATAATATCTAACACCAAAATCTGGAGATCCGTAGAATCGTCTATTCAAATAATGATCCGTGGAAAATCTGATTCGCACAATGCCGCAAAAAATTTAAAATGCACCACTTTTTAATTTCATGCTATTTTATAGCTATATATATATATATATAAATATATATATATATATATATATATATATATATATATATATATATATATATATATATATATATATATATATATATATATATATTATATATATATATATATATATATATATATATATATATATATAATATATATATATATATATATAAATATAGATATTTTTGTTTTATTTTTATTTAACTACAGCACATTGTTTATAATTTTTAACTGTATTTATTTATATATATTTTCTGTATTTGCACTCAATAAAGATAATAATAGTTATAATTAAGAATCAACATTATTTTATAATAGTGTTTACAGAGTGATTTTTTCAATTTTCAAATTTCTTTTATTAACAATTTGTTTTATTAAAATTAATTTTACAATTTTTATTTTCTGAACTCCTCAGAGCTCTAAAACTAACTCTCTAGTTTTCTAAAATACATCTTGCCAAGTCGCCTCATCTCAAAATCATCATTTTCCCGCTTTTCCTCAACCTCAACTCTCAAAAATTCTCCTTCTCGAAAATTCTCGTCTTTTTTTTCATATTTTTTGCCCGCCTCGACTTTAACAGAAACCCTAGACACCACCATCTATCATCCGGAACTTGCCGCCAATTCTCGTCAAAATATTTCAATCAAATTATTTAAAAGTTAACATAAATCAATATGACCCCCTGTTGGAGTGCAGAATTCATGGGCCGACCCATCTTCCATGTCAGTACTATAGGCTGGCATGGAGCTATGCAATGCGCAGATGGTTTTACGAAAATCGGACCTATAGCCGTACGTCTTCGATTTGGCCGTTGAGGCGTAAAGTAGGACGTAAATAAGCGAACCGCGAAAGAGCTGGGAGAGCCTTGAGCCCCAAAAAAGATAGCATAGAATAAAATAAAAAAAAAAATAAAAAAAAAAAAAACATAAAATAAGGGAAAACCCTTCCACAATAAAATAAATTACATATATTGTGATAAATTGAAATTAGAATGTATTTGGTTTAATCCAACAAAATAAAAACAATAAAAATATAATCCAATATTATTAGCACAGTTTATCCCAGATGCAAACCCTAAGTTTCACTTTATGATACCGGTACCTCAAAAGTGATCTATATATAAACAAAATATATACAGTACTGTGCAAAAAACTCCGGACAGCTAACATTTTTTTTAATTAAATGCTCAATTTTTTTAATTAGGTTCATATCTGGGTTATAGGGGGCCATTCCATTATGTAGATGGAATTATCAACCAAGTACTTTTTCACCTTCAAATAGAAATAAAATTTTATGTAACAAAGTTATTTATTAATTTTTACCTGAAAGTTATACAGAAGTTTTAAATAAAGTTAAAAAAACCGCATAGTCAATTGTTTTGATCTATGGGCTGGCGCATTGTCTTGTTGAAAGATGAAGCTCTCAGTTCCACTAAATAGCTCCAAAACTGATGCTTTCCAACGCCTTTCCAGAATATTCAGGTACACATTACTGGTTATCCCTGCTTCGACAAAGGCCAAGTGACCAACACCAGTTTTATTAGGCACTTGTTGAATGCAGATATCGCTGAAACGTTCTCCTGGTTTTTGACGTACAATTAGCCGTCCATCTCCCACATCCAGTTTAAATTTGGTTTCGTCAGAGAACACTACGTTATTCCACAACTCTCCGGTCCAGTTAGAGTGCTCTCTGGCCCACTGATTTGCGTTTAGTAATCTTCTCCGAACAGTTGAACTGGAAATTTCAATACCTGTTGCTGTAGCAAGGTTGGCTTACAATTTCGGTGAAGTTTTAAATTTGTTCCGCTTGGAACGAAGAACCAAGAATTTATCTTGCACTGTTGTGGTTTTTCGCGGTCTGCCTGACCTTTGAGACCGCTCTGTGTTCCCCGTCGTCTTATATTTTTTTATAAGATCGGCAATTGATGATTTTCCACGTCCTATCCTATCACCAATTTCACGCATGGACAGCCTTTCCATCTATAACGCGATAACAACACCTTTTTCTTGGTCGTTTAGTTTAGACATTTTTAGTACTTTGTCGGCCTTTTCATACTTAAAGCTCTTTCTTCATAAATATAACTTAAACGACTTATACTATCATAGTTCTAGTGAATTAGAAAATGCAATCTACAAATTGGAATCTAAAAAAATGTTAAAACACTAGGTAATATTTAACGTTTTTAAAGGAATTCAAACTGTCCGGATTTTTTTGCACAGTACTTTATATCAACGAACCCGATACACATATTGACAAAAAAACAAGACAAAAAAATATATTGTTATTTTGAATACAGCATGGGACAAAATATTGGACTAATAATATTTAACGAGACTTAAGATTAAGTTTAGTGTATGCGGTATCTACAGTATTACAGTATAAGTTAAATTTACAAATTTTGAATTAATTCAGGATGATAAACAATTCAGGAGTATCGAGGTATAGAATAATATCAAAGAAATAAATAATATTATTTAATATTAATCATATTTCATTAATGTTAAGCCACCCAGGCGTAACAAACGAGTGGAACTCCCACACCCGAGAAAAGTCTCATAGCCGGGCCTAATTTAATCACTCCAACGAATAAAATAAAATATACAATTAAAACCGATTACACATTTTGAACCCTTCATTTGAATTATCATAGAGAAAATGGGTAATAACAATAAACTATAGCCAAACCCATAGTCAATCTTTGATTTTGCTTTTCATATTTACATCTTACGCCCGAATATCCTTAACATGAAATATTCCTAATGGTTTACCACCAAGATCTTGAAGCATGTAAGCCACTTGACCAATTTTAGATGCAATTATCGCTGGTTTAAATTTACCAGCTAATTTAGCGGAGAATTTATTAGTAGCATTTTGAGCAAATGATCTCACAAAAATAGGTTGACCTATTTTGAAACAACGATGCTTACTTCGAAGATTGTAACGTTGTGCTCCTTTCTCATGTGCCACTCGTAAATAATGCTGAATCCGATCTTTTATAATATTGACACGATCTGGTTTAGACCACAGTTGGACCTCGCTGGAATCATGTTCATCAAGCAATCTGCGCAGCTCATAATCTGCACCATGTAAAGACATATGTTGACCGAATACGACATAATGAGGGGAATAATGCAGAGTGTCATGAATGGTATTGCGTAAGGCAGCCGCAATCTCTTGCAAATGTTTGGCCCACTTATTATGTTCAATATCGCTCACATATGCTCTAATAGCTGAAAGCAACGTTCTATTAACTCGTTCAGAAGCATCTGAGGCGAATACACAGGTGTGCGAATATGCGTAACTCCATATTTCAACAACAACTGTTTAAACAAATTAGATGTAAATTGTTTACCGTTGCTAGAAGTAATAACTTCCGGTACTGAGAAAAGAAAGAACACTTCATTTTCTAAAAATGTACACAGTAAGGAAGCTGATGTTTCTCGTAAAGGTTTAATCAACACGAATTTCGAGAAAAGATCAAGCACTATGACAATACATGTATTTCTTCGACTAGAGCGTGGATAAGGGCCCAAATCAATAGATAATTTCTGAAATGACGCGTGGACACCACTGCTGCTCCCATAGCTGGTTTCATTGAAAAATTCACAGGCTTATTCATCTTACATTCAGAACAGCCAGCCACGTACCGTTTTACTTGACTTACCATTTGTGGCCAGTAAAATTGACGCTGAAGTTTTTCAAGGGTTTTACTACCGCCTAAATGTGCTGAAGTGGGAGGAGCGTGAGCTTGTACTATCAAGTCCTGGGTCATAGAGTCAAGCACAACCAATCTCCAACTACAAATATCTGTGTCAGCATACCTAATGCCATAGGAAGGTGAAATCAAAAGTTTGTCACCTTGAATCTTAAAATTGTGTTGGCAATCCTGTAGCTTTCGAATTTTTCCGATTTGATTCACGTACTCGGGGTTTTGAAATGAAGAAGAATATTGATTAATGTGTAGAACTGATTTTACTGAAGAGGAAGAAGGAAACCAATATCCAATATGTATTCAATATGAAAATCAAAAGACTGTAATTTAAGACTCCACCATGCTAAGCGCCCTGACAGATCCTTTTGATTCATTAACCAGCGTAAACTGGCATGATCTGTATATAAATTACAAAAGGATACCCTTCAACATAAGGTCGAAACTTCTTCACGCTAAGGACAGCAGCGTAGCACTCTAGTCATCGAGTAGTTTCGCCTTCGCCGCGTTAAGTTTATGTGAAATAGTCAATCGGGCGTTCCGCTCCCTCACTGTCGTCTGAAACAGTACCAACCCCAACGGCACTTGCATCGCACTGGATGAAAAAGGGTTTACTATAATACGGGTGAGTCAATACAGGAGCAGTAGACAAAGCAGTATTTAAAGCAACAAAAGATGATTCAGCTAAAGAAGACCAATTTAGTTTCATAGATTTCTTGGTAAGGTCTGTAAAAGGAGCCGCCAGTGAAGCGAAATTTGATATAAAGCGACGATACCATCCACACATCCCCAGAAAACGTCTAATCTGTTTCGCTGTTTTTGGAACAGGATACTCCATAATAGCCTTACATTTATCTGGATTTGTGTGGAGGCATCCATTTCCAACGATATAACCCAAAAACTCAACTTCCCTCAATACAAATTTACTTTTAGATATGTTGATAGTCAAACCTGCGTTTGTTAAATATACCGCCACTTTTCTCAACAGCTCAAAATGTTCTGTAAAGGTACACGAAAACCTAATCGTGCAGTTGATGTGGTATAACTTGATGCATAAGGCGACAAAGGGTCTGTGGCGCGTTCATAACCCAAAGGGCATTACTGTGAACTGATAAAAAGGTCGCCCAGGAACCGTAAACGTTGTTTTATCGCGGGATTGAGAATCGAGCTGAATTTGCCAAAAGGCATCTTTCAGATCTATTGCAGAAATAAATCTAGTTTGATCCAACCGACTCAACAACCCGTTGATGATTGGCAGCGGATCCGCGTCCTTGACGGTAACTTTATTCAGTTCTCTAGCATCTAAACACAGATGAACTTTGTCACTAGCCTTATTATGAACCATCGTGATCGGTGAACACCAGGAACTTCGTGATTCCTCGATGACCCCTAGAGACAACATCTGATCCAATTCTTTATACATTAGCCGTTGAATGGTTGTAGATACGGAATAATATCGCTGTTTAACAGGTTTAGCTGACCCAACATCTATATTATGTGTCACCAAAGAGGTTCGACCTAGGCTTAACTTATCACTCGACGGATAAGAATTTCGAATATTATTTAAAATTTGTTGTTCTTCAATAGAAAGATTGTGAAATTTAAATTTATTTGAATTTTCGCATATATCATCAGAACTACTCAAAGAAGAAAATTTGGACTGTTCCAAAACGATTCCAAAAATCAATACCAAGATATAACATTAGCTGTTACATAACCGAAAATTTGTTGAACCTGACCACTAGCAGTGTGAATCTTAGACGGAAAATTATGAAATTGTAAAAAAGGATTGGACATGAATTTCTCTGAACCTCGATCAAGAACACTTACACTCGCCCCGCTGTCAAGGAGACTTTTAAAAGGCATGTTATTAATTATGACCTGAGCGTAAAGTCGATTATCACCGATCTCAGTAGACAATACAGATGAAATCACGTCAACTCGCATATATTTACGTCTTTCCCAATATTTCTTTGATCTCGCTAATCGAGGAATGGTAGAAGATTTGTTATTTAACTGGGTAGGCGTTTGAGACAATGTAGAATTTAATGGTAGGTAACTGTGTGCTAAAATGGGAATAGACGTAGATAGCTTAATGACGGGAGAACTCTGAGTTGATTGAAAATTCAGGGAAGAAATGTTGTCTGTGTTTATAGAATTTAATTGTCCCTTTTCGGTAAAAGCCCGGGTTGACGCAGCAATTCGGGATCCGTATTGCTCGCAGTCTCCACTTGATTCAGTCAGGGTGCATTTTGTCTCATAGGTGGTGCTTGCATCTCAGTCCTCCAAGAACCACGGTTTTTGTTTTCCGACACATTTCTTTGTTTATTTCGATTATCTAAGCACCGTTGACACTTCGGTGTTATGGTACCTCTTAAGCCACAACGGTAACAGAATAACCCAGTAGGAGCTAAACGACTTTCTACAAAAGTATGTCCTAACTCAGAACAGTTAAAACATACCGGAATATTCGAATTACTATGATTTCTATTTAAACGAGAGTTGTCTGATGGAAACTGCCCTTCAGATTGCCTCGGTGTCACCGTAGGGAACCTTCCAGTATTTTGTAGAGCTGATACTGAGCTAACATTAGGTAAATCAGATTGAAGAGAATCATCATACAAGTCATACATCCCTGTAACATCATATTGAGACACTGAAAGCTCATTGATCGCGCGACGTGCATAACCTGGAGGTTCAAAAGGTGTCCTAAAACGTCTGAAAGTGTCCTCCCAAGCAGTACAGCTTTTAATTAATTCGTTGATCGAAGAAAATTGTTTATCGGTATTGTAAGGCGGGCTTCATATTAGACAGCAACAGCTGAATGAATTCTTCATCTGAATAAGGAGTATGGCATTGAAGAGTCAAACTCCATATATGGTGATAAAAATCAAGAAAGTTTTCATTTGCTTGTTGTTTCCTAGCTTCAATAGTCCTTCGGATTTCAAAAGATGTACGTCGGTCTTGGAACCTTTCTTTAAAAACTTTTCTAATTCCACCCACTCGCCATTTGGGTGATGTCGTCAATAGGTCCAGTACCACTCAACTATCAACGTCTCTGGAGAAAGTTGCATTGATGCTGACACAGTTTTTAATTGGAACATGAACATGTCACGGTGATACCAGAGCTGGAACCACTGAATTGAATACCACTACGAGCCAGAGAACGATATCCTCAACCACTAGGACCATACACAGGTGCTGATTGTAACTCAACCTGTGGAGGCAAAGGACTTGCTGATGGTGCCATACGAAAAGTACTATTAGGTAAGGATATATGTGGCATATTCATCGGACGATAACCCGGAGGATAACCAGAAATCTGTTCCAGAGATTTAATCGCCCTTCGGAAACAAGATTTCATTGTTGATCATAAGCAAAAGTACTCGGTACATATTGATAAGTAGACGTAACATAAGTTGGAGTCTCTTTAATTTGCACTTGAAGAAAAGTACTAATTACAGGCACTTCGCTTGGAGTTGGTAAAAGACATTGTATCTGACCAGCATCAACGTGTGAAGACTGATTACTTGGGTTTGCGGTCAATGTTTTGATTTGTGTAGATAACATCTGCACTTGTTTGGTTAGCGCTTCTATCCGAGTTTCCTCACTCTCCTCCTTTTTACTTTCAACTGTTAGACTACTGCTCCTAGATTCCACCAAACTGAAAGGTAAACTAGTATTTTTCTCAGGATTTACCACTGAAGCCTCTGTAATCTCCACCATCCCCGCTTCATCAATAGATTGATTTAATAAATCGTTGTCCAATAGAAATTTCTCTAGCGTTTTGATCAATTTTTGACATGAAGCTAAATGTTTCTCAGACTGGATTCCATATGTGGGAGATGGAATAACCCTCTTCAATCGACCCTCTATGTGGACTAATCGCGAACGAATAGCACGAGCGGTACTGACCCGAACCACTGGTTGCAATTTATTCAAACCAGTGATATCAACTTGAAACTGGGATATTTTCGATTTACATAAATTCAGATCCATATCGGGTCTCTTTGCGCTCTTTCCATGAATTTTTGTAGGAACAACAGTTCCCTGATTGCTTTGCTGCTAGCAACGCACGCAGAGTAGTTAATGTTTCATCAGATCCCAAATGTAATCCGCGGACCTCACATTCTACCTCTATTTCATACGGCCTTAAGTCGGATACATCTATCATAAGTGATGTTAGTTGTGTATTTAGATAAACGCAAATAAGAAAATTAATGCCAAAATTAATTTGTAAAACTCCTTGAAGAATGAAGATAACTAATGTTAAATTAAAATTTTTAAATAATCTTCAATCCTATTTTCACGAACTTAAAAGACATAAACAAATAAACCCCAAATACCAAAAAATGTATTATAAAAAAAATGTTAAATCAAAAGCGACTGTGAAAGCTAAATAGTCAACAGTACTATTACTTATTGCTTTTTAAGCTTAACACCAAATATAATTAAGCTAGAACCCATACACTATAGAAGCCCTAATTCAATATGGAATAATAAAAATTCATTAAATTAACTACTTATTTATCGAATTGCTAAATTATTACTATCACCAAAAAGGTTACAATAGAATTTGGACGCGTTGGCTCAGTTGTAGGCTGATCCCAAGGATTATACATTGACACTCCCTGACTAGGAGTTCAGTTCCAAACTGTCAGCCGCCGTGGTCTTTGGCGAACGCTCCAAGTATTCGAAGTAGTATTCATAATGAAAAAAATTGGTAAATTTTAATATACAATACCTACACCCAAAAAATATAAAGATAAGAAAGAAAATAAGGTTAATAAAAATAAACAAAAATGGAAAAATGAAAACCGTATTAATTGCTAGTTTTTAACCGGCCAATAGTCTATACGAAACCAAATAAAAATGAAAAACAAATATTTAAATAATTGAAAAATTTGGAAATTTAGGTCAGAATGACGAAAATCCCTCTCTCTCCCTCATGCAAATAAAAAATCCAATATTAAACCCACCAATCTGATTCGCAAAACACCCATCAGAATTGGGATACAATTAAGGATGATAATAAATTCCTGCAACAAAAAAATCTAAAATAAGAAATCAAAACAATTTAAATAAGAGAGACTATTATCCACGAGTATGTTCTCCCTAGATCAAACGATGAAAATCGGAGCCATGGTAGAAACATCTCGCAAAAATAGCTTGGACAAATTTGTATATATAAAACAATAACAATTGCATGTGCCATGCAAAGGTACGTAGAAATTGAAAATAAAAAGAAATAATAAGTTTCACCTAATATAAACTCAAATAGTCAAACACCAAGTCAAACACCAAGAGGTGGTTATGATGAAACTCATTCAACCGTTGATCTAAGAAAAGGGATTAAACACTCACATCTGCACGCAATCAAATAGCCGAAGCTAGTTACTTTGCAAGTGCGGTGCTAATTGAACAGGAATTTCGCACATTCGGACGAACGCAACAATGCACGCACTGGTTTCGTCACTGAATGCTCGAAAGAAAAATAATTACTATGGAAAAATAGAAGACGAGAAAAAAAATAAATTTACTAGTCCGAAAGAAAGAAAACTACCGTTTGGGCGCCACTGTAACGGAACCTTGGTGGCGCCTTTGTAAGGCAACCCTTCAGGTATCCGTTAAATATCATGCGTTCAGAGTCTTGCGCGGATATATGAAGTCGGCAGTAGCTCAGGGTTAGGCATGGGAATTTGCAAGTCTGACCTCATGCTTGAATAAACCGCATACAAAAAAAATTAGAATTGATTAAAAGAAGGAAAACTAAATTAATATAGACATTTGCAGGAATTAGAGACATTTTAGATTCAACATGAGAGAGAGAAAAAAAACGGAATTTACCCCATTCCGACCTCAAACGTTACTATCCACTCATCTCGTTATTGTGGAAAATCTTCAAAATATGTAATCGAGAAAAAACTAAGAAAATTATACTTTTAGATTATCGTGTACAACATTTCTAGAGGAAAAAGAAAAAAAAATCCAACATGTGGTTTCCGAAAAACAGGGAATAATCGACAAAACCAAAGTGTCAACTTGATTTTTCCTCGAGACCATACCAATCAAGGCAAAAAGTTATTTAGAACTATTATGAAAAGTTATATAAAAAAATATGAATATACATATACAATATAAAATATGTATAACTATATGATACAAGCCAAAATTCACAGTGGTCCTTACGTCCTGCACATCCGTATAATTTATATATCGCCAACCGCTGTTCCTTGACCCACGAGGTAACAAAAAATAATAGCCAACACCAAAAAATCCGGAAATCCGTAGAATCGTGTAATACCACTTAACTATCCATTGAAAATCCGCAATCGAACACTGTATATATATATATTCGATCCACGAGGTAAAATAATATCCAACACCAAAATCTGGAAATCCGTAGAATCGTCTATTCAAATAATGATCCGTGGAAAATCTGATTCGCACAGTGCCGCAAAAATTCAAAATGCACCACTTTTTAATTTCATGCTATTTTATAGCTATATATACATATATAGCTATATATTTTTGTTTTATTTTTATTTAACTACAGCACATTGTTTATAATTTTTAACTGTATTTATTTATATATATTTTCTGTATTTGCACTCAATAAAGATAATAATAATTATAATTAAGAATCAACATTATTTTATAATAGTGTTTACAGAGTGATTTTTTCAATTTTCAAATTTCTTTTATTAACAATTTGTTATATTAAAATTAATTTTACAATTTTTATTTTCTGAACTTCTAAGAGCTCTGAAACTAACTCTCTAGTTTTCTAAAAAACATCTTGCCAAGTCACCTCATCTCAAAATCATCATTTTCCCGCTTTTCCTCAACCTCAACTCTCAAAATTCTCGTCTTTTTTTCATATTTTTTGCCCTCCTCGACTTTAACAGAAACCCTAGACACCACCATCTATCATCCGGAACTTGCCGCCAATTCTCGTCAAAATATGTCAATCAAATTAGTTAAAAGTTAATATAAAATAAGGGAAAACCCTTCCACAATAAAATAAATTACATATATTGTGATAAATTGAAATTAGAATTTGGTTTAATCCAACAAAAATAAACAATAAAAATATAACCCAATATTATTAGCACAGTTTATCCCAGATGCAAACCCTAAGTTTCACTCTATAATACAGGTACTTCAAAAGTGATCTATATACAGGGTGAGTTTCCTAATAAATGCAGGGCTTTTTTCTCGAGAACGGTGCTAGATAGGAGAAAATTATGTAATTTATAAAGAGTCGAAGTGTATGATTTCAGAGCTATGAGCAAAAATTGATATTCACTAAAGCAATCGAATTTTCCCTAAGTTCTACAAATTAAAATAGAAAATATCAAATGTTCTTTGACTTATTATGCAATTTTTTTGTTTTATCACTTTGTGATAAAATTACAATTATCTTAGAAAAAGTTTTTTATCATGTTGTACACTAACCAGGAAGCATTCGACATGATGATGATCTACGGTGAGTGTCGACAAAATGAAAGCATGGCGATTAGATTATACGCTGAACGACATCCAGATCGTCGGCACTTTAGAAGAGGTGTATTTAAACGTTTAGCAGATAAGCTGCGCACTACCGGAAGCATAAGAAACCAAAGGAAAGATCGTGAGTGTCCTGAGGAAATTGTTCTAGATGTGCTAGCTGCAGTATCACAGGACCCACACACATCAACACGAAATATTGCACGAGATAGAGGAATATCTCAAACGACCATGTCTCGCGTTTTGAGAGAAATAAATTCCATGCGTACCACATATCATTGCTGCAAGAGTTATCTGCTATTGCTTTTAGATCAAGAATTCAATTTTGGTTTTTGGGCGAGGCAACAAATTGAAGAAAATTCAGATTTCTTTCGTCTTGTCATGTGGACTGACGAGGCAACGTTTAAGAGCGACGGTAATGTGAATAGGCATAATTTACATTATTGGAATGACGTGAATCCACATTGGATGCGTTCCGTTGACCATCAACATCGTTGGAGTATAAATGCTTGGGCTGGAATAGTTGGATCTCGCCTAATTGGACCTTTTTTTTGATGGAACACTAACTACACAAAAATTTGTGAATTGTTTATTACAAGATTTTCCCAATTTATTGGAAGACATTCCATTGCGAGTAAGACAAGAAATGTTGGATGATGTGCCTCCCCATTTTAGCATAGCTTCCCAACAACAACTAAATTTAATGTTTCCGAATAAATGGATTGGAAGAAGTAGCCCTACTCCTTTTCCAGTAAGATCACCCGATTTAACATGCATGGACTTTTATTTATGGGGAAAAGTGAAAGACTTAGCCTATTTCAATCGGCCTACCACCGCTGAAAATATGAAACAAAGAATTAAAGATATTTTTAGAAATCATATTTCAGAATCTGAATTAGAAGCAGTTCATCTTAATTTTATAAGACAATTGTAATTTTATCGCAAAGTAATAAAACAAAAAAATTGCATAATAAGTCAAAGAACATTTGATATTTTCTATTTTAATTTGTAGAACTTAGAGAAAATTCGATTGCTTTAGTGAATATCAATTTTTGCTCATATCTCTGAAATCATCGCTTTACAAAAATGATGTGTGAGCAAAAAGTTTTTACTTTTAATTGCTTAATAAAAACAAACACTCAAAAGTACAGGTTCTAATTTAAAAAAACCTAACTTTAGCCTATATCTCCGAAACTAATGAGTTTCAAGGTCATTGAAGATCACCACTAGACGTCCCCCTCGACTCTTAATAAATTTCATCATGTTCTCCTATCTAGCACCGTTCTCGAAATAAAAGCCCTGCATTTATTAGGAAGCTCACCCTGTATAAACAAAATATATATATCAACGAACCCGATACTCATATTGACAAAAAATCAAGACAAAAAAATATATTTTGTTATTTTGAATACAGCATGGGACAAAATATTGGACTAATAATATTTAACGAGACTTAAGATTAAGTTTAGTGTATGCGGTATCTACAGTATTACAGTATAAGTTAAATTTACAAATTTTGAATTAATTCAGGATGATAAACAATTCAGGAGTATCGAGGTATAGAATAATATCAATGAAATAAATAATATTAATTAATATTAATAATATTTCATTAATGTTAAGCCACCCAGGCGTAACAGTGTTTCGTTTTCCTTTGTTAGACTTGCTTATTCCATAATTCGCTCTTCATATAAATTCTTACATAAACCTTATATATACTTCGCTTTCCCTTAGACGATTTTTCATTTTTTTTTTTTATATAGCAAGGCATACAATAGAAGGGATTTTGGAGATTTTAAAATTTTAACGCGATCACTGCTATTGTGCGATCGTTGGATTGGCAACTTAATATACATGGCGAATTACATTTTATTTTTATATATGTTTGTATTGTGTATTGTATGTGTGTTGTATATACAGTACCATGCAAAAAAATCCGGACAGCTAACATTTTTTAATTAAACCAATCTTTTCACAAACTCAATTGTTGTAACACCAACAAGAAGTTTTTTCTTATAAGTTAACTCATTATTTATTCAAAATGTTCTTTGGTTTTAAATTTCATGATCTTAGTAAAATAATTTATTACCACCTGTTGCTCATGGAGTGAACCAAATTTTGAATCACGTCATTGTTAATATCATCCCAAGCAGTTTGAATTGTTTGAATTTGGTGCTTCAGTTGCTGGATGGTTTCTGGATTACTTTGACGGACTTCCTGCTTCATAAAAGTCCAAATGTTTTCCATTGGATTCATATCTGGGTTATAAAGGGGCTATTCCATTGTGTATATGGAATTATTAACCAAGGACTCTTTCACCTCCAAATAGAAATAAAATGTTATGTAACAAAGTTGTTTATTATTTTTTACCTGAAATTTATACAGAAGTTTTAAATAAAGAAAAAAAGTGCATAGTCACTGGCGTGTTGTCTTGTTGAAAGATGAAGCTCTCAGTTTCACTAAATAGCTCAAAAACTGATGATTTCAAATGTCTTTCCAGAATGTCCAGGTACACATTACCGGTTACCCTTGCTTCGACAAAGGCCAAGTGACCAACACGAACATTACTTAAACAGCCCCAAACCATTTCACCCACAGTTTTATTAGGCGCTTGTTGAATGCAGATATCGCTGAGGCGTTCACCTGTTTTTTTACGCACAATTAGACATTCATTTCCCACATGCAGTTAAATTTGTTTTCGTCAGAGAACACCACGTTATTCCACAACTATCTGGTCCAAATAAAGTGCTCTCTGGCCCACTGAAGCCGACAAACATTTGAATATGTCTTGAGAAAAGTTTCTGCAGCGAGCGACAAGCCCTGAGATTTGCGTTCAATAACCTTCTCCGAACAGTTGAACTGGAAATTTCAATGCCTGTTGCTCTAGCAAGATCGGCTTGCAATTTCGGTGAAGTTTAAAATCGCTTCCGCTTGGAACGAAGAACCAAAAATGTATCTTTCACTGTTGTGTTTTTCGCGGTTTGCCAGACCTTTTAGACCGCTCTGTGTTCCCCGTAGTCTTATATTTTTTATAAGATCGGCAATAGATGATTTCCCACGTCCTATCTTACACTATAAAATTTTTGTTGAAATTTACTTCATTTATTGAGTGTAACAGGTTACATACAATTATTGTAGTAATATTAAATGTGCAAAAATATTCAACATCTAATTTAAATATCACCAAAACAATAAAAAAATATTGTTTAGTTTTAAGCAATCATTAATTGTATTGAATTATATTGCTTAGATTTAAACATTTTTAAAATTAAATTCAAACAAACTTGATGTTAATTTTCTACAAACATTGATGAAAGTACATATGTTTAATTTATGCTTTGTATTAAATTTGTATTTAATTTAATAATTAATTTTTAGTACAAAATTAAAAACTTATATAAACTTATTATGTCGAATGTATCCATTTAACCATTAAATCTCAGTTTGCGATATTTGTTCCGGTTCTTGCGTATATTCATATTTTAAAATTGCATATCACGTCCAAAATCGTCTCAAATAATGAACAATATGCTGTAATGCTGACCTCCATTTATTCAATAAAAATAAATTTGCGATTCTATACATTCATCTGAGAGTTAAAATTTATTGTAATAATTCTATTAACACAATATTCTTTAATACAAATAAAATTAGCTTACCAATTATCCCAACCAGTCGTAGAAATTGAGTAGTTTGCTCTTCGGTATATACTTGATAGTATATACTTGATATGTACCATAGTATGTTGTACTCTTAAACAACTTTTGTTTTATTATTTCCATGTAAAATAATATTTTATTGAAATAATTTCGTTAATTTATTTATTTAAGTGTAAATTAATAGAATTTCTTGAGTGACGTGCTAAAGATTGGATGGTGATTACTTGACCGGTGGTCTTGGCCAGAAAGTTTATTTTATTTTAATAAGCGGCTTTTTTGCTGTATAAATAATTCTAAAACAAAATTTTAAGCTTTCTGAATCGGATGGCCGCTTTGGTGATTTCACTCAATGGTTTTTAGTGTGTTATACAAGAAATCTACTTTTGTGTATTGTGTGAATGTTTTTTCTAAAATCTAAAAACGGACATAAGGATAGGATGCATAATGGAATGGAATGAATGATCAGGTTAGCTAAATATGACTGGACTAAACTATTTTTTTTTAAATAGTTTCCTAACAAACGAATTGACAGTGAATTAGATCATCATATTGTATATGGAAATGCTGTCGGGTCATCACGAAATTATTCTCCAACGCGTTAGATGGTGATGGATTGCGAATAATAGAGACACATCTTTAAATACAGCATATGATAAGATGATCCAAAGATGTTTTAAACATCTTTGGAATAAAAAGTCCAGTTTTACCTGTTTGAGGCGATAAGAATACAATATGATGAATTTAAAATCCTAACCTATCCAACTAACAATAATAATAAAACTAACAAATTCAAATCCCAATGTGAAAATGAGTATACTAACAATATATAATAATTTATTAATAATGTAGTTAGCAATGACTCTGCTGTGGATTATCACCTTAGTCGTTTCTGTGAGTAACATTTCTTTTCCTAAATCTTATATGTTGAGATACAGGCAGGGCCTGGGACCGCAAAATGGTAACATACCTAGGATCACCGTAACTAGTTGGCTTGTACTTCTGCTATCATTTCATAACTAAACTATCTTAAATTAAAAATATGGGTAACAAAATCCGAATTTCTTTTTGTTAAAAAATAAAAAAATCAAGTAATCAATTGGAATTCAGTTCGTTAATAATCATATGATTACGTTTTTTTGCATTCATCGTTAAAAGCGTGCTCCTGAACTCTTAGGTAGTGCCGTTTCCTTTTTTTAAACTCCAAAGCTCTAATTTTGTATTGCATATTTTGATGTCTTTCTCTTGTTGGGGGCCTTAAGTTGTTTAATTGATTAGTGAAACCGTCTCACACCTCATGATATTGTTGTCGAAAATTATAAACCCGTGGCGCCAAGGGGCTTCACATTTTTCTCTTTCAGTTCAATAAAAATTATTTCCGAGATTAAAAACCTGTAATATTTCAATTACTTAGTAGTTTTACTATTAATTTGATAAATAAAAACTTACGCTTTACTTGCATTTAAAAATCGACGTTTTATGTGACAAAAGATATGGAAATATCTAAGTGAATGTGATTGGTGTCACATCAAACGACAATCGTCGCATCAATCGACTAAGGACATGCCGAAAGTTGATAATCACATCAATTGGCAAGTGACACGGATAAGGGAATAGAGCTGTTAAACTTCATGTGATGTGATAGTTATCGCATCACATAAAGTAAGATGACTAGGAGAATAAAGTTGAAAGTCAAAAAGTTTATAAATTTGTGATTCAGGTGTTATTGTGTACAGTAGTCATGCTGCACTTCATTGATAGACACCAAAAACAAAAGTACACTAAGACTTGGTTAACTAACAACCAATTTATCAATTAGATAAATTAGCTAGAGGATATAGTTTATGCAATCCAGCAACTTTCTTGTCGCCAAATAATTTTCGTTGCACACCTTGATTATTGTATATTAATTACATTACAAATTATTATTTTTGTTTTAATTAGTTGATATAAATTGCTTATTTAAGAATCTTTAAAATATATTTTTAAATCTTATTAATCTCTTTAAGCTAAATTTTTTTATTGTTCATTAAACACAAAAAATTATAAAACATTCATATTTAACATGTAATTTCAACGAAATTTATAAGCTCACCAATTAAAAATCCATAATCTGATATAACCAAGATTTCAACTTTCCTATGTCAGTTTCTAAAACATAAATAAAAATCCTTAATTTATTGTTTTTATCCTAACAGAAAAAAATAATAAATAAATAAATCCAGCAGCAGAATAAAAAAAATAAGCAAAATTATGTACTCCCCTTCCACATCCGAATTCTGTCGTATATTATGTGGAGCGTATAATAATCGAATATTGTGTGTAGGTAAATTTAAATGTCCTTGCCAAACACACCCTGAGAGCACAAACAAAATAAACATATAAACGAGAGAAAAACTTTCATTCAATCATGATTTATTGGTTTCTCCCTTTTTTGGCTTCATAATTTGTTTTTCCCGCCTAAATCATTGCGATAAAGTGAACTTCATCGTTTTAAGTTATATATTGTTGGTGGTTTTGCTTGGTATGCGATTCTCCATGTAAATAAATCACATCGAAAAGGAAAAACCGTAAGTTGAAAACTTTTTTATATGTAAACAACATAAACTATTTGGTGAACTACTTACATTTTTACTCCTTGCACTTTTTGTATTATTTCTTCTATTAAGACCAAACTTCAGCTGCATTAATACTACATAATATAATAGTGCAAAAGAATGCAGGTTGCATGTCGTTTAGTTCCCACAAAAACGAGAAAGAAAATATTTTATTCAATTTGAAAAATTTGTGTTTATTTCGTTTATGGTAGATAACATCTGGAACTAAACTTGTTGATTGTTTATCTCGAAAATCTTTAAACGGTAGTTTTTTGTTTGTGTCAAAATGAAACGAAAAGAAAAGTTTTTTATTTCAGAACTTTCTACTGTTATTTATGGTCTAGTTAACCCTAAACGATATTAGCGAGACAATTGATAATGGTTATTAATAGTTGTGGTGAATTTTAAGTTTGAAAGGAAGAGGCATTGTTATAGTATTCAGAATTAATACTTAGTAGTAGCCCAACAGTTCAATAAAACATCACAAAGTTGAACATGGAGAAATTCTTTACGAAGTCTAATGTTAAAACATGTTTATTTAACTCTTTCTGGAAAAGTTTTAAATAAGATTTTTTAACAGAAATTATAATCATTTAATTATAAATTATAATCTCTATGAGTGTTAAAAAACTATATTTTTTAATGTTTGTCTCCAAACTTTTAAAACTTTTGTTTGCAACTTAAGAAAAGAATAAATTAATTATATTTTATGTATAAATCGAATATTTTCTGTAATGAGAGCTTTCAAAAGAAATAATCTCCTTTATCCTTTGGTAAATAATTTATTTATATAAACTATAGTCAATGACTGGTGGAGAGTACGAATAAGAAAGGTACTATATTCATTGATATTGTTTTCTTTCTTTCATCCACAAATTCATTTTCAAGTGATACAAAACTGTATAAATATTATTAAAAAACACAAAACTTGTGCCATTTGCAGTACTTATCAACAATTGCATACTTAAATTTACATTTCAGTTACAATGCTCCACCTTATTTTATAGTAGTTTATTTTGCGACAAAGTTGTCACAAATTATTTGTCAAGAAAATTAATTAAGATTTAGATAAATTTCTGACTATGCCAACTTTAATTTTTCTTATAAGTGGTATTCGGTAAAAATTTGCAAAGTATATAACCTGTTGTAACTCCGTATCGGTCATGAGCAATTTTTAGCCACTTAATTATTCACATATAATTTAAGAAGACACAAAGATTTTTATATTTAGTTTATTTATATTATATATAAGTCCCTGGAGCACCGAGCGTCGCTCGGTCAAAGTTGGTTAATATTCAATTTAAAGAAATATAACTACATTTATATACATTTGATAGGGTAAAAATTCTTTTCTAATTTATTATTTTTGTTGAGAATAGAACTTTTCTACGTTATGAATATTAAATTATATATTTGAGAAGACAAATTATTTGCGAATATTGGGAAAAACAATATATGTATCTCTAGAAGTTTCGCAAAATACAAAACCTCTATTTTTGATTGTATTTCGTATTCAATTATTATTCATCTAAATTCTAATTGTATCATTAGAAATAAAAAATATTTTATAAAATTAAGTGTACTAATTTCCACACCTCCCAAGGGGAATAGTACTTGGTGCGCTTTTTTTAAAGTGGTGTCCCCAATAGGCCTAATTCACAAAGTCGCATTATCAAAGGAATTTTTAATGTATTGTATTTTATTTAGTTAAGAAATTCTACCGATGGGAAAATCCATCGCCCTGCCGACGAATTTTAATGTATTTTATTTAGTTAAGAAATTCTACCGATGGGTAAATCCATCGCCATGCCGACGAATTTTAAAGTATTTTAGTTAGTTAAGAAATTCTACCGATGGGTAAATCCATCGCCATGCCGACGAATTTTAATGTATTTAATAATAATTACACAACACTTAATTACACTATTAAATAATTCAAACTCTTCTATTCGAATTCCGATTTATGTTTAAAGCTTTTTTCCAGACAACATTTCGAGTGTGCTCTGGATTGTGTTGTGGTAATAGGACCTTTAAACTATTTTCTGTTTTAACTCGTGAAAAAGCCACATATAACATGCCATGTATGAACACTGATATTCGAAGATCAACGCCTACAAAATCAAAAGTTTGGCCTTGAGGTTGTGCACCGTCATAGCAAACGCTGGTCGAATAGGAAATTGATGTCTTTGCATTGTACATCCAAGTTGACATTTGCTGGAGTCGAGTGTTATTCTTGGTATGTGCACTTCGCGGTCTGATTGTTCGCCAGTGATGATTTTGGCCTTAATGATGTTGTTGCACAGCTCAGTTACGATTAATCTTGTTCCATTACAGAGTCCTTCTGAGACATCTAAATTCCGCAATAACATTATAATTGAGTTCTTTTTCAATTTCAACTCATGCGGTGGCAAATCGGAAATTTCAATGGTGTTAAGAAACTCCGATGTGAATTGTAATGCTCCTTCTGGTTGGTCTTTGACTGAATCATAACTTGTATATACCTTGTAATCCCCAGGGAGCCGCTCGATAATATCATCATTAATCTTACCTACGTCTTTGTTTAGCGTTGCTAAAATTGTTCTATTTTTCATTCCTTCATAATTGTGATTGCTGAGGCAATTACCGAACACTTCATTTATCAAATTGCCATTGGATAGCATTTGCACTGGTATTTTGATTTCATCAAACTGGTTCAACGGAAGTATTCCGTCTCCCAACTTTAACAAATAATTTGCGAATTCAATTTGTTCAAAATCGACACGCATATTATCCACCAATGAAAATGAACAGAAATTTATCCAGAGGTGACTTTGTTTTATTGATAGATCGAGCAGTTCACTTTGGTTGGCTCGGGGCTGAACAGGCAGGCATTGACGAAAATCACCTCCCAGAACCATAATCTTTCCTCCAAATGGTTCATTCGAATTTCCAATTCTTCGTAATAATTGATCCATATTCTCGAGCCCATATTTCGGTAGCATAGGTGCCTCATCCATTAAAAAAATGTCAATCTCTGAAAGTTCTGCGGCTTTAACTGACCCCGGTTTTATGCTTGAGATCGATTCAGATGTCAATGGTACCTTGAGTCCAAAGGTCTTATGTGCAATTCGTCCATGTGGTAATAAAATTGACGCAATCCCTGTGAAAGCCATGCACTTGACATTAAAATTTCGGCCCTGCAACATGTAGTAAAGAGTTTTGTATATAAACGTTTTGCCTGTGCCACCTGGACCATCAATAAAGAAACACTTTTGACTAAGAACGTTCTTATTAATTACTGCATCCAAAATCAAATCAACAATCTCCATCTGTTTTTCATTAAGCATCTCGTACATGCGGCGACCGAGAGTTGTTGAATTGTCGATATTAAAGACTTGTTCATTTAACTGGTTCTCATAGTCGTCAATATTGTCCATACCGAAACGTTCTACCCAGTAGCGAAAATGTCTGCCTTCCGTTGCTTCTGTGTTTAATTTGTAGGCTATAACCCTATATGCTCGTTTAATACCGTCTTCGTCAGCATTGCCAATTCTTCTGGCTTCTTGTATAAAATCCTCAGCCAAATCTCGCTTAAACGTTTCCCAGAGACGTTTTGGATTTTCAGGGGAACCAAAAATCAGTATCTGCATGAATAACGTTCTCATTACTCTTGGCATTTTTGACACGGCTGATTCTTGGAGACCTTCTATCCACTGCCGATCGTTGAATACGAGTCCTCGAGGAAGGCAAGTTTGTTTGTATGTGGAATATCGGTTGCCGTTAACCATCAAAAGATCATCGAAATTTGTTGCGTTCTTAACGTGATATAACAATAGTCGCAAGTGGTAGAGTTCTGGTTGAGCAACAAAATTAATGTTATGAATTCGACCAATAACGCGTATGCAACGTTGCCGAGGCACCCATTTACTTGATGTACCTACCCATTTACAATATTCTGGTATCTGCCAATAGTAGTGGTAAACTACATTCGCATTTTCATTTGTAGATCGGTCTACTTGTTGTCTCAACGCTTGATTGTACATGAAATATGCATGTAATGTTGAGTTCTTTTGCCAAATGTCTGCCAAATCTTCTTGTAAATGGTCGATATTTGTTATTCTGTATTGGCCGGGTAGATGAATGTCCAAACGTTGAACTGAGTGGCTTTTTTTTTTGAATTTCATTGCCAAATAATCGCCAACATGCTTCTGGTGGAGTAATACATCTACCTTCGACATACGTGTCTGCTTCATTATAAATAAGTTGTCTTTCATCTCCAGTTATTTTAATGGATGCACAATCTTGACCCTTATATATATATTTGTAAAGATATTTTACAGCTCGGATGGTTCCAACATATTCTACACTTATATGACAATCATATCGCTTTAGTAGATACGCATTATAAGGTGCAACATGACGATTATCTCTTGTTATTCGGCGATTATTCCTGTCCTTCCGGTATACGGCATGTTCATGTACAAACTCTTCGGTATTATGTTGATCTAATTTCGGATCATAGCGACGTCTGTACTTTGGCTTCTCGTCATCTACTAAGGACGTTAAATCTTGGAAGTCCTTAGGAAAGTTGAAGCGGCATTTCACGGCACCATTCTTCTTTACCATACAAGTCGCCTCTGGGTTTAGGTCCCCACACGGATTATGAATCATCCACTTTAATACAAGGTTCCGCAACTCAGGATCACTATCTCCGGGAATTTCGGCAGATATTAGATCGTCTACTTCTTCTGCACTATGGATTTTATCTTCAGCATTCATAATCAAAAGTAGATGCATGTGTGGGAGGCCCCGCTTCTGAAATTCGATTGTATATACGTAAGCAGCAACTCTTCCGAAAATTTGAACTTTATCCAGTTGATTAATGATGTTGTCAAATTTAAGTTTTGCAATTCTAGCAACCAGATCAGGCCGATCTTGAGTAGGTTGCTGTAAATTAGTTCCATCATCGAAGTTAATACATGATGCTACTTTCAATTCCGGCCAATTGGGATTACAACTAACAGTTATGAAGAAATCTGGCGGTCCAAAACGGCGAACAATTGCCATAGCATCTTCGAAGTGTTCTGTATAATATCGAGTTGAACCAGGAAATGATGATGGCAGTATTACCTTTTCAGTAACAACAGCTTGCTTTTCCCTAGCGAGAGTGTCAATAAATTTGTTAACCCCGGCGTAACTGTCACTAAGAATTTTTTTTTGATTATGCTTAATCCACTGAATGCGATCTCGTTCCACTCTTATGTAAGTATCGACTAGATATTGTTGAAAAAGTCGACCACCAAAATGCAAGGAATTGAATTCTACTTCGCGTAGATCGATATTGAGTATTGATGATCTTGGCGGAAGGAGCTTTATAAGTTCTGGTCGAAAAGCGATACGGTATTGGGCTAATTCGAGTCGGGTAAGATGTTGTCGACTGGCATACGGGTTATGTAGTTTCATATCTAGAGAGTATCCGACCGTTCCTTTTGGGTAAAATAAAGGATATGTAAAAGGTTCCACACGGTTATCAATATTTCTCAATGTCACGAGTGTTTTACCACGTTGGTGAACTACCATCTCATTATCTGGAATGCTTTGATCGGCATTCATTGTGAGAACCGCACATACATCATTTGATGCTGGAACATTAAATCGTCTATGGTCTGTACCATCTGGTTGCGATTCCGGTCATAGCAGCACGCTGATTTACTTCCTGTTCCACTTCTCGCATCATCATAAAACCTTGAACAAACTTGTTTTGAGATCTAATGATTTCCTCCAGTAGTTCAATTAAAGTTTGACTTATTCCAAGGTTAAGTGGATGTCTAAGTCGTTCGACAACAGCATCATCTGGGTCCAAAAAGTACATTTGACCGTATTGTGGACGTTCTAATTCACCTTGGGCATTTTGTGTAGGATGCACTGCCATATTCATTTTATGATAAATTTATCCGCTTACCGTAAAACTAAAAATACCGCGATTGTTAATAGTGCGATCGTCGTTTACGTTGAATGAAGCTAGAGCGAAACAAGCATTTAAATTTCGAATTCTATTGTGGAATTCTGCTGCATGTGAATGTTTCCTTATAAAGAGCTGCATTAACTCATTCGGAAAAATCGGAGCATTTAACTTTATTCTGCCGTGCAAGCAACAGTCATTAAACGAATTGTGATTCGTTGAGTTACTTACACGTTCTTCGGGGAAATGTACAGCTCCGCAATGAATACATGCAACGTTAAAAGGTCCTGAACTGTAGTAGGTGACGTTAGCATTAATAGCGATCTTGTGGGTCGGCTAATAATTTAGTCGTCCTCTTTGGTATCGAATATTACGACGTCGTTGTTCTTCCAAGCGAAGATCATTTTCCTCCCTGGTTTCGTTTGATATTCTTTGCGACGTATGAACTCGGACTGCTTCCAAGCGTAGATCACGTTCCTCGCTTGTATCATTATCTAAGCGGGCAGTTGCACGTCGTTGCAAGTCCCTCAGTCGCTGATTACGTTCCTCGCTGGTTTCATTATCTAAGCGGGCAGATGCACGTCGTTGCAAGCCCCTCAATCGCTGATTACGTTCCTAGTTGGTTTCGTTTTCCAATCGGGCAATTTGATGTTCTCTTATACTCTGTAGTCGCTGTATTTGTTTTTCAATGGTTTCAGCCGCTGCAACCTTAGAAATTGTTTCCATACATTTCACCTTAGTGCTGCGTATTAGTCTTGAGGATGTTGCTTTCGGTTGGTCATATACATGATCTTCATTCAAGTTAATTCCATCGGAAGTAACAGAACGGGGATCCGAAACGGATGGTAAAGCACCAGTAGTTGAAGGTCCCGCCTGATTCAAATTTAGTTCCTCAGTAGCATTTTCATTCGTTGGTGCGTTCTTACTAAAAGAGTAAGACCTTTTCTTAGGGCGTCCTCCTGGCATCTCTAATATGATTAAATCGGCACCCTTTAAAAAATACACACACACACAAAAATTACTTTTAAATAAGATTTCGAAATATCTCTTAAAGAACACGGTATATAACGAAATCTTTAAAATTTGATACGCTTTAATTTTATTTAATTCACTTTTAAATTTTCCTCTAATTTATATATTATTAAAAATAAATAAGAAACACTAACCACTTTTTTAATTATTTTTAATACATATATTAAAAACAAAATTACAAAAAAACGTTATTAATGTGTAAACCTGTGGGCGCGTTTATATCTAATCTATCTACCCGTGTAACCAAAATTTGTGATCACAATAAGTTACACAAAATTATCACAAAACGGAATTTCCTTTTTGTCACATACATATTTTGATCATTTATCACATAAATTTATGCGATTAAGTGACAATGTTGTGATCACAAAATGTTTATTAATTAGTCAAATCAAAATCACATTATTGTCACAAATGCATTCACAATTTTATGACATAATATTTGTACAGAAATTTACAGCAAATAATCACAAAATGGAATTTCCTTTTTGTCATATACTAATGTGATCATTTAGCACATGAATTATGTAAAAATTAAATGACACTATTGCGACCTCAAAATTGTTTAATAATTTGGCAAAATTAAACCATATTATTGTCACAAATACGGTTCCCACTTTTATGACAAATTTGTTAAATTTTAAGTCGGCAATTTTATGAGCAATTTGCGTGATTTTACGTTTACCACATAATTTATACGCAAATTATATATTAGATATCTTTAAAATATGTATATTTATTGTAAAAAAATAAAAATTATTAAATATTTAAAACAAATTTAATAATAAACTTAAATATATTTTTGAACTGCTATTTTATATCTAAATATTACTATATGTATAATTGTATTTATTATACAATATATAGTAAACTCAACGTCATACATATATGGTAAACTCATGTCAATGTACAGGTTAACATGGAGCTTGCAATGTGCAGGTGGTAAACTGTTATTCCCCCCTCCTTCCCCTGTGGTATCACAAGGGGCCAAAACTGACCTAAGTGTGCAAAAGCAGCCACTCCTTCCTATCATATCCTATAGTAAACTTGAATAATTGCCGACGAAGCAAAAGTCTCAGTTCTCTTAAGAGAACTATAATTCTTACACAAATTTTTTTACATAAAATACATACATTTTTTACATAAAAAACACTTGTTTAATATTTCGCAAAATAATTTCCGTGAGGTTTAAAAAATTATTCGATCGATTTCGGCTTGTAAGGCCATCATCAGGAGTATCTCGGCCATCTCTGATACTCCTGATGATGGCCTTACAAGCCGAAATCGATCGAGTAATTTTTTAAACCTCACGGAAATTATTTTGCGAAATATTAAACAAGTGGTTTTTATCTAAAAAAATGTGTGTATTAAGTGTGTTTCGCCAAGTGCCCACGGCAGACAGTGTAAAAAGAACTATAATTCTCTTCTTTGACCATGCTTCATGGTCTTCTCGACAGGCTGCACTGAGCACCTATAAAAATAATGATTAATACTTCATCCTTTTCAATAAAGCAATAACATGTTGACTTTGCGAATTAAATACTTTTTAAAATCAATTTTATGGTCACAACACTGCCACTTAATTTTCACATAAATAATTTGTCAAACGATGACATCAATATGTCACAAAAGCTAATTTCCATTTTGTGACAATCTGTTGTAATTTTTGTACAAATTTGTCATAAAATTGTGAACCGAATCTGTGACAACAATGAGGTTCAATTTTGACTAATTAGTAAACAATTTTGTGATCACAATATTGTCACTTAATTTTCGCTTAAATCATGTGCTAAATGATCAAAATATGTATGACAGAAAGGAAATTCCGTTTTGTGACAATTTTCTGTAAATTATTGTGATCACAAATTTTGGTTACACGGGTAACTATCTATCTACCCGAGAAACCACAAGTGACCAAAATGTCAAACTGTCACAAAATGTCAAACTTTATTCTAGTACTCATTTGAGTTCTTTTCTTTTGTTTCGGTCGAAATTGAACGAAAAAAACTATTTTCAATTAAATTAGAATAAATGTAATATCACTATCTAGTTTCTAAAATATAGTAAAATTATCGGGAGCATTTCGTTAGTAAATTTACTCAATGTAAAACGAGTGCAAAATATTGGAAAGTAATACATAAAATACCTCTTGGATGGAAACTTCTGACCGCAACAAATTAAAAAACAAATACATAAAATACCATACATAGAAGGCAATTGAATGATGAGAACGATGTTGGTGATTCGGATAACACGGTGGAGAGTATTTGTGATATTTACAAAGTTTGGATCCAAAAGAGTGGAAGGATCAAGGCCATTATGCGGTTCTGGGATTAAAAACTGCGCTTTAATGCTACGGACGATGATATAAAGCGGGCTTATCGTAAAATTGTATTGCAACACCATCCGGACCATAGATTTATAATAAAATATATAGATGGAATGTAAGCAGTTGTCAAGTGTCTCAATTTCGGAGGGTAACAGAAAAAAGCGAATAAACCAAAAGGGCCGTATTTAAAAAGTGAAAAAATAAATAAATATAAAAAATACTACATATAAAGAAAATGCGACACTGTTTAAAAATTTGTTGTCAAAAAGTAAATCTCACAACAAACAATTAATTTTTTATTTACTATTTTTTTAGCTTTTCTGTTTAATATTTATTAAACTTTTATCACAAATTGCTTAGTTTTTAACATAAACTATAATTAAATTATCGGGGATATGAAATCCCTTTGTTGTATTTGCCTTGCCTATTTTGGCATTTTTTAACGAGGCACTTCATTTTTTTTATAAATTATTCACTTATATAATGTAAGTTAAAAATACTAACTATTATATACCAAACGTATAAAATTATAATTTTTTAGTTGTTTTAATTAATATTCTTATCATTTGCGGAAATTCTTATGTGAGCTGTCAATACAAATTAAAAACAATATCTATTGTTGTGGGATTTGCTTCTTCCATCTCCTGATGATCTTCTAATGATATACAACCATCCTCCTCTAACCTGAGACACGCGAAATAGAAAATTTTATATGGAAAAAAAATTACATTCATTCTATATTATATATTATAATTTTATGATCCGGACAAGCGAAAAGCAATGGGGGAAGATTAAAAACCGAAGACGATTATTTTATATTAACGCGATTATTTTATTCGATTACTTTATATTATACGTTATTATATCGTTATACTGGTTGGACCGATAAATTATATATAGCTATACTTCAATTAGAATGGCTTCCCGTCATCCGAAAGCTACTTCAGAATCCATCAAGTGAGATTGTATGTAACTGCTCAATTTGGTTTCAAAAAGTCTGTGTTCTAGACCAATAATGAATCTTCAAAATATTATGAGTGAGAAGTTTGTGAATGATCTTAAGCCGTTAATGGCCCACGATGATCGTAATGTTGAACGATGATATTCATGTAGAATTTGAGAAAGCTAATATACATGTCCGTACTATGTTCACCGAGATGTGCCGTTCGGAACGAATTTTGTTTAATTGTAGGAACAGCAAATGGACTAAAATGTACGATTGAATCTTAAACATACGAATGAGGTCTTAAAACTATTAAAAACGCTCTCAGAAAACTATGCGGTAAAAGCCATTATTTAGCCATTATTACATTAAGCCACCCGAAACTACGATAATGTCGAGATTGTAAAGCTAGCCATTTATAAACAATCTGATATGCTGGACTTAATATTCGCGAAATATAACGGATTATGTATGGTTATATAGGACAAGATAACCAATTGTTTTTCAATTTGGCTATTTCTCTTAAAGGTATTGTATGCACCTAAATTCCTTAGTATAAAATAAACATTTTACACTATTTTGTATATTTTTCAGCAAAATGTTGGTTCCTTTTTGACGTCCAAGATAATAGGCTTTTGGATCATTTAAATGCAAATTCAAAAGTGGAATTTGTCTCACTGATACGTGCTATTATTTTTATCAGTAGTTTTGTTATTGAAGATTAATATTAAAATTAAATGTCAAACTTTATTCTAGTAAAGTTAAGTATTAGTAAAGTATTTCTTTATTTTATCACAAAATAAAGTCTTATAATTATTCACAATGTTTTTTTAATACAAATCATTAAATATTTACAATTAGCGGTTGGATTGCGAACTGCGCTGTGGTATCGTAACATTGATAATTCCAATTCATACTGCAAGATTAATTACCAGTGTGGGAGCAGATTTGGAATTTAATAGCTCTCAAACAAATCGGAGAACGTTTATGAGTTTACGACGAAAACCCAACCGGCAATTCATACAAATCAATCTCTTGTACTCGAAAACCCGCCGTCATTAACTTTTATCAATGTAGGTTGATATGGAAAAAAATAACTAGAAAATGGGGCCCGGGTCCCATAGGAGACCCCTTAAACGAGTTTTCCTGGAACTGATGCCCATCGCAATCGATTTCTAATGCTCGAAAACCCCTCGTCAGTGATTTTCATTAATATAGGTTGATATGGTAAAAAATATCCGGGCCCCTCTGGAGCCCCCCTTAAACGAGTGCTTCTGGAACCAACACCCATCCCAATCGATTTCTGGTGTTTGAAAACCCCCCGTCAATAAGTTTCATCAATGTAGGTTGATATTTGAAGAAAATACCTAAAAAAAGGGGCCCGGGCCCCACTGGAGCCAACCTTAAACGAACTTTCCGGAAACCAAAACCGATCGCAATCGCTTCGTAGTACTCGAAAACCCCCCGTCAGTAATTTTCATCAATCTAGGTTGATATGGAAAGAATATAACTAGAAAATGAGGCCCGAGCCCCACTGGAGCGCCCCTTTAACGAGTTTTGGTGGAATCAACATCCATCGCAATCGACTTCTGGTGTTAGAAAACCTCCTTCTGCAAATTTTCATGTAAATCCTACGTGCCGTTTCCGATATCGTTGAAATATATATACAAACAATTATTGCTCGTATTATAATATTAGATTTAACCAAAATTTCGTTCACTTCACAATCGAGTCTGAACTTTTTAAGCATCTATCTTTTAACATTTTATACATACATACAATATATCAAAATTCAAATATATAAAGAATAAATGCAATACATAATGCTTGCAAATAACTATATGTATATAATATATGAAATACAGTAAATAATAAATACAATAAATAAGTAAATAACATAATTGATAATTATTAATATTTCAGGGTTACTTACTTTATGTAGAATTGTGAGTTGGTTACAACAAATCAGTAGAACTTAAAAACCCTTTTGTTATTGATTCGAAATACATAGATTTAAGAAACAGTATTTTATTATTTTGCCTATATATTATAACATTTTAGTCGTCAAATGGCTTATATAGCCACGGCTATAAGTTGGGTTTACGTAGAACCATTGCATAACAATCAAGTTCTTTATAATAAGTATTATTGTTTTATAACTCAGCAGATTTATGTTACAGTCGATAAGTTTCTGAAAAAATAAAGCTAAAATATATTCATTCTTAAGCAAATTATCTTACTCCAACAAGTATTAAAATAAACGTTTTAACTTTTTTGTGTGCTAACTTTTAAGTCCGATTGGCATGATTTTTGCAAATGCAGAGAGTTAAAAAGAAAAGTACTTATTTATTTGTTTGTGTATAACTGCAGAATAATTTTTTTTTAAAGTTTTTACGGATTGTAACAATCTGACTGAATACTATGATTCGATCACAAGCCAGCTCTCCATACTGTTGTAAGGAATTGAAAAATGCCAGATCGTTTATACATACCAGACAGTATTCACTTCCTCAAACAAGTGATTGATCGTAAATCGTATAGCTTTGCAATGACCCGAAAATAGTCATTTCATCAGAATCAAGTCCGGTAGCATATGCTTGATGAGATGGATTTGATCACGCAGTCATTCAATGACGTCGTCATCATCATCAGAATGAGACCGGCCTAGTGGATTACAAGATACATGCCACAACTCGGATTACAATATGCACATTCAAATTTACAGTAAGCTGTACGCTTCATACCATCCATAACCGCTGACCCGACTATAAGGAGTTCGAAACCTGAAAAAAAAGAATCCTTGAACAAACCTGACTATTGAATTAAAATAATTGAAGCAGTATAAGATCCTGCATCTTTAATGCACCGTGGTACATTCGAAACGACAACCTCTATCGAGATCTAAAGATCGAGCTTGTCGTGGATGAGATTAATTATCATGCAACAAAACATCTACAACGTCTGCACCAGCATGAAAATCTGGATATACGCTGTATGCTGACTACCACTCCAACAAGAAGACTGCAAAGAACCAAACCGCTGGACTTATCGCGACCGGGAGGTCAGTAGACCTATACTGTGGCGAAAAATCTGAGGAGTTAAACGAAACTAGGGTATAATCATGTGATCACTCTTACAAATGAAAACGTATTATGCAATGTAAATAACTAAATGGTATCAAGACTCAGTCGTAATATAAAATAAAAAATAAAAAAAATAAAAGTATGGGGTCTGATTATAATGGATTAATTCAGAATGTTAATGAGATCAGTAATAAATTTTACCAAGAAAGCAATTACATACATATAATTTAAATTTGAAATACGATTATCAATAATTTTCCTTCGCAATTTGTTTCAACAGTTGTTGGAATCTAATCCTAAACAAAAATTAATGTAATTCTTGCTTTTGAAATTCATATTTAAAATTTCTAAATACAATCAAATAAAATATTTGATATTTTCAATTCAAAATTATTCCTTTTAGTGGTAGTATTTATTTTTATAAAATTAAATATAATTCGTTAATCAAATTGTTATGTTCAGTACTTATTTATATCAAAAAAAATAAATTTAATTTCATGCCTTTTTATACTTTTTCCAGGGTAGAGTGTTTTTGTTTTTAGGGTATAATATTTTATGACGTATTTTTCAAAATTAGTTCTGTTCGTAAAGTTTGTTCGTCATAGTATTAATTTTGTTATTGAGTAGTTTATTTTTGTAATTTTTATAAATTTCAAATTCTTCTATCCTGGTCATTTGGTCGCTTTTTTCATCTTGTACAGAAATTTTAAGTGTGTATCCATATTTGTGTAGATGTGTTGTGTATCATTGATATAAAGAGCAAATCTTGCTTCGGTTATCATGTTGCTGATATTCTTTATTTGCTTGTTAAATTTTAGTTTAAGGGATCTACCGGTTTGTCCTATGTAAAATGATAGATAGTCTAATTCATAAATTTATTATTTATTCGCTGGCTAATGTTATGTTACTGTTTGGTCTAATTTGTTATGCGTTTTTTATGTAACTTTATATCCAAAGTTTTTTAATATTCTCTGGATATGTTGGCTGGTGTTTTCACTATAATCCACAATAACGTGTTTTTCTTTGGTATTATCATCAAATTGTAACGTCCCGACAAACATTTTGTCATTTTTAACACGTAAAATTATCAAGAAATTACCAGAGACCATGTAGGTAGGGCAATTACTGACATCTTATTTGCAAAAAACTGCATTTTGGCACTCTTTGGACAGTAAAAATTACTGTATCGGTGATTTTTCAGGCCCATTATTACTGTAAAATATCTTTTTATATTATCTAATGTATGCATTAATTACCGGTCAAATTAACTTAACTTATATTTTTTTGGCTTTAGTTACTGTAATAGAACGTTTTTTATTGTTGTTTATAAAAATTGTTCATAAAACTATCTGTATATATTATTTAATACTTACTTTAGCGTTTCGAAAATTCTATTGGTCAAATAAACTTGAACGATGTCGTGTTTTTCAGGTTTTAGTAACCGTAAAAGATTGTTCAGTGTCGCTGAACTGACATGATATGTTTCATAGAATTGTTACAGCTCAATTATTGTTGATTGATTCAGTAACTATTGTTTCAAAATGTCTTCAAGATAACAGTCAAGATTACTTAATCATCACATGTTTTTTTGTGATAAGGTAATATTTCTTATAGGTAATGTTATGGTTCAAATTACTGTAAAACTTTAGTAAGTTACCGGAGGCTTTCGTTTGTATTTATCGGCAGTTTAATAATACATTTTTAGTGACACACTCAATAATTTTATTGTAAAAATAATTGCAAATTATCAGTTTTTACTATTGAATTTATGCCTATAAGTTATTATTAAAATTTAACTTTTTTTTTCCTAAACGCAAAACATTTATATTCCGGATTTTCACAGCTTGCTCTACACTAATTGCTCACAGTAAGTCTCAAAGAAACTAGACAAATAACTCTAATTCACAGAATAAGTTATACAGATTGTATGTTATGAAATTTTATTAGTCAGGTATGTTTATACTTTTAAATTATTTGTTGCGATATTTAAAGTAAGTGTTATTCAAAAATTAATTTTTGGTTTACAAATAAAATTTTCCAGCAAAATCAATCACACTAGATTTTTCAGTAATAAATGAAAAATAAAATTAATTTTACGAATTTTTGTTTTTATTTATTAAAAAAAAAACTTTAAAAATTTCTACTTTTAAAATAATATGTAATTCTAAATAATCCATTTCTTTTAAAACATTCCAACAAATAATAATAAATCAAATAACAATATATTAAGAAATATGTGTATTTTCTAAACTAATCATGGATTTTTGTTTTCAAGTGCTTTTATCTTAATGAATGACCCTTTTAGGAAAACTTTAATCGAATTTTATTAGTTCATTTTATTAAGTACCATAGTAAACGACATTTATGACAAGATCGACTATTCCTCTGTTTTCGCCAAAGACAAGTTTCTGAATGGCTCACGAATAAAAAATATTAATATAAATAAATTAATATAATAAACTAATACACAATATATATATATATATATATATATATATATATATATATATATATATATATATATATATATATATATATATATGATATGATATGATATGATAGGAGAAGTACAAGCCAACCAGTTACGGTGAATCTGAGATTGTTACCATAATCCTGGAGTATATTCAGCAGAGTTCCAAATAGATATCTGAGAATTTTTATTCCAAAATTATGCGGGCCCAGTCCCTGCTTGCATCCCGACATGTAAGGTTTGGGAAGAGGAATGTTAGTCACAGAAATAACTAAGGTGATAATCCACAGCAGAGTTATTGCTAACTACATTATTAGTAAATTATTATATATATTGTTAGTATAATCATTTTCACATTTGGATTGAGTTTGTTAGTTTTGTTAATTTTTTGTTAGTTGGATAGGATAGGAATATTCTAGGTTCATCATATATATATATATATATGTAAATGTCTTCAACAGTTATTACTGGAGCATTTGATTTTTATTTGGGTCATCTCATCTTTTGCTGTTAGTTTTATTGTACCTATTTCCATCCCACCACCAGCTACGCGAGGGTTGTTCCGTCTTAATGACCCGACAGCATTATATATTATGATGATCTATTTAAGTTCAGTTATGTACTTGTGTTAAATTATAAATAAATCTGTATATTGTTGTCGTTATAAGCTACCTATGTGTCATTCATTCTTGTCTTTTTAAATTAGGATGTTAAAATTCAGTTTCATTCATACCATCATTAATTATAAATGTAGATTATTGTTACACCGTTAGGATCCCTATCTGGATAGCCGCTTTTATGGTGAACGATTCAAACGATTTGTGATATTTATTAATTAATATAGCATTGTACTATTTGAAGCAAAAAATCTTTTGGTCGTAGATACCATCCAGCAGCTATCCTTCGGTTCTCTATTGTGTTCCAAAAATCTTAAATAATCTTAAACAAATTATCATCATTTGATTGTTTTCCCAATTAACCCCATCTATAGGTTAAACATTATTTTAAGTTGAGTATTGAGGTTATTATTTGTTGGTTAGTCATTAACGAGTGACATCTGTTATCTAAATTCTTTCCTTTATATTAGTTCAGTGGATAGATATTTGTGTAATTCTTAATTACAACTTGGTGTCATCCCATATGTATGTGTTTACCGTTAAATTAATCAAATTAATAATAGATTTGTGAAGAGCTATAAATAATATTTTATTATAATATTTTAATATTTTCAACTGCTCAAATTATTAATCTGTGTAAAGTTATAGTTATTTTGTGTCAAATTAACATTATTTGTCTATTAAGTAATTGAATTATCTCCGTTTTCTTTTGATCCTAACCTAATTCCTTCCCTTACCGTTTGTTCGAATTAGGTAACGTCATGGGTCGCTTTGAAGGTTTTGATATAGTCCAGGTACCTAAGGATGGTAATTGTTTATTTTCTTCTCTTACATCTCAGCTTTTGTCCATACGTCATTGGAGTGGTGAACATGTTCCTTTTGCGAAATGTTTAAGAGAAGATGTGTGTAATTACGTTCGTCAAAATCTTAGTTTTTATCGAGTTTCCCTGCTTCAGAGTGCTCGGGAGAGATGGCCCGATCTCGGAGATGAGGATCAGTTGTTAGCTCGATTCCTTGTATTTCTTACCTTAGATAGGACTTGGGGAGGTGAAGAGGTTCTCCAGGCTGTTTCAGATATGTGTAGTGTTAGAATTGAGGTTCACCAAGTTGGTGGAGTGCCACCTATCATTTTTGGGGTTAGTGATCATATTCTTAGGGTACTTTATACTAACAACCATTATGAGGGCCTATTTGATCCTGCTTTTTCTGATCCTTCACGGATTCATCTTTCCCCCGTTAGTCGTATTAGGCAGGTGTATTCTGATTCGAGTTTTTATCGATTATATTCCGTTCCTTTGAGTAATCAGACTCCTCCAGTCGTACAGAAACGCTTAAGTTTTTGTATAGGAACTTGGAATATTCGTGGTTGTTCTGCTGTGTCTAAGCAGTTCCGCCTTGATAAGACTTTAAATGAGATTGGTTTAGACATTGTTGCTATACAGGAAACGAATTCTGTGGCTTCTCGAATCGATACTTCCAATTATAACTGGTATCTGAGTCATAAAAGGGGTTTGGAAGTGTCAAGTCATACCAATCGTGGGGTGAGGAATGGCGTTGGAATCTTGGTAAGACAAAATTGTGGAATTCGGGTTCGATGTTTTGAACCTATTTCCGAGAGGCTTTGTTACGCCTTTATTAAGTTTGATGGTTTGAGGGAATTGTTAGTAGTATGTACTCATTTTCCCTCATTTCCCAGACTCACCACCTCTCATCTTTTATCCACCAGGTTATCCAGAATTATTCGAAAACATGGTAAGGCTCGGGATATTTTTGTTTTGGGTGACTTTAATGCCCATATAGGTTTAGATCAGACGTATTTGTTAAATAAGAGTGTTATTGGTAAAAACTTATACCATTCGGAGACTAATGAGCGTGGCGATATTTTATTAGATTTAGCAATGCAGAATCGTCTTGTAATTTGCACCACTTTTGGGCGTAGAAGTTGTCTTAAAACCTGGAGGGGTCCTGCATCCGTTTCGCAGTTAGATCATATTCTGTTTAGACAGGATAACTCTCATTTATATTTGAAGCCTTCAAAAGGTACTTTCGGAAAGGGTTCTTTTTTAGGAAGTGATGGTGTCTTGATTAGAAAATTTGTTTCTGATCATAAATTGATTTTTAGTGTCGCCCATAGGAAGAGTGTCCCACAAAGTACTCCAATGATCTCTATGTGTCCTCATCAGGATTATGAGAAATTAGATTTTCGGCATTGGCAGTTAAAATTGTTGAAGGATCCTGATATTCTTAGTAGCTATCAGAGTCGTGTATTAGGCTGTTTGAAAAGTGTTGGCATATTCGTTATTGGTAACGATTCCACTTACGATTCTTTACCTCTGGATATACTTTGGAGAGGTCTTATTTATTCTATTAAAACTTCATCTAATTCGCTTTTATCTAAAAAACCTTCTCTATCCGTTGGTCAGCAATCTTCTATAAATGCGTTAACGAGTGCGCTCAAGCAGAGACCTCGGAATGAGTTTTTGGTACGAAATTGTCGTTTCCATGTTCGCGAACAGTTCCGCAAAAACCGAAACGACGAGTGTAGAGAGTTTTTTCAGAATTTAAATGATGTCAATCCTTATGATAGGCTTCGTCAAACTTATCGTTATATTCGTAGTTATAGACAGGATTTTGATAGGGTCAGTGGGGTGTCAATTCCTCTTTCAGGGTGGGAACATTTATTATCAAGTTCTTCTGGGCCTGAAGTTTCTTTGATTCCTGAATGTGATCATAACCCTTTATCTTCCCCACCCACTCGTGAGGAGATATATTCGGCTCTATTTTCTATTAAAAAGGGGACAGCACCAGGGTTAGATCAAGTATCTATTGATTTGCTGCAGGCTTTACCTGAAGAGGGAATGAGAGTTTTCGTTTTTATACTGCAGCAGGTTTGGTTAACCAATAATCCACCCCCTGAGTGGTTGGAGACAGTACAGTTTCCTTTGCCAAAGAAGCGTCGTCCAACCGGCATAGTGGATTATAGACGAATAACTCTCTCTGATACTGGGTATCGTGTATATGCCAAATTTTTGTTGACCCGATTGGAGGAGTTATATTCGGAAGTAGGTTCTTATCAAGCTGCTTTTATCCGTAATCGGTCCGTTGATGACCATATGTTTGTTTTACGCCGTGTGCTTGATGAAGAGTGGAAGACCGGAGAGACCGTTTATGTTCTATCTCTAGATTTAAAGCAGGCTTTTGACACTGTTGATCATTCATCAGCACGTGTTATTTTCTCACATCTTGGTATTCCCCATTACCTTGTTAATCGCATTCTTCGGACTTGTATGCGTGAAAAAACTTCGATTATATGGTATAAGCAACGTACCCAGTCTTTCACTCGTGGAGTAGGTTTTAAACAAGGTTGTCCACTTTCTCCTACCTTGTTTAATTTAGTTATTGACGCTGTGCTGCAAACACTTGAGGAAATAATACCAAATTTACATCTTAATCAGGATTTATCTATTAAATTCCCTTTAGTATTGGCTTATGCTGATGATATCGTGATTGTTGATAATGATTTAAACTCATTATCTAGGGTTGTCAGTGAACTTGTCCCACTTCTCCATTCTGTTGGTTTACATATTAATGAGTCTAAAACCAAAGTTCTCGTAAGACCTTTTAATTCTAGTATCTCTTCTTTGTTAATAGGTGGGTTAAATGTTCAAGTTACTACAGTTTTGCGGTATCTTGGTACTTTTCTGACAGCGGATCTGAAACGGTCTGAAGTAATCAGAACTCGTTGCAGACAGGCTAGTGGGGTTGTCCAGATGTTAGTTCGCTTTATAAGACAGTATTTATTACCTCTTTCTGTTATATTACAAATGTATAAACAGTTGGTAGTGCCTATAATGACTTATGGTTTACGAGCCACTGTATTGACTAAAGCTAACAGGTTACGTCTCGCTCGGTATGAGAAGCATTTCCTCATACAGCTCTTAGAGCATTGCAGTGATCGTCCCCACAGAGTCTGTGTTAGGCGACTTCTACGTGGAAAGACTGTTAATCGAAAAGTAACAACTTATCGAATCTTTTATTGGGGGCACGTCTTGAGAAGGCCTAGGGGACATTTACTAAATGCTGCTTGGCGATTTAAGCGAAATTATAGAAAGGTTGGTAGACCAATATTTACTTGGCACGATTCTGTCAAACGAGATCTTCGGAGTGTATCTCAACCTCGAAGTGTTTTAGAGACAGCTGCTAAGGCTGGAAAATCAGTTTTGAAGAGAGAGGTTGAGCAGATTTACGATTCTGATAGGGCATCTTCGAACGAAACTGATGATTATCTCTTCGATCAAGATTAGTCCAACAGATTATATCCTTAATGTTTTCTTTTTCCCATCCTTCCTTTTTCCTTTTCCTTCCTTCTCCTGGAAGAGCGAAAAGATGAGAGATATTTTCAAGATACTCTTTTCATCTAGTCGGAGTTCATCAGCCTTCACGTTGGCGCCTTCCGTTTAAACTAATGATGACACGATGCTTATATAGAACCTAACCCAAGCGTTGACCCCACTAGCAATTATTAATTCCCCTAATTAATTTATTGCAGTAGTGGCCGTGTTCTATGTGTAGCTGATTATTAAGTCAGCATCAGTGTCAACAGAGCTATTGCATTTGGAGCCTACGCTTAACGAATACAACTGTGAAACATATGGAGCATATGTTGGATACACCAACCACAAACGGGGCGGAACCAAAGCGAAACTGGGGCTGTATCATTGTCCGAAATCTAGATTCACATACAAATTCAGATAATACATGAGGCCGTTCGGTTTGTGACAGTAAACTGATCAATACAAAAGTCAACATAGTTTGTTATCACTGTCTAAGGTTTAAATTCACACTTAGATTCAGATCAAAGATTTCTCAATTCACCGAATTATCTAAAAGAAACACATATTATGTATGCAGTACATTAGACTGCAATACCCAAAATTGCTTATGTATGCAAATCAAAATAGAATAAAATTGGGTACAGTACACAAACAATATAAATATAAATAAGGTGAAACTCTGGAGTATAAATAATATCTAAATATAGGTATAAATATAAATATATAAATATATCGCTTCTCTGTTTCACTGGGATTGCGACAGTGATTTCCATTTATGTTGTCCTGTTCCTACCCTCGTGTTGCTTTTGTGGATTTGACATTCTTATTCCCAGCATGTGACATTTTCATTATTCCATTTATATTCATTCAATCCTGTTATCGCTTCGTTCAATCTTGTTTCTTTTTGTTGTTTTGACAATGTTTCTTCCAGTTTCCTTATTATATTCCTTTTCCGTATATTTAGTGTTAATATATATCTATGTTTAGTGCCTCCGTATGTTTAGTTCCGTATACTTAGTGTTAATACATGTGCGCATCCATACGTCTCCACACATATAGGCCAACACATATAGGTCAACACATATACACATACATATATATACATATTATCTTAAATTAAATTAATTTACATTCACCGACTCTCTCAAATATCTCCCATAAATGTTTGGAAATAAACATTATTACCATTATCACTCCAATATGCCCACCTATAACTAGACACACAGTGAGTCAAAACAAACAAAGCGATATTGACTTGGTTTTGTTTATCAACATTTGACATTTCCACCGTCGCCAAAATAGTTGCTCAGTTCATACGCGCTTTCAATTTTATTTGTTCATCTATTTGATCATAGATGTCCTACAATATTCAGCGTCTATGTATATCGCAAAAATTATCGCGTCATGGAACAAAATGACTTTGCATTGTAATTGATTTACATACAAAGTCGCACAAATCATCGCTTGCATCAAAACTCACTGTGTTCCAGGTGTTCAGAAGGGTCACTTATCAAGTAAACCCTCTCGAAGCACCCTTATATCATTACAAATACACACACTGGAGTATAAATCTTTTTTTTATCACCTTTTTAGTGGAGACGACAAAAAACACGTCCACTGCACTGCGAAACTTTTTTGACACTCCATATATATATATATATATATATATATATATATATATATATATATATATATATATATATATATATATATATATAGTTACATTTACCTATCCACATTCCAACCAAAGACACGCGCAGGTCTTCCACACTATCAATATACAGCTAACGCAGCAAAACTCATCATATTTTTACATTTTAACTATAAATTCAAATCAAATAATTAAACTCATCATATTTTACATTTTTATAAATTCTCTGATTTGCATTATATAAATTTAGTCTTAATTTGGCAATTATCGATTAAACTTATTAAAACATAAAGTTGAAAGTAAATTAGGAAAAGAACGTTTTTTTTAATCATTTCTAAACCCGGTACGTTCCCTACCGAAATAAATTTGTTATAAATCGGATGCAACCATCATAACTGGCGCAGTTGAAAAAAAAAGAAACGGTTAAAAACAAAAGTGAAAAAGTTCTTAAAATAACTCAGATATTAAAATAAATTTCTGGTCATAGCCCCCACCAGAGGCAAGCGCAGAAATATAATAAAATTGTGAAATTATCAGCTGAAAATTCTTTGGATCTTTGCTTTCGAGATTGCCTGATCATCAATTCCTGGAACAATGAAAACTAGTATTTTCATGATATTTTTGGCATGTTAAAATTGTGCAAGTTAAGACTCCAAGATTAAACAAATCTTGTAAAATCATTATAATCCCCACGACGGTTTATCGTGTAGTTGGATTAATTAAAGTAGAATAGAAATCCCCACAGAACGATTGTGAAGACGGATTCATTCAAAAAAGTAATAAATAAAAATTAATATTGTTTTAAGTTCATGTCAACAATAGACGAAACGAATAAAAACGTAACAATCAATGATGTTAGTTATGGAGTATATAGACTCCAAGATTAAACAAATCTTGTAAAATCATTATAATCCCCACGACGGTTTATCGTGTAGTTGGATTAATTAAAGAAAAATAGAAATCCCCACAAAACGATTGTGAAGACGGATTCATTCAAAAAAGTAATAAATAAAAATTAATATTGTTTAAAGTTCATGTCAACAATAAACAATCAATGACCAAACATATTCAAACGAAAACAAGAGAAAAACACACAAAATAATGATAATACAGCCATTTGACGGAATTACATTAAATAATTACATTACATTATCGCAACAAACAATCAAAAATATCAAAATGTTGGGACACCATCAAACTTCAGCAAAAATTCGCGACTGTACGATCGCAACTTCAACACTAATATTGATCGCTGCGATCAGCACAATTATCTTTTATCTCTATAGGAAAAGCAAGCTATCATCTTCCAAAATTAAAGAAACCATCAAAGGATTCACCCGCCACATCAAAGTGAACGTTCAGACCAGTGACGTCCAGGACGACATCAATCTTCGGAGGGAGGAGTTACATTTACCTATCCACATTCCAACCAAAGACACGCGCAGGTCTTCCACACTATCAATATACAGCTAACGCAGCAAAACTCATCATATTTTTACATTTTAATTATAAATTCAAATCAAATAATTAAACTCATCATATTTTACATTTTTATAAATTCTCTGATTTGCATTATATAAATTTAGTCTTAATTTGGCAATTATCGATTAAACTTATTAAAACATAAAGTTGAAAGTAAATTAGGAAAAGAACGTTTTTTTTAATCATTTCTAAACCCGGTACGTTCCCTACCGAAATAAATTTGTTATAAATCGGATGCAACCATCATAACTATATATATATATATATATATATATATATATATATATATATATATATATATATATATATATATATATATATATATATATATATATATATATATATATATTATCTAAACTAGCTTACCCAGTTTAAGAAATTAGCCGCGTAATCTGGCAGTCTATTAAAATTCTAAAATGTTAGTAACAGTAGCATTTACTCTGTCTCAAAAAATTAGTAACTGTAAATTTAACATTCATATAATCAAATGATTTTAAATCATTACTATTTGATTCATGTAGTCTTGTTTTAATACTTTTGGATTAAATTCAACTAATTTTTCTACCGATGTTTTTTTCTTCTCTCATGATGAAAGTTTGATCCATTTTGATTTAGAAAGTCGATTTCTTGAAAGATTTTTTTATCAGTTCAGTAAGTGATTGAACTATTTCGAAAATTGTATCCATTTTATTATCCAATGCAACTTGCATTGTTTCAATCTTTCAACGTTGATTTTTTTTTTTAAATTTCTGAAAATTTTTGTATGTTAGGTTTGATAATGTTTGATTTCTATTCTTCAATAAATTAACGGGTTTTGTCAGGTAAATTGTCAGTTATAATTGTTTGTTAGCGATTTGAGATTGTAATAATCCATTTTAAAGATGTATTTGCCGGTAAATATCTCTAACATCATTAGCGTTCGTATTCAATATTTCTTAAATTTGATCGTATTTCTAGATTTAAGTTTTGATAACATATTTATTTCCGATAATTCGAGGGGTTATTTTTGAGTTATTTTGCTCTATTTCTAATCACATTAGATATTATCATTTTACATATGACAAACCGGTAGATCCCTTTAACTAAGATTTAACGAACATACTCGTATAAACAATATCGGTAAAATGAAAACTGGATCAATGATACACAACACAACTACACAAATATGGATACAAACTTAAAAATTCTGCACAAGATCAGGCTAGAAGAATTTGAAATTTATAAAAATCGCAAAAATTAAATTCTACTCAACAACAAAATTAATAATAAGCCAAACAAACTTTACGAACTGCTTTTGGAAAATACGTCATAAAATATTATACCCTTAAACCAAAAACACATCCTGGAAAAAGTATAAAAACGCATGGAAATAAAATTTATTTTATGCAACATAAATGCCCACATTAGAAGTTTGAAAGGAAAGGATTACACATACGCACTTCAAAATATGTATTATGTGCTTCTTCGCACTTTGGTACAGATACAAGAAAAATATCGTGCATGCACATAATGATGAGGAGTTTATTTCTAACAATATTAAATTACTGGTTTCATAATATGTGCTTGTTTTTTCAAATGAATTGTGCAATTGTTGATATTATTACAGAGTTTTGAGAATTCAGAAACTCATAATTAAGTTATTTGTTTTAAACATAATTTTATTTAGAAAGTAAACACATTACTTTCAAACCGTGGCATTAAGAACATCTCGTCAAATCGCTGAAAGGTAGCAAATGACCTTAATTTCTTAAATAATTGTGTCTGTTCATCGACCAAACACCCTGTATATAATTTATATTTTATAACCAATGTTTGGTATCGGTGGCGACAAAACATCAGCTTTTTTATTTCTTAGTATATGTGTTTTCCTAAAAATAATCCTGTGAAGTTTCTAAACATAAATATGCCTGTTGGAATTATATATGTATACAATGTCAATAAGATAACATGGCGGTAACGTAAATCGTATTGAAATCTCATTACATTGGAAATCCCATTACAAATATGCATTGCCGTATAAAATGTATAAGTCTCTTTCTTTTAATATGTTTGTGTCCTTTTGCCTAATATTTAAACTCAATTTTTTAAAAAAAGTTCTTATGTTTAAGTTTTATAAAATATAAAAAACCTAAATGTTATAAATAATATCGACAATTATAAGTAATAATTTGATTTATTAATAAAACATTGCTTCTTATAAAAATTATCTTCAATCAATCAATAGATTTAATATATCAGATTTGAACGATTCCCAAACGGAGACCGTGGATACTTGATAAACCACTTATTCCTTTTGAGGTGCAGAGTTAAAATTTTCGGTTTTTTAAATCAACTCCTAATACAAGCGCTCACAGAAATCTTGGCAACATCCGGAAGTAGAGTTAAAATATGCCCATATATGGCGTATATTATCCATATCCTCAAACGGAGACCGTGGATACTTTGGGGTGATTTGTTAAATTTTTCGGTTTTTTTATCAACTTCTATTACACAGATATTTGCTCACAGATATTTGGGCAACTCGTTTTTCAGACATATAAATGTCTTCAGAATTAAGTCATAAACATCCCAATTATCGGAATCATAATGACATGAAGCAAAATGATTGCACAACTCCAAAACATATTTGCGAGTACGATATTGAAAAGTATTCTTTAAAACGAATATACAATGAAGTTAAAATTAATAAGAATGAAGTTATTATCAATCACCCAATTCAAATCAAGCCTCTTAGAAGCTTCAAAAATGGATTTAAAAATACTAAAAACCTGAAAACAACTGAAGTCGTCAAAACTTGTGCGTTTGATTCATTCTGTCCCAAATTTTGTACTGTGTAGCATTAGACTAACACGCACAAAATAACATTCTAGTCTTCATCAACTAATTATTCAAAATATATAACACTTTTGAGTGTAATATTTCCGATTTAATCAAAAACTTTTTTTTAAAGCTCCTGTAGTTTCGTTATATTTGTGGCACGATAACATTTTTAATAAAGATTTGTATTATCTGCCTATTGACATGTTATCTTTTAAAGCAATGAATTCAAAGAAATTCAGAAACAAATATTATTTCCGAAATCAAAATGCTGTATGCGTGGGGGCCATATGAAAGCAAACCAAATAACAACTGAAAATAAAATACTTTTTTTGACGACATTTAAACCAGATATAATATAAATCTTAATGATATACAAAGCTCATTACATAAATCTTAATGATATACAAAGCTCATTACAAGTGTTGAAGGAAACGTATTGGAAACATTTTACTCTACATTCTAAAACGGAAAACCAATCAATCCTGAGTTAATTGAACCTCTATTTAAGATTTGTTCTATTGGTTGTATATTAGTTGATTTAAATTAAATATACTCGTAATATGAGAGTTTACTTTTATTATTTCGGCATTATATTTTATTAACCTAAGGTTAAATAATCAATAAAGCTATCTTTAAAGTTATTATTAAATCAAGAAGAAAGTTATATTATAGTAATTGTCCGTATATAAACATAAACTAAATGAAAGAAATGAATATAATATTATATTCTCGGATTAACTCAAGAGTTTCTTACAAAAAATGTTTTGTACTTTAAACAATTTACCTTTTTCAATCATTGAAGAAATGGTGAAGATGGTAAAATCTTTAGATATTGATTCAAAAATACTGTAAAATATTAAATTTGCTAGGATAAAAGCTACTGAAACGATTTGTTGTTTTTTAAGCGAAGAGTCTACAAAAAAAACTGCCGTAATGTTAAAATTACATTTCTCTATCGTAGTTGATGAACTACTATATTTTGATTTGGTACTTAGCAAAACCATCGATAGTTTCTTGTGCTTTCTCGAACTTGAAATCAGTGACGCCAAGTCTGTTTATAACCGGAAATTCTTTTCGATTTACATCAAATTCGGATTGAAAACTTGCTTAGGTTTTGAATCTGACCACGCTAGTGTTATGATTGGGTAAATGTGCTATTTAAGCATTATTAAAAACAGCAAACCTTTATTTTTTCACACTGGGATATACGTGTCATTCTCTCCATTTATGTGTTTCAGTAGCTGCCAAAAAGCTTCCTCAAGAATGTGAAAAATTGGCCCGTAACATTATTTTTTTTTGGGCACAGTCCAAAAATGATTTTCGAACTTTCCAAGACTATTTTAAGGTGCCAGTTCACAAGATATTAAAAGTAGCTACTACTCGATAGCTTTCCTTTAGGAAGTCATTAATAGAATTGTAGAGTAATAAAAACCCTTGCAAAATATTTTGTAATCAATAAATTTCGTAATAATTCAGATTTAACTCCACAAATATCGGATAAACGTTCTCCTTCAGTTAAGACTTTTTTATTTTCAATTTTAAACAATTTTATTAAACTAGAAAGCATTGACGAGTCTAATTTAAACGGTTTGAACGTAACAAATGATTTATTCTTTGTAAACAAATTCATTTACTTAGGACCAAAGTGAAAAACAAATTAAATAAAAACTTTCTGTTTAAAGAAATTGTGTTAGAAATTAAGAAATATTGCAAAAAAATTTACATAAAACTTTGCAATACAATTTTAAGTCGATTTAATTTTAACGATGAAACTTTAATCGAATTACAAAACACCACAAATTGAGACAAAGCATGATGCCTTTGCTGAAAATTTTTCTGTAAATGATAATTTTGAAGAAACTGAAGAAGACTTTCGATCTTTCAAACTCTGTTTCCAAAAATTTGTTGATGTGAATGTAACGACGGACTTGGAAGATTTTTGGGGAAACATTCCATTTGAAAAATGTTTTCAACAAACTGGTGCTTCCAAATATAAAAAAGTCTGTAGAGCCCTTATTAAGTTTGAAACATAGTAGCAAAGACTATATAAATATACAAAGACGTTCCATTTCATACAAAAAACGAGTAAATTATTTTGGGTACGACCGATTTTAATTTGGGTACGACCGATTTTAATTTGGGTACGATCGCACCAAAGGAGACTGAAATCCAAAACTTGTTATAGTAGTAAAATAATTGTATGCTTTTGTTTCTCATTTTAAAATTTTTTCGTTTTAAAATGAATACTTTTTTATGTTATTATGAGAAGTCTTTGTATATTTATAGTTTTTGATAGTAGTGCTGCAGCTAAGAGAATATTTTCTGATTTAAATAATGTAAAAACTAAAAACCGAAATAGTTTAAATATTAAAAGAATAAACTCATTGTTAATATTTAAACCATTAACAAAAAATTTTTCACTATTGGAATGGACGCCATCAAGAAATTTATTAACTTGGTCGTGGACATGACGGCAATAGCCGTCAAAACGGCGTTCTTGAAATGGGCCATGACGGCTGTTACCGTCATTTAGAAACATTCAATTTGTGACATGACGGTAGTAGTAGTCGGCATTTCATTGAAATTCTGTATATACTAAAAATTTATGTCCCAACAAAAATATGTTTTAATTTTATTTTGACCTACGGAAAGGATTTTTGTGTAAGTTTTACATTTTATCCATTTTTATTGAAATCAGTCGACAAAAGAAACGCATTACGGCATATGCCGTCATTTTACAATGTGATTTCATATAATAAAAAATTTTGTCCTTTTTCGATCGGTTCGTGTTTGTAGAAGGTGCTGAACTGTAAATATTGACGATCGGCATCAGTAAAAGACCAAATGATATACTTTTTTACAGCAAATTCATGACTGGTGTGGATAGAGCCAATCAAATCATGGAGCTATGCAATGTGCAGATGGTTCTACGTAAATCGGAGCTATACCCGTACGTCTTCGATTTGGCTGTAATGGCTTTAAGTAAGACGCAAATAAGCGAACGAGTTGGGAGTGCCTTGAGCCCCAAAACAGATTGAAAAGATAAAAAACAAACAATAGTCGGCAATTATCCATCGTCACTGCAAACCAAACGATGGTAAAAAAAAGGTTATATTCCATTAGATACACTTATGCGTCTGGAACTCATACTTGTTATATAAAAAGTATGTCAAGAAAATTGAATTTAGTTTTAGCCTACATAGAACGACTTATAGAATCTCTGTTAGAATTACCTACAAACAAAACATTTCGTTTCAAAATCTAATTCGCAGAAAAAATTAACACCTGAGGTTTTAGCTCTTCAACAGCGCTAAACATAGGCACTCATTTCATTGGCAAAACTCCTGTACCATCGAATAAATATTGAAATCAAAACAATATAACTGAGTAACATTTCGTTTTTTACTTGGTAGGAAACCAAATTTGACAAAGGTATGATTTGTTAGCTTAAATTTCATCGTATATTTCATGACAGTTCTAGCCGTCATATGTCCCCTTTCAATAATTCGATATTAGACTGGGTCATGACGGCTACTTGTCTGATAATAACATTTTAATACCTTAAATCTAATCAAATGACAAAATTTTCACTAACATGGAAATTACATTTGTCTAAGTACTAAAGATCACCAAAAAAATTTTGCCTGCAAACGTGTTAAAAAATTACAAATTAGCGACGTAAAAAACAAGTTTTATTTCAATACTTCATAATTTCATTTTTATTTAACCTTAATCTTAATAAAAATGATGGAAATCATTAACCTAAAGAAAACACTAAAGAACATTTAATCTTTTTATATATTTTAAAGTTTACCTAACTTGATAAATTAAATAATCTTAAAATTGAAATCTTACTGTATTATTTTACTATTATTTACCTAAATTTATAAAACAAAGATATCTAGTTATTTATACAAATGAATTGTTATTTAGATTTAAGTTATGGATATCAGTTGTAGTATTAAAATTGTAACTAACTAAGCCTTTTTACACTTAGTGAGAATTTTTAATTGTAAGCATGAACTGAAATATATTTCATGTATATATGTATAAAACTAATTTATAAATATAATTATGTAAGAACTTTCTTTTAAATTTTGTTTCTGGCGCCCGTTGGAGCTGAAAAAAACAAAACTGTTTTTTTTCTAAATGACAGCGCTTATAAGAACATTGTTTGAGTGATACTAATACATATGTATGTTTTATGATATTAACAAATTTTACTATAAACTTACACCAATCATAAAATTAATAAAATAAAGTAAATCAATTAATAGTTTCATAAAATAAAACAACTACACTCCTGGACAAAATTAACGCATATTTTTTTTGTAATAAAAAAAATTCCCGCTGGACAACTTCAGTGGAACTGGTATCAAATGATCCCAAATTTATAATTTTCTCAAAAGAGGCACAAATGTGGCGTTAATTGTGGCGCAAATAAGGGCACAAATGTGGCGTTAAAAATGTTAAAATGTGTCGAACTATTTTTTTTTAAATTTTTAAAAGCGGTTTATAAACATTAAAACTAGCTTTATAATTTGATTAATTTAATAATGAGTACTCCCCCACCCTCCGTGCCCTTATTACAGCTTCCATCCTTCTGAGCATACTAAGTAGAATGCTTTGTATCATTTCTTGCCGAATGAGATTCCACTCTTCTTGCGCTGCAACTCTCAGCTCTGCTGTCGAATCTGGTGCAGGATTTCTAGCTCTAATACGGCGTTTTAGAATGTCCCACACGTGTTCAATCGGATTAAGATCAGGACTTATTAGTGGCCACTTAAGTGCACGAATGCCAATATCTTGGAGATATTGTCGTACCGTTGCAGCAACGTGGACTGGAGCGTTATCATGCATTAATACAAAACTGTCATAGCACATGAAGCCCACATACGGCAAAACGTGATCGCCAAGAATGTGCCGAGCATACCAGTCAGCATTCATCCTCAAACCAATCTCCACCAGCGCCGTACGGCCCTCACAACTGATTCAACCCCAAAACATTATTGAATTTCTACCAAAGCTTACAGTTTGCACCATGTTACACGGTGCGTAGCGTTCTCCAACTCTTCTGTATACAAGATTACGTCCATCTGGTTTCTATAATTGGATTCTGGTCTCATCTGAAAAGAGAACAGTGGCCCATTGATCAGTTTCCCATTTTGCATGAGTATGAGCACATTCTAAACCGCTGGATTTGTGGCGCGGAAGAAGCCGTGGAACTTTTACGTGCCGTTTTAGAGTTAGGTTCACTTCTTTTAATCTTCGTCTAACTGTTTTCATACTAATATTCACTTAACGCGCACTAAATAACTCATTTTTGAGTTGAGTAAAAGTCCGCTTTCGATCTCGTAACGAATTCATTTTTAAAAATCGATCGTCATGCTCGGTTGTGCACCTTTTACGTCCTTTTCCGGGCTTTCTTTTATACTTTTGTTCTCTCACGATACCGCTTAAGTATTCGTGAAACCGAAGACTGATTAATTCCTAATTTTCGTGCGATTTGTACTTGTGTATAATCTTTCTGACACATTGTGACCAATTTAACCACCTCCAGCTCTTGAACGGGTGCCATATTACAATGGATTTTATATTAGGTGCTTGCTTTAGAACACATTTACAAGAACAAGTGGTACTGCATTTAAAAATAATTGATATGCAATGGAACAAAAGCCGATCGTTGCGTTGGATTTCAAACACAATGCACTTTTGATTAAGCATTTTTGAAAAATTTAATTGATTGGCTTGCAGTAAACTTTATTCAAGGTGGTTTCTGATAAAAATATAAATGTGCTATCAGTTGACACTAGTAGTATTAAAATTGACCAGCGGGATTTTTTTTAATTCAAAAAAAATATGCGTTAATTTGGCCGCGAGTGTATTTTAAGTAAAAACAAAATCTCACCTTGTTAATAGGATTTCCTATGTTACTTTCTGTTTATAAATGCAAATAACGCTGTTTATGTACATTTTGTTTACGGAATTATAACCACTCATTTTCTTTTGTTGTGGATTTCTATTTTTGTTGTCACGGGTACTTTATTTTGGCTACATGGGCTACATTAAGAAAAAATTAAACTGAAAAATGTTTTTTTTCTGAATTTAAATAAATAATGTGTTTTTATTTTATCTAAATTAATTAAAACTTAGGTGATTTTAGATCAGCCAACGGTTGGTAACATCTTGAGTCAAATCAACAAGTTCGATTCTGAATAACTTCGATATGTATCCGATATGTACAAAATCAACTAATACCAACACTGATGAGCTAAATATCTCTTTTCAATTGTTTTATGTTGGTATATTTATTAATCATATTTATTCGAGTATGTTGAGAAACCTCAACATTTAGCGAAGGTTGTAATACGATTACTTTGCTTATCTGAAAGAGCCCAATGAAACTAAAACTATTACTAAAGTTTTATTAGGATCCTATGTATGTGTTTAGTTAATTTTGTAACAAAAAATTAGTACATTTTCTTCAAAAAATAAAATTACAACACAAACTGGTTTTTTTTATAACGGAATTAAGAATTGTGTTTAAAAAAATGAAATAATAAATGTGTTTTTTAATTCATTTTGAAAATGAATTTATAATAATTGATTTGTTATTTCAAATATATTCAAGTAATGGTTTGCCACTGGTATCAGAATATAATAAGTTAAATCTACAGATAACGTACATTAAAAAATTCACTAACGATCATCAGACTGAATTTATTTATTGATAGGCTTCAGAGCAGTTTATTAAAGCTGGCTAGATCACTGTCGGATTACAACTTCATTTTAATTAAGTTCACGAGTTCAAAAAGGATATTTTGTAAAAAGAAAAAGTAAGAAGAAAATTTGAAAACCCAATCAGTTTATAAAAGCTTGCAATTTACTGTTATACAAATTATTTTTGACACCTTCTATTCAGACAATAGTATAGAAAAAGTGTCTTATTAATCATACTAGTTAGTCCAAAAACAAAAAAATGATAAATTACCTGTTTTCACTAGTATTCTTGCATCTGATGCTTAAGTCGACTTCATGCTTGCATTCCTTCCGTCCAAAATTTTTTTAACTGAAGTGGCGTGGTTTGCAAGAATTAGAAACCTTCGTGAAAATTGTAACCAACTTTTTGGGGAAATGGTTATCGATGAGCTGGACTAACAGTCAGAATCCATTCAGAAATATGAACAAGTTCTTATAATGAAAACATTAATGGATTGGTTGTGTTTTATTATCATTTTTTTTATTCACATATGCTTAATTCACATAAGGTTATCGGATACGCAGACTGTAGTTCCTGTGATAATGTTGTGTATCGATGCTGGTAAACATTTATAAGCTAATATTATGCTTATGACTCTCCAGTGGGAAGATATCTAATTCTGATTCCTAACCGGGTGCCTGAGCTAATAGGTGCTTTAACACATGTTTGCTTTTAAATTGATTTCCCCACCATTTGAAGCAAATTTTCAAACTGACTGGGTGGATGTCATCATCATTTATGACTAAAACAGTTAAACGTTTTTATCACAAAGCGTTTGCACTATCGTTAAATGGACACTCGGTTTATCTCGCGATTGGTAATAAGGTCGTACCCAACACTTACGGATCCGATTTTTCAAGGATTTTTCGTCATCACTTTCGCTGCTACTGGAAAATATTATATCAAAAAATTGTTGATTCTCTTTTATTTTAAATTAATTTATAAAATTGGATTTTTAGTCGTTGCTCTTCAAATATTATTTATGCTATTATATCTATTTATCTATAAACAACTTAAAAATATTGCTGTCTTACATTTACATACCATTTAAATTAACTATAAAATCACCTATATTTGTTTTTTGCCTAAAATTATGAACTAATTATTATGTTCATACGCAAACAATAAATTTCCAATTACGAAGTTAATGAATATGTACGGCATTGAATTTCGAAATTTCCATATGAATTATAACAAACTATGTTAATACCAAACTATACTATAGAAAATCAAAAAAAGCATGCAGCTTTATCCAATGTTTAGTTAAATTTGTTTCTTTAACGTTGCATACTGAATGAAGAGTGCGTTTTCGCTGTAAGATTGTTATTTCGCATTGGTGTGTAGCAGTCGAACATCATTCTAAATGATAATTCATACTGCTGCAAACATTAAGTGCAACTCTTTTCAAACATATTACACGTTTACATAATTCGACTACAGCAGGAACGAAGTTTCAATATATTATATGCAAAGGGAACAACACACCATCTGCGTGACAATATAATATATATACGCTACTATATAGCTTACATTCAGGCGTTGGTACTTTTGAATAGATTACGCGCTATTCGATTTTGGCACGAGACGAAAATTAATAAAAAGATCGGCCATTCCTTTTGTAACAAGCAACGATGCGAGTTCATTAATTAATAAATTCAATATTATAATTTACAATAATTTAATTTATAATTATTATTATATAAATATAATAAGTAATATAGTGATTACATTGTATTAAAATAAATTAATTCAAAATAAATAAATAAGTTAATACTAAAATAATTTGTGTATACATACGTGGTTGGTGAAGAAGCGAAGAGAAGCCAATAAGTGCTAAAGTGGTGACCCCGACGGCCCTGTTTAGGGCAAACAACACGCTAGGGTATTGCTCAGCCGAGCAATATCATACAAATTTTTTTTGCAAAGCACGCCACACGACATACACGTGGACACACAAAAGAAAAAAAAGCACATCGCGAGGAATCTGAGGCCGCCAACGTGTACGTTACACACACACGTGGACGCAAATATATTCATATATTTAAAAAAGCAGCAAATTGCAAGGGATCCGAGGCCGCAAACAAGCGGAATACATAACCAAAGAACCAGAGAAATAAATAAAAAAAACAGCAACTTGCGAGGGATCCGAGGCCGCAAAAAACGGAATACGTAAACGAAGAAACAGACGCAAATATATACGGCATATCATCGATTTTGATCAGTACGATCCACCTTACGCCACGGTGGCAAGGCCGGACGTACCAACGGGGAAACACAAGACAGCGTGGGACGACGGACAGCAGCAGCGACACCAACAAAGACGACGAAGAGAAATTGTACAAGCAACAGCAATTTTTGGTTGCTGAGTAAGTTTTTTTTACACTAATTTGTTTTTTCTTTCGTTAAAAATACATAAAATTAACGTAACGTAAAATCACAATTTAATTTCTTTTGCTCAAATTGCAAAAGTAAAGTAGAGTTATAGTTATTAATAGATACTATATACATTGTTAAATATTATACGATCTGAACTCGCATCACTTTCCGAATGGTCGAATTCTCGTTGTACGTCCTCCCGCCATTACCGTCGATTGTGTTCATTTTAAAAAAAGAGAAAGGTTTTCCTTAAAACCAACAATAAAAAAAAACAAACAACGACGAAGAATATAATAATCCGCCATCCGTCCCTATGCAGCACGATGGCGATGAATCCACCCAAGCCGAGGTCGCGGCCGCGGGTAAAATAAAACTCAACCCATTATGGACAGACAACGTACGCGGTTGGTTCGCGCTTACCGAAATACAATTTCAACTGAAGAACGTTACCAGCTCGAAAATCAAGTATTTTCACGTTATGAACGTTATACCGCAATAATTGTTTAGATCAACAATTTCCCGACGTGCTGCAAAACCTCCCGACAGTGGATCAATACGAACACATAAAGGAACTTCTCCTTGAACGACTGACTCCATCAGATGAGCGGCAATTGGAGGCTTTGTTGAGTGGGCAGGATATCGGAGACCAAAAGTCATCGGAGGCCCTTCGATACATTACAAACCTAGCGAGAAACAATATTTCCACGAAGATAATTCGATCACTCTGGACACGAAAAATGCCAGAGCTGATCAGAATAGCAATAGCAGCACAGCCCGAGTCAGTGACTCTAGAAGCACTAGCGAGGATGGCTGATAAGATGCACGAAAATATGAATTTCTCCATTGGAAACGTCTCAGCACTCCACCAACAACGCCCTCCACTTACAAGACCTACGAGATTGGACGCCAACATAAACAAAACCTCACGAACCAAACAAGTGTCAATCGAGGAACGCCTATCACGGCTCGAGAACAAAATAAATAATCACGCCGTTGCAGGTCGTAGTCGCTCAACAAACAGATTCCAATCGCCAGCTAGATCACACTCAACTCATGCAGTTCGATCGCGCTCGCCATACTTCGGTACTCACAAAAACGAAAATGGTGTTTGCTGGTATCACGAGATACACAAGAACAAAGACAGAAAGTGTCGAAAACCATGCACTTACTCTTCTGGCAGAACGAATACTCCAAAAAACGAATAGATCATACGGTCGAGTCGGCGGCAAACTCGACTTTAAACAACAGTCGCCTATATACATACACGACAAAACCAACAACCTGACATATCTTATCGACACGGGAGCTGACCTTTTGGTGCTCCCTGTCCGACGTTTTTCAACGTCCATTATTTTGAAATCTAAATCAACCGATCTAGTACTATCGGCCGCCAATGGCACGACAATTAACACCTACGGAACAAAATTGCTCCAGGTGGACATCGGACTTCAACGAAAGTTCACTCATGCATTCGTCCTTGCCTCAGTGAATCGTCCGATCATTGGTGCCGATTTCTTAAGTAAATTTGGCCTGTTAGTCGATTTGAAACGAAAAAGGCTGATTGATCCAGCGAAACATCTGTCAATCTATGCTACGACGGTTCGAGTTAATACTCCAACACCGATTCACTACGCTATCGACAATGGCTATGGCACACTTCTAAAGATGTTTTCTTCTCTTACAGTGGAGCCAAACTATAATTTACCAGTTCGTCATTCCGTGGTTCATCATATCGTCACTGAAGGACATTTACCAGTGTCAAGACCACAAAGACTAGATCCTATACGCCATACCGCCGCGAAAATTGAATTTCAACACATGGTCGAATTAGGAATATCCCGACCATCCATCTTCCGTTTCTTGTCCACTACACATGGTCAGAAAAAAAGATTACGATTGGAGACCGTGTGGGGACTACCGCCGACTAAATGCGGTTACGACACCGGATCGCTATCCAATACCCCACATCCAAAACTTCTCCATGAATTTACATGGAAACACAATATTCTCCAAAATCGATCTCATCAGGGCTTATCATCTTATTCCCGTCGCTACTGAAGACGTTCATAAGACGGCAGTAACCACACCATTTGGTCTTTTCGAATTTACTCGAATGCCATTTGGACTACGGAATGCCGCACAAACGTTTCAACGATTCATTAACGAAGTCGTACGAGAATTAGACTTTGTATTCGTCTACATTGACGACATTCTAGTGGCATCGAAAAATGAGGAACAACACATACAGCACCTGGAAATGCTTTTCCAGCGACTCACTGAGTTTGATGTTCAAATCAAGAGCTCGAAATGCGTTTTCGGCGCAAACACTCTTGATTTTCTCAGCCACAAAATCACACCTAATGGTATTCTGCCATCACCAGAACGAATTAATACCATTAAGGAATTCCCAGCTCCCACAACAATCAAACGCATTCAACAATTCATCGGCATGGTAAACTACTACCACCGATTTATTCCGAAAGTAGCTGAGCTACTCGCTCCAATTCACACGCACTTGGCAGTTTTACTAAAAAAGTCAAAAACGACCAAGAATTTCTCTTGGCCCGAAGAATGCCAAACTGCATTCGCGAAACTTAAAAATGAATTGGCTAACATAACACTGTTATCCACTGAATGACGCTAAATTCAGTGTGACGACTGATGCATCGAACACGGTTATCGGAGCCGTGCTGCAACAGTACAATAACGATTGTTGGGAACCATTGGGATTTTACTCAAAGAAATTATCGGATGCTGAGCGAAAATACTCTGCATTCGATCGGGCATTACTCGCAATTTACCTGTCAATCAAACATTTCAGGTATTTTGTTGAGGGTCGGAACTTCACAATTTACACCGACCATAAGCCACTGACAAGAGCAATTCAGTCCAAGACTGAACGAAATCCAAGACAGTCACGCCACTTGGATTACATTAGTCAATTTACCACGGATATTCAACATGTGAGCGGTAAAGATAATGTGGTTGCGGATACGCTTTCGCGCACGACAAACGAAATAGCATCAGTCGAAAATCACTTCGACTACGACATAATAATCAAAGCACAAAAAGCAGACCTTGAAGTTCAGAATTTACTTTCTGGTTCCGAATGTCACGCTAGTTCCAACATGAAACTAAAGCTTTTCAAACTACCTGGTTTCGAAATTTACTGCGAAACATCAACAGGTATCAATCGACCAAATATCGCAGAACAATTACGCAAAACGATATATGAGACTTTACATAACATATCACATCCGGGTATCCGTGCCACTCGTAAATTGATCACTGCTCGCTACTTTTGGCCAAGTATGAACAAAGATGTGACTCATTGGGCACAATCCTGTTTATCCCAACGTTCAAAAGTTCAGAGACATACAAAATCGCCTCACGGACTTTTCGAAATTCCACCTGGTCGATTCGAGCATATCCATTTAGATATTGTAGGACCGCTTCCACCGTCTAATGGATATACTTATATTCTTACCTGTGTTGATAGATTCACACGCTGGCCCGAAGCTTATTGCATGACCGATATGTCTGCAACAACAATTGCTACGACATTTGTTCACAATTACGTATCACGATTCGGTGTTCCACTTGACATAACGACTGATCAAGGAACGCAATTTGAGTCCAAATTATTCACTGAGTTAACGAAACTCCTTGGCTCTCATCGTATACGGACGACAGCCTATCACCCGCAGGCTAATGGCATGGTTGAACGATTTCACCGCCAACTTAAAGTTTCTCTCAAAGCCAGAGGCAATACCCTTCATTGGAGTTCCGAACTACCAATCGTTTTACTTGGTATACGAGCAACGGTAAAAGAAGATCTGAAGTGTTCACCAGCTGAGATGGTCTACGGTCAGACAATCAAACTGCCCGGTGAGTTCTTTGTCGAAAATCCTCTTCCGTTATTGCCTACAACCGACACAGTCATAGATCAACTCCGTTCCACGATGCAAAATCTCATCCCAATAACAACTAGACAAACGAAACAAAACGATATTTTTGTCCCAAAATCGCTCGAAAATTGCGATTATGTCTTTGTTAGGGTTGACAGAGTTCGAACTGGGTTGCAAACTCCTTACGATGGGCTTTACAAAGTTATACAACGTTTACGCAAAAGTTACATTGTCGCAATTAAAGGCAAACATCAATCTATTACGATTGATAGATTGAAACCGGCATACGGAATTCATAATTCCACTGATCAAATATCAGCAACGAAACGATATAAAACAGTCCGGTTTGCGGTATAACATTTTCGATATTCGCGGGCTCTATCTGCGAAGGGAGTCCTGTAGCAGTCGAACATCATTCTAAATGGTAATTCATACTGCTGCAAACATTAATTGCAACTCTTCAAACATATTACACGTTTACATAATTCGACTACAGCAGGAACGAAGTTTCAATATATTATATGCAAAGGGAACAACACACCATCTGCGTGACAATATAATATATATACGCTACTATATAGCTTACATTCAGGCGTTGGTACTTTTGAATAGATTACGCGCTATTCGATTTTGGCACGAGACGAAAATTAATAAAAAGATCGGCCATTCCTTTTGTAACAAGCAACGATGCGAGTTCATTAATTAATAAATTCAATATTATAATTTACAATAATTTAATTTATAATTATTATTATATAAATATAATAAGTAATATAGTGATTACATTGTATTAAAATAAATTAATTCAAAATAAATAAATAAGTTAATACTAAAATAATTTGTGTGTCCATACGTGGTTGGTGAAGAAGCGAAGAGAAGCCAATAAGTGCTTGTTAGCTATTGCATTGAAAACTGGTGACACTTCGTATAGAAATTGTGTGGGTTGAAATATATGTGACTTCTTCTGCTGTTAAAGCGGCAAAATGCTCTCGATGATGGTCGACTGCTAAATATTCCGTTGATGTAATGATGTGAGATTGGGTGTGGTTAATTATTAAGATCTGGATCCGCGAATAGACCTAGTAGATTATAATCCGTCGCAAAAGACAATCATGGTATTATAAATTCAATTTTCACATTTCGTTGTGTTACTCTACTACGTATATTCATGCTTTGATATACATGAATTAAGTCATGAATATCATAGTCAGGGATGGTTATAGTCGCCGGTTTGTGTTGGCTTTTAAATTGAAGCTGATCATCTAGTTGTATTGGCGCAAGTATTCAAGGATGTAAAGTGCTATGATGCGCAGAGTACACAATATCAAGAAGACCTTGTTGAGTGTCCTCTAAATTATTTAGTATCAAGGTCAATGCTATCATACTCATTAATATCGAGCGAACTCTTTCCTCATATGTTCTATATTCGTTAAGTTGCAACATTTCCAAGCTTAATCTCTGCTGGTCCTTTATCAGATTGTCCAATGAGGTCATTGTGAGGTTTTAATTGTATTTCGTCAGATTGATTGTGTGATCTATTATCGACGTCTGGTTTCTTATTAGCGCCATTTGATGATTCTCGTTGTTGTTGATGATATGAAATTGGGCTTCATAGTGGTTAGCCTCGCGCTGGGAAGGAATTACAAACATACTCCCTAAGATAATGCCGGTTGTCTCCCAATCCTCGTTTCATCCGTCGTCGTTCTTTGTTGCTGTTAGAAGAAGATCATTTTCTGCGATTAAGTTGTTAAACTGCCGCTGAAGTTGTATGATTACGTTGCAGTTTAAACCAGACAATCCTTTACAAGCTGTTATCAATTCGCCTTGTGCTCGCTTAAAGGTTTCAATTTCCTCCCAATAGCTCGTCATATTGTAATAAATCACTTAAGTCCACTTCATTGCTACCAGTTCGAGTTTGCCTAGATTCTCAAAATAAATTCCTGCTGAGTAATTAAATGGGGTAATCTTGATCTGAGCTTGTGTTTGCCCAAGTATACCCAAGCAAATTGAAAGTATTGCTAATGCCAATGGATTTATATTACATCCACTCTTTGCTCGCCTGAGGGGCTGTTTTCTCGGACTATGGTAATCTAGTCCAGAAGAGAGTAGTTTGGTTCCTATAGACTGTAGCTTGTCTCTTTGTGTGGTTTTTGGCAGAGTTTTTTTCGGAACTTTCTGGTAGCTGCTGACCCGTGTTTTCATCGTTAGCAACCACTGAACGGACATAATTATTCTTCTCACAGTGTATGTGGTTGTTGATCAAAGGTAGGTAAGCGGCAGATTTAGGTACTACTCCTTTTAAATGTGCTGTTTTTGTATTTAAGTATGACAACTCTGACCAGTCCATCTTGTCCTGGGTGCAGCTCAACGACTCTTGCTAGTGGCCAATGCGTGGGTGGTTGTTGTTTATCTTTGAGAATAACTAGTTCTCCTAATTGGATGTTAGGGTGTTCTAGTAACCATTTCGGCCTTCGTTTTAACCGCGAAAGATAATCCGTTCCGTATGCCATCTGATTCCTTTCGGAGATGCTTAGATCTTTGAAACGTGGGCATGCGTCGATTCTGGGGTCTTTCTGACAACAAATGCAAAAATAATTTGGTTGCGTAGCAGCTATGTACGCATGTTTAAGTGGTTGTGATTGAATTTTCAATTGTTTTGTTGACTTGACTCCGGCTTCCCATAATCCTCCAGGTAGGGACTTCCCGGGGTACGAAATGCCACTCAGTTTCAATCTGTGCTGTCTTACTTTTAATCGCACCTTGCTGCTTCTTGGCTTCTCTTTGAAGTTGTTTGTCTGCTCCTACGAAGTTTGTGCCACAATCACTGAATTTTTTCAGGCATATCCCTCTTCTCGATATGAATCGACGGATTGCCGCTAGAAAGAAATCTGTTGACAGGTCACTCACAAGTTCAAGGTGAATTTTCTTTCGAGGCTAAGCATATGAACAAGGCTAAATAACCCTTTGTTGTTTTATTGCAGCGGCCTTTCCACAATTTTATGCACTGAAAAAAATAATTATTCAAATTGACCAAAATGAAGGTCACATTGATAAATTCCTTATCAATATACAACCGATAAAGATTCGAATCAATGAGATTATCGAACTTATCAACCCGCTAAATAGGTCAACAAATATTTATCAATAAGAAAAGTGAATTTTTTCCTATAGAATATGTTTTTTGATTCAATTTTATTTAAAATATTTTCAAATAAATACAAAAATGATTGGATTGCAATTCATTTATTTTCCATTATTTTTATTACATTTAATTAACATTTACATATAATTTAATATGGTATATATAATTATTTCATTTCAAATTCAATAACAATGAAACTTAATAAAAAACATATTCAAGTTATAGTCGAATATGAAAGCAAAGCTATAACATTTATGTATATAAGCTTTGTTTATTTATAAATATATAAATAATATATTTATTAATATATATTATGTACAATATATTAAGTTTTTATACAATCAAATACTTTTACGTAATATATTTATATAATAAATATATGAAATAGTTAGCAACTATGATTTAAATATAATTTGTATTAAAGTCTCCGATCTGTTTTATTATGTTGGCAATTGAAGCTCAGTTTATACCTGTAGAACTGAAGTGTGGAATTGAGTTGAAGTTGGTCACTGTCAGATAATTATTTTAGTAATTATTGAAAACAAAATGTTTTTATCAAGACAAAACATGTTAGATATGTTAAAAATAACATATCAATATTAAATATGGTATTAGAAACATACCTAAAACAGAAAAGGCGAACAGATCAGTGCCGTTCTGTTAGACGGTTTTGCGTTAATCCAGTTAATCGCAAAAAACGTTTACAAGGATTTTACAATAAGCTTGTTGGGGAGATGAGGTTAACGGATATTGAAACGTTTACAAATTACCATCGAATGAATCATTCGACGAGTTATTGGCATTAATTGGACCTCTTATTTTAACGAAGTAGATATACTGCCCTGGCAATATGCCAGTGTTCATTAAAATTTTAAACAAACAACTTTGTTTTAGTAATTTCATCACATTTATTGGCATTCAATAATATCAGTTACAAAAATATATCACATAATAAGAATTTGTAACATAAATCATAAAATAGATTAATAAAGAAAATATAATAGAAAAATTCATTAAATTTATTGGAAGTTATTACTAGAATTTAATGTTTCTAAATATAACAATTCCCTGTTTTTTTCTTCTGTAAGGACTGTCAGTTTATGGAAATGGGCTCACTGTTCAGATAACGACCATTTTGCTACTTGTTTGGTCCACATTTCGGCAAATGTTCTTAGAACACAAGTATCCCTTGGGAAAGCGGGGGTAGAAACAATTTTTTCCATAAGCTCCTGCTGATTCCTAATTGTCTCACATATTTTGTTGATAGTGGGATCAACATCTTCCACTTTCCTTTTTTTCCTGGGTTGTTGTCGCCGCGAAGTTTCGTCTGTTGAACTTGTACTTGGCCCAGTTGTAGTTTTATTTATAGTTTCTACAAGATCTAACCGTGCACGAACCGAGGTTGTACAAACACTGGGTTTGAACTATCTGTCGGCGAAGATACAATAACTTTAAAATCGATATCAAATATATCTTCAACTGTTGAATCGAATAAATTTTGATATATTCCTCCATTATTCGACACTAATTCGAAGCTGCTTACTGTAGGCCTATAATTAAAATACTAAATTAGTTTGAATTGTCCTTAATCATGCATACAAATTGTTTAATAGAATTTAAAGACGATTTCCATTTTAATAGCTCCTATGGTGTGTAATCAGACAATCCAAAGGAAACGACTAAATCCTCGAATGGACCTTAAAGTGTTAAACAAATGTGAAACAAATATATTATATGACAAAAAAAATAAAATTATATTTTAAAAAGAATCTTTAAATTTAAATAAATCTTTACTTATGTTATATTTAACTATAACTAAATTAAACAAAAATATAGCTTAATCGTTTTAAGGATATATTTTTAAAAAATTCAGCGCTCTCATTAGCCATCTTTTTTGTTTAGCGTTTCAGCAGCACTTTCACTTTTTGGCTGCTTTGTTATTCTGTTGTATCTGGTACGAAGCGCCTTCCACCTCTTCCTCGCTTCAATAGTACTCAGCCCAATTGCTAACCGTATCTCCCTCCATATTAATTGCTTCTTATAATTATTTCTATAATCGGTGTGAGCCAGATTATACAAATATTCCCTTCCTTCTTGTCGAACTTGTTCGACTAGTTTAATATTATCTTTAAAATAAACAAAATATATACAATATAAATATTGAATTCTTTTTCTTTAAATATATACAATATAAATATTGTATTTATATACAATATAAATATTGAATTCTTGTAATATATTTTAACTAACATGTTTAAATAAAAATATTACAAATAATTTTCATTTATTATGTTCAGTATCCATTTTCTAATTTCAATTATTTTTAGTCGCTGTCAAATAATGCGCAAAATTATTGCCCATTTATTTTCATTTTTATTTTCTTAAGTTGGTGACCCTGTGGTAGCATTGTGCTCACAGTAACTCAAAGTTAGAAAAATTTCAACTCGAAAATAGGAGGAGCTTATGCCAAAATAACGTAATTTGATTGGTACAGAGTGGAGTGTGGAAATTTCCACACTCATTTCCACAGTTATAAACCGAGCTTGAAGGATGTTTTACATCGTATGTGGTTTATATCCCAAAAAATAGGTTTGAACAAAGTTTTCAAATGTTTGAAATATTTTACATCGTATGTGGTTTCTATCCCAAAAAAATAGGTTCCATACCAAAATACACAATGGTGGATATTTTAAATTAAACAGCATAATAACTTTAAAACAAATATCTATAGCTTTTAAAATGGAAAAAAAATTATATTTAATTCCATTATAATAAACTAAAAACTCTTTTGGTTCATCAATCGAACCGATTACAATAACTATAGGTTGGATTGGAATAGTTAATTTTGCAAGTTTAATTATATATAATTCAGCTTCTTTAGCTCTTTTACAAATAAGAAGAAATGAATCTTGAGAATCGCCAATACTAATTTTTTTTATTTGTTTAGGTTTTTCAGTGGAATTGTCCAAATTTGCCAAATGATTTGGTAATTTATTGACTGGTGATATAATAAAGTGGAGCAACTAGAAAATGGCTGTATTTCGGAAATCTGAAACAAGAATTTTATAATTAGAATATTAGACGATTCAAAGTTTTATGTTAAATAACTTACTTTGTGAGACGTCCGATTTGATAATGATTGTCAAAATATTTTTGAAATTTTGATCGTTTACTTTCATAATTTTAAGCAATGTCTCACTAGTTGAACTCCACATTTGAGTTAAGGTTTTACAATTAGGGTACAGATGCTCGAAATCAATTAGTATTAATTGATATCCCATTGATTGTTTGAACTGAGGCCAACCTTCTCAAATGTCATAACTAGAAGTATCATTTATAAAGGATTCTGAAATTATCTTTAAACGATGGTATTTAGTGAGATGCTTTAGTTGCTTGAGTTCCCATGAGCAATTTTGCATTTTTATTATTTTTAATTTGTCCGAGACGTCAATTTCAGTATCTAACACATAAAATGTTTATTGTGAAAGCATGTTTGTGATAAATGTAAATCTTAATTAATTTAAAATTATTTACCAAAATTCAAAGCAACAGTGGTTCTCAATTTGCTCTCTGACTCTCGAGTTACATATGTATCTCCTTTTGTTCAACAGGCCAGCACGTTTCAAAATTCTGGTTGAATTGAAATACTTTGTATAAACTTTCGATACCAAAGGTTTATAATTGTCCTTTATATAGTATATATACTTTATAATTGTCCTTTCTATAGTAAGATCCTATTCAGAAAAAACAAATATTTAAATTATTTAAAAAATTAACCATTGATATTTTGTTTCTTCTTTTTATAACAATAATGTAATTGTTTAATTTTTCGAATCATACTGTTAAATAAAACTGTAATTAAAGTCGCTTTTGTCCAAACAAACGAAAGCAATATTCTTTGTAATTTTTCAATAAGAACTTAACGGAATAAAGACTTAATATATTGCTAATCTGATGAAAAAAATGTATTTAAAAATTTTCAAAATGGATACCTACAAACAAGATTAACTGAGTAAATGTTAAGATTAAGATATCATAAGTATCATTCGCTCAGAAAAATTAGTATCTTGTGTAACATACCAATGATTCTGTTGGAAAAACTTGTACTATATTTGTTGAATTTTTTTTTGCTATTTCAACCGTCATTTTTATTTCATTACTTATAATGTGGTTATTAATCACATTCAACAATATATTTCTTTGATCCTCGTTTATTTTTAAGTCTAACGCTGCCAAAATGTTTGCTCCTCCACTTCACTTATAATTGAAGAAGTATTAGTAGGTAATATCGGCTCCTTGAATTAAAAAAGGCTGAATTTAAAAAGGCTGACTTAAAAAAAGGGTTTTTATATGGAAAAATGGGACTTATTTTAATTCATTTTTTTAGTAAATTTTGTGAATTAAAAAAGGTATTTTACAAAAACAAATTTAATTTAAAAATGACATAAAAAAGCATATTTTATGTCATTTTAGAAACACTAATCTTAATTCATTTTCAAAATGACCTAAAAAATGCATTTGTTTTGTCATTTTAAAAATAGATATTTTAAATCATTTCCAAAATGAATTAAAAAATGCATATTTTAATTCACAATAAACTGCAAATTTCTGAAACACTAATCTTATTTTAAAATTTTTTGTTTCTCTTAAATTATAAGAGGTTGAAAATACATACATGTGTTTTCATTAATGAAAATTTGCAAAAGACAATTGCAAATTTTTAGAAAATTAAAGCCATTCGAAATTTTCAAGTAATGCTTTCATTAATGAATTTTAATTCATTTTCAATATGAAAAAGGAACCCAAAATGTTCCTTTCTAAATACATATCTTAATTCATATTCAAAATGAATTAAGAAATGCACATTTTATGTCATTTTAAACACAATTCTTAATTCAATTTCAAAATGACTTATGATATGCATTTATAAAGTCAGCTTTTTTTATTTCATTTTCATACAAATTTTATGTCATTTTTAAAATGAAATAAAAACACTCATTTTAAGTCCAAAATAAACACTTTTTTTAAGTCAGCCTTTTTTAATTCGGGTCCCCGGTAATATCATAGATTTTGAAATGAAAGTTGAGTTAATATTACATTATTGCCACTTCTTTATATAATCGTCCAACTTTGCCAGTATCTCATATTTGGTTCCATTACTGTTTGTGAGAATCTATGGTATAATAATTAGTTTCGCACATTTCTAAATGAAAACGTTTTATATGTCCTGGTATGTATAAAAACTACTAAAAACCTGTTCACAAGTATCTTAATTACAAATATACCGATCACTATTTAATAAAAAATGAAAAATTTTTAAATGAACTTTTAACCCATAAATATTATTGCCGAATTTTCTATTGCACTGAAAAATCTTCATTGTTTTGAGTTACACTGATATTCCTTTAAAGTATAAATCAAAATTCTATAGCGAAAAACCACCTTAGCCACTAAGAAATGCTAGACGATATATTATAACTTACAATGTTTTAATATAACTTACAATAATATATATTTTCCTAAACCTGATATGTTAAGATGCAGGCAGCCCGTATAATTATGGAATGAATAATTCTCAGATATCCATTTGGAACTCTGCTGAATGTACTCCAGGATTATGCTAACATACCTACATACATAACGTCTACAAAAAGTGTTCCATGGAACATGAGTACCTGAGCTCGTGCAAATTAACTTATACTCGTATAGCTTCCGCCTTATTATTTCTAAAAAATAATATTTTATTGGAAGAGTTTGGGTTTGTTTATTTATATAAGTGTAAATGAATAGGGTTTCTTGATAATTTCTATTAGAAACGTTTAAATTTTCTGAAACGGATAACCGCTTTGGTGATTTCTTTTATTGGATTATAGTGTGTTGTACAGAAAATCTACTTTTGAGTATTGTGTGAATGTTTGTTCTAAAATCAAAAGAAAAAAACGGACATAAAATAAGATACATATTGGAATTAGATGAATGCTCAGGCTAGCTAATATGAATATACTAAACTATTTATTTATTTTAAAAGTTTCCCTTATAAACCAGTTAACATTTAATAAGATTATATTGTATATGAAAATGCTGTCGGGCTTGGGTTTTCGTGGAAATGTATATTCTCCCACGCGTTAGATATGACTTTGGAATTATAGGGACACATGTTTAAATACAGCATGTGATGAGATGAACCACAGATGTTTTTTTAAATTCTCCAGTTTTAACAGTTGAGGCGATACGAATACATATGTTGAATTTAGAATGGTCTTAACCTATCCAACTAATAATAATAACAAAACTAACAAACTCAAATACCAATGTGAAAATGATTATACTAACAATATAGAATAATTTATTAATATTAACCTTAGTCGTTTCTGTGATTAACAGGCAGGGCCTGGGCCCCCATAGCTTTGTAATAAAGAAGTTTTCAGATATCAATTTCGAATTCTGTTAAACAAATTCCAGGATTATTGTAACAAACCTAGGATCACCGTAACTGGTTGACTTGTACTTCTCCTATCATTTCAAAATAAAGATGCATGTGTAAGTATTTTAAATGCAAGTCGTCAATTATACCGGAAACAAATTCGTACTAAATTTATTGAAAAACTTAACCGTTCTTTAGCATAATTGGATAATCTAGTTCTCTCTGTCACATATTTAACAGTAAAAAATAAAGTCTGTAAATACCCCAAACCACATATTGCCTGCAATTTAATCCAACACAAGAACTAAAAACCCATCCGTTTTAAATATCAAGTCGTGTGAAAATAATTAATATTAATTGTATAAACCACAACTATACCAGAGCTAGTTGAACACAAAAAATGAAATAAAATCGAAATTAATTTCCATCGTTAAATTATGAAAAATGAATTTTCAACAGTATAAAAAAATAAATTCAACACGATTTATTTTCATTTTTCTATCGGAAGTTTTATATTACCATCTTATTATCTAATGACGTGGACTGTGGTAGCAAAAAAAAACTTTAGAAATTAAATTATATTGTAACAAAACCATACGACGAATACTAGAAAAAAAAATTAAAAACGAATTTGTTAAAAATAGAGACGAAAACTACTGAATATTTTGTGAAAATAACTACTTGCGATAGTATTCGAAAAAATGTTTGGTTTCCTTCTCGTTTTTATTTTTTGTACGACTGTATAAATACTAAAATGTAGACGAAAAACTAGAAAACACAACCATAAAAATTTGGAAATTTCATTAAAAACGTTTTTTTGTGTGATGATAATATTGAAAAAGAAGGAAACGGAAGTTTAATTAAAAAAAGTTTCACAATATGCTTTTCGAATTTCTTTTCGTTTTGTCGTATTTATAAGCGATAAAAATAAAATGCTTTAATTTAAAATTGTCTTTCGGTTTTTAAAGTTTAATGCAGGCAATTATTAATCTATGTGGTATAAGTAGTTCTTAAATACGAGTATGTAGTTAAATTTTAGTTGTATCGCATTGCACTATATCGTGTAGTGAAAATCAAAATTCTTATTCTTAAGTTATGTTAATTAATGGCTCAATAGTTTAAAAGGTTTCTGGCAATGACCACAAGCTGATAGTTGTTGCTACAATTTGTTTAATTGGATACAATAAATCAAATTTATTGAACAATTTATTTTCGAATCATATTGGTTGTTTACAAATTATTTGAATTACTAGTATAAACGTATATTGGTCCGTAACCATACCACTGAGTACCTCATTTTTACTTCTACTAAAATCATCGTAAGTTTTTGTTAAAACACTGGATATTCTAGGCTCCACTTCCACTGATACCCAGCTATTTAGAAACAGTGCTCTTAATATTCCATTCTGTTTTACGCAAAAATGTCCCAATAATAGTGAATACATCATTCGCATAAGCAAAGGCAGCCATTTAAAAGATTTGGCCGTCCAGATCGGTAACAGGAAATAGATATAATGAAATTCTTTAATACGAGCTTCTAACTGTTTTTCCAAAGAATTTAAACGTTAAGCTTATAGGTCTAAGATCTTTTGGACTGCAATAACCAAACATTAGTTCCAATAATTTATTTCTAGTTGTGGTCCAGGATACATTCTCGTTGGAGATAGCTCAGAATGGTTAGAGAGGAAGACAGTACCTGATGTAGCCTAACTGCCTCTTTTATCTTAAAAAAAACTAGTTCCAATACCGAATTACTAAGAATACTTCACTAAGAATACTAAAAGGTCTCCCAAACAGTTTCTCAGCGATAAATATTAACACTAGCTACCATTTTATTACTGTTGCTGTAATTCAGAAGCATAAAAAATTCAGAAGCATTTTAAGTTACATTTAGCGACAGTACATGAAAAGCACTTGTCTTTTTCTGTTGTAAACAATTTATAGTTGGGAGTCCTCAGACTAACAACCCGTTCACCATTGATCTAATGTACTTGGTTCAGAAGAAAACTAGCCCTTCAGCTCTAACCTTTAGTAGGGAAGCAGGTGAAACTGTCTCACAAAGATGAAGTTTTACTTGCCACCTTCATCTAAACAGGACGGTGTTGGACCAAAATTCCCACTCTATTTTCAGGAATGTGGCGACCTTTTCTATTATTTTCCAGTTTTGGGACCTGTCAATAAACAACACTTCTAGTTGTTCTTTGAAGATCGCCGCAAACAACCTCATTACGATGATCCGGAACCAAGCCTTGTTTGCACCCTTTAGAAGTCAAACATCTTTAGGATTGTTCTACTTTTGCTTTATAGATAAGGTCTTGCCAATTTCATTGTCTTTTTCCAAACTCCTTTAATGTATAGATCTCTCCCGTAGCAGTCAGAAGTGCGCGGTGTATATTTTTATTATAATTTGGGTATTTTACAATATAAAGTAGAACAACGGATGGGCCATTTATCGGTTTAAGTTTGAACCACCGGTTATTTGATATCTGGCAATACTTATGTCATTCTATTCTGTCACAAAATTCAGCATATTATTTCTACTGAACGAAATTAAAATTTATTTCCAAAACAAAGACAATTCAGAAATTGGTCAGAAATTGCACGAAAATCTCGTTCAAAATTGTTAAAGTTCGTGATACTGGTTTCACTGTCGTGAAACTGGTTTCATTGTTGATGCGCCAAGACGTGAGCGCGTACTATCATATGAGGACGGTGCAATCATTACGGTCAATGGAGACACCTATCGCACCATGATAACCGTTTTCTTTTGCGATCGCACTTCATGGTATTGATGTGAACGATGTTTGGTTTCAACATTATGGCACACATCTCTTGCCACAATCCATTTATTGCGCCAAACGTTTGATGGCCATTGGCCGTTTAATTAGCCGAAATGGTGATGTCAATTGGCCAGCAAGAAGCTACGATCTAACACCATTGGACTGTTTTCTGTGGGGCGCCGTTAAAGACTAGTGTTATGCCGACAAATCAGAGACAATTGTGAATTTGAAGACCAACATTCGTGATGCAATCGCCGAGATACAACCCCATACACTGGATAAAGTGCACGAAAATTAGTCCGATCAAATGGGGTACTGTAAAAGTAGCCGCGGCAGCCATATGAAAGAAAAAAAATTGCATCTCTTTTCGGAACAATTGTTCTACACAACAAAAAAATAAATTTTGCAAAATTTCAAACGGTTTTTGTTTTATTGCATCTTTAAATTTAAACTTTTAAATGGCCCACCCCTTATAACAAAAAAGAAAATTTACATGATAGCGAGTGTGTGTCTTATGTTGAGTAATTATACTTCTGTACTGAGGAAGTACCTTCTTTTTGTTCAAAAAGAGCAAACGTAATCCTGTACCGTTGCCAATAATGTGGTGCGACCTGACACATAGTGGCAAGGCTAGACTGACTCTATTCGTACGTGGACTAAAGAACTCGTCGAAAGTAGGAATTTAATTCCAACGTAAAGTTTCTTTTTAATGTTACAGGTAGAGTAAGTGGCAATGCTAACGAGTGAATAATTAAAATACTCTCGATATGCGTTGAATACTGTTGAAACAAGCAAGGCGGATAACTTTTTTATGTTTCTACCAACATTCCCAGCTGCAATTCGAAAATAGCAAGACATAAAAACTCAAACATAAAAGTTTCGTAAAATTTTATTTTATTTAAAATGTATTTAATTTTAAAAAAAAATACTTCGAGATGAGCAGACAAAATAAAAACTTTATCTGTCACCATATTAACATATAGTTATATTTGTATCCTATACATTAATATATAAGTAATTCGATTTTGGAACCGACCGTTGGAATAGTTAAAGTTTTACTTGCTAAGGGACGTGCCGCGTTCGTACCCTAACATGAGGCAGGAAATAGGGAATTTTCGAAATCCAATGATCATCTTTCAACCACTTAAGATGTTATAGATCCAATATTAAGCCGACTCTGACCAAGTGTTTTTCTTTTAAATAAGATAACGAACCCAAAGGTTTAGAACACCACTTAAACTGTATTGGTTAGTTATACCATATTTTTGCTTAACATTTAATTTATAAGAGTTGAATTTATAAGAATGAAAAAATGTTCTTATAGAAACCACCTACATTAAATACACATTTTCCCATTTTCTAAACATAATTGCAAAAGTTTAATTGTTTGACAGATTGTTGCCGTTAAGGGAATTCAACAACAATGATATTTGTTACAAATCTTCATGATTGAAATACAAATTTCAATTTTTCCAGCTAAAAGTCATCAATCATCGTCAAAAGATGTTTTGTACACCCTCCACTTAATCAATTTAACATACATGTGTATGTACACACGCATATACATAGAACAAACAAAATTCGTTCTATTATACACATTCTAGAGGAGTTGGGGTTTAAACCTTCAGAAAAAGTAAATAATAATCCTATAGAAGAATATACAGTAATTTGTATTTGCTCCGTTTTTTGCTACTGTTGTTTTGGTACAAACCACATACTAGTTCCCGCGCGCTTTGACTAATATACAGTTTTGGATGTCATTATGTAACGTTTTTAGTCAATTAATAAAAAATTTAGATAGCAAAATATGTTTTAGGTATACATGTGCGTCTATTCAAGAAAAGTTGAGTTAAAATTGGCTATGTGAGTATGCTGATGGTTTTCTATGCTATTTTTCTGATCTTAACCAGCAATGAAATAGAATTTTGAACCTATACCTTTCGGTCATCATATCAAATTTTGAAAAACTTGTTCAACATTTAAATAATGCAAGTTATAAAACTTCCAACGATGCTATTGGCTGTACTGGGTATTTAATCTATTTTCAACTACTGTGTGGTTGTAGATATTAAACTAATTATTTGAAATTTATTTGCTATTTACATTAATTTGATATAAAATTGAAAAATATTTTTCTGTTCAAACCAGTTTCTTAATTGGTATGAGTGTATAAAACTTAAATTAGAGCACCAAATATACATGCATCCTGCATTATGCTATTTTTAATACTAAGGTCATACTTGATTTCTTCAAATGAATAAATGAATATCAGTCCTAGAAAATCTAGTTTTAAAATTAAGTTCACTTATGACATAATTTTGTCATAAGTGAAATTAATTGCATTATTAACACTAATGTGAAGTTTATGACAAAAAAAATTGACAAAAAAAATGTGTCTGTGTTAGTAATTGGAAACCTGTTAACAGCCAATATAAGCAAAAGCTAAGAAATTATTATAAACATTTCAATAGAACGGATCCAGATTTTAGGTTAAGAAACAACAATATACTGTAGCGGTTCAACATATTTATTGAATAATATTTCAAACCGCTTCTTATTTATTAAATGCAACTTTTTCATTAATTGCCTAATTTTATTACGTCACGTTCTATCGTATAATCGAGGTAAATATTATATTCACAGTGACAAGTGCACCATCTATATTCCTGTAGAATACTCTCGTTTCGATAGCATATTTAGTACAGTCAGTTGTTACTACTTTTGAATAGATATTTTGTTGTTCGTGTCCGACATCTATTCAAAGTATAATGCACCACATTATTAATTTACATTATCATAATTAGCAACTGCATTATCATTTTCTCGTGTTAGTATTTCTCGATCGTGGCGCGCGTGTCGTCCCTCTTGGTTGAGTGACGAGCTATAATATTTCGGCCATTACATTACATTACATTTGAGAACATCGATGTGACATGTGCATGGAGAAATAAATAAAACCTAAATCATTTTTTTAGTTAATAATTTTGTAAATCTAAATAATAAATTAATTAAAGTAAAAATCATTTAAATTATAAATTATAAAATATTAAATATAAAATAATAAAAATAAAAATATATTGTGTTGGTGTAATTTGTATTGTGTGTGTGTTTTAATATTGAGACGGTCTGTCCGGGGAGGACAGGGCGTACAATACCTTTGATGAGTGCGATATCACTAAGCCAATAGAATAAAAGTATCCATCAAACGAACATAAAAAAAAATAAAACTACAAAGTATTCCACTTATATTGTGTAGACCAATCTTTGACGGCCGACCGGAATATAGATGTCTAAGTGAATCTGAGTATTCCACCATATAGGTGGAGGTCAACTGGACATTTTGAACTGTTCATCATTCTAGATATGTCTAAGTGAATCTGAGTATTCCGCCATATAGGTGGATGTCAACTGGACACTTTGAACTATTCATCATATCAGCGCGACCCTCAATGGGAGACACTGGAAATTTAAACCCTATATTTTTTCCGCATCTTAAACTAACAACCAACTATTGGATATTGGATGATCAGATTGAAAAATATGTACGCTGTTCGTATCTATTCTTTTGTACATAAATTCAGTAAAGTTAACGTGATTTTTCTTTATAATTTCATAATGCTCCATACTTACGCAAATACTTACCTGGCATAATACGACTGTTTCACACATCATTCTTACCTTAAAATATCAACAAACCTAAAAACGAAAATGTAAATTAGTTTCTAAGTAATACTTACCTCTAATAAATGTTTCATTTGTCTTGTATCTAATTTGCATTATCTAAATTATATTTCAGTAGTTGATAGATTTAAAATTAATAAATGAAATTTAATTTATAATAATTACTTACCTTAAGTTCTACGAATAATTTGAATTGTTTTGACATTTCGTAGTTTTTGCATTGTATTCATTTTTGCAAATGATTTATTTATGTATTATCAATCGCGATTCCGAAATTTATGGTGGGTTTGCAGTGTGCTTTTTTATCATTGGTTTAAATCTTGGGTTCACCGAGCATACATTTCTGTCGATGCGCTTTATTACATTTATAGTCGTAATAAAAATTAGTATAACTTTGAAAGCCGTAGACTCCACTCACATTGTTATTAAAACTGAAAGAATTTATTCTATAAGTCGTTTCTCAGTGACGAGAAATTCAATACAGCTTCTCAAAATCATACATACTCAACTCTTTGGGACAAAAAGCACGACGCTGGTTTAATTTGGAATTATAATTTTGTCAAGTGGATTGCTCCCAACCAGATGGTATATATGGCGTACCATTACTTAATAATTTATCGAAATTCTATGGTAAGCCTAGTTCTGAATTTACTTGCCAACAAAAAAAACTAATACCTTATATAGATAACACACAAATGGAAGATAAGCTGGTATCTCTGAGCTACAACTATTTAATGATCACCTGACTAAGCCTTTAATAACCGTCTTTAATTAATGCGACGGTGACACGGCGATGTCATTTATTCATAGCTCCAATATGAAAAAATTAAAATTATATTAGAAAATTATACCATGGATCAACTACGTACATCAATCATACGTAGTCGTAGAATCGGTATCTGCAATAAAAAATATGACTTTCTACCTTAGTTTAAAAGTTACCCCCGCCCCACCTACAAGGCGACTGAGGAGGTGGAGGACTATTTTTTTGCACTAATGTATTTCCCCTGCAGTATGATTAAATTTTGATAATGGACATTTTTCCGTAGAGTGGCTATTTTTTAAAAGTGGAATAAGTCACAAATATGAGGAATTCTATATATGAATTTCAACAAAACAAGTATTAGTACTAATAGCTAGATTTGTTCGGTAAAGGTGAATGGTTCCTTGCTGAAACCGTTCAACCTTTAGATAACAAATGTAGCATTTTAAGCTTTTACATTATGATTTAAGAATAATATTTAATGTTACAAAGTAATAATTATTATTATTACTTAACTATAATGAATATTATAAAACTTTTTCCTTTATATTTACGAGTGTGGGATTTAGAATTAATATCTTAGGCCCGATTGTATGAACGCGGATAAACGATATAACCTCGGATATATCGTCGTTTGCATTGTATGAACACAAAAATAAATCCATGAGTAGAGTTATATCGTCTGTTTCTATCTTCTCTTTTCGGTGGTTATAACCGAGGATAGAAATTGTTGTTGTTGTGTTTTTTAAATTTTCACGTTTTAAATTGTGTAACAGCAGTTAAACATTTAGTGATTATTAAATATAAAATTTATATAATTTGTGATTAAAGAAATATTAAATAATGGAGTTACATAATAATATTGCACGTATTAACGGATGAGCAGACAGGAATACAATAATTTATTTTTAATCATTGAAAATTATAAAACAATCATTAATAATAAAAAAGCTGATGCAGTATCAATTCGGATATATAGAAAAACGTCGACTTTTGAAATCTATATCGTTTTCGAAATTCCTCATCAGAATAAAAATCTAAAGGATTATTATAATCCTTATAGATTTTTGACCGTCGAATTCCTCCCACCATACTTATATCTCGAGCTTCCAATATTTTTGAATCCGATGTAGATGATGATGACGAAGATTCCATCTATAAACAAAATTTAAATCAAAATTCCGTTAATATATTACATTATCCTTTTATTGTATTCTGTTTATAGTAATTCGTACTTACATTTTGCATTAACAATAATAAAATTTAAATGAAAATTTATGATTTTAATTTAATTTTATTCAATAATGAACACTGAACTGGAATTTTATATTTGTAAAACTATTCGCTTTGAATATTTATCAAAAATCACAAATATTCAAATATTTAAAATCACAAACGTCAAAAATATTGAAATAGTTAATATTGAAAAATATTGAAATATTGAAAAAACTGCTGTAAAACTGCTATAAACGGAAGATAGAAAATTTGTTCATACAATCGGAAAAAAATTAAATCGTCGGATAGAGATATATCTCTACTCTCGGATTTTATTTCTTCTATCCGCGTGGTGGAGGACTATTTTTTTGCACTAATGTATTTCCCCTGCAGTATGATTAAATTTTGATAATGGACATTTTTCCGTAGAGTGGCTATTTTTTAAAAGTGGAATAACTCACAAATATGAGGAATTCTATATATGAATTTCAACAAAACAAGTATTAGTACTAATAGCTAGATTTGTTCGGTAAAGGTGAATGGTTCCTTGCTGAAACCGTTCAACCTTTAGCTAACAAATGTAGCATTTTAAGCTTTTACATTATGATTTAAGAATAATATTTAATGTTACAAAGTAATAATTATTATTATTACTTAACTATAATGAATATTATAAAACTTTTTCCTTTATATTTACGAGTGTGGGATTTAGAATTAATATCTTAGGCCCGATTGTATGAACGCGGATAAACGATATAACCTCGGATATATCGTCGTTTGCATTGTATGAACACAAAAATAAATCCATGAGTAGAGTTATATCGTCTGTTTCTATCTTCTCTTTTCGGTGGTTATAACCGAGGATAGAAATTGTTGTTGTTGTGTTGTTTAAATTTTCACGTTTTAAATTGTGTAACAGCAGTTAAACATTTAGTGATTATTAAATATAAAATTTATATAATTTGTGATTAAAGAAATATTAAATAATGGAGTTACATAATAATATTGCACGTATTAACGGATGAGCAGACAGGAATACAATAATTTATTTTTAATCATTGAAAATTATAAAACAATCATTAATAATAAAAAAGCTGATGCAGTATCAATTCGGATATATAGAAAAACGTCGACTTTTGAAATCTATATCGTTTTCGAAATTCCTCATCAGAATAAAAATCTAAAGGATTATTATAATCCTTATAGATTTTTGACCGTCGAATTCCTCCCACCATACTTATATCTCGAGCTTCCAATATTTTTGAATCCGATGTAGATGATGATGACGAAGATTCCATCTATAAACAAAATTTAAATCAAAATTCCGTTAATATATTACATTATCCTTTTATTGTATTCTGTTTATAGTAATTCGTACTTACATTTTGCATTAACAATAATAAAATTTAAATGAAAATTTATTATTTTAATTTAATTTTATTCAATAATGAACACTGAACTGGAATTTTATATTTGTAAAACTATTCGCTTTGAATATTTATCAAAAATCACAAATATTCAAATATTTAAAATCACAAACGTCAAAAATATTGAAATAGTTAATATTGAAAAATATTGAAATATTGAAATAACTGCTGTAAAACTGCTATAAACGGAAGATAGAAAATTTGTTCATACAATCGGAAAAAAATTAAATCGTCGGATAGAGATATATCTCTACTCTCGGATTTTATTTCTTCTATCCGCGTTCATACAATCGGGCCTTAGTATCTTTAAAAACAAAAGCCAATAAAAACGTATTTAGTGTGTAACAGAGATAGATTTTTTTTCTTTTTCTCGAAACTTGAATTTTTGTCAAATTAACTAGAAATTGAGTTAAAACGTCGTTTCGAGAGATGTTTAAAAAATGATAATTTTTTGACATACGAATTAAATAATTGTAATTATTTAATTCGTATGTCAAAAAAGAATAAATAAATATAGAAATTGTGTATAAATAATAATAAAAATTATGTATTCTTTCAAGCTTTTTGTTTACCTTTAGTTCTTGACGTTTAATTTCTCGAAATTTGAAAATATTTATGAAGTTATATACTCAGGCTTTTAAAATTATCATTATTTCGGAAATACAATTTAAGAGCGAGAGGCATTTATAAAAGAATGGCACCACTATAATAATTCTCTACCATTATTTTTGGTTGTTTTTAATATTAATTATGTATTAAAATAGTATTGTTGTAAGATATAGCTTCCATAGTTAGAAACCTGAGTGGTATAAATAGAATTATGTGAGACAGGGTCGACAAAATAAATGAAATTAAAGACATCATCCAAAATAAAAAACATGATCCAAAATTATAAAATTGCAAAAATTGGTTAGTTCAAAAGTTTATTTCAAAATATAAATTTGAAGTTTGAATCAATTATTTAAAAGAAACGAAAAACTTTAAAACGAATCGACGGAACTGAACAAAAACTACAATGTTTTAATAAAAAACATTCACGCCGGTTATACAACTCGCCGGATTTTTTTGTATTATAGAAACTGCCGAAAACCTGTACTACCGATCCGCAATGAAACTGCGATTTCACTAGCTGTCAATATTTTCATGCGGGAAATGTGCATGAAAATATATTTTAATATTTTTCTATTATCACCCCGTAAGAACGGAGTGAAGGAGATACCTGATTCACTAGGGAACAGAGTTCAGCTTCCGTTGGTTTATTAATGGTTTATTATGGTTAACCCAAATATCTGATCTCTGATTTTAGAGACCAAGACGCAATTGATGTCAGTAGTCGTAACCACACGTTTAAAGGAGTGGTGAGATTCAAATATCTGGGATCTCTCATTACTCACGATAATAGTGTGGGACAAGATATCAATTTTCGCCTTGCCGCTGGCAATCGAGCTTTAAATCTCTACGTCTACTTCTGAAATTAAAATATCTTAATAAAAAGTACGAGAGATGACTTCTAACATTCGAGAGAAGAATTATGCGTGTGATATATGGTTAAAACGCGACGTTGATGGTACATACGATAGCACGATTATAAACGATAACACACAGAAAGTGCATTGTGTCTCAATCAACGTATTAGGTGACCAAGCTACAAATTATTACGATCTTCCGTCTAATCATTCACTGATAATAGTAATAGAAACACTGGTACTCAACATTGTAAAGACAGAAGCTAGATACATTTTTCAAACTAGGGTACTTAATAGGATAAATTAAGGAAAGTCCAACCAAATTGGTCTTTAAATATTCTGCTTAGTACAAAATCTGTATGAAAAGGCTGTTTTGAGGAAATCAGCTGGACAAGCTACAGCCGTTCAAGAAAAGAAAATAATTTAGTGATATTGGCTACAGTGTGAAACTACCTAATCAAAGCGGAAAACCCCAATTTTAGGTGTCTAGAAATATTCAAGTTAACTAAATAAGTTAATTTATAAAAAGTTAAGGCAAAAAAAACTTTTTTTGAAAGCATTGAAAAGCAATTTACTAAAGGTAGTTGTTGAGACGTTCAAGCTTTTTTGAACGTAAAGTTACTTCGCGTTTAGGAAATAAAAATTATCGGATGGCTTTTCAATTTTAATTAATTTTTAACTTTATTAAGATGCAATTAATAATACGTAATTGCGGAGACGTTATTCTGGACTGAATGTATTTTTTTTTAGACAAAATTTTTTTGTTTACAAATCAAACGGAATTGTATGTACAAAAAATCTATAGGTAAGACATACAGTTATTATATAATGTAAAAAATGAAAATACATAAAGTTCGCGAGTTCTATAATAACAAAAATAAATTATTTTAAATGTAGGTGTGTATACAGTAGAAGTCATGAATGCGCTTTAGATGATTTTTGTTGTGCGGCAACATACTCCGCCTCCTTGAAAGGCGTTGACCTTTCAACATTCTCTGGCTGTAGTGGCAAAGGGCAGATGCGGGTAATCGCTCGTGTTATCTCGCCATTGTAAGTTTTGACTGTCACGACTCTTGTAATTCCATCTCTTCCGGGATGAAGTCGGGTAATGCGACCTAGCTTCCATTTTAAAGGAGGTAAGTTGTCGTCCTTAATTAACACTAAGTCACCACATGATACAATGGTTGAAGAGTTCACCCACGATTTGCGCTGTTGAAGATGTAGCAGGTACTCTGATGACCACCGAGTCCAAAAATGCTGAGGTAATTGTTGTACTAGATTCCATCGCTTAGTGAAGGATAAGTTTTGTTCCTGAACATCGGGTTCCGGAATCGTTGTAAGTGGTCTACCAATTAAAAAATGGCCCGGTGTCAGTTGATTGATTGATTGATTGATAGGACTGTAGGACCAAGCGCTAGGCAAGATTCCCGGATAACGCCGGGCCTATTCCTACAGCCGTTTACATAAAACGATAGGTAAGGATTGGAAGGTATGTTAGTTAGGAAAGAGCGACCCGGTTACAGACACCATGACAGTCGGTACTAAACTACTATTATCACAAGACAATCACAATTTTAATCTGCTAGTCTGCAATCGCCAATCAGCATTCTCCAGTCCGCAACGCCTATCCGCTCTTCTGTATTTTGAATAAAATTAAAACTAAATTAAAATTAAAATTCTAAAATAAATTTATTAGTTCGCTCAGGAATCTGTAACTTAATTAATTAGTTTTATTATTTATTTGAACTCCCATCCGCACAACAAACCTAATTAGAACATAAGTACAGAACTCTGAAAGAAATTTTTTTTAACTTATCGCTCAGGTATCTGAAACAATTTAATTAATTTAGTTTGATAGTTTAGGCCATCCATTACGATAATGTTACCATAATACTGTAACATGCTCATCAGAGAGTCAAAATAGACTATAGGGCGACAATCTTCAGCAGAACCATTTTCCTGTTACATAATTATTATAATACAATAATATAATTTGTTAGTGATTGATAGGACTGTAGGACCAAGCGCTAGGCAAGACTCCCGGATAACGCCGGGCCTATTCCTACAGCCGTTTACATAAAACAATAGGTAAGGATAGGAAGGTATGTTAGTAAGGAGAGAACGACCCGGTTACAGACACCATGACAATCGTTACTAAACTACTATTAGCAGACAATCACAAGACAATCACATTTTTAATTTAAAATCTCCTATCTGCAACACCAATCTGCTCGCCTGCTTTTTATTAAGATTAAAATAATAATACAAAACTCTGAAAAACAAATTTATTAATATATGTCTCAGGAAGCTGTAAGAATTAATTAAAAAATTAATTTTATCATTAATTTAGGCCCACAACCAATCCGCTGCAGTCTCCAGTCCGCATCACCAAGACAATCCAATTTATAATTTACAATCGCCTATCTGCAATCTCCTATCTCCAACACCAATCTGCTCACCTGCTTTTTATTAAGATTAAAACAATAATACAAAACTCTGAAAAAAAATGTATTAATATATGGCTCAGGAAGCTGTAAGAATTAATTAAAAAATTAATTTTTACATTAATAAGAACACAACCAATTCGCCGCAGTCTCCAGTCCACAACACCAAGACAATCAAATTTCTAATTTACAACCGCCTATCTGCAATCTCCTATCTGCAACACCAATCTGCTCACCTGCCCCCCATTAAGATCAAATCAATAATACAAAACTCTGAAAAAACATTTATTAATATATGTCTCAGGAGGCTGTAAGAATTAATTAAAATATTAATTTTATCATTTATCTTAAGCCCACAACCAATCTGCCGCAGTCTCCAGTCCGCAACACTAAGCCAATCACACCCCCAGTCTACAATCGCTCATCTGCAATCTCCTATCTGCAACACCAATCCGCTAACCTGCCCTCCACCAAGATTAAAACAATAATACAAAACTCTTAAGAAAAAAATTCATTAATTCATGTCTCAGGAACCTGTAAGAACTAATTAATTCAATAAATCAATTCCATTACCAATCCAAGCCCACAACCAATCCGCAGTCTGCAGTCCATACCACATACCGATCCAGTTAGCAATCTAACCACTGCAACAATTATCGCAGCCTACACTCACAGGCACGACTGTGCAGTGACCCACACAGCGACAATGACTCCAATCTCGTCGGCGCAAATAAAACAAGCTTGAAAGTGAAACGGAATGTAGCCACCCGCCTCGTGAGTCTTCCAACCCCTGAGGAACGATGGGACAACATGCCACTTCATATACCACCAGCCTCACCACATTTTGGTGGAACCCGGAAGGCTGCTGCAAATCAAGTGAAAAAGCACCCATTCAAAGCTAGAGGAGAAGCAACACCAACACTCGACGAACCATCAACAGACAACTCAACAAGCAGAGGCCTGCCTCCAAAACCACTCCCTCCAATAACACCTGATGCCACACACATCCCCCCTTCATCTCCCGTTCACTTCCCAATTGGTACAACACTGCATGATGCAACCAAACAGGAGTCCTGGAAAACCAGGCATTCCGAGTACCTACACCAACCACAACACAGAGGAAAATGGTTACATAAAGAACCAAACACTAAAATATGCAAAAAGTACCAGTGCCTATCAAAGACAACAAATTGCCACCTTTAAACTTTTAAAACGTCTCACTGGACGCACACTCCGGGAAACGAAATCGATGGAAGTACATCCAGTACAGGCCCAGATCGAAAGATTCGAGCAGGTTCACTTCGAGGCCCGGGTGGGGCTCCAACAACAAGGCCAATCCACAAACCACCACCACCACCCACAGAACCCGAGAACAACATTGACCCAACACCAACAGAGGCACCAAACCACAAAATAATGCAACCAACGCCTACAACGCGCGCCCAACCCCATCGAGAACCTAAACAACGAAGCGTGTACCTGACGCAGTCAACATGCGACCAACAAACAAAAGTTTGATGTAAATCTGAGAGCTCATCATCGCAAACAGCACCCAGTTCCACTTCCAATCCAAGCAAATCAAGCGTCTCCTTACCGATCCCAAGCCTATACACCCTACGATGGACCACCCAGGCTCGACCGGCCCAGTGCGACACTCCCTTCCCGACGAACACCTACAGTACCGAAACATGCTTGTAATAATACAAATTACCAGATAACTTAATAAAATACCACTTAACAAAGTGCAAGCCATCTGGTATCCTCAAGGCTGTCAGTCAGATCCTCAATAGGCATCGCAAGCCGTGCACTCCATGAGAAGAGCACGAGGAACAGGAACACTAAAGCGTTCAACAGTTTCCTCCTCTCCTTCCTCACACTGCTCGCAGCCCACGACGTTCCGAACTTTCATTCGGAACATGATCCCAGCAAATCCTCAAAGTGGGTCCATCACAATTCAAAAAAAAGGACTGGGATCTTTGGTGATTTGTTGTTCCAAAGAAGACTTTGGACAGTCGACCAGAGATGAAGCCGCTCCACCTGTTCCGGTGCAGATCACCAAAGTGATGGCCGATATCCCTCTTTAAGAGATACTAGCAATGACGTGTCACTCCCAAAGAGCGAACGTGCACCCAAACGGGCCAATCCACCAGTCAACACATCTCCTTTGTGCATCGACTTCCCGGTCGCCAACCCTATTACCACTCAAAATGTTACAGGTGATTCCCTCTCCTACTACACCCAAACACATAACAAAATTCCGCCGAGAGCAGATGTCGGTATACACCTCTACAACACGAAAGCCACACTTCACCCCTGCGACTCCACCACACAACAGCTACACGAACCAATAATATCTGCAGGAAACACTTTCACAAAATGAACCGCTTATGCCAGCCAATCAAGAGTACGTAATCCGTAAACGTGACATTGGGGGCATTATACAATACAACCTGCGTGATGACTTTGAATTTATGACCCAAAGAGATGCCTCTCACATCAAAAACCAACTCGAAAAACAGCGAACAACTAAAAACATTTATTGGATCTAGTACGAAACCTGACCCACATACAATTGTAAGCACGATAATAACGTCCTCCAACATAACAGAGAAGTGGCCAACAAACATTCCAAATCAACCACACAACAAACTCTCCATCTCGATGGAATGACACACAATTTTCGATGGAACCATGGAATGACAACCAGTGAACTCGATCACCACCAATGAGCACAAACCATCACATCGCATGTGATGCAAACAATGATGCTTATTTGGCTCATCGCAAAGAAACAACGAGTCATTATTGATGTCATTCACAATGCCCATCACGGTCATATTCATCCGGCGTTATCTCCATCACAATTGAAAGAGAAAATCAATCGAATTTAAAATTATGTTTCATCATCCACCAAGATACCTCCGAATGGAGATGACGATACGAGTCTGTGGCACATTTACGAAATGTTAACAGTGCACACGAGTTACAGCAAAACACATTCTCTTCGTCGTTCTTTCTAAAAATGCTTATCTACTCGTATTTAAATCCATTAATTAATAAAATTGAATCAGAATAAAACTAATCATAAAAGGCAACAGTTTTTATTTTCAAATCTAATTAGATCACTTCGCAACAACAACAACGCGTAGTATAAACGATTTTTTTAGAAAATGAACACAAGTCAAAGCAAAATCTAGAATTTTACACGACCTACTACAATAGTTACTTTACCAGATTTACAACAACAATACAAATATAAATGCAACTGGTGAAGGTTCTATTATACGTATTGACATACACACACACAAAGCAAAATATCAGAAGAGATCTTCCAAAGGAAATAGATGTATTTTTCCTTGTAGATTGTATTAAGATCAAGTGTGTGTGTGTCCATACATATAGTAAAACATTGTTTTATATAGTAAAACAGGCTTCGATGAAAAACAAAACATTAGAATACGACTATACGAGACACAATGATATACGTCGTATTTAAAATATTTTAACGGGATATTGCGATCTATGTATTTGTGGATTCACGAAATAAAATAAAATGATGGCGACTTATACAAAAAATAAATCCAAACGGGAAACCAAAAACCCAATAAAATTAATAAAACCGGTACTTATCCGAATATATAGTTCTATATATATTTATCCATTTATCACTGTATCACTTGTACACATATTTTACACATTTTAATTATCTATTTTATTTTTAACACATAGAACAGAGCAGACAAAAAAAATACGTCTGTTCTCGTTCGCTTTCACCAATAGACTCCAATTAAAAAATGGCCCGGTGTCAGTGGCAGCATATCACTAGGATCGTTTGACATCGGGTAAAGCGGTCGTGAATTCAGCACGGCCTCAGCTTGTTTGATTAAAGTGTTTAATTCCTCAAACGTCAAAGAAGCATGACCCATTACTCGCCGTAGATGATGTTTAGCGGATTTTACGGCCGCTTCGTATAGTCCTCCAAAATGTGGAGAATAGGGCGGAGCAAAGTGCCACGTAATTTTATCTTCCACGCACAGCTTTAAAACCTCTTCTTTATGGCCTTGGCTACAAAATTGCTGGTAAAGTTTATGCAATTCATTATTGGCACCTACGAAGTTAGTTGCATTGTCGGACCATATGTGCTTACAAATGCCTCTTGTTGCCAAAAACCGTTTCAGGGCCCCTATAAAGGCCGATGTGGTAAGATCGGTCACCAATTCAAAGTGCACAGCTTTGGTTGCAAAGCATACAAATATACATAAATATGCTTTGGTCGGCCTTTTTCCTCGTAATTTGTAATGGATATGAAAAGGGCCGCAGTAGTCAATTCCGATATTGGTGAATGGCGGTGATATGGATATTCGACTAGCTGGTAGTTGGCCCATAAGTTGAACTGTACTCTTGGGATGAATTCGTCGACAGGTGAAGCATTGATTAACCACCTTATGTGTAAGGCGTCGTCCACTTAATGGCCAGAACTGTTGGCGAGTGGCTGCTAACAGAGCTTGTGGGCCTGCGTGTAGAAATTTAATATGTAAATGTTTAATTAATAATAACGTAAATGGATGAGAGGAGGGGAGAAGGATAGGATGCTTGATTGAGTAGGAGAGAGTCGCATGGGATAAACGGCCTCCGACACGAATAATACCGTTTTGGTCGAGAAATAGGAACATGGATTTCAGTCGAGAATTTTTGTTGAGTTGTTTGTCTCGGTTAAGTTGCTGATATTCTTCTATGAATGATTCTCGTTGAATCATCTTCACGATGGCAAATAGACCACGATCTATTTCTTCACTGGATAATTTAGGTTCAAGCCGTTTCTTCTTCTTTGATACTCCCGCTTTGTCAGCAAATCGTAGCATAAAGCTGATCACGTTACATAATGATCGATAATTATGTTTGTATTTAATTGTATTGTACATGTCGTTAAAGTCTAAAGTAATGACATCATGTGTAGCCAGACAAGACTTTGTGATTTTGAGTTCGAGAAGCTCTCTTTTTCCGTGGAAATGTGGCGTTAGTTTTGGCCACAAGCTTTCATTATGAACTAAGAACTCAGGGCCATTGAACCAGAAAGAAGAAGTTGATAACGCTGATGGTTGCAAACTTCTCGATATTAAGTCAGCTGGGTTTTCGTTCGATGAAATGTAGTACCAATCAGCTGTTTTACTGGATAGTTGTATATTGGAAACACGGTTTGCCACAAATGTTTTTAAATGAGACGACTCAGCAGCTATCCAATGAAGCACGATCGTGGAGTCTGTCCAATAAAATACTGCTGGGTTGTGGATTTTCATAGCCGGTATGACGCGTATCATTAAAGTGACCAGTAAATCCGCGGCACACAGCTCAAGCCTGGGAAGAGATATCTTCTTGGTGGGAGCGATTCGAGATTTTGAACACAATAAATGGCTTGATAATTTTCCATCACTGCCGTTGCAGCGGACATATATCGATGCTCCATATGCTGATTCGCTCGCATCTGAGAATCCGTGAATTTGAACTTCAGAATGTTGCTTATATTGAAGAAATCGCGGTATCCGTACGTTGTTAAGTTCAATTAGTTGTGATCTAAATGTCTGCCATTTTGTATTCAAACTTTGCGGCAACGCAGCGTCCCAATCAATTTTCATCTTCCATAGTTCTTGTATAAGTAGCTTTCCCATTGTTATTACGGGTCCTGTATATCCCAGAGGATCGAAAATCCGTGCAACTTCTGAAATGATTGTTCTCTTTGTGATAGGCAACGCTGGGTCAAATTTTGTTACCCTAAATCGAAATTGATCCATTTGAGGAAGCCAATATAAACCAAGTGTTTTCACGTAGTCTGAATCGTCGATACAAAGATATGGTTCTCGATCGGTATTCTCAATATCTGCGATCAAGGCTTCATCATTACTACACCATTTTCGCAGCGTCATTCCAGCCCCTTGCAAAATATGAACGATATTGTCCTTAATTTTTTTTACTTCGTCAATTGAACTACCGCCAGTAAGTATATCATCTACGTATATATCTTGATTAATTGCTTCAGATGCTTCGGTATATTTGTAACGATTACTTTCAGCCAATACATTGAGACACTTTGTGGCCAAATATGAAGATGCTGCCATGCCATATGTTACCGTTGTGAGTCGAAATATACTTAACGGTTCCTCGATAGTGTTACGCCACACAATGTATTGCAAATGAGTGTCAGATTCCTTCAGGCGAATTTGGCGATACATTTTAGTAACGTCGGCGCTAATAACATATCGATGTGTGCGAAAACGAATCAAAATAGAAAATAGATCGCTCTGAATAACTGGACCGACCATCATGATATCGTTTAAAGATTGACCAGAGTCCGATTTGGCAGAGGCATCGAACACAACACGAATCTTTGTTGTAGAGCTGTCGTTTTTAAAAACACAATGGTGTGGAATGAAGTAGTTCACTTTTGCAATCTCAGCTTCGGGTACAGCAACCATATGTCCCAGGCGTTCGTATTCGTTGAGAAATTTGCTGTATGATTCCTTGAGCTTGCGGTCCTTACTTAACCGTTTCTCCAAGTTCAGATATCTACGAGTAGCCATAGTCTGAGAATTCCCCAATGTGGTAGGTGGACAGGTTAAAGGTAGAGCGACGATGAAGCGACCAGAATCATCACGTATAGTGTTCTTCGTAAAGTGACTTTCGCAGGCTATTTCCATTTGTGTGTAATTACGTTCTGAAGTGACTGCAGCTTCCAAGTTCCAAAACTTCTCTAATAAGCCGTCTAATGCTGGCTCTTCCGTTACTGCAAGTGAATATGGGCAAGTGAATATGGTTGAGATTCTAGATTAGTTATTTTTCCAGCTACTATCCAACCAAGCTGCGTGTTTTGTAAATGTGGCAAATTTGAAGCCAGCTTGATTTGTCCGATCGATAATAGTGTTAAATATACCTCGGCTCCGATTAGTAAATCTATTTTTTGTGGTTTGGCAAAGTTCGGATCCGCTAGACGGATATTTTTAGGAATTTGCCAGTTTAATGTATTGATTTCAATTGAAGGTTGCGAGCCTGTGATGATTGGTAAAACTTGAGCTTCCAAAAGAGTGCTAAACTCAGAGGCGCATGAGCGAATCCTAAGATTGACGGAAGACATGCTTGCGGTGGTTTTATTGTTGATTCCTCTAATGGATGATGCGAATTGTTTACGATGCAGACCAAGCTTAGCAGCAAAAGAATCCGTGATAATATGAGCCTGAGACGCTGAGTCAAGTCTGCCAACAACAGGTACACCATTTTTGTCGTAAACTTTAACCAATGCTGTTGACAGATAAACGTACGAATTATTTGACGCCACATTGGGTAAGAAAGCCTGATGTGTTGGTGTTACGCTCTTGACAGGAATAGATGTGATCACTTGAGGTTCAATGCTCGGAATTAAACACACAGTAGAGCTATCCTTTGCAACATCTTTCGTTGGTGTGGGTAATAATTGCTGCTTCTGCGATTGATTTGATTGTTGATGCCGTAACACGTGAGAAGAACTATCGTGACTGTTTTGGTTGGACTTTATTTCAACTTGATCATGAAGCAACGTGTGATGTTGTTCTTTGCACTGAAAACAGATGAATTTAGAAGTGCAAGATGCTAGTAGATGATCAGCTCGAAGGCAGTTGATGCAAAGAGCGTGATAATTGACTGCAGCTTTGCGTTCAGCAATTGGCAGCTTAATAAATTTTCTGCACTTGTAAATTAAATGACCGTATCCTTTACAATAATTACAGGTTGCATTCGATTGAAGGGCCATTGAGACTCGAGGAATATTTTTTGATCGAACTTGAATAGGTACGTGTAGATGTGTATGCATATTAGCGGAATTGAGTTTATTTGAACGAGGAGCTTGACCTTCCAATACATGGCAACGTTTGTTAAGAAAGCTTATTAGTTCGTCAAGAGCTGGCATTCGTTCAGTGGGAGCTACGTCGTCCCATTTTGATCGAGTTTCAGGATCTAATTTGGAGCACAGTAAATATACAATTAAATCATCCCAATGTGGTGTAGGGCGTTGGAGCGAATATAACGCACGTAAATTGGAATTAACGGTATCGAGCAGATGTCGAATATTTTCAGATGATGGTTTAACGATCGATTTAAGCGAGAATATTTCCCGAATGTGGTCTTCGCAAATTAATTTTTTATTTTGATAACGGTTCTGCAATAGCGTTAAAGCCTCTGCGTAATTTTCTGATGTTAATTCCAATGACTCGATAGTTTTGCTGGCAGGATTTAAAAGCAACGATTTAAGATATCCAAAACGAGCAATATCAGAAATACTAGGATTGCTGTGTATTAGTTTATGAAATGACTCGTAGAAAGTGAACCATTTTTTACGATCCCCTGCGAAAGGAGTGATCTCACACTTAGGGAGTTTCACCAAAAATTTATTACTATCCGATTGAGTAGGTGTCCCTGTTGAATTTGTTTGTAAATTTTTTATAAATACCTGAAGTGTTGGTTTCACTGTTAAATAGGATTCCTCAAACTTCGACCTCACATTGTTCTTCAGGTCGTCGTCATCAATTACCTCAAGGTCGAGTTGGGCGTCGTCAAAAATGCGGTACGCTTTCTCAACTACAGCTAATCGGGCTTCCAATTCTGGCAAAGAAGCGTTTTGTCCCTTTTCCGCTATGAATTGTTCAGCACGGTTTAATTGATCTATTGAGGCGGCACGGAGGGCCATGGCCTTAGTTTTAACAGCTTGCAATTTTTCTTCTCGACTTTCTTTACCAGATTTAGCCATGCTTGCCAATTCCGCTTTATGCATATAACCTCCGGAGTATGTAAAGATGATTGTAAGTGCCGCTATATAGGCCCTTGACCTCGTTCCGTCGTAACACTAATTCCTTCGCCTTTACCACGTGTATCCAGAACAAATGACGTCTTGAAACGGGAATAAAATCCGTAATAACTTGTAATTCGTTTAGCGACTACCTCGATGTAAGCGTATTGTTTGTAGCTAATTATACGTTATGCAGCCGAAGAAACAAATCACGTTACACTATCACTATTTAATTTGGGATGTAGATCCCACTTCTGACACCAATGTTGAGACGTTCAAGCTTTTTTGAACGTAAAGTTACTTCGCGTTTAGGAAATAAAAATTATCGGATGGCTTTTCAATTTTAATTAATTTTAAACTTTATTAAGATGCAATTAATAATACGTAATTGCGGAGACGTTATTCTGGACTGAATGTATTTTTTTTAGACAAAACTTTTTTGTTTACAAATCAAACGGAATTGTATGTACAAAAAATCTATAGGTAAGACATACAGTTATTATATAATGTAAAAAATGAAAATACATAAAGTTCGCGAGTTCTATAATAACAAAAATAAATTATTTTAAATGTAGGTGTGTATACAGTAGAAGTCATGAATGCGCTTTAGATGATTTTTGTTGTGCGGCAACAGTAGTAAAAACGTTTTCTATTTAACTCGGGAATTTAAATTGGCAACTACTTTACGATTAAGGAAGTCGGGCACGAGAATATAATTTTATTTTATTTATATTTGGGTTTTTAGCAAAAAATCACAACTAAAACTTCCATCGTATGAAATTCGCATTCAATTTAATGCGGATTTCAAATGATATAATTAACATGGATATCTTTTCACTTGCGAATTCTATAATACTTATTTTACACACTGCATTACCCCCATTCGTTCACTTTCCATCTGACGTTTTGTATAATACGAAAACTATCAAAATCGAATTAAACTTCCGCCTCAGCAGTCCGGCGAGTTGTATAATCGACGTGATTATTTACTGTGCAATACACAAAAATAATAAATAAAAATTCACCGTAAAATTTGATTTACTTTCAAAGATTTTCACGCTTTAAAAGATAAGGATTTGAGGGACAATAGCATTATTTTGTTGGTCACTGGAATAGGAATGAAAATAATGCTCAATAAAACGACACGGAATATCTAATATTATAATACGAGCAATAATTGTTTGTATATATATTTCAACGATTTCGGAAACGGCACGTAGGATTTACATGAAAATTTGCAGAAGGGGGTTTTCTAACACCAGAAGTCGATTGCAATGGGTGTTGATTCCACCAAAACTCGTTAAAGAGGCGCTCCAGTGGGGCTCGGGCCTCATTTTCTAGTTATATTCTTTCCATATCAACCTAGATTGATGAAAATTACTGACGGGGGGTTTTCGAGTACTACGAAGCGATTGCGATCGGTTTTGGTTTCCGGAAAATTCGTTTAAGGTTGGCTCCAGTGGGGCCCGGGCTCCTTTTTTTAGGTATTTTCTTCAAATATCAACCTACATTGATGAAACTTATTGACGGGGGGTTTTCAAACACCAGAAATTGATTGGGATGGGTGTTGGTTCCAGAAGCACTCGTTTAAGGGCGGCTCCAGAGGGGCCCGGATATTTTTTACCATATCAACCTATATTAATGAAAATCACTGACGAGGGGTTTTCGAGCATTAGAAATCGATTGCGATGGGCATCAGTTCCAGGAAAACTCGTTTAAGGGGTCTCCTATGGGACCCGGGCCCCATTTTCTAGTTATTTTTTTCCATATCAACCTACATTGATAAAAGTTAATGACGGCGGATTGATTTGTATGAATTGCCGGTTGGGTTTTCGTCGTAAACTCATAAACGTTCTCCGATTTGTTTGAGAGCTATTAAATTCCAAATCTGCTCCCACACTGGTAATTAATCTTGCAGTATGAATTGGAATTATCAATGTTACGATACCACAGCGCAGTTCGCAATCCAACCGCTAATTGTAAATATTTAATGATTTGTATTAAAAAAACATTGTGAATAATTATAAGACTTTATTTTGTGATAAAATAAAGAAACACTTTACTAATACTTAACTTTACTAGAATAAAGTTTGACATTTAATTTTAATATTAATCTTCAATAACAAAACTACTGATAAAAATAATAGCACGTATCAGTGAGACAAATTCCACTTTTGAATTTGCATTTAAATGATCCAAAAGCCTATTATCTTGGACGTCAAAAAGGAACCAACATTTTGCTGAAAAATATACAAAATAGTGTAAAATGTTTATTTTATACTAAGGAATTTAGGTGCATACAATACCTTTAAGAGAAATAGCCAAATTGAAAAACGATTGGTTATCTTGTCCTATATAACCATACATAATCCGTTATATTTCGCGAATATTAAGTCCAGCATATCAGATTGTTTATAAATGGCTAGCTTTACAATCTCGACATTATCGTAGTTTCGGGTGGCTTAATGTAATAATGGCTAAATAATGGCTTTTACCGCATAGTTTTCTGAGAGCGTTTTTAATAGTTTTAAGACCTCATTCGTATTTTAAGATTCAATCGTACATTTTAGTCCATTTGCTGTTCCTACAATTAAACAAAATTCGTTCCGAACGGCACATCTCGGTGAACATAGTACGGACATGTATATTAGCTTTCTCAAATTCTACATGAATATCATCGTCCAACATTACGATCATCGTGGGCCATTAACGGCTTAAGATCATTCACAAACTTCTCACTCATAATATTTTGAAGATTCATTATTGGTCTAGAACACAGACTTTTTGAAACCAAATTAAGCAGTTACATACAATCTCACTTGATGGATTCTGAAGTAGCTTTCGGATGACGGGAAGCCATTCTAATTGAAGTATAGCTATATATAATTTATCGGTCCAACCAGTATAACTATATAATAACGTATAATATAAAGTAATCGAATAAAATAATCGCGTTAATATAAAATAATCGTCTTCGGTTTTTAATCTTCCCCCATTGCTTTTCGCTTGTCCGGATCATAGAATTATAATATATAATATAGAATGAATGTAATTTTTTTTCCATATAAAATTTTCTATTTCGCGTGTCTCAGGTTAGAGGAGGATGGTTGTATATCATTAGAAGATCATCAGGAGATGGAAGAAGCAAATCCCACAACAATAGATATTGTTTTTAATTTGTATTGACAGCTCACATAAGAATTTCCGCAAATGATAAGAATATTAATTAAAACAACTAAAAAATTATAATTTTATACGTTTGGTATATAAAAGTTAGTATTTTTAACTTACATTATATAAGTGAATAATTTATAAAAAAAATGAAGTGCCTCGTTAAAAAATGCCAAAATAGGCAAGGCAAATACAACAAAGGGATTTCATATCCCCGATAATTTAATTATAGTTTATGTTAAAAACTAAGCAATTTGTGATAATTTTATTTATGTTAGTAAATAAAAAATTAATTGTTTGTTGTGAGATTTACTTTTTGACAACAAATTTTTAAACAGTGTCGCATTTTCTTTATATGTAGTATTTTTTATATTTATTTATTTTTTCACTTTTTAAATACGGCCCTTTTGGTTTATTCGCTTTTTTCTGTTACCCTCCGAAATTGAGACACTTGACAACTGCTTACATTCCATCTATATATTTTATTATAAATCTATGGTCCGGATGGTGCTGCAATACAATTTTACGAAAAGCCCGCTTTATATCATCGTCCGTAGCATTAAAGCGCAGTTTTTAATCCCAGAACCGCATAATGGCCTTGATCCTTCCACTCTTTTGGATCCAAACTTTGTAAATATCACAAATACTCTCCACCGTGTTATCCGAATCACCAACATCGTTCTCATCATTCAATTGCCTTCTATGTATGGTATTTTATGTATTTGTTTTTTAATTTGTTGCGGTCAGAAGTTTCCATCCAAGAGGTATTTTATGTATTACTTTCCAATATTTTGCACTCGTTTTACATTGAGTAAATTTACTAACGAAATGCTCCCGATAATTTTACTATATTTTAGAAACTAGATAGTGATATTACATTTATTCTAATTTAATTGAAAATAGTTTTTTTCGTTCAACTTCGACCGAAACAAAAGAAAAGAACTCAAATGAGTACTAGAATAAAGTTTGACATTTTGTGACAGTTTGACATTTTGGTCACTTGTGGTTTCTCGGGTAGATAGATAGTTACCCGTGTAACCAAAATTTGTGATCACAATAATTTACAGAAAATTGTCACAAAACGGAATTTCCTTTCTGTCATACATATTTTGATCATTTAGCACATGATTTAAGCGAAAATTAAGTGACAATATTGTGATCACAAAATTGTTTACTAATTAGTCAAAATTGAACCTCATTGTTGTCACAGATTCGGTTCACAATTTTATGACAAATTTGTACAAAAATTACAACAGATTGTCACAAAATGGAAATTAGCTTTTGTGACATATTGATGTCATCGTTTGACAAATTATTTATGTGAAAATTAAGTGGCAGTGTTGTGACCATAAAATTGATTTTAAAAAGTATTTAATTCGCAAAGTCAACATGTTATTGCTTTATTGAAAAGGATGAAGTATTAATCATTATTTTTATAGGTGCTCAGTGCAGCCTGTCGAGAAGACCATGAAGCATGGTCAAAGAAGAGAATTATAGTTCTTTTTACACTGTCTGCCGTGGGCACTTGGCGAAACACACTTAATACACACATTTTTTTAGATAAAAACCACTTGTTTAATATTTCGCAAAATAATTTCCGTGAGGTTTAAAAAATTACTCGATCGATTTCGGCTTGTAAGGCCATCATCAGGAGTATCAGAGATGGCCGAGATACTCCTGATGATGGCCTTACAAGCCGAAATCGATCGAATAATTTTTTAAACCTCACGGAAATTATTTTGCGAAATATTAAACAAGTGTTTTTTATGTAAAAAATGTATGTATTTTATGTAAAAAAATTTGTGTAAGAATTATAGTTCTCTTAAGAGAACTGAGACTTTTGCTTCGTCGGCAATTATTCAAGTTTACTATAGGATATGATAGGAAGGAGTGGCTGCTTTTGCACACTTAGGTCAGTTTTGGCCCCTTGTGATACCACAGGGGAAGGAGGGGGGAATAACAGTTTACCACCTGCACATTGCAAGCTCCATGTTAACCTGTACATTGACATGAGTTTACCATATATGTATGACGTTGAGTTTACTATATATTGTATAATAAATACAATTATACATATAGTAATATTTAGATATAAAATAGCAGTTCAAAAATATATTTAAGTTTATTATTAAATTTGTTTTAAATATTTAATAATTTTTATTTTTTTACAATAAATATACATATTTTAAAGATATCTAATATATAATTTGCGTATAAATTATGTGGTAAACGTAAAATCACGCAAATTGCTCATAAAATTGCCGACTTAAAATTTAACAAATTTGTCATAAAAGTGGGAACCGTATTTGTGACAATAATATGGTTTAATTTTGCCAAATTATTAAACAATTTTGAGGTCGCAATAGTGTCATTTAATTTTTACATAATTCATGTGCTAAATGATCACATTAGTATATGACAAAAAGGAAATTCCATTTTGTGATTATTTGCTGTAAATTTCTGTACAAATATTATGTCATAAAATTGTGAATGCATTTGTGACAATAATGTGATTTTGATTTGACTAATTAATAAACATTTTGTGATCACAACATTGTCACTTAATCGCATAAATTTATGTGATAAATGATCAAAATATGTATGTGACAAAAAGGAAATTCCGTTTTGTGATAATTTTGTGTAACTTATTGTGATCACAAATTTTGGTTACACGGGTAGATAGATTAGATATAAACGCGCCCACAGGTTTACACATTAATAACGTTTTTTTGTAATTTTGTTTTTAATATATGTATTAAAAATAATTAAAAAAGTGGTTAGTGTTTCTTATTTATTTTTAATAATATATAAATTAGAGGAAAATTTAAAAGTGAATTAAATAAAATTAAAGCGTATCAAATTTTAAAGATTTCGTTATATACCGTGTTCTTTAAGAGATATTTCGAAATCTTATTTAAAAGTAATTTTTGTGTGTGTGTGTATTTTTTAAAGGGTGCCGATTTAATCATATTAGAGATGCCAGGAGGACGCCCTAAGAAAAGGTCTTACTCTTTTAGTAAGAACGCACCAACGAATGAAAATGCTACTGAGGAACTAAATTTGAATCAGGCGGGACCTTCAACTACTGGTGCTTTACCATCCGTTTCGGATCCCCGTTCTGTTACTTCCGATGGAATTAACTTGAATGAAGATCATGTATATGACCAACCGAAAGCAACATCCTCAAGACTAATACGCAGCACTAAGGTGAAATGTATGGAAACAATTTCTAAGGTTGCAGCGGCTGAAACCATTGAAAAACAAATACAGCGACTACAGAGTATAAGAGAACATCAAATTGCCCGATTGGAAAACGAAACCAACTAGGAACGTAATCAGCGATTGAGGGGCTTGCAACGACGTGCATCTGCCCGCTTAGATAATGAAACCAGCGAGGAACGTAATCAGCGACTGAGGGACTTGCAACGACGTGCAACTGCCCGCTTAGATAATGATACAAGCGAGGAACGTGATCTACGCTTGGAAGCAGTCCGAGTTCATACGTCGCAAAGAATATCAAACGAAACCAGGGAGGAAAATGATCTTCGCTTGGAAGAACAACGACGTCGTAATATTCGATACCAAAGAGGACGACTAAATTATTAGCCGACCCACAAGATCGCTATTAATGCTAACGTCACCTACTACAGTTCAGGACCTTTTAACGTTGCATGTATTCATTGCGGAGCTGTACATTTCCCCGAAGAACGTGTAAGTAACTCAACGAATCACAATTCGTTTAATGACTGTTGCTTGCACGGCAGAATAAAGTTAAATGCTCCGATTTTTCCGAATGAGTTAATGCAGCTCTTTATAAGGAAACATTCACATGCAGCAGAATTCCACAATAGAATTCGAAATTTAAATGCTTGTTTCGCTCTAGCTTCATTCAACGTAAACGACGATCGCACTATTAACAATCGCGGTATTTTTAGTTTTACGGTAAGCGGATAAATTTATCATAAAATGAATATGGCAGTGCATCCTACACAAAATGCCCAAGGTGAATTAGAACGTCCACAATACGGTCAAATGTACTTTTTGGACCCAGATGATGCTGTTGTCGAACGACTTAGACATCCACTTAACCTTGGAATAAGTCAAACTTTAATTGAACTACTGGAGGAAATCATTAGATCTCAAAACAAGTTTGTTCAAGGTTTTATGATGATGCGAGAAGTGGAACAGGAAGTAAATCAGCGTGCTGCTATGACCGGAATCGCAACCAGATGGTACAGACCATAGACGATTTAATGTTCCAGCATCAAATGATGTATGTGCGGTTCTCACAATGAATGCCGATCAAAGCATTCCAGATAATGAGATGGTAGTTCACCAACGTGGTAAAACACTCGTGACATTGAGAAATATTGATAACCGTGTGGAACCTTTTACATATCCTTTATTTTACCCAAAAGGAACGGTCGGATACTCTCTAGATATGAAACTACATAACCCGTATGCCAGTCGACAACATCTTACCCGACTCGAATTAGCCCAATACCGTATCGCTTTTCGACCAGAACTTATAAAGCTCCTTCCGCCAAGATCATCAATACTCAATATCGATCTACGCGAAGTAGAATTCAATTCCTTGCATTTTGGTGGTCGACTTTTTCAACAATATCTAGTCGATACTTACATAAGAGTGGAACGAGATCGCATTCAGTGGATTAAGCATAATCAAAAAAAAATTCTTAGTGACAGTTACGCCGGGGTTAACAAATTTATTGACACTCTCGCTAGGGAAAAGCAAGCTGTTGTTACTGAAAAGGTAATACTGCCATCATCATTTCCTGGTTCAACTCGATATTATACAGAACACTTCGAAGATGCTATGGCAATTGTTCGCCGTTTTGGACCGCCAGATTTCTTCATAACTGTTAGTTGTAATCCCAATTGGCCGGAATTGAAAGTAGCATCATGTATTAACTTCGATGATGGAACTAATTTACAGCAACCTACTCAAGATCGGCCTGATCTGGTTGCTAGAATTGCAAAACTTAAATTTGACAACATCATTAATCAACTGGATAAAGTTCAAATTTTCGGAAGAGTTGCTGCTTACGTATATACAATCGAATTTCAGAAGCGGGGCCTCCCACACATGCATCTACTTTTGATTATGAATGCTGAAGATAAAATCCATAGTGCAGAAGAAGTAGACGATCTAATATCTGCCGAAATTCCCGGAGATAGTGATCCTGAGTTGCGGAACCTTGTATTAAAGTGGATGATTCATAATCCGTGTGGGGACCTAAACCCAGAGGCGACTTGTATGGTAAAGAAGAATGGTGCCGTGAAATGCCGCTTCAACTTTCCTAAGGACTTCCAAGATTTAACGTCCTTAGTAGATGACGAGAAGGCAAAGTACAGACGTCGCTATGATCCGAAATTAGATCAACATAATACCGAAGAGTTTGTACATGAACATGCCGTATACCGGAAGGACAGGAATAATCGCCGAATAACAAGAGATAATCGTCATGTTGCACCTTATAATGCGTATCTACTAAAGCGATATGATTGTCATATAAATGTAGAATATGTTGGAACCATCCGAGCTGTAAAATATCTTTACAAATATATATATAAGGGTCATGATTGTGCATCCATTAAAATAACTGGAGATGAAAGACAACTTATTTATAATGAAGCAGACAGGTATGTCGAAGGTAGATGTATTACTCCACCAGAAGCATGTTGGCGATTATTTGGCAATGAAATTCAAAAAAAAAGCCACTCAGTTCAACGTTTGGACATTCATCTACCCGGCCAATACAGAATAACAAATATCGACCAACTACAAGAAGATTTGGCAGACATTGGGCAAAAGAACTCAACATTAGATGCATATTTCATGTACAATCAAGCGTTGAGACAACAAGTAGACCGATCTACAAATGAAAATGCGAATGTAGTTTACCACTACTATTGGCAGATACCAGAATATTGTAAATGGGTAGGTACATCAAGTAAATGGGTGCCTCGGCAACGTTGCATACGCGTTATTGGTCGAATTCATAACATTAATTTTGTTGCTCAACCAGAACTCTACCACTTGCGACTATTGTTATATCACGTTAAGAACGCAACAAATTTCGATGATCTTTTGATGGTTAACGGCAACCGATATTCCACATACAAACAAGCTTGCCTTGCTCGAGGACTCGTATTCAACGATCGGCAGTGGATAGAAGGTCTCCAAGAATCAGCCGTGTCAAAAATGCCAAGAGTAATGAGAACGTTATTCATGCAGATACTGATTTTTGGTTCCCCTGAAAATCCAAAACGTCTCTGGGAAACGTTTAAGCGAGATTTGGATGAGGATTTTATACAAGAAGCCAGAAGAATTGGCAATGCTGACGAAGACGGTATTAAACGAGCATATAGGGTTATAGCCTACAAATTAAACACAGAAGCAACGGAAGGCAGAAATTTTCGCTACTGGGTAGAACGTTTCGGTATGGACAATATTGACGACTATGAGAACCAGTTAAATGAACAAGTCTTTAATATCGACAATTCAACAACTCTCGGTCGCCGCATGCACGAGATGCTTAATAAAAAACAGATGGAGATTGTTGATTTGATTTTGGATGCAGTAATTAATAAGCACGTTCTTAGTCAAAAGTGTTTCTTTATTGATGGTCCAGGTGGCACAGGCAAAACGTTTATATACAAAACTCTTTACTACATGTTGCAGGGCCGAAATTTTAATGTCAAGTGCATGGCTTTCACAGGGATTGCGTCAATTTTATTACCACATGGACGAACTGCACATAAGACCTTTGGACTCAAGGTACCATTGACATCTGAATCGATCTCAAGCATAAAACCGGGGTCAGTTAAAGCCGCAGAACTTTCAGAGATTGACATTTTTTTAATGGATGAGGCACCTATGCTACCGAAATATGGGCTCGAGAATATGGATCAATTATTACGAAGAATTGGAAATTCGAATGAACCATTTGGAGGAAAGATTATGGTTCTGGGAGGTGATTTTCGTCAATGCCTGCCTGTTCAGCCCCGAGCCAACCAAAGTGAACTGCTCAATCTATCAATAAAACAAAGTCACCTCTGGATAAATTTCTGTTCATTTTCATTGGTGGATAATATGCGTGTCGATTTTGAACAAATTGAATTCGCAAATTATTTGTTAAAGTTGAGAGACGGAATACTTCCGTTGAACCAGTTTGATGAAATCAAAATACCAGTGCAAATGCTATCCAATGGCAATTTGATAAATGAAGTGTTCGGTAATTGCCTCAGCAATCACAATTATGAAGGAATGAAAAATAGAACAATTTTAGCACCGCTAAACAAAGACGTAGGTAAGATTAATGATGATATTATCGAGCGGCTCCCTGGGGATTACAAGGTATATACAAGTTATGATTCAGTCAAAGACCAACCAGAAGGAGCATTACAATTCACATCGGAGTTTCTTAACACCATTGAAATTTCCGATTTGCCACCGCATGAGTTGAAATTGAAAAAGAACTCAATTATAATGTTATTGCGGAATTTAGATGTCTCAGAAGGACTCTGTAATGGAACAAGATTAATCGTAACTGAGCTGTGCAACAACATCATTAAGGCCAAAATCATCACTGGCGAACAATCAGACCGCGAAGTGCACATACCAAGAATAACACTCGACTCCAGCAAATGTCAACTTGGATGTACAATGCAAAGACATCAATTTCCTATTCGACCAGCGTTTGTTATGACGGTGCACAAAGCTCAAGGCCAAACTTTTGATTTTGTAGGCGTTGATCTTCGAATATCAGTGTTCATACATGGCATGTTATATGTGGCTTTTTCACGAGTTAAAACAGAAAATAGTTTAAAGGTCCTATTACCACAACACAATCCAGAGCACACTCGAAATGTTGTCTGGAAAAAAGCTTAAAACATAAATCGGAATTCGAATAGAAGAGTTTGAATTATTTAATAGTGTAATTAAGTGTTGTGTAATTATTATTAAATAGATTAAAATTCGTCGGCATGGCGATGGATTTACCCATCGGTAGAATTTCTTAACTAACTAAAATACTTTAAAATTCGTCGGCATGGCGATGGATTTACCCATCGGTAGAATTTCTTAACTAAATAAAATACTTTAAAATTCGTCAGCATGGCGATGGATTTACCCTTCGGTAGAATTTCTTAACTAACTAAAATACTTTAAAATTCGTCGGCATGGCGATGGATTTACCCATCGGTAGAATTTCTTAACTAAATAAAATACTTTAAAATTCGTCAGCATGGCGATGGATTTTTACCCATCGGTAGAATTTCTTAACTAAATAAAATACATTAAAATTCGTCGGCAGGGCGATGGATTTTCCCATCGGTAGAATTTCTTAACTAAATAAAATACAATACATTAAAAATTCCTTTGATAATGCGACTTTGTGAATTAGGCCTATTGGGGACACCACTTTAAAAAAAGCGCACCAAGTACTATTCCCCTTGGGAGGTGTGGAAATTAGTACACTTAATTTTATAAAATATTTTTTATTTCTAATGATACAATTAGAATTTAGATGAATAATAATTGAATACGAAATACAATCAAAAATAGAGGTTTTGTATTTTGCGAAACTTCTAGAGATACATATATTGTTTTTCCCTATATTCGCAAATAATTTGTCTTCTCAAATATATAATTTAATATTCATAACGTAGAAAAGTTCTATTCTCAACAAAAATAATAAATTAGAAAAGATTTTTTACCCTATCAAATGTATATAAATGTAGTTATATTTCTTTAAATTGAATATTAACCAACTTTGACCGAGCGACGCTCGGTGCTCCAGGGACTAGTAAATATAATTTATGTAACAGTTGTCATGGAAACTGCCAAAAATATATCAAAATATTTTATTATTTTCTCCCCAGGTTTTAAACATTGCAACTATCGGAATGAAATTATTCCAAAACCTATTGAAAGTTGGAATGAAACGATTCATTCCGGAATGAAATTATATGGCATTGTTGTTGTACAATTGCCCACAAAACACTGCTTTTGTTCTTAAAGTTAAACAAAACCGAAAATTTTGAATAAACAAAATAAATAAAAATTGAATTATTTCATCGTTTTATTATTGTTTAAATTATTTACATCTTATTAACAGCTACCTACTCATTATTTGAAATAAAAAATAGCAATTGGAAAACTCTTTGATTTTAAATATACAGTAGTATTATACTATTTTAAATACATATATAGTAGTATTGAAAACTATTTAATAATGCTTTGGTTTTTGATAATTACAACCTAATTTTTTTATATTTTGTCGATTTATGTTTTCTATTAAAATAAAGTTAACTTACATATGTGTAAAATAATTTGTTTACTATATAAAAAAATCCTTGGATTTAATTTTATTTTGAAAAAATTTATTTTAATTAAAACTAAAACAAAATTCAATGGACAAAACCATCAAAGTATGTAAATTTTCGTTGGATATTTTGTGTAAGCACAAGCGAGTACCACTCTTGTTAGATTGTCCGCAAAAATTGAAATTCCATTTGTTATTCTGTACTGTTTATGCTTTATATTATAATTTTTTTACTTTCCCCTCCTGTTGAGCTTCCAAACATTGGTTATTCGTTCCTTATATATTATTATATACAGTACATTATTATACAACAATATTTACATCAAAATTTACATTTAATTCTAAAATCGAGGTTTTTTCAATTTCTGTATTTTTATTCCTAACGAAAACACCAAAACCATAATTTTATTTTGAGTGTTATTAATTTTTTTTTTGTGTTACCTTTTATAATACCAAAAGCTTTTTTAATAAAAAGTAAAAAACTGTTTTCCTTTTTTTACGTTATGTTTACTGTTTTAGAAAATTCATAAAATGTATATTTTTTAACCAAACATAAAAAAATAGAATGGTGATGAAAATAATAAAATTTTTAAGAACAATTCTGAAATTAAATTATTTCAATTGTTTTATAATACGTTATTATTATTATATAAAATGGTTTACATTTAAAAAAGAAAGATGTAAAATAACTCACAAACATATGCGCAGAGTTTTAAATTTAAACGAATTTATCGAGAAAATCAGGAAATATTTTATCGCTCACATATATTTAACTGAATATAATAATAAATTTATTGTTTTTTTTATAAATCGCCGCAATTACATGATAACTAAAATAACTAACGTATTTCATACAGTAAAACATTTCACAATTTTTTGAGAAAATCAAACCATTACACGTATAACCTTCTGCTGTAGTTAAAGGCATATTATAATGAAAATGGATTTATAAGCTATTTTTGATTCATTGTAGGAACACCATTCGTAAATCTATAAAATCAAATTGCTTTATCCAGGAATATTTCCGCAAATTACATCGCATATGCTGCAAAATTTATAATCAAGAATGCTGGCCATAGAAATATTTTAAGTTAAATATATGACAACCATATTTTTAACCACGAATAATTGAACATTCAGCTCAAAACCTCAAACTCGTTAACTCTTGCAAACTTCGTGCATTAATAAGTGCTGTACTTTAGGCTCATATTCCCAATAAGGTGCACACTTTGTTACAGAATACAGTATAACTCTTGACAACGCAACATATACTGATATATATCAGAGCAATCTAGAAATTATAAACTGAAATATTAAAATTTATGCTTAAATAAGAGGACCTTAAATAAAGGGGAAAAAGAAAATGTCCATACAAAATATATGTGGTGTGACATAAAATATGAAGTTAAGCTTAGCATTTAGCATTCCTTTACGTTTAAGGAATCGCATACCTTATTATTTAATAACTTTAATGCTTACCGAATCGATGAGCAATTTGGATCAAGTGGTACAGTTAGCAGCATAAATATGTGATGTAAGATACAAATCAATAAGCTGTTTAACTTAGTTAGAATTAAGCTTTTAGATTTTAGCGAATTAATACAATAAGATTAATGTTAAGGGAATCGTATATCAACTTTTTCAATATCTTTTGTGGAATCGATGTACAATTTGGATCAACTAGTACGATTAGCACCATAAGTGTTAATTTTCATATATTTGTAATTGAAATATTTTAATGAAAAGTGTGATAAAAAATTTTAATCTTGGAATCATATTATAAATATGTAGCATTATATATCATTTAAATTAGTGAAATATATAGTAAATAATAAAATATAAATTATTAAGTTCATATATCGCATAAGAACTCTCACATAACATATTAAACGTAGAGTACTGTGTAAAAAAATCCGGACAGCTAACATTTTTTAATTAAACCAATTTTTTTCAGAAACGCAATTGTTTTAACACCAAGTAGTATTTTTTTTCTTATTATTTAACTCATTATTTACTCAAAATGTTATTTGGTTTTAAATTTTATGATCCCAGTAAAATAATTTGTGCGAATTTGCGAAAATAGAGAAAAGTTGTCATATTTTTTGAAACGAATTAATTTTAAAAAATTAAAAATAATATATTCATTTCGTAACAAAACCATATTTCAAAATATAAAATTTGTAACAATTATCCACTAAACTATAAATTTAAGATTTGGTATGACTGCCATTTTTGCTTAACTGCCGCTTCACACCTGTTGCTCATGAATCAAATTTTGAATCACGTCTATGCTAATATCCCACGTAATGTGGATTTGGTGCTTTAGTTGCTGGATAGTTTCTGGATTACTTTAACGGACTTTAAGCTTCATAATAGCCCAAATTTTTTCAATTGGGTTCATATCTGGGCTATATAAGGGGATCATTTTATTCTATAGATGGAATTACCAACCAAGTACTTTTTCACCTTCAAATAGAAATAAAATGTTATTATTTTTTACCTAAAAGTTTTAAATAAAAAAAAAAGTGCATAGTCATTTGTTTTGATCTGTGAGCTGGCGCGTTGTCTTGTTGAAAGATGAAGCTCTCAGTTTCACTAAATAGCTCCAAAACTGATGCTTCCCCACGCCTTTCCAGAATGTTCAGGTAAACATTACCGGTTACTCCTGCTTCAACAAAGGCCAAGTGACCGACACCAGCATTACTACAACAGCCTCAAACCATTACACCTTCAGTTTTATTAGGCACTTGATGAATGCAGATACCACTGAGGCGTTCACCTGGTTTCCTACGCACAATTAGCCATCCATCTCCCACATGCAGTTTAAATTTGCTTTCGTCAGAGAACACCACGTTATTCCACAACTCCCTGGTCTAGTTAGAGTGCTCTCTGGCCCACTGAAGCCGACAAACATTTGAAGATATCTTTAGAAACTGTTTCTGCAGCAAGCGGTGTGCCCTTAGGTTGGGGTTCAGTAACCTTCTCCGAGCAGTTGAACTGGAAATTTCAATACCTGTTGCTGTAGCAAGATCGACTTGCAATTTCGGTGAAGTTTTAAATCGGTTCTGCTTGGAACGAAGAACCAGATATTTATCTTGCACTGTTGTGGTTTTTCACGGTGTGTCGTAGTCCTATATTTTTTTATAAGATCGGCAATTGATGATTTTCCACGTCCTATCCTATCACCAATTTCACGCACGGACAGTTCTTCCTTCCGTAACGCGATAACAACACTTTTTTCTTGGTCGTTTAGTTTAGACATTTTAAGTACTTTATTCGTTTTTTTATACTAAAACTCTTTCTCCATAAACATAACTTTAACTACTTATACTTTCAGAGTTCGGGTGATTACCAAATGCAATCTTAAAATTAGAATCTAAAAAAAAGTAAAAACACAAGGCGAGTTATAACGCTTTTTAGTGACGAAAACTATAGGCAAATATTTTTAATGGTAAAAAGTTATATTTGGTATGTAAAAATGTAAATTTTATTGAATAATTTAAGGTTTTTATTTACAATGTCGCCGGTTGTAGCTAAATAGTTAGAGTTTTTGATCACGCGCGGTCTCCAGTTCGATTCTCTCCGTTGATCAAAAACTAACATGCACCGGATGATATAAAAAGCGATCGGGTATAAAAACATTCGTTGGGCTGACTACCTGGAATGTGCACCAATCGTTAACATGGTTCGTAAAATCTCATTTGAGATTGCTATACATTAAAATTATTTTCAATATTTTAAAGTAATTTGATTTTTATAGTTTTTAACGTAATATGCATTAGTGTATTCTACAACCATTCCAAGCAACATATATTTTCTGAATTGCATCTCTTAATTAATATGTGCAATGATGCTAGATCTCGAGTCTTATTTGTCCTTAATACATGTTAGTTTTACGACAGAAAAACATTCTCATCCTGAGTACCGGTTCGCACCTGCAAAACTATTAACATCAAACGTGTCGGGAAAACGTAGCTTAATCTCACTAAAAAGAAGATAGATTTAGTTAAAAACTGAATTTTAAAGGATTATTTTCAAACTTTGCCTTATCTCATTCAAAGCCTTCTTTTTCCTTGATTTATTTTTAACAACGACTTGATTTATTTTCGACAGTTATAATAAGGATTTAACATAACAAAAAACATTTTTTTTTATTCCAGTAATTTAACTATCATAAGTGTATACACGTTTGGAGGGTTATAACCCATTGGTTAGTCCCTATAAATCACATCAGTCAATTTTACCAATCTGATTTTAATCTCCCAAGTCTAACGGTTTTATCCTTTGTAACCGTCTTAATGAGTCTCTATTCAACAACATGCAACGTATCTCATCATTTTGATGGTGAGCCAGGCGTTTCACATGTTTCCTTGCATGTTTTTTTATTTCTTCATCGACGGTTTCCACTTTCAGTTCCCTGTGAATGTTGGCGTTTTTAATGTACCACGAAACATTCACCTTATTTTGAACCGTAGAGCCTTATTTTGAAATGTTTGTATCATTTTAACATTTGTCTTCTTAGTGCAGCCCCATAGCTGAATACCATAAGTCCAAACTGGTTTTAGGATTTTCCGGTATAGAAGCAGTTTGTTGTGCAGTGTAAGCTCAGATCTCCGCCCTAAGATGCTCTTTCCATTTAAGCTTAGCATCAAGAGTCATACCAAAATATTTAGCTGTGTTTGCATTAGGAATAACTTGAGAGTTAATACGAATGGGTATTCGTTAAACTTTCCTGTTAGTAAAATTAATATGAACAGATTTTGATTCATTCAGTTTAATTCTCCATTTTTTCGTCCAGCGGAATAATGTATCAGTGGTTTTCTGCAGTTTATTACTCGCCTCTTCCACATCTTTTCCAACTGCTAGAACGGCATTGAGATGGGACATGTTTCAGTCTGATTACAGCATTTATAATATGAAGCAGCTTTTGCAAACCTTTTTTGGGTAGTTCCTTAACAATCTGCCCCATAATTGGATCATCCTCTTTCAATTCTGGTAATTTTATAGGTCGAATGCTCTTCAGATCGCTTTTTGGAGCTGAAGTTATATTTTCTTCTGCTGTTTGTCTCGGGAGCGGTTGAAATATGCGATCAAGATGTTCTGCAAATAAATCTGCTTTTTGCTTAGCACTTTTGGCCCATGACCCGTCATCGTATTTGATTCAGGGTAGTTGCATCTTTGGTCTCTCATGTGTTTTAGTTGCTCTCCATAGGGAATAGTTAGTGTTCTTTTGACCAGTAAGACTTTTTAAATATTTGTTTACTGATTCATTTTTAACTTCTCTAATTAAAATTTTTAATTTATTTCAGAGGTAGTTAAGCAATTTTTTACTTTGTGGGGATCGATTACTTTGCCAGGTTTTTCTTGTCTTTCTTTTTTCGTTGATATGTAAGTTCCCTAATCTCGATAGGATAAATAATAGTTTTGCGTATTACATTTCTAGATGTTGGTGTACTTTCCCATGTAGCCTTTAGTATATTGTTTATGTAGCCTTTAGTAAGCCTTTAGTTATTCTTTCCGAAAGTGGTTCCAATTAGTTTGATTCGTGCGCTGTATAATCTTTGGATTACTGTGGCACTTATGGTCATTAATACTGGTGTATGATCAGATGAAAGATCACCACGATCTTCAATGAGTATATAATTGTTAGATATCCCTTTTGTCACGTAAAAATCTATGAGATTCGGTATTTTGTTATTATCCGTGGGCCAGTACGTTGGTTTACCACCAGAATGGAACTCGCGGTTAAACGTTCGTGCAGCCTTAAATAATTCTTTTCCTTTGGATGATGATACTCTTGAGCCCCAGTATGTATTTTTGGCGTTACAATCACCCCAATGATGAATTGATGTCCCAATTTTTTGAACAAACATACATAAGCATTAAAAACTGTCGATACAAATGAAATAAAAAATTTTTGAGAGAAACGACACCGCAGTTCTACAGTAACCGCGTAGTAGTGTATATACACTGTCATGCAAAACTAAGGGAACACATTTTAGAAAAATGCATTTCTTCAAAATTCTTTGTAAAATTATTTTTTTGAATTTAGTTGCTACCCGTCAGTTGTCCTTGGATGTTAGTAAGTGGAACACTGTACTATAGTGCGATGAATTTAATTTAGAGCATCGGAAGTCAGTATGCACTTCCGATGGTAGAAGTGAGTATGCAGACCAGTAAGTACGAGGATAAAGAGAAAGTATGCAATAGGAATGGTAAAGCATTGTAGTTGAAAAGGATATATGGTTTGTCGTAGTCGTAGACCTCTAATTAGAATAAATGGCACTATCGATAGGTTTGTGTATAAAAACATATTATTAGAAGAGATGTTACCATTTGTGGAAGATAATATGTCCTTTCGGTGGAGATTCCAAAAAGATAATGACACAAAACACACCTCGAAAGTTGTTAAGCAATGGTTTAAAGATAAAAAATATTGAAGTTATTGAATGGCAAGCGCAAAGTCCCTATTAGAATCAAATCGAGGACTTCTGAAAGATTGAAGATAGCAAAATTAGAACCCCAGGTGAGTCCAAAAACGCAGACCAGTTGGGGAGCAATCTTGAAACGGCTTGGAATTAAACTTCTCAAGAAATAATGATAAACTCATTTGTTCTATGTCCAATCGATGTACTAAAATCCTAAAAAGAGAAGGATATGCCATTGACTGTTATCGTTGCGTTATAAAATGATAAGAAATTTATGTTTCCTTATTTATTTATTTATTTACAGCAATTTTGTATTGTATTGAAATGTACATTCTATTTTGAGCTTTAAGCTCATTCTTAATATATGTACAGTTTAAGTCAAAATATTCAAAATAGATGGCCCTCAAACGTTTCATACTTCCAATTATATTGGACTGATATAAGTCATTGATACTAGCACCACGAGCTCACTTTTTACTCATTCTTCAAACTTTCATTTTGGTGTACTAACCGGCAATTTTGGTGTAGTATAACTGAATGGGTGGACACATTTTAATTGGAGCTGCTAAGCATTTTGTAAATGCTGGAGTGCAATTATATTAAATTAATTAATAAATTTGGAATTTTTTAAATTGAAAAAATTACTGGACTTGACATGAAAGTCAAAGCCTATGTAGTTTTGCAACTATTGAAATAAGATATTTAACATATTTTTAAATTACATATTTGTTAATTATATTTTTTGTGATATTTGTTTATTAAAACTTTGAATTTAGAATCAATAAAAAACTAAGAATTATTAGGTAAATGTTAAATTTTAAGGAAATGCATTTTTGGAAATGCGACACTATATACTGTATAAAGAGAGTATATAGAGTTAAAAAGAAGATAATTATGTAGATAGTATATAGAGTTAAAGACAAACTCAGCCACCAAAATAGACTAAATCATTTAACTCAACGAATACGCATAGGAATTTGAAAATACCAGATATGTACCACCAATAAGAACAAATAATGGTCACCCGTCAACCCGTAATAACACAATATCAACAAGATATATTGATATACTATCACAGGAAATCACATTATTTAATGTTAAAGAATTGAAACAAGAAATAAAGATCAATCAAGTACCTAAAAAATCATGAGGATAGGTCGACAACTGGAGAGATTTTTAAAAAATTACCTAATAAAGCTATTAAGAAAATATCAGCATCCTTCAAACTCTGTTATGTCTTCGTTTCTAAGAAATTCGCGAAAGAAATAATGATACCTAAACCAAGTAAGTGAAAAACCTCATACAGGCCAATATCGCTTCTTCCAATTATGTCAAAACTGTTTGAGAGACTATTATTAAAACGAATTAAAACTGAAATTGAAGTCGAGAGCCGTTCCGTCCCATCAGTTATGATTAAGAGAGGAACACTTCACAATCGACCAAGTATATAAAATAACAGTGGTCAGAAAAAACCTTAGAATCAAAATTTGCTTAGTCAACTTTCTGGGCGCAGGCATTTGACAAAGTCTGGCTAACGGTTTAATATTTTAATTACAGAAAAGTTTGTCAGTTGAGTATTGTGAAATGCTAAATTTATACTTGAAAAGGAGGATATTTTAGAGTTGAACAGGAAGAGGTTTGAGGCGGGAGTGTCTTAGGGCCATTAGTTTTTGTACTGTTTACATGCGACTAACCACAGATGAAAAACACAATTATAGCCAAGTTTGCAGATGACACTGCATAAATAATATACAAGATTGGCTAGCTCAGTGCAGAATGAAAGTGAATGAATCGAAGTCTACTCACATTTATTTCAATAATAGATTGATAGAACAACTACGTTTAGCTCTTAATAATATTTTTGTGGCACATCTCAATGAAGCAAAATACCTTGATATAAATCTTGATGCAAAGTTAAAGTAGAAAGTACACGTCAAAAAGAAAGCAGAAGAGCTCCAATTAAAATATAGAAAAATGTACTGACTAATTAGAAGAAACTCCCAGTTATCCATTCATAATAAATTTATGCTTTATGCTCAAACCGGTAACATATAATTCAACGATTTCAAAATAAAGTTTTCAGAGTGATAGTTAGTGCCCCTTGGTACACTAGTAATACCAACCTTCATATCTTGGAATTGATACAATCGCCTAAGAAATAAATAATTGCGCTTCAGAACATTAGGAAAGGCTTTATCATCACCCCAACATTGGAGGTGTATAAATACTTTATCAAGAGGGTATCACAACTTCACAAGACTCAAAAGACTAAAATCATTTGAGTAACAAAAATAATCTGCAGAAATGCAAAATAAACCAAAACAACACTATGGAAAGAATACACCTGAGTAATAAATTACTTATAGTCAGAATCAAACGCTGTTAGTTTTAAATGACTAGTTATTTATTAAAATTGTTTATTGTTGTCATAAATAAAATATTATAAGATTTATATATATATATATATATATATATATATATATATATATATATATATATATATATATATATATATATATATATATATATATATATATTGGTTTTGCCGATTTAGACAGGCCATTATTGGCCCGTACCGTGTCAACAATCTGACTCCTTCGGTTTCGATCACGAGCCAGCTGTTCAAACCGTTGTAGACAATTAAAAGATCCAGATCGCTCTCCACGCCGTGGAGCCATCTTCGTCTACCGAAAAGCGGTTCTCCCTTAAACGTTCGCTGTATCATTCGGTTCGGATCCGCACGCAAAACGTATATATATGTAAATATATATATATATATATATATATATATATATATATATATATATATATATATATATATATTTATATTATATATATATATATATATATATATATATATATATATATATATATATATATATATATATATATATATATATATATATATATATATATTATATATATATATATATATCCCAAAGCTTCATTCACGCAACTTTTACAGTAATATCACCTGTTTTAGCACCTTTAATTTTGATAAACTTAAAGTTTCGTAATTAATCTAATTGTTTTAGATATTTTTTTTTTTTTTTTTTTTTTTCGCGGTTTTTACAGGCCATTATTGGCCCGTACCGTGTCAACAATCTGACTCCAACGGTTTCGATCACGAGCCAGATCTTCATACTGTTGCAAGCAGTTGGAAGATGCCAGATCGCTCTCTACGCCGTGGAGCCATCGTCGCCGACAGCGACCTCTTCGCCTACCGAAAGACGGTTCTCCCTTTAAAGATCGCTGTATCATTCGGTTCGGATCAGCACGCAGAACGTGACCGAGCCAGCGTATTCGCTGTCCTTTGATTTCATGCACGATATCAGGAATTTGCATTAAATTCCTGATCTCGTGATTGAAAAGAACTCGGTAAGTGCCATCGACGTCGCGTTTTGGACCATATATCACACGCATGATTCTTCTCTCGAATGTTAGAAGCCATCTTTCGTACTCATCCGTCAAGGTCCAACTCTCACATCCATACATGACAACGGGTCTGATCAACACTCTGTACAGTTTCAGCTTATCCGTATTTGCAAGATATTTTGATTTCAGCAGTGGACGTAGAGGATACAAAGCCCGATTGCCAGCGGCAAGGCGGACCTTGATATCCTCGCCCACACTATTATCGTGAGTGATGAGAGATCCAAGATACTTGAATCTCATCACTCCTTCAAACGTGTGGTTTCCACTACTGAAATCAATTGCGTCTTGGTCTCTAAAACCCGAGATTAGATATTTGGTTTTTGACTCGTTGATTTTGAGACCAACGGAAGCTGAACACTGTTCCAGTGGATCAAGTATCTCTTTCACTCCGTTGCCATTTAATCCAATCACACAGATATCATCTGCATAAGCAAGAAGTTGATTGGATTGTCGGAATAAGATATTGTCCTGAGGTGTTTCACTTTTACGAAGGATGTATTCCAACATGAGATTAAAAAGTATCGGGGACAGCGCATCTCCTTGTCGAACACCGGAATTGATTGCAAAAGTTCTCGATAGCCTGTTCTCAACTTTAACACAGCATTGTGACTGCGTTACTGTCATTTTACAGAGATGTACATATTTTTTTGGTATTCCTAAATATTCAAGCGCATACCATAGCCTCTCTCGATTGATCGAGTCATAGGCTTGCTTGAAATCTAGGAATACCTGGTGTACATCGCGAGATGTTTCGTAGTACTTGGAAAGAATCATCCGTAGCGAAAAAACTTGATCAGTGACTGACCGATTTGGACGGAATCCTCCTTGGTAGTCACCGACAATTTCCTCCGCTAGAGGAGTAATTCTTCCCAAGATAATGTATGACAGTAACTTGTATGCTGTGCAAAGGAGAGCTATACCGCGATAGTTCTCGCATTTCATGCGATCACCCTTTTTGAATATTGGGCATAACGCGGCCACTTTCCATTCATCAGGCATAACTTCATTTCGCCATACCAATCGAACAAGGTCGAAAAGACAGTTCCACAAAGTTAGCCCTCCGAATATCAAGAGCTCTGAATTAATGCAATCAACCCCTGGTGAACGATTTTTCTTTAATCTCTGCATGGCCATTGTGAATTCCTCATAGGATGGATCCTCAATGAACATCTCCGCGGTCTGTATTTGAGAGTATTCAAATACAGCTTGTGATACATGTGGAACATTAAGTAGATCAGAAAAATGTTCACGCCATGTATCGAGTACCGCATCGACGTTAACACAGAGGTTTCCATCCTGGTCCCGAATGGCAGTTGACCGAGATCTTAAGGTATGGTGCAATTCGGTGATTCCTTTAAAGAAACCACGCGAGTTGTGCTCATTGCTGAGTTGTTGTACTCTTAAGACCTTGGCCTTCCACCATTCGCGCTTCTTCTGTCTACAAATGCGTTTAGCTGTCCTCCTAGCAAGAACTGCCTTGTTTTTCCTTGCAATTGTAAACCGAGTCTGCGCTTCATTGTGGGCTATATTGCGTTGCTCAACAGCAAGACGACACTCCTCATCAAACCAATCATTTTTGGGCGTAGTTTTCACTATACCGAGAGTGTGCTGGGCAGCATCGACAACCGAGGTTTTCAATACTTCCCAGACACTGTTCACATCATCAGATTGGTAGTTGGATCCTAAAATGCTATTGCTGACAAGATCTTGATATTTTCGTTGCGTTTCTTCATTTATCAGACCTTCACAGGAGAATCGCGTTTTATATTCTCCTGTCCTCCTTGACTTGTACGAAAATTTCCATCGTAGCTTTGCAGCAACCATAAAATGGTCACTGCCTACGAATTTTGTTGACGACCGATACGATCTCACGTCTTGAACAACCCGAGCCCGGTCTTTTGAAATCAACACATGGTCAATTTGGCTTCGGGATGTTTTACGTGGATGTGTCCAGGTTTCCAAATGGATGTTTTTGTGGGGAAAGAATGTACTTGCCACTTGGAGATCATGTGCGATCGCAAAGTACATCATTCTTTCCCCATTTTCGGTCGCAGTTTCGTGTCGGGAGTACGGACCTATGTTGTTACATAAGTCGGTCTGATTTCGGCCAGCTCTAGCATTAAAGTCACCAATCACCAATCTGATATCGTGCTCAGGTATAGAGCCCATCAGATTATCCAAATTATTGTAAAATGAGTCTTTATCTTGGGGTTGGCTTACATCAGTGGGCGCATGTACACATACAATTGACAGGTTGGCTAATCTCATGTGCAAGCGAAGCTTACACATTCGATTATCGACTGCTTGGAAGTCCAACACAGCCTTTTTTACCTGCGGCCCAATGAGAAAGCCAACTCCAAGATTTCCGAGGTCATCTCCACTGTGTAGCAACGTATAGCCTTGGGACACATGGACTCCACTTTTAGGCCATCGAGTTTCTTGGAGCGCTACGAGTTCCAGCCGATACTCCTTCATACATGTGATAAGGCCGTCCAACGCGCCAGGTTTTCTTAGTGACTGCACGTTCCACGTGCTGATCCTCAATCTCGTATCCGGGTACTTAAGCGGGGGGTCATTGTTATTTAGGCGGTATCCGATTTTTTTGTTTTTGTTGACATTTTTAACTGTTATTGTTTTTTACGGATGCGGGTCGTCAGCCCAGCGATCCAACCAGATTTAGTCGCCTCCTACGACAAGCTCTGGATACTGTGGTGGTATTCTATGGATCTCATGTTTCGTTCGAAATATTTACGAAACATGGTTGCCCCCACCCACAGGACGTTTAGATATTATAGATTATAAATATAAAATAAACCTTTAAAATATCCTTGAGGGAAAACTTTGAAAATTAATAACTTTAACTAATCTTTTATTTTTTAGCACGTTTAATATATGTACATATATATAACACTATTCCAAAGTTGAAATTTAATTGATTTATAATATTATCAATAGGTACGTAAAACTCGAAATAGTGAATAGACCATCTGGTGCATTTTTTTTAATTTATAGGTGATTTACTTAAGGTCTCCTATAAAATGTATATGTACAGTGATATTAATGATATTAAAAATTACAAAAAAACAAGTAAAAAAATAAATCGAACAATAAAATTAAGTCTTAAAATAAGGACGTATGCATGCTAATATACTCTAAACGTAATAGTATAAAAGCTGACACAATGCTTCTGTTCTCATACAAAACTGTATACACGAAGATTTCGCTAAGCATAATAACTCCTAAATTTAAAACACATACAGGTGTTAAACATTCTTTAATGTTAATTCCAGTTACTTACTTTTATGGTATTCAAGACTATGATATGATATGATATGATAGGAGAAGTACAAGCCAACCAGTTACGGTGATTCTGAGGTTGTTACCATTATCCTGGAGTATTTCAGCAGAGTTCCAAATAGATATCTGAGAATTTTTACTCCCTGCTTGCATCTCAACATATAAGATTTAGACAAAGGAATGTTAATCACAGAAATGACTAAGGTGATAATACACTGCACTAGTCATTGCTAACTACATTATTAGTAAATTATTATATTTATTGTTAGTATAATAATTTTCACATTTGGATTTGAATTTGTTAGTTTTGTTAATTATTGTTAGTTGGGTAGGATGGGAATGTTCTAGGTTCATCATATATATGTAAATGTTTACGACAGTTATTTATTACTGGAGCATCTGAGTTTTGTTTGGGTCATCTCATCCTATGCTGTTCGTTATTGTTTTCCCTATTTCCATCCCACCATCAGCTACGCGAGGGTTGTTACGTCTTAATGACCCTATGTATCATTCGCTCTTGTCTGTTTAAGTTGGGATATTATAAATTCAGTTACATTCATACCATTATTAGTTATAGGAGTAGATCATTGTTACACTGTTGGGGTCCTTATCTGAATAGCTGCTATTATGGCGATCGATTCAAACGATTCAAGATATTTGTTGATTTATTAATTATATAGTAATTGTACTATTCTTTAAGCAAGAGAATCGTTTGATCGTAAATTCCATCCAGCAGTTATCTTTTTAGTACTCTATTATGTTTCAAAAAATCTTAAATAAGTTGTTGTTATGATCCTCTCAAATAAGTTCCACCTGATATACACATCTGAGCTGCAAACAACCTTATCAACTGGTCATTATATTCAATATCAATATTCCCAACTTTATTTTATCTTCTCCGTTAGCCCCATCTGCATATTAATTTTCGGAGTTGAGTGTTCGAGGTTATTAGTCTGTTGAATTTATTATTAAAGAGGTGACATCTGTTGTCAAAATTCGTGCCTTTGCGTAAGTTCAGTGGATAGATAACGTTTATAATTTTATTATAACTTTGGCATCATCCTATATGTGTGTATTTATCGTTATAATTTGTGGAGTGTTGTTAATAATAATATTTAATTATTTAAACTGTTAATTCCGTGTAAAGTTATAGTTATTTTGTGACGGTTCATTATTAATTGCCTGTTAATTGGATTTTTTGTGTTCCTTTTTTTATCCTAACCTATTTCCTTCTGTTATCATTTGTTTTCGATTAAGTATCGTCATGGGTCGTTTCGAAGGTTTTGATATAATCCAGGTACCAAAAGATGGTAATTGTTTGTTTTCGTCTTTTACTGTTCAACTTCTGTCTGTTCGTTATTGGTGTAATGAGCATATTCCTTTTGCGAAATGTCTAAGAGCAGAAGCTTGTGGCTATATTCAGCAAAATCTTAGCCTTTATCGAGTTTCCTTGCTCCAGAGTGCTCGGGAGAAGTGGCCCGAACTGGAAGATGAAGGTCAACTGTTATCTCATTTTCTTAAAAATATCTTTCATTAGATGGGACTTGGGGAGGTGAAGAGGTTCTTCAGTCTGTTTCAGATATGTATAATGTTCAAATTGATGTTTATCAATTTGTAGGAGTACCGCCGGTCATTTTTGGAGTGAGTGAGCATATTCTTCGTATGCTTTATAACAACAGCAACCATTATGAAGGTCTATTTAATCCTGTCCTTCCTGATCTTTCACGAGTTCATCCCTCCCCTGTTAGTCGTATTAGGCAAGTGTATTCTGATTCCAGTTTTTATCGATTATATACCGTTCCTTTAAGTAGCCAGACTCCCCCGGTTGTGCAAAAACGTTTAAGTTTTTGTATAGGAACTTGGAATATTCGTGGTTGTTCTGCTGTGTCTAAGCAGTTCCATCTGGATAGGATTTTAAGTGAGACTGATTTAGATATTGTTGCTATACAAGAGACCAACTCGGTGGCTACTCGAGCTGATACTTCTAATTATGACTGGTATTTGAGCCATAAGAGGGGTTTGGTAGTTTCAAATCATACAAGGTCAGGCAAAATTGTGGAATTCGAGTTCGGTATTTTGAACCTATTTCCGAGAGGATTTGTTTCGCTTTTATTAAGATTAATGGTTTGAGGGAATTGCTAGTAATATGTACTCATTTTCCCTCAGTTTTTAACCTTACAGCCTCTCATCTTTTATCGACCCAGTTATCTAGAATTATTCGGAAGCATGGTAAGGCTCGGGATGTTTTTGTGTTTGGCGACTTTAATGCTCATATTGGTTTAAAATCAGACGTATCTGTTAGATAAGGGTGTTATTGGCAGAAATTTATATCATTTGGAAACTAATGAGCGTAGTGACATTTTATTAAATTTTGCATTACAAAATCGTCTTGTGGTTTTGTGGTGCAGTTAGACCATATTTTGTTTAGGCCGAGTAATTCTTATTTATATTTGAGACCTTCCAACGTACCTATGGAAAGGGTTCGTATTTAGGAAGTGATGGTGTTTTGATAAGAAAATTTGTTTCTGATCATAAATTCATTTTTGGTGTCATCCAAACGAGGAGTATCCTACAGAATTCTCAAAAGGTCTCTATGTGTCCTCATCAGGATTATGAGAAATTGGACTTTCGACATTGGCAGTTGAAATTGTTAAAGGATCCTGATGTTCGTAGTGACTATCAAAGTCGTGTCGTAAGCTCTTTGAGAGGTGTTGGTATATTCACTGATGGTAGTAATTCTACTTTAGAATCTCTGCCTCTCGATATACTTTGGAGAGGACTTATTTATTTTATTAAGACTTCGTCTAATTCAATTTTATCGAAAAAACCTCCTCTTTCCGCCGGTCAACAATCTTCACTAATTTCATTAACGCGGGCTCTCAAGCAGAGACCTCGGAATGATTTTTTTGTACGAAATTGTCGTTTCCATGTTCGTGAACAATTCCGTAAAAATCGAAATGACGAATGTAGGGAGTTTTTTAGGAGTTTAAATGATGTCAATTCTTATGATAGGCTTCGTCAAACTTATCGTTTTAATCGGAGTTATCGACATGATTCGGATCGACATTACAAAATCGTCTTGTGGTTTTGTGGTGCAGTTAGACCATATTTTGTTTAGGCCGAGTAATTCTTATTTATATTTGAGACCTTCCAACGTACCTATGGAAAGGGTTCGTATTTAGGAAGTGATGGTGTTTTGATAAGAAAATTTGTTTCTGATCATAAATTCATTTTTGGTGTCATCCAAACGAGGAGTATCCTACAGAATTCTCAAAAGGTCTCTATGTGTCCTCATCAGGATTATGAGAAATTGGACTTTCGACATTGGCAGTTGAAATTGTTAAAGGATCCTGATGTTCGTAGTGACTATCAAAGTCGTGTCGTAAGCTCTTTGAGAGGTGTTGGTATATTCACTGATGGTAGTAATTCTACTTTAGAATCTCTGCCTCTCGATATACTTTGGAGAGGACTTATTTATTTTATTAAGACTTCGTCTAATTCAATTTTATCGAAAAAACCTCCTCTTTCCGCCGGTCAACAATCTTCACTAATTTCATTAACGCGGGCTCTCAAGCAGAGACCTCGGAATGATTTTTTTGTACGAAATTGTCGTTTCCATGTTCGTGAACAATTCCGTAAAAATCGAAATGACGAATGTAGGGAGTTTTTTAGGAGTTTAAATGATGTCAATTCTTATGATAGGCTTCGTCAAACTTATCGTTTTAATCGGAGTTATCGACATGATTCGGATAGGGTGAGTGGAGTTTCCATTCCTCTTTCAAGGTGGGAGCATTTATTATCAAGTTCCGTTGCGCCTGCAGTTCCTTTAATTCCTGAGAGTGACCATAACCTTTTATCATCTCCTTCCACTCGTGAGGAGATAGATTCAGCATTGTTCTCAATTAAAAAGGGAACCGCGCTAGGGTTAGATCAAGTATCTATTGATTTGCTGCAGTTTTTACCTGAGGAGGGGATGAGAGTTTTCGTATTTGTGTTGCAGCAAGTTTGGCTAACTAATAATCCACCTTCTGAGTGGTTGGAGACAGTTCAGTTTCCTTTGCCTAAGAAACGTCGTCCCATGGGAACAGAGGATTATAGACGAATCACTCTCTCTGATACTGGATATCGTGTATATGCCAAGTTTTTGTTAGCTCGATTGGAGGAACTCTATTCGGAAGTAGGTTCATACCAGGCTGCATTTATTCGTAATCGATCTGTTGATGATCATATGTTTGTTTTACGTCGTGTGCTTGATGAAGAGTGGAAGATGGGAGAAGTCGTTTACGTTTTATCTCTAGATTTGAAACAAGCTTTTGACACTGTTAGTTCAATCACAAGCTCGTATTATTTTCTCACATCTTGGTTCCCCATTACCTTGTTAACCGAATTCTTCGGGCTTGTATGTGTGAGAAAACTTCAATTATATGGTGTAAGCAACGTACACAATCTTTTTTTCGTGGCGTAGGATTTAAACAAGGGTGTCATCTTTCTCCTACCTTGTTTAATCTAGTTATTGACGCCGTATTGCAAACCCTTGAGGAAGTAGTACCCAATTTATCTCTTAATCAGGATTTATCTATTAGATTTCCTCTAGTGTTAGCTTATGCAGATGATATCGTTATCGTTGACAATAATTTAGATTCATTATCTGGGGTTGTTACGGAACTTGTCCCACTTCTTCACTCTGTTGGTTTACATATTAATGAGTCTAAAACCAAAGTTCTCGTAAGACCTTTTAGTTCAAGTGTCACTTCTTTATTGATAGGTGGGTTAAATGTTCAAGTCACTAATGTTTTACGATATCTTGGTACTTTCCTGACTGCGGACCTAAGACGACCTGAAGTGATTAGGACTCGCTATAGACAGACTAGTGGGGTTGTCCAAATGTTGGCACGATTTATAAGGCAGTATTCATTACCTCTTAATATTGTATTACAGATGTATAAACAGTTGGTAGTACCTGTAATGACCTATGGTTTACGGGCTACTGTATTAACCAAGGCTAACAGATTGCGTCTCGCTCGGTATGAGAAGCATTTCCTCATACAGCTCCTAGAACATTGTAGTAATCGTCTCAACAGAGTCTGTGTTAGAAGACTTTTGCATGGGAAGACTATTAATCGAAAAGTATCAACTTATCGATTCTATTATTGGGGACATGTCTTGAGACGACCTAGAGGACATTTATTAAATGCTGCTTGGAGATTTACACGACACTATAGAAAGATTGGTAGACCCATATTTACTTGGCATGATTCTGTCAAACGAGATCTTCGGAATATATCTCAACCTCGAAGTGTTTTAGAGATTGCTGCAGAGGTTGAACAGGTTTACGATTCTGATAGGGCATCCTCGAACGAGACTGATGATTATCTCTTTGATCAAGATTAATCAAACCAATTATATCCTTAACGTTCCCCTTTTCCCATCCTTCGTTTTTCTTTTCCGTCCTCCTCCTGGAAGAGCGAAAAGATGAGAGATATTTCTAAGATACTCTCTTCATCTAGTCGGAGTTCATCAGCCTTCACGTTGGCGCCTTCCGTTTAAACTAATGATGACACGATGATTATATAGAACTTAACCCAAGTGTTGACCCCACCAACAATTATTAATTCTTCTAATTAGTTAATTGCAGTAGTGGCCGTGTTCTGTGTGTAGCTGATTATTAAATCGGCATTGGTGTCAACAGAGCTATTATATTCGGAGTTGCGCTCAATGGATACAACCGTGAAATATATGGAGCATATGTTGGATACATACCAACCACAAACGGGGCGGAACAAACGAAAATATTCCTATTTATTTATATTTAATATTTGTATCACTGTCCGAAATCAACAAACTGACCGAAACAGAGTTAAAATAGAGTGTTATCGGTGTCTAAAATTTAAACTCATATTAAAATTCAGATAAGAGATTTCATAATTCGAAGCATTATCTAAAAGAAACATACACTGTATATGCAGTATATTAAGTTGCAATACCCCAAAATGCATATGTATGTAAATCCAAAAAACAACTAAAATCGGATACAGTAGACGCAAATAATGCAAATACGGCAAAACTCTCGAGTGTAAACAATATATAAATATAAATAATATATAAGTATCACTTCTCTGTTTCACTGGGATTGCGACAGTGATTTCATTTATGTTGTCCTGTTCCTACTCTCGTATTTCGGATTTGATAGTCTCTTTACTTTGTATTCCCAATATATGACCTTCATCTACATCCACTGAGTCTTGTTATCATTTTCTTCATTTTCTGGTAATGTTCCTTTCGTATTATACTCTGTAATATTGTAATTTCTTTCCAGTATATGTACCTATGTACGCATCATCCCCGCACAAACATACAAATCCTTAAATTAACTTAAATTCATCGACATTAATATCTCACAATATCTCGCAGGAATGTTGTAAATACATATTACTATTCCACTATGCCCATCTACAATTAGACACACAACGAATCCAAACAAACAAAGCGATATTGATTTGGTTTTGTTTATCAACATTTGACATTTCCAACGTCGATACTATAGTTGCTCAATTCATACGCGCTTTCTATTTTATTTGTTCATCTATTTGATCATAGATGTCCTACAATATTCGTCGCATGTATATCGCATGTATATCGCAAAACTATAGCGTCATGGAACAAAACTAACTTTGCATTGTAATTGATTTACATTACAAAATCGTATAAATCACCACTTGCACGAAAATTCACTGTGTTTCAGGTGTTCAGGAGGATCACTTATCAAGTAAACCATCCTGAAACACCCGTATATCAATGCAGATACACACACCGGAATATAAATCCATTTTATCACATTTTTTTAGTGGAGACGAAAAAAACGCGTCCACTGCACTCCGACATTCAAGACTATAACATTCTCGGTATTCAAGACTATGTAGGGAAAATAAAACACTTTAAGATTTGTTTGGAGTTAGGCTGCACTTGACGATGTGTCAATATTTTTAATATCTTTATTTACATGACTAATAAATACTCCCATAGCCAAAGATTTACCCGCAATATGAAGTTGTACATCATTATAGCAAACATACGGAATTTGTGTGTCACAGCATTTAAAACAATTTATGAGCAAAAACAAATCTCCGTGGTACTCCAGAATAAATATTTATAAGAACACCAAACACACACATTAAGGTCGATGTGGAAGGTAAGAAGCTTAATAGCTGAAAAAGCGAAACCAAATCAATCATATAATTTCTTCTTCACTAACTCACGATCAAAGGCTTTAGAAAAATCTAAAAGTATTATAACTATCTATTTTCACTATACTAATAAAATCATTAGCCATGCAAAAAATGCGGTATCCGTATTAGTGCCGCGGTTTTTCTGAAAACGGTTATGAAAGGACGAGATAACTTATTTAATGAAATATAACGATTTCCCAAAAATAAACCCGAGCCACAATTCAAAGAAATAAATCAAAAAGATAAAATGTTTCCAAAATAACATAATAAAACACTCCTTATATTAGTGATTAATTTTAGAAAATGTTTTCATATTATTGAAACGATCTGTGATAAAAATATGAATACATGAAGGAGATTAATTAGTTGTACCGTACGGAAAAAGAATTTGAACACCACTTTTGATGTATTGCAAGTGGAATTCAGCAAGCAGTTTTGCAAAATTTGAGACACGGTCTTAGCTAGGCTAACAAATGGCTTTGTTGAAATCATCCATCATGACAATATCTTCATATTGACTTAATAAATGTTGAAATAACTTTAACAAACTATCACGAAGATTGCGTAAAGTTGGTCTTTTATTGTAGTTTATATACAATTCCAACTAAAATACGCTTTTTGATTAGACTAAGTTCAAAAAAACTAGAACATCAAAAGTTGTATACTCAAGGTTATTTGCTTTTTAGTAGTCGATTTTGTACATTTCTCGATGTCGTAGAATTTATACTTTCAGTATTTAGATGTTTTGCAAGACTGAAAAGCTTATATTGACACCGCACGCCAATGACATTAGTAATTAGTACTTATCAAATATCTTAATATTTAAAATATGAAGTTTTAGCTATTAAAATATTTACAAATGTACAATATAACTAGCTACATATAATAAAAATCGTAATCTTAATGATAGTACTGAAACATGGGTCGGCACATTTGATCCTAAATCTAAAAAATGCAATCCTTAGAGTTTTATAGTTTTTCATCTATTGGTTTAGAAAACGAATTAGTAAACAGGAATGTAAATATTTTATTTTGACCACATGATTTATTTCAGTAATACGTACAAATGGAGAATGATAACCAAATTACCAAGGGTGTTACGATATTTGAATAACATGCTTGAAGATAAACTTCTATAAAAAACGGTTGTAATTGAAATTGATTGAAGAGTCAACATTCTGTCATCGTTAATACGATAATAAATCTTCGCGTAGCATTTTGTTGATACCACAAAAAAGTAAGGGATTAGTTTGTCAAACTTCTAAAGGATCACGAATACGTTACACAAACCAACATAAAAATAATATATTTCAAAAACTTCAAGTTGCTAAACTGATCTAAAAAGAAAAGAAAAATCTAATTTTTCCACTCACTTCTATCCTATGTCAACAAAGAATCATACAACAATACGGCAATAAACTGTCAATTCCTAAAATAAAACAAAATGTACCTGTGTATGAATGAAGCAAATCCAAGTTAAAAATAAATAAAAAAAATCAAATTTCACTAACTTCTCAACACAAAATTTAATACGAGCATAGTACAACAATACGAGGAACGGCATCACGTTATTGATGATATAAGGGGGAAATAAATACAACCAACAAATAACTTTTTCAAACAAAGTTGAAGTCAATTATTTATTTTTAATCAAGAAACGAAGGAAGAAATGAAAAAGAATTTATTCGATTAACCTTTTAATTTATAGATTTAAAGAAAGAATAAAACCGGAGAAGCTTTTTTGGTTTCTATAAGAATGAAGAAGAAGATTTTTTCTGTTTTTTATTTATTTATTTCTTGTATAAAATCGTATTTATTCCTCTCATATTTCATTTCGTAAAATTATTATGATTATTATTGAAAAGTTATCCAAAAGCGCAGAGGCCACGAGCACGAGCAGAAGATGTAAAATCCAAGAAAATTAAAACCAACGTTCCAATCATACCGATAAAATATAAATTAAATTGATTTTTCCTTTGGGAAATATATTATATTCATACAACCACTACCGCATCGCACTTTACCGCATACACATAACACTATAATATATTTGCCATATAACACATAATTTTCCTTTTGCCAGTTTTTCATTTTGTCTATAATTTTACATCTTTTCGTCTTAATTTTAAATTCAACACTCATAATATGATAATGAAAATTAAAATAGAATAATAATTTTATTTTTCATAAATTTTTAAATTATTTCGAGAAGGCACAAAAAAAATTTATTTTTCTTCTTATGTTTTGAGATATATTACGTGAAGATTTGTTGACAATTTTATAAGCTTTTTTCAGGTTTTTTGTTGTTTGGAAAATTAAATGAAAATTTGGTAAAATGATAAATTATTTATCTAAAAAAATAAAAAAAAAATTGTGTCGAGATACACGAGTGGAAAATAATATTTTGATGAACGCATTTGAATATTCTTTGGTTTTGGTTTTAATCAGACAAAAACGTGTTTTCGTATGTGTATCTACATACATACATACATACATATGTAGATAGAAATGTAGCAACACAAGTAAAAATTATGAAAGGCACTTAGATGAGTCATGACAAGAAAATTGAAAGTTTTCCATAAATTTATCATCTAAATACGATACAATATATACGAGTTGGTTCTAGAGCTAGAGTGTAATGATGGTAAATTTTAATTATTTCTTTTAATAATAAAATAGAATTAATTTTCATACTTACAGAAGTTTTTCTTTCCAAAAATGTATTTCATTACAATTATTAATGAGTATAGTCATTGCCAAAAGTTTTACTATAGGAAGAGAGATTTATTCTTTGTTCTAATTAAAAATATTTGTGTCTGGTTTAATAAATGATTTAAGATTCTTATACTACATTTCTGTGATTGTACTATTGTATCAGTATGACCGTAAAATTTTTTGTATTCATGTATCGTTATCATTGGGTAGCATAATTATCGCAATTAGTCAATAGTAAATTCTTAAACAAAATCTAGCAAATGTATAATACAAAAACTATGTGTTATTAATTATTGTTACGACTTTATAACCTTAAGAAATAAGACTACATTAAGTTGTTCCAGTACTTAACTAACTCATTATAAAAGCTTAATGTCAAAAATACCTTCAGGAGTTCAAAATTAACCTCTCCAAAAGGCAAAGAAATACTTGCAGCTGACCAATACTCAAACTGTTAATTTAACTTAGGATCAAAACCAACGTACAGGTCATCTGATCTTAACAAAAACATACACCTTATAGATTTCTACATCAGTAAAGGCATATCAAAACGCTACATTTTCTTAGAAAATGATGAAAGTTTAATGTCTAATCATTCTCCTGTTGTTATAACGGTTAGTGAAAATGTACTAGAACAAATAAATTCACCCAGTTCACAAACCATAAAACTAATTGGGAATTGTTTAAGTAGTTAGTAGATGAAAGAATAGAACTCCAAGCGTCAATTAAAAGTGAAAATGAATTAGAAGCGGAACTAGACGAGATTTTGAGGTCATACAATGGGCCACTTGGGAATGCACTCCAAAATTATCATCCAGGAAATAAACTTCGTTATTTACTCAATAGAAGAGGATGCGAAACACGAAAAACTCGAAAGAAATGGTTGACTACACGTGCGCCGTAAGATAAAACCGCGTAAAACCACTTGTGCATCAAACTAAAGATACTCATAAAAGCAGTGAAAAATGAAACAATTGGAAAATACCATTTTCTCTAGCTGCAATTGAAGATTCCCTCTGAAAAGCAACAAAAGGGTTAAAACGACCAAAACCGCATATTACCAAATCAAAACAAACGATGTGAAATGGGATAGAAGTGAGAAAAACAAGGCTGACCTGTTTGCTGAAAACCTTAACGAAACATTTCTACCTCTAAGTCGGCAGACCAGTTACAAAAATACTTCGAAGATATCACGCCTGTAACATTGCAAGAGTTAAAAGCTGAAATTAAGTACATAATTGCAATGGAGCTTGCTTTGGTGACGTTCTGATAACAAGACAAATAATAAAGAAGCTGCCTGATAAAGACACCCGTAAATTTATAATCAATGCGATCCTGAGAAAAACTACTAACCAATGCAGTGGAAAGTAGCAAAAGTAATAATGATTTTGAAACCAGGCAAGCCACCGAATGATAGAAAATCGTACTCGCCAACTTCACTTTTACCAACACTAGCGACATTGTTTGAGAAGCTGTTTTTAAAAAGATTGAAAGGTCCATAGAATAAAGAAACCTTATCCTTAGATTATAAGTTTGGTTTCAGAGAGAAATACTCAACTATAGAGCATGTTCATAGGCTTACAGATAATAAAATACTTTTCTCGATAAGGTGTGGCACAGTGGTTCCCTCTTCAAATGACATAAAGATTTACCAAAACAATATAGAACTTTAAATTATACATACATAGAAAATCGTATACATAGAATATTCAGAAGCTAAAAAAGATTTCGGCAGAAGTCCCGCAGGGTAGGGCTTTGGGACCTACGCTTAACCTGCTCTACACCCGATAATAATCTCAATTAAACGAAGTTACCGTTGCAACATTTGCTGATGATACTACAGTTCTTTCAGTAGAACACACTATCGAGGAATCGACAGCGAAACTTCAAAAATGTGGGAAAATCATAAAATGAATAAAAATCTGACGTATCGGTCTCAATGAATCGAATTCTAGGTATGTAAATTTTACTAATCAAAAAGTCAGTTACAAACCTCTAATCATTAACGGTCAGAAGATTCCGTATGCAAATAAGGCTAAATATTTAGTGATGGCCTTAGATACCAGGCTCATATGGAAGGAGCACATTTAAAAGAAAAGATGAATTGAATATAAAATATCGAAAAATGTATTGGCTGCTGGGGAAAATTTCAGAATGGTCAACCGAAAATAAATTGCTAATATATCAACAGGTGCTGAAGCCTGTATGGATTTACGGAATACAGCCTGGTGCTGCACAAACTAAACCAACACCAAAATAATACAAACTTTTCAAAACAAAGTTCTACGAGGCACAGTACAAAGACTACTTCATTCAATAACCTATGAATGGGGCTAGTCAATAGGCTTCTTCACATTCACAAGTGACAAAATAAAGGAAGCAAAATTTCTAGGTAAATTGTATTCAGTTGTTATAAATAAAATATAAAAAAATATTGTTACGACTTATATATCAAAAAATGTGAACAATTTTATGGAGACATTCTAAGATAAATTTTTTTAAACGAAAAGAAATTTAACTGAAAATTAAGACAAAATGTAATACGGAATTTTAATAGGAAAAACTTATAATGAAATTTGATAAATATCAAAACAAAAATCGTAATAACGATAAATACAATATCGCACAATAAATAAACATATTTAAATATAGTTTAAGTTGGGTTTAACCAAACAAAATTATCCATTTTTTGAGCACAAATAGACATAAATAAATAGACTAACTTCTAAACTGAAATTTAAAGATAGAATTTAAATCATACCAGCAAATCCGACCGTATGAACCGAGTGGTTTTTATGCCTAATGAAGTGGTTTTTATGAATAATGGAAGTAATAGTTTGTACATGTTGCTTTCATATGGGCTTTACTTCTTAATACAAATTATTAACATTCAATTAAAATCTAAAATTAATCTTACATTAGCTTAATGCAAATTGCAATTCAACAATAAAAGCTAAATGCAAAGTTGTGGGCAATTTGTGTGACAAAAACGAATGATTGATGATGATGATTCCCTCCTATGATAATTAGACTTTCTAACAAAGTATAATTTATTTTAATAAAATATTAATGTAACACTTTTGTAAACCATTTACGTATAATATTGTTTTAATGACTGTATTCATTTAGCTTAGTTGTTTATTTACGTAAATTGTTTTTGCATGAAATTTAGTACAGTTAAAATAACTTAGTACAGTTGAAAAACAATAAAAAGTAACTCTCAGTGAAAATGGCCCACTATTGATAATATTTGTTTTGTAAAAAAAAACTTAAAAATTTAAATTTTAAAAATTTATTTAAGTTTTACTTCAACATAAAAATTATATTAATTCAAACACAATTATAACAACAAATTACAAATATACAAAAAGAGAAAAAAAATCATCTCCCAAAAGGCTCATATAACAAAACCTAGTTTCCTTATATACACCTGCAACTTCATTGTTGCTGTCGTTCATTTAACAAGTAGCTCAAAACGGAGCATTACAGTAGTTTAATGATGCGATTTCGAGATGCGAATTTTAATTATTAACCATTATAATACTGCAAAAATTGTTTGCAAAACGCAAATATCGTACAACTATCAAAAGATAAGATTGAATTTCGCCCACAACTATGTAATGAGAACTTTGTTTTCTTGAAAAATGTTTTATTCACGGAAAAACGTGGTTGGGGTGCTTGTTCAGCAACGGGTATAAGTAAACTGCACTTTATTGATGAAAATATGGATAAACGTCAATATTTGAATATTTTGAAACAAAGTGTGGAAAACCTTGGTATTAAAGACTCGTTTCATTTGTAAAAATTATCCGAAGCAAACGGCTAGAATTGTGTATAGTAATGGCTATTCTAAAATGGTCCAAGAGTGCTCAAGACAATACAACAATCGCCAGATGTATTATTGAAAATGTATGGCAAGCCTCTATTTCTGTAAACAAATCTGTTTGAAAACGGTACGAATTCGTATGATTGGTATTTTCGTATACGAATACGTACAATTTTGTAATAACTTCGTATGAACTTGAAACATTTGAAAATTAACCCTATCGGGCAGTACGAATTCGGGCAAATTTTGTACGTTCAGGATATTGTTAAACAACTTGTTATAATGTGTTAATAAATAATGTATTTATAATAATAAATGGCTAAACAATTTGAAATATTAGTTTCATTTATTTATAGGAGCATCCCTCATTACCATTAGGTTATAATGCAGCGGCAGATGCTCGAGCCTCTTCACCTTCGGAATTGTTATTGGCTAAATTATGTACTTGTCATAAGGAAATATTATGTCTGAGAAGGTGAAAATATCTGATTTAGTTACACACAAAAAAATAAGGCGGTGTAATTATGTTTCAATCCAAAAAAAGTTCCTTACTTTTATCCTTTTGTATAAAATTAACACCACAGGTTTTGGCTCAAAATTTAAACTATCCGAAAAGATAAACTAATATTTTGTTCGCACAATTCGGTGTTAAAATTAAAATTTTCGCAAAAATATTCAAATATGTTCGGGGATTTTTTTAAAAGGTACTTCCTGTAGCAAATTTTGAAACTTATGGAGTGTTAAATTTACACTTTCTGGGGTTATCCCAAGCGAAGACTTTTCGGGTCCATTTTTTTGGTTTTCGGATTTGACTTTCATTCCATACATTAGCTAGTACGAATAATTTTAGTTTTGTGTTAGTATTCAAAGTGATCACTTGCTTTTTATAAAAAAAAATTGAAAGTGATTGTGAATTTAAAGTGAATTTAAATATTAATAAAAGTATTAATAAATAAATAAAATAAATATGTGAATAAAATGACTTGTGTGTACTGTTTAATCAATATTGACAATTGACAATATAGATTATTGTGTGTCATCTTCAGAATTTTTAACTGATAGCTTTCCCGTTCAACTTAGTCCAACATGAAGGTAAGAATTGTTAGTTATTTATTATAAATATTTGTGAAATTATTTTAAATTATAAAAATTTTAATAAGTGTTAAATATATCTGTTCATAAATTAATATAAAAACTTTAATGTGAAAAATTGCTATTTTTTCAGAATCCTACTATCAAAAGATGCCAGACCTACGAGTAGAAATCTAAAGCTGAGTATTATTAATTTATTTGACCATAAACATCTTTCAATACTTATATAACTACTTCTTTCAGAAATGTTGATGAACAGACAGGAAGATTTTAACAACGACACCTCATTCATCATTCATTTTAGTATGGCGTGATCGAGTCCAAAAAGAGGAACCACTTTCATCAAATTATAGATGGTGGAGCTAACAAATTAATTTTTTTTTATTCTCATAAATCTATTTATTTTATATTTTGAATATTTTAAATAAATAAAATTAAATATGTTAACACATTATATATCGAGTTAATTTAATTTATCCGAAAAATCAATTCTGTTCACTTCTTTGGTATCGTTTCTTTAACTCCGAATGGTCTAAATAAAAACTGTTTTGGGTGTTTTCTGACACCATATGAATAATTTTGTTTCATCATATCTGCGCAAATACATTAATCCGAAAATATAAAAAAAACACCAAACGGATAAAATAAATTTGTCCGTTTGATGTATAAAGAACTATTCTTAAAAAGTAATTTTCATTAGTTAAGTGTGAATAATCCAATAAAAAAAGAGAGAAGGCTGATCAAATAAAATACTCCGATCGGATGAATTAAATTTGTATCCGATCGGTGGGATACTATGTGACACCGAATCGGAGTCAGAGAAACTCCACTTTTTTTTGTGTGTATGTTTAAGTAAATAAAGATATATTATTTAAAATATGTACAACAAAAAATTTTAAACTTTTAATAATCACAAAAAAATCGCAGTTTCACACAGAAATGTCTAATAATTTGTTGTTAATTTTTCATACACTGTCGTTTTCAAAGGAAAATTTTAATTTAATCCAAATTTGCGGTGCGTTTGCAACACAGAAATACAATTTTAATTTCATAACGGATTGAATTTTCGTTTCGTATACAAATATAAGGGCCCTGGTTGCATCAATTCATAACACTTCCAAAACATGAGCTTATGTATTATTCAAATTTACATGTATACGACAAGAATTGGAATATTTCCACTTCTTATTGATTTAATGTGCTTGGTAATTTAAACACTGTTATGATATTTATAAACCGTATATGTTTTACTAAAAATGTTAGTTCAATTAATAATACATTAGAAAAATATTTGATTAATCATAATCAGAAAAAAAATATGAGACAAATATATTGGTTATAATTATAACATTTTATCACTAACAAAATATGAATGAAATTTAATCTCGAAGACTGTAAAAATTAAACATATTAAAATCAATATGGCAAATATAAAATGTTCAAACTATAATTTATATTATAATTAATTATACAACTAAGGCTGCACGCCATAATCAAGGTAAATGACCTGTTTAGTAAATTGAAATACTGTTCTAAATGTAGGGTAAATGGATTGAAAAAGGTAATTGGTAGTTGTAATTTTTTTCACATTTGAATTATTGCTTCTTAATGGAAACGTTTGAAGTAATTTAAAATAAATAAAACCATAGATAAATAATAAATATAACATAAAATAAACAATAAATATAATATAAATAATAAAAAACTATATATGCTATAAATTTAAACATGGAAACAATATACCGAGATTTTGACGTTTCATTTATTATCTATAAAACAGTGATTTCAACCCTTAGTACCATTTTTACTAAAAAATTTACTTGCCTAGTTTGGTACGACATGAGAAATTTGTACTAAAAATGCGATTTACCAAATTTTGAAGTTAACCTTGAGTATGGCACGCAGCCCAAATTCCACACGTGCAAATTATTTCATAGCAAAATATCTGTACCCTGGAATCATTTGCATTTTGCTGTATAATTAATTAGGTAATTTCAATATCTATAATAAATATGAAATGATTTCCACAAACAACAAATCACACTCATATTTTTCGCAATCGTTGGTCGTTTTTAATTATTCTAAATTAAAATGAAAAGTTTGTTGGCTCTTGTGAAAATATAAACAATTGAAGTACCAAATACTTTAATTGTTGAACAAGATCTGCATAGTTGGCTTTACCAAAGCGTACTTAAATCCCCAAATTTTTAATTTCAGTTATAATTATAACTAAAAATGTATTATTAAACTATTAAAATCATTACTCATATAAATAAAGTTTAAGTGGAAAAACGTTGAATTCTTCACACCCGTCAGAGATATTATTTAAATAACTTAAATGGGCGAGTTTCATTGTAAGTTTTTAATATTTTGTTCGAAATAACGGTAAAATAGACAAGCTTACACAAAACTTATCAATTTTATAATTTTTTCTTTTTGTTAATTTGAATTGAATAAATGTTTTGTACTAAACATATTTTTTATTTCTCTCGCACGTAACGAAAATATATATTTTTATCATATTTTGAGTATACTGTCAATCAGTATATTTTTCATAATGGAAATCAGACTTAAGTATAAAGCAAAATGTCAAAATATATAAATGATATATTATGCAAAATGAAGCTTTTTTTTTGGTCTATTTCTGTATTTGATGTTCTCTAAACACTGTTTTATTTCCTTTCACTGTAATTAATAGATTTTACAATTATTATTATTTTACGAAACAAACTAATACAATAAAACACAGAGCAGTTACGTTTGCTATGTTTGACGTTCAATATAAATTTATAATTAATTTTATAATAAAATATTTTCAATATGATTTTCTAATCCATCACAAGTTCGAAAGATTAAAAAATATATGTTACAGTTGTAATATGTATATTAGCTTTTTGTAATATGTATATTAGATTTTGAACCTTTTTAATGTATTTCTTCGATTAATTTGTCAATAAATTAACACTGGTGTCAAAACCAGCAAATTATATAATTGGGTCTGTTAATTCTAAATAATTGAGAGTATTTTCCAGTATATGTAAGTGTTCGTGGTGTTCCGTGCGAGTATTCATGTACACTAACGTAAACAGTATTCCCAAGTGATGTTAAGCTAAAGTAGATTACAGTGTTTCATAGTGAGTTAACTTTTGTCAAAGGGTTCATGATGAAAGTGAAATTTTAACATTGTTAATATAATAAGATTTGGATTCTAAATTTACCGTGATACGATTAAACACCTATTGCATGTATAAGTTTTGTTACAGTTAATGTAAATGCTTTTTGTTAACTGAAACATCTTGTTTAATACCCAAATAATAATAAATTTCCAGAATAGAGGTTTGGAGACATCTGATTTATTTTAGCTTTATTGATTACTGAAAATTGTATGTTATTCTACGGTGTTGATGATTGTTGATATTTCCATTAAGGATACATTTTGGGCATAAGGAGAGTTAAAAAGACCGAAATGAAAGCTATTAAAATGACTTTTTTCATTATTTAACTTGTCATTAACTAATTTAATTTAATTATTATAACCTTTTACATCGAATGTAGTGTAAACAACTTGCCCTCTATCATTAACAATTTTTTTAAATAGGTTATTGAAAGCTTGAAATTATTATTTCAGCCTATTGGTTCAATCAAGAAGGAAATAAAATTTAATTGTGATGGCTTGTGACTTTATCAGGTGTTTATAATCGAACCGGTCCCGAAGCAAAATGGGTGCATAGTGGTTTGGTTTTTCGGGTGATCTTGCTATACATCCCAAAAAAATTGAAATTAGATTTGAAATTCAAAAATCCTGGAATAATATATTTAATATAATATTATTGCATTGTACTATTTTTTTAAAACAGTGATCAGATACTTGGTGAATAGATCTCAATTGATCTAAAAACTAAATGTAGTGGAATTTTTATTTCTCATGTAGATATTCCATATCGTTAAGCTATATATCACGAAAGTTCTCACTTTTTACCTTTTTCAAATTTTTGAAAACTAGGATATGCGGCTGCCACTTTACATTTACTAGGGCATACACAACCATAAGCAATGTTTCTTCTTACCAATCAAACAAACCAAGACCAATCATTTTATAACTATAAGACATATATATATATATATATATATATATATATATATATATATATATATATTTATATATAGATAGATATATATATATATATATATATATATATATATATATATATATATATATATAAATATATATATATATATATATTTATATATATATATATATATATATATATATATATATATATATATATATATATATATATATATATATATATATATATATATTAGGAGTACAAATTGAAAATGCGGGATTGATAACAGATGGCGTTACTAACGCTATACGCATAAGGCAGTACTGTGACTATGTTCATGTCAAAGCTACGTCTTATAGCTTTAATTTTCAGTATGTGTCAATTTGTCGCAGTGTCAAATTCATAGTTTTTTTGAGCTCTCAATATGTCGAGTTTCGTGCCAACAAAACAGCATTTGCGGGAAGTTTTAATTTACTTCTTTAATTTGAAGAAAAGTGCTGCTGAAGCACATCGATTGGTCTCCGAGACTTATCCGAGTCATGTTCCATCGGTTTCAACGTGCGAGAGATGGTTTGTGCGGTTTAGAAGTGGTGATTTTGACGTTGAGGACAAAGAGCGGCCGGGCCAAGTGAAAAAGTTTGAGAATGCTGAATTGGAGGCAATACTCAATGAAGACTCGTGTCAAACTCAACAAGAGCTCGCAGATTCATTGGGAGTGACACAACAAGCCATTTCCCATCGTATAAAAGCCCTCGGAATGATCCAAAAGCAAGGACATTGGGTGCCGTATGAGCTGAAGCCGAGAGACGTCGAGCGCCGTTTTTTTGCATGCGAACTGCTGCTCGAACGGCAAAAACGGAAGGGTTTTTTGCATCGCATTGTCACTGGTGATGAAAAGTGGATCCATTACGATAACCCGAAGCGCAAAAAATCACATGGTTACCCCGGCCATGCATCATCATCGACGGCCAAACCAAATATTCACGGCGCCAAGCTCATGCTCTGTATTTGGTGGGACCAGCTGGGTGTGGTGTATTATGAGCTATTGAAATCGAACGAAACCATCACAGGAGCACTATACCGAACTCAATTGATGCGTTTGAGCCGCGCACTCAAAGAAAAACGGCCACAATACGAGCAAAGACACGACAAAGTAATTTTGCAACATGACAACGCTCGGCCACATGTTGCAGCGCCACTCAAAACATACCTACAAACGCTGAAATGGGAAGTCTTACCCCACCCGCCGTATAGCCCAGACATTGCTCCTTCCGATTACCACCTTTTCCGATCGATGACACATGGCCTAGCTGACCAGCGCTTCCATTCTTACGAAGAAGCCCAAAAAAAAAAATATATATATATATATATATATATATATATATATATATATATATATATATATATATATATATATATATATATATATATATTCATATATAATCGAAATAAACAGTTTTCAAATAATTGACTTTTTTAACACATTACCCATATCAGATCGTTTCTTACAAAATTATTTCCATTTAGTACAAATACCAAACCTTCACAATCTAACCCACAATACTCCTTGAAATCGAAATGCGTCGAATTGTCACGTTTTATATAAAAATCAACTTGTTTTGATTTATGATTCTTATTATTATTTTGATGTTTTTGTTGGTAGTGGATAATTTGAATTTTCAACTGGCATAAACACACATCTATAAATACAAATAAATAGTAGATCCATTTCGTGTTTTTGGTACTTTGAATGGAAATAAATACATACACTATAAACATGATTGTAATATCGACAGCTATGAGCTTACAAACCGAAAATATAAATCGAATCCGCCATCAACAGAATCTAACCAAAAATGGAAATAAAAATTGTCTTCATGATTTCATAAATAAACATTGATTTAGAATTTATAAACCATAAAGTGATGTGATTTTTGTCAATTTTATGGATATCCACATAATTCATTCTTCTTCTTTATAGTTATCGTATATAGTAGATGTATATGGCTGGCTATATTTATATGTACACATTTATATGTACATATTTGTTATATGGTTCACTAGATGTGATACGTAACCATGTTAGTCCTAAAACATTGATTATTTGGTTGAAATGACGACTAACTACATATATAAAGTACAATACATGTAGTCAATGTTTTTCGAAAACAACATAATACAATAACATAAAAGCATATATCATATCAGTGAATTATGTACATTTATTTTTATATAAACATTGTTTAAAAGCTAAAATACACGAACAACAACCAAACAAGGAAAAATCGCTCGCGGAAAATTCGATTCAATTTCGAAAGGTTGCGGAAAATTCACTGAATATGTCAATTTTGTATATTATGTAAAAGAGGTATTTGTCTCCAAAATTAAGTGGTAACACATAGCAGATAATATAAAAACACAAAGTTGTTTATCTACGTCAACAACCTAACCAATATGAAAAATAAAGTATCGTGGAAAATCCGTTTTTCTTTCATCTTTCGTGTGTACGAATATTTGATGATTATGAGGTAAATATTGTTATGTACGAAATCATACACACAACTTTTTTACCTACTATACCAAATATTTACTTCTGTCTTTGATATTATTTTATTTGATTTTTTTCCGTCTTACTCCAATATAATGATTATGCTTGTAATCAAAACAATGAGATCATTAAGTATGTATATAACATGATAATATGTATTATAAGGGTACATAAATTGAACAAAAGCTATGTAAAGGTATGTAAATACAAATTATATTCATGCTTCAAAATGAATAATCGAATATTTATAAAGTGAATGATTGAAAGCATCAACAACAATGTGCGGTTGCGAAAACGATGTTATGTAGTGATAAGGGTCTATTGTCAATGGGTGCGGTTGCGAATACCTTTATCTTCATAAAATCATTACTTGTTTGTTAAACCTTTTAATTAAGAATGATTTGATCATAGCTTAGATAAAAATAAATGCTTTTCAGTTTCTGTATTTACAGCAGCGCCACAACAAAGTTGTTTCATAAAATCGATATTCAGTACTGTACCGATTTAGTGTTCAATACTTTTATGGTAGAAAGCTTTTGTTTTATATGTTAAACTGATATGTGTTTTTAAACCGAAAACCATTGCGAATTTATAAGCACTACATAAATCAAGGGTTAGTATGGAAAATATCATAAATGTTATGAAAACTTTTGATGTTATGTTGGTTGTATCTGGTTGTATTTATTAAAATGCAACATTGCATGCGCTACTATTAATAAATATATTAAGCAACATTTCTAAACTTCGGGCAATTTTTCTAAACCGTGCATGCAGTTGCGAAAATTCATTTTCTACTACATGCTTAACGTTACGTAACACAATGTTCAACATTTGGTGAATTAGTTTACAAAAGAAACGAAAATATCACATAGCTTCCGATTTCTAAGGAATGTAAATAAATAACGATGATCGTTTGTCAACTTGCGAACACGCGACGTACACCTGACCACGAGAAAAACACGGGCATTTCAGATTAATTCGGCATACTCCTACCGATTGCCCTCGCGATTTGATAATCGGCATAGCGAACGTCAAACAAAATTGGAAAGAATGCGATTAATGTCGAACGGAATGCCAGTTGGAATCACAATAAATTCTCGGAAGTAGAATATCCGCTCCTGTGAATGATCGTCACTTGAATGACGATATTTATCAGTTTAGTAGAGATACGCGTTCTGAGTGCATGGAACCTATCGAATGGATAGTTGGTTACCCCGTCTTGATTAGACACACGGTCAATGGATTTGTAACATTGCAGTTGCGCAACGTTCGTTTTTTGAATTAAGTAATTCGGACGTCTAGATCGTTGTTTTTCGCTGCCCAAAATCGCACGTTCGATAAGCCAATCGTGTTTATTAATTTTGATAATTGCTTCGAAACACTTTCATTGTAAGGTCTTCCTTCAACGTTGTGAATATGCAAAATTCAATGTGAACAAAATTAATCAGATCGAAACATTAACATGAAATTGATCATTAGCAAGCATCAACAGTTATTTGGAAAAATCAGATGAGTCATTCTGTAACGCGTCTCTCATATTCTACGTCTCTCATCGACATACTACGGTTTGTAGACAATCGCTGGCCAGCAAAATTATCGCTCTACCAAATCTTCTTGACTTAGTTCGTGAATCCTTCATCATCGCCCGATTCTTGGCAATTGAGCACACTGGCTTGTTATTCGTGTGGATGTTATTCGTCGGCCACCGTTTATCAATACCAGCTAACACTATTTCGGATATTGAGCGAATTGTAGCCAAAAGCAATGAAATCTGAAAGGTTTTGTCTTTTCCACCGGGAACATCGAGGAAGAATATGCCGCCGTTTCCTTTGTCAAATTGTTTTCAGTTTAATACAAGCAAGCAAAACAAAACGTTCACACAATTGAAAATGACTGAAAAACGGGCACAACCAAATTGCACAACATACAATAACATCTACTTACTACTATGTTATGACATTAATGTTTCACACATGATAGTTCTGAGTTTTTTCAAGCTTTGACTATCCCCGCTTTGTACCGTTCAAAATCATCAAATCAATCGTTAAAATTCAAAATTGCACACAAAAAAATATTTTGTTACCACAAACATTTTATGCAGCAAACATTAAAAATGTTTGGAAGAGTTAGTTGCGGCCAACATCTGATAGATTTAGGACAAATGATTTTATAACGTATGACAAATATTTTAATTTTTACGTTGAATTATAAATGTTTTTGATCAATGAGAAAAATGTTTGTTGAAAATTTAAAAAAATTGCAATTTTTGATACAAACACTAATTACGTTCAATGCCAACATAAAGTATTTTTAATAAATATAAACAATGTTTATCAGTTATATATGTATGATTTCCAGCAAACATATCGACCATAAAATGGGTTCTCCTAACCACAAAAATATGTGTGGTTGATTATTCAATTATTTGAAACAAACTATATGAAGCAACAGATATTATTATTAGTTGATCTAATCATAAATTATTTTCAGTAGCCAATAATAATTATTTTTTCCTATTTTGGATAAATCTTTGGATAAATTAAATGAAACAAATGAATTTTTCTTATAAAATGAATTAAATACACTTTATTCAACAGATTATTTTTAAACTATTTAAAGTTACAGGTTGTTTAAGGCCAGCTGATTATTAAATCTGATAAGTCTATACATTTTATAAATGTTGAGACTAAAATAAATTGGATCAAAAAAATTCAATTTTCTTCGAGATTTTCCTAAATTATCCACTCAGACTTTTCACAAAAAGATATATCATTTCGAATGGCTAACCGTTTTTTACAGTTTAATTTTATCTTTGCAGGCAAATCTTTATCATTAAAATCTTTAAAGTAACAGTAGCAAAATGTGATCTTTTTTTGAAAATAAATTCGTGTTTCATTCTCCTGTTTAATACCACGTTGACCGATATTTGTCATAAGTCGGATGTGCACCTGACCAAATCTGTATACTGAAACATTTGTTCTTTTTTCAAAATCATTACTCCAGAAAAAGCTGCACAAGTTGTTGCTTTATTGCAAAAAAAAACACAACCAACGAAAAGACGCTCGTGAGCTAAACATGATTTATCTGTTGTCTCAAGAGTATCCAAAAGTTTAAGAATCTGATATTTACAATGGGAGACTACATATCGGTGTACTGCGTAGAGGAACAATCGATTTATCGTCCTAACTTCACTGCGATATCCATCCTACTGTCGGAGTTGTGCTGCAGTAAATATAAAAAGTTCGAGGTGTAGCTGTTGCCAATGGACTTTAAGAATACGCTAGGAAGAAGCCAACAGCACTGTCTTTCTTGCACTGTTAGGGGTTCAAATTTAATAAGACGCAATTAGTGTATTACTAATATTTTACAATCATCAAGTTAGGTTGTTACTAATTATATAAAAGTAAAAACTTTGTTTAAGTATCAACACGGTTGTGAAGTTGCTCTAAAAAACATCCTTATATAAAACAAAAATTCACCCCAAAAACCTAATTAATTTTCTGATTTTGCAACCAAGAAATTGTAATTGATTCGATTTTAGAATTAGTTTTATTAAACCGTAAAGGTATGTGTAGCCACTAATATATTTGTTCTTTCACTCTTGCAATGATTGATATAGAGGTACAAAGATTTTTCGGTACATTGAAAACACAGCCAATCAATGGTTTAGGTAACGAAATTGCTTATATTGCCATCAATAATGTACTTTCATTCACTGAGGAAAAAATACAGCTAACACGAATCACCATTAATTGCCTTATTGAAAATATCTATAATGAAATAATCAGTTATCCTTATTTATTTATTGGCGATCTGCTATTCGGTCATACACAGCGCTCCATGGATCATGGTTAAGTGATCCGTTGAAAATATATAATTACCACCTCCATCTATATACGATGGTGAAAGCAGTTATTTATAGGTACTGCTCTATTTAGTGTTTCAGTCGTTCTATCTTAATTTATAGATATTAATAGAAATTGTGGTATTTGGATTAATTGGTCGATTTAGAAACTATCATTTTTATTTGCATGATGGATAGCTGTCATTCAGATAACAAAACATGATTAACGGATAAATAAGTACACAAATACATGACTTGTAGTATTGGTCATTCTTGTTTTATATCCAACCCCGTTTTTAACTTGAAAATAAAACAGTTTTTCACCCAAAATTTGTTTTATTTTTAAACTTTTACTTTTTACATCGATACATTAGTACAACCGTTGTTCAATTCCACTAAAAACTAAGGTCTCGTCAATTCAAAATATTATCACCTCATCATCAGTTTTCTTCAGTTCACAACAATTCCCATCTTTTTGCCACCTCCTCGCTGTTAATAATTCGTTCCATACCGTTCAACAACCCGATGATGAAAATAATCTTCCTAACAACGGTATTGCTTTCATTAAGAATGTTCTATTAATTTCATTTGATGATGTATATGTCCCCCCGTTCATAAACAATAGACAGTAATGAATATTTAGTGGTGATGGGTAAATTCTCGAGATTCGCATCGGTTTAACTTTCTATAGTAGCTACTTTGAAATTAGCTTGCTTTATAGATTGGCCATAATAGTTCCGGTAGTTTTAAAATTATTTCGATAAATCCTTGTTGAAATTAAAGGGAGGAAGGATTTGTACTAATCTCAAGATTATATATATATATATATATATATATATATATATATATATATATATATATATATATATATATATATATATATATATATATATATATATATATATATATATATATATATATATATATATATATATATATATATATATATATATATATATATATATATATATATATATATATATATATATACATAGATATATATATATATATATATATATATATATATATATATATATATATATATATATATATATATATATATATATATATATATATATATATATAAATCTATATATATATATATATATATATATATATATATATATATATATATATATATATATATATATACATATACATATATATATAAAAAATTATATAATTGTACTACATTTTGTTAAACAATCTACTAAGTAGATCAACAAGTTAAAAATTTATTATATGTAAATTTGATTGCTATTTTAACTTCAACATTCTCAATTATGAAAGCCACTTTTGATTCTGATTTAAAAAAAATAAATCACAGCTCAAAAGGTTGACCATGCCTACATGCAGGCACATGTGCTCTGTCGCCATGGAAAACCTTTTTTTATAGAACATATTTTACCACTTCACATTGTTGTTCTCAAACACACTACTGTCTATTTCTACAATCATATTGTCCCATATTTCACAAAACAAAAAAATATCTAATGATACGTAGAAATAAGTACAAACAGCATATTTACTACATGAATAAAAAAAAGTTAATTGAACTAGAACAGCAAGAACAAAATTGAAGTATCTTCACTGCTCGTCAATAATTCAAGAGAATACATTTTTCTGTAAATACAAGTATAATTTTTACGGTAACTATTCGCAATTTGAATTGAGGTTGATCGAAGTTTTCTAGAATGGTTTCTCATTACCATAAACGGGGACCAAGGATATTGTAAACTCAATGAGATGTTAGTCAGAACTGCATAGAAATACAAGATCCGTACGGTCGTCTTTGGGAATGCCTTCCAACACCATTAGTGAGAGGACAAGGAGATATGGCACATTCTGCATATCGTCCTTCAGTTCTCCATCATACTCTTTCATGCTCAACATGACAGTGCCTTTAAACAACGCGTAGTTGCTCTACAATCGTATATTTATGAAAAAATTTAAATGTCTGAAATAAATGTAGTAAATGCTCTTTGAGAAGGTATTTTAAGTCTGTAATTGAGAGTTTGTGTATGACACAAGATAAATAATAAAGAGCCTAATTTTATTAAGAGAAATATTAAAACTTTCTGTTTTAACTATAGATACAGATCAAGATGTACAATTTCCCTTTACGAAGGAATTTCCCATTACTGATATAGCGCTACTATGATTGTTTGTTGTGTTTGTTTGGTTTTCTTATTATTTTTCGTTTTAATAACTGTCCCGTACCAAAAATTAAATTTGTTTGTTTCTATCTTTATTATATTGCCCCAAACTCTTTCAAAATCTTTCGACTTTTAAACCATTACTTCGACGATCATCTACACATTGCATTCATCCTTGACATTTATAATACTGTAATGAAGGTTTAATGATCCCCCATGAGTTGTAAACTCCAACATTGATTCATAAATTTGCTACTTTTACTCCAACTATCACGGAGCTACTGCGCCTTTGGTTGGTCACAAAAAAAACAAATTTTCAATTACCGTTTGTTTTTATTCTTATTTTTATGTGTCATACTACTTTTAATAAACACGTTTAAGTTATGATTCTTCATGTTAATAACAATTATATTGTTTGCAGATTAAATAAAGCGTAAATTTAAAGGTGAAAACATACCTCGCGGACTATTTTATCGCATTATTAATTTAAAATTTATATTTTTATGTCCATAGCTTGAAAAGTATCAATTTTCGGTTCTGTTGAATTTTTGTTATGCTTACGATTGGTGTCGGTTAAAGCAAAATCCATCCATATAAAGACGTTTTAAGCTTCAGTACATTTATTAAATGGAAATTGTTAGTGTAAATTATCACAGACCACTGACTGTATGGGTGTAAAATAAAAGTACAAGCTGTATATGAATGTTTCCATCAGAAATAAAAAATTCAGAAAGAGACTAAAAATATGAATGAATATATACGACAAAAGACGGATGCGATTTGTTTTATTATTTTTATTTTATTTTAATCGATATATAACACCAGAGCCATCTTTATTAGAGCCGTCATAATATGGCGTATTTTTGGTTGAGCTTTTTTAAGATGTACATTTTACACTTTTCCATAAAAAGCAATGTTAAAATAATAAAATCACATTTTCAAAATAATTTCTATCAATAAAAAATTATATATTTGATTTCTATTTTTACAGTGTTAAGTACATTAAATGTTGAAGTTAATTATATCTGAAAATCATTTTAATAAATATCTTAATAATTTAATAAAACATGATATGATATGATATGATAGGAGAAGTACAAGCCAACCAGTTACGGTGAATCTGAGATTGTTACCATAATCGTGGAGTATATTCAGCAGAGTTCCAAATAGATATCTGAGAATTTTTACTCCAAAATTATGCGGGCCCAGTCCCTGCTTGCATCTCAACATATAAGGTTTAGGAAAAGGAAACAATCACAGAAACGACTAAGGTGATAATCCACAGCAGAGTCATTGCTAACTACATATTAGTAAATTATTATATATTGTTAGTATAATCATTTTCACATTTGGATTTGAGTTTGTTATTATTGTTAGTTGGATAGGTAAGGACCATTCTAAATTCATCATATGTATTCGTATCGCCTCAACAGTTAAACTGGATTATTTTAAAAAACATCTTTGGGTCATCTCATCATATGCTGTATTTAAAGATGTGTCCCTATAATTCCCAATCCATCACCATCTAACGCGTGGGGAATATACATTTTCGTAATGACCCGACAGCATTTCTATATACAATATGATGATCTAATACATTGTCAATTCGTTTGTAAGGGAAACTATTTAAATAAATAAATAGTTTAGTGCGGTCATAATTAGCTAACCTGATCGATCATTCCATTCCACACATTCTATCTTTATGTCCGTTTTAAGATTTTACAACAAACAATCACACAATACACAAAAGTAGAATTCTTGTATAACACACTACAGTTCAATGAAAAAAATCACCAAAGCGGCCGTCCGATTCAGAAAGTTTAACAGTTTGTAATAGAATTATTATACAGCACAAAGAAGCTGCTTATTAAAGTAAAATAAACTCTCTGGTCGAGACCACCGGTCAAGTAATCCCCATCCAATGTTAAGAATGCCACTCAAGAAATCTTATTCATTTACACTTATATGAATAAAGAAAACAAAATTATTTAAATAAATTAGTGTTTTCCAAAAACACTAATTTAATTAAACCAACGAAATAAAGACAAAAGTTATTTAAGAGTACAACATACCGTGGTACGTATATACACCCAAGAGCAAAATTGTGGACTTTATTGACAAAGTAAAATCAAGAGAAATGTTAACCGGTCCTTTAAAACACGATTATCCTAATATATGAACAAGCATCTGCTAAATCGAACTTCAACATTTTAGCCAAACATTTTAGCTAACTCACCAACAAATAGGTAATTTTACCGATCATATATATTATATAATGATCGTATAGTGGTAGTGATCGTAGATCGTATTAAAACAATCTTCAGTCCCCTCTACCATTAATATATATGGCACTACATTAAAACCTCAATAGTCTTATAGATATAATCTTTAGTTCAAATTTGATATAAGATACAAAAACTGTTGAATAGCAAATCCATCAATATGGAAGTTTTTCTGTATATACCGATATAAATGCATGTACATACTAACATGTGTATTATAATATTTAAAAACAAACTGAAAAAATTAAAAGTTAATAAACAAACTTCATTTTGTTGTTCAGGATCAGGACTGATCTGTTTCACTGTCTAAAAACATTATATCTCATGAAAAGTGGTTTGGGCGTTAAATAGATTCGCGCTATAACAGAAGAAATTTCGCGTTGTACTGAAACATATTTTGATTTCAAATCGTGTTATATTGAAAACGCGTTGCATAAGTACCGCGCTAAACGAGGGATACCTGTATATATATATATTTAAAACAATTTGTTGTTCTTTTTTTTTCCGCGCAAGTGAACACCTGCACAAAAAATAAAATAAAACAAACAAAAATTCTCTAACCAACATAGGAAAGAGAAGGATAGGAGTTTTGATGAACGAAACGAAAAATATGTTATATACATAATATTTGTACCTAGGACGTTCAAATGTAGACTGTAATGTATGTATTTGCGTTTTCAACATCAAACAATGATGTACATATATATAACACACACAATACACAATACCAACGTTTATAAAAATAAAATGTAAGTCGCCAATTACATTGAATGTATATATAGTTGCCATTACAACGATCGCACAATGGCAGAGATCGCGTTAAATTTAAATCTCCAAAATCTCTTTTACTGTATGCTTTGATACATACATAAAACAAAATATTAAAAATTGTTTAAAGGAAAGGGGAATATATAGCGTTCTATATGAAGAGCGAATTATGGGATGGGGAATGATGTAATTAAACGAGACAGAACGAAAGACATATCGCATGCGATCGTTTCCAACGGAATATTGTGATGTGGATATGAAAATGATGTATATAGAATACAAAGACAAAACGTTATATACTATAATATATAACGGAGAAACAAGAACAGACTATATAATATAATAAAATAAAATATAAAATAAAATATAATACTATGTAATAATATATAATGAAATGTAATATAATAATATAAAATAATAGCGATACTCATCTGTAATTAGATTTTCAACTACACACACACACACAACGCATTTATTTTATTTAATTTAATTATAGAAACACCGAGCAGACAAAAACACGTCCACTCGGTATGAAGATCCACACAACACTCCATCTTAATAATTTAATAAAACATAAATTAAAATTCAATATCAATTTACAATATTGAATGCACATTCAAATATGTATATTTGTTTGTGATGTCGATTTTAAAGCTAACGCATATTCCAATAAGAGCAGTACATTTTTTTAATCTAACCGCACACGTCTACTAAATATTATTTTGCAGCAAAATATCCGTAGATGTATTGAAATATATTTGCCCTGTTTTAGGGGACATTCGTGTTTCGTAAATATTACGAACGAAACATGAGACCCATAGAATACCACCACAGTATCCAGAGCTTGTCGTAGGAGGCGACTAAATATGGTTGGATCGCTGGGCTGACGACCCGCATCCGTAAAAACCAATTACAGTTAAAAATGTCAACAAAAGGAAAAATCGGATACCGCCAAAACAACAATGTCCCCCGCTTAAGTACCCGGATACGAAATTGACGATCAGCACGTGGAACGTGCAGTCACTAAGAAAACCTGGCGCGTTGAACGGCCTTATCACATGTATGAAGGAGTATCGGATGGAACTCGTAGCGGTCCAAGAAACTCGAAGGCCTAAAAGTGGAGTCCATGTGTCCCAAGGCTAAACGTTGCTACACAGTGACCTCGGAAATCTTGGGGTTGGATTTCTCATTGGGCCACAGGTAAAAAAGGCTGTCTTGGACTTTCAAGCAGTCGATAATCGAATGTGTAAGCTTCGCTTGCACATGAGATTAGCCAACCTGTCAATTGTCTGTATACATGCGCCCAATGATGTAAGCCAATCCCAGGATAAAGACTCATTTTACAATAATCTGGATAATCTGATGGGTTCTATACCGGAGCACGATATCAAATTGGTAATTGGTGACTTTAATGCTAGAGCTGGCAGAAATCAGACCGACTTATGCGATAATATAGGTCCGTACTCCCGACACGAATCTGCGACCGAAAATGGGGAAAGAATGATGTACTTTGCGATCGCTGATGATCTCAAAGTAGCAAGTACATTCTTTCTTCATAAAAACATCCACTTAGAAACATGGACACATCCACGTAAAACATCCCGAAGCCAAATTGACCATGTGTTGATTTCAAAAGGGTGGGCTCGGGTTGTCCAAGACGTGAGATCGTATCGGTCGTCAACAAAATTCATAGGCAGTGACCATTTTATGGTAGCTGCAAAGCTACGATGGACATTTTCGTACAAGTCAGGGAGGACAGGAGAATATTAAACGCGATTCTCCTGTGAAGGTCTGATAAATGAAGAAACGAAACGAAAATATCAAGATCTTGTCAGCAATAGCATTATGCAATCCAATTACCAATCTGATGATGTGTACAGTGTCTGGAAAGTATTGAAAACCTCGGTTGTCGATGCTGCGCAGCACACTCTCGGTATAGTGAAAACTAAGCCCAAAAATGATTGGTTTGATGAGGAGTGTCGTCTTGCTGTTGAGCAACGAAATATAGCCTATAATGAAGCGCAGACTCGGTTTACAATCGCAAGGAAAAACAAAGCAGTTCTTGCTAGGAGGACAGCTAAAAGAATTTGTAGACTGAAGAAGCGAGAATGGTGCAAGGCTAAGGTCTTAAGAGTACAAGAACTCAGCAATGAGCACAATTCGCGTGGTTTCTATATATATATATATATATATATATATATATATATATATATATATATATATATTATATATATATATATATATATATATATATATATATATATATATATATATATATATATATATATACATCGCGTTTTTGTGTATAAAAACATTCGATGGGCTGACCACCTACAATGTGCACCAATCGTTAAGATGGTTCGTGAGGTCTCAGTTCAGACGCGGTAAGGGCCGTTTCCGGCCTCTAATCCATAGTTTTGTTTTATTCTGTAAAATGTAATAACATTTATGATCAAATTTGAATCATATAATTCTACTATTCGATTCTTCTTTTAATTCCTATGGAATTATAGTGTGACACTAGTAGTTGACCGTTTTTACATAAACTTTTAAGTTAATAGTATATATTTTAAATATAAATTAAATTTATTGATTGATTTTACATTGGTTTGGATTAATTTTGAAATTTGATAGTGAAAAAGTTTTTCTGTCAAATCAAAGTGGCTTTTTAGTAGCAGTTTTAATTTTTCCAAATAGAGATGACTCAGTTGTCATTGAATTGATCGTAATCGATCGATATTTCATATTGCACATGCGTATACATGAGAATATTTTTTTTTTCATATGATACTAGTATGTATGTATTTGTGCGATACATATTAAAAGTTCTAATGCGATATTTAAATTTAATGATATATTTATTTAATTATTTATAATATATTTAATTGATTCAAAAACATATGAAAGATATATTATATAAATAGTTTTAATATGATTATTTTGTCACACTTTTCTATGAAATATTTCATTTTAAAAAAATGTTTACTTTCCATATATTTTGTATGGGAATTTACGTTTTTTCCTCTATTTAACTTCCTGTAATTTAACCTCTATTTTAATATTTAGGCTCTGTTAAATAAAGATGGTTCTGATAACACTCGTGAAGTTGAAATATTAATGTAACATGTCCCTACTCTAAAGCCGACTAAAGTGTGTGTCCACACATGTGTGTTCACACATACCAGATATACATACATATGATGTAGAAGCATATCAACCTTTAGAGGTATTGGTGAATATTCTTCTATTTGTACACGATTGCGAATACAGTATAGAAAAAATAAACAAACGCAGACCACCTAAGTACCATTGAGTAAAAATGTACAAAAAAAGGAAAATAAAACCGAAAGAGCGTGTCTTACCCTCTGCTGTCAAACTCAACGATCATTTAATAAACTACGACGTCAACACTAGAGTTACACAATCGCGGGAATTAAGTTTTAATTGTAAAATCGATTTTCAGTTTTTCCTTGGACAGAACAGATTATAATATTCAAATTTTGAACAGCACATTTATCTTTTATTACATTTAAACATTCATACCGTGACGTACATTAAAAATCTACACAAACACAACGATTGTGTTCGATGAAAATTTTAACTCGAAAAAAATATTTTAATAAAATCTAATGAAAATGGATAAAACTTTTATTAAAAATTATGAATTTCAATCAAAATACATTCATTCTTATGCAACTCATATATATTTTATTTTGGTTTGAAGAACCTATCCTCAAACCTTACCTACTCGCATTTACACAAAACTAACAACATTCACTCGTTTTTATCCACAATATCACACTATTGTGTATTATCCACAATATTATTCTATTTAATTACACAACAATTAATCTATATTTATTATAAAATAAAATTATTTTGCATAAATGAAGCTGTCATTGCATAAGTGTCATTTTCATTTTTTTTCAAAATTACCATTATCATTTGACAATCGTTTATTAGTTTAGTAGAGATCAAAATCTCCTATATAACAAGTCGTCAGAGATTAATACGTTAACTGGTTTCTGCCAGACACGAGGTAGTATTGGCGTATATATATGCCAAAATAAAATGACATAATTTTGTATAATATAAAAACTGTGTAAAAACTAAAGCCTGATTTCCATTATGAAAAAATACTTGCAAAATAGTCAAGGCGGGATAAAAAATATAAATTTTTCTTAAAGTGCGAGTGAAATAATAAATATTTCCAGTACAAAAATTGTATTCAGTACTGAGTAAATTTTTATGGTTACTGAGAAAATAATAAGAGCAGTACTGACAAAATATATCAAGAGAAGTATTTTTATTCAGTACTGGAGAAATATTTTATAGGAAAAATAAAGATGGATATTTTTATGGTCAATTCATAATTTTAACATTTCGTTTTGTGCCATTCATCTTAATTCATTGTGAGATAATTAATTGAAATAATGAATAATTATGTAAAGTTTATTTTTTTTAATTTATTGTTGTAAATTTAAAGTGTATTTTGTCTTTTATCCAAAAAAAAATTTTTAAATTTATTAGTTATATTACACGCATCTGTCAAAATATATCCACTATAAAAAAAAGAAAAAAGTAAAAAACGATCTCTGTCACTCTAATGGCATTTATATTTTTTTTCTCGCTTTGGTTTTTTCAGTAAAAAATACTGAAAAAATTTTTTACATAATGGAAATCAGACTTAACTAGCGCAAATAAAAGTTTGACAGGAGAAATAATATAAAAAGTACAAAAACTAACCAACACAAATAAAAGTATTGCAGGAGAAATAATATAAAATGTACGATGCAAATCCGATTTTCACGATGCAAGGAAAAACAAAAAATAAAAACAACAACAATCGAAGGTTCGAAGAGGAATGACATTACAATAACAAAAATATAAAATATTCAACGGTTTTGACTTGTGCGGTTTAGGATTAATGTGTAAGCATATATAAACAGATCTCACCACTACACAAATAATTAATTACATTGTATATAATTATCTTTAGATATATAGATTCTCTCTTTTACATAATATTATATAAATACTGTTTCAAAAAAATTTTTCTAAAATGTACATGAAATCAAAAATTTCTATTTCAATTTTTAATTTTCGGACATAAACATCATTTAATTTTTAATCTGTTTGTAACAATGTTATATTTATTAATTTATTCTATTTATTTCAAAATAATTTATTCTATTTATTTAAAAAAATTTATAATATGTTATATTCTTAATATTAATTGTATATAAATAGTAATTGTTTTTCTGAAGATGCGTCACACAATTGGCGCGAAATATAAAAATGTTTTAAATTAAACTAAATTAAAAATTGTTTTTAATTAAGTAATTAAAGATCCGATCACGACCAAGAATCATATCAATAAAATATTTTTGTACACACATTATTAAGGTACGTAATTTGTATTATAATTATTGTCAAATTATATTACAATGTTGAATTAAAGTATTTTTTGACATATCAATTTAATTTATTAAAAGTAAATTATGTATTTTAAATTTTTAGTAGAAACATTTTATGACCAGAAATCCACATACTAAAATTGGCGGTTATTTTTTTTGAATTTAAGAACAAGTAATTTTTGTTTAATTTTAAAATAAACTTTGTGATTTCACTCATTGCTAAGGTTTTCGTGTTACTTTAACTTAATAGTTTACATATTTACATATAGTTTACATATTTGTGATAAAATCCAGTCAATACCCAAGAACACTGTTGTGATATTCCAAAAACTGTGATATTAGAAATAAGTTAACTTCGTTTCCTTTAAAGTGAACTTGGGTGGCTTGGTACTTTATATACAATTTTTTTACTATTATATTTATTATATACAAATCTGTTTTTATTATATTATATATATATACATCTTTTTACAAATTTATATTTATTTTATACATTTTTATACAATTATTTATTATACTTTTTAATTATTTATTAAAAAATACGAAATGCCTCGTCATTGCTCGGTGGTAGGCTGCTCCTCTTATAAAAAATTGAATAAATCTAATATTCCAATGTTTTCATTTCCATATTTCCCTGAAATGAAATCAAAATGGGTGAATTCTATTTGTAGAACAAATTGGATACCTACTAAGTATTCTAATGTTTGTTGTATTCACTTTAAAAGTGAAGATTTTTTGTACCGTCCAGATAATTTAAACAAATATTACAAATTAACTGACAACGCCGTTCCTTCACTTTTTTACCTGTTCAATTGAACCGATTCATTCAATTATTGAAGAGATTGAACCGATTCATTCAATTATTGAAGAAAATATGGCACCATCCGATTATATTGGTAATTTTGAAATGTTTATCAGTCAATTCAGGGATAGGCTAGATATCTCAAATTACCTAATTTTCCAAAATGACGAAAGGGTGGTATTTTACAAAGTTGAAAACTGACAGTATAGAATGTTATATTTTGACACGTATATGTGTCAATAATCACCTTCACGTTAAGGTGATTATCAATAACATAGAAATATTTAGCGCAGATTTTAATATATTACCACGCAACATAAAAATTTCTAAATGGTCCCAAATTTTATATTTAGTTGTCAAGTATCGAGAAAATAATGATAAAATCGATGAAAACCGCGAATTTTTATTGAATCGTGCGTTGGATTATGTAGTGAAAGTTCGAGATACTGAAAATCATAATTAATCAGGTTCAACTTATGAACAAAGTAACACCTAGATATGATTCTGATACAATAATATTCGCATTTTTAATAAATGCTCATTCTGCAGCAACATACAATATTTTAAGAAAATTTTTGATATTGCCGAATCCAAAATACTTAAAATATATTTATCTCATTTTCATATTTCTCCTGATTATAATTCATTAAGCAATAATGAAAATTATTTGTGTCACTTAACAGAAACGGTGTCTGATAGACAAAAGTATGTGGTTCTATTGATATACGAAATTTATATTGAACAAGGTATGCAATATAAAAGCAATAAAATTGTCGGACAAGCTGTAAATAATCCGACTGAATTCTGTGCCAGAACGGTGATGGCGTTCATGATAAAATCGGTTTATGGACATTTTAAGTAAATAGTTCGGCTTTTTCCAGTGTTACATCCTAATGGTGAAACATTTCATGATTTAACCAAATCTGTGATTCAATTTGTACAAAAACTTGGTTTTAAAGTATTGGTTGTTATAACCGATATCAATAAAATCAATCAAAATATGTTTTAATATTTACTCTAGTTAACAATTTTTTTATTAACCCCGATTTTACAGAATTTGTTTTATATATTCTATATGACACAGTTCATCTATTTATAAGAATATCAGAAATAATTGGTTTAATTTATTAAATATAAATAAACCATTTTTATTTCCTGATTTTGAAGATTTCTCCATCAAAAGAGCTTCATTTTCGGATTTTGTGACTTTATACAAGTCCAATAATCCATTAAATCAAATCACAACGGCGTACTAATTGAATCACAAAACTCCAAACAGTTTAGAGCGACAAAATGTTACCTTAGTAGATAACTTATACCACGATTCCACTTTTGCTGCGTTATATCAGCACGATCAAATGAAAGAAACAGCTGACTTCTGTGCCATAATTAGAAAGTGGTGGAATATAGTAAATACGAAAGCAACATTAAAAGGTATAATTAAAGAAACAGAATCGACTCTTCCAATCAAATCAATTGAAGATAAAAATGTTAAATTTTTAGAACAATTTTTGATTTGGCTAGATATTTGGTGCCCCCAGTTTCAATAGAAATAAACTAACGACTCAATCTTTGACTGATGTAATTAAGCTTTCATTCTCCCAATGTACGGTTAATTATGTCTTGCTCGGTAAGTTTCAAACCGATAACTTAGAAGGAAGATTTCGATTATATCGTTCCTTGGCTGGATGTAGTTATAGAGTATCCTACACAGAAGACGTTGAATGTGAGAAAAAAATTAGGATACATAACGTATGTTCTCGAGGGAAAAGAGTATAAAAAATTGATGCAATCAACCACGGAAAATTCCATATATGAAGAAGTTGATTTTAACCGCCCAAGTGGCGCAGTGGTTAAAGCTGTGGCAGTTGGAGCGGGAGGTACCGGGTTCGAATCCCGATAGGGACAGGTTGCAAAAGGGATTTTTCACCACTTGATTACGATCGGTGGTGTGAATGAACACAACTATGACCTCCTATTGGAGTGCAGAATCCATGGGCCGACCCATCTTCCATGTCAGTACTTTAGGCTGGCATGGAGCTATGCAATGTGCAGATGGTTAGGAAAATCGGACCTATAGCCGTACGTCCTCGATTTGGCTGCAAAGCGTAAGGTAAGGACGTAAATAAGCGAACCGCGAAAGAGTGGAGTGCATTGAGCCCCAAAACAGATGGCATAGAAATAAACGAAAAAAAAAGAAGAAGTTGATTTAACACACTTTAATGGGATATTAGATAATGATTTGTACTTACAAAAAGTAGAAATTGACGATGACGCAAAATTATATATAAGTGGCTACGCAGCTCGTAGCGCATCAAAAGCACAGAACTGCGATTCATGTCGAAATCTATTTTTAAATGATAAAGGAGTATTTACTAAATCGCCCTATTTCAACTACCTTCAACGTGGTGGGCTAAGTAAAAATCTTTTTGGAATGTAAAAATCAAAAGGACATCTTAATAAGTTTGACAAAAGATAGCCTAAGAAAAAATAATTCGACTTGCATAGACTTAGACTATTAATGTGAATGTGGAAATAATATATTTAAAACATATTTTAATATTAGCAAATGTTTTGCTAATATATTATTAAATAATTATGTGAAAAAAGTAAACGATTCCCGACATGCAATGAGTGCAATGAGTAATAAATGTTATTCCATTATTTATTTATTAAAATATAAAATTTAATTGATTTGTGTTTATTCAGTAATTTGAAAAATTCTGATCAAAGAAGTATCTGTATGTTAGAAGTATCTTACCAAGATGCAACTATTCGTTGAGCCTATGAACCTGAAAATATAGCGTAATTTCGAAAATCTTATTCCACTGTAGATGTGTGATGCCAATGTGGATGCTTCTCTATTCAATTGCAACTGCTTCACATCAACTTAATAAATATTAACTCGATTTGAAGCAAGCACAACTGAATCGAGAATGATCCACACTGGTACCCCTAATCTACATCGGTGTGGACACATGCAAACTTCAATCTATCAAGAAGCGCTACATTGTTCCAATTGTTCCAGCATTTTTTGTATTACTTCATATAATAATAATATATTAAAATAATATCTATAAATTAGTAGATAATCATATATATTGGTTTCCTCTTGATAATGCACCCCCCCCTCCCCATTTTTCAATATTCAAATAAAATAATTCTCTTTACCTAAATAAAAAGATCACATAATCAAAACACGTGCTACTGCCTTTACCTACTCTTAATAACTAAATGCAAATAAACAAAAAAAGTTTGTAGAACATACAAAGCCGACTGTAGTGTGTGTGTGTTCACTCAAGCCAAACTTTATGCATACATATGCACTAAAGGTTTATATGAGGATATCAACCTTTAGTGGTATTAGTATATATTCTTCTATTCGTACACGATTGCGAATACAGTGTAGAAAAAATAAACAAACGCACACCACCTAACTATTATTAGGTAAAAATGTAGAAAAAATTGCAAAATAAAAACGAATGAGCGTATCTTACTCTCTGCTGTCAAACTCAACGATTATTGTAATACACTCATTGAAGTCAACAGTCAACTCTAGAGTTACATTATCGCGGGAATAATGAATTAATTGCAAGGTAAGATGTTTAATTATATTTTGGTTATTAAATGTTTGAATTAAATTAATTTGGTAACTAAATGTTTGAATTACAAACATTTAAATACATTAAATAAACATAATTTAGTTTTATTAATTCTTTTTATTAAAGTTTTTGTTAATTTTGTATTTTAGGAACCGTACAGTAATTTGTTGAGAATTTATCGGCCAAGGAATATTAACAAGTAAGTGAATTGTGATTTTGTAATTATCTATTAAGTAGTATATTTTGGTTTTTTAAAATTAAGAATTTAAAATATAACTGTCGCGCATAACACATTTTTCGTCTGTGTTATTGTTTATATTGATCGAGGTCGGTTTTTAGGTTAGTAAAATATCGTTTACTTTTTTAATTTAATTTTGTGATAAAAACCCAAGTGTTCCAGTGTGATATTTTTTTTAACGTTTTTGTGATATAAATCTGTAATATTAGATTATAAGCTAGTCATTATTTTCTTTTATAGGACACTTGGGTGACGTCCTTTTACAATTTTTACACGTCGTTTTTGACACTTTCTGTCATTTCAACCATCTCCATGCTTGCCTTTTCAATTTGAACAAAGTGAACAGATTGAACAAACTTTCACACCATCAGACCATATTAAAAATTTTGATTTTTTTCTTAAAGATTTCGGGGAAAGGTTAAATACTTCTAATTATTTAATATATCAAAATTTTCAAAAGGTGGTGTTTTATAAACTTGTTAATTCAGATGATGTTGGGTGCAATATTTTGACGAAAATATGCGTCACCAATAATCTTTACGTTAAGATTATTGTAAATAATATTCAAATATTTAGCGCGGATTTAGAATTGTTTCCCCGTAATATGAAAATATCGAAATGGTCTCAACTTTCTTTTATACTATCTAAATACCGTGAAGATTCTAGTGAGATTGCTGAAAGTCGCGAGCAATTATTGAATAGTGCTTTGCGCTATTTGATAAAGGCTCGAGACGTTGATGAAGATTTCCCCCGGCAAACTAGATATAATTATTAATCAGGTTGAAATGTTCAATAGACAAAAACCAAAATATGATTCTGAAACTATCGTGTTCGCGTTTTTAATATATGCCCATTCTTCGGCAACATTTAATATTTTAAGAAAATTTTTAATTCTGCCTCATATAAGCTATTTAAGGCATATCTCTTCACGCCTTCACATTTCACCGGATTACCTCACAATGATAAGAACTATTTATCTCATATTGCAAAATCTTTGAGTGATAGAGACAAGTACGTCGCACTTTTAACCGACGAAATATATATAGAAAAGAGCTTGCAATATAAGAGCAACAAATTGTTGGACAAGCTGTCAACAGTCCCACTGAATGTGCTAGAACGGTAATGGCATTCATGATCAAATCAGTTTTTGGAAATTTAAAGCAAATTGTTCGTCTGTTTCCAGTAGTTCGACCTACTGGAGAAATAATGTACGATTTAACAAAATCAGTTATCAAAATTGGTCCAATCTCTCGATTTTAAAGTTTTACTTATTGTAACAGATAATAATAGAATTAATCAAAATATTTTTTCAAGATTCAGTCCGGAGAGTAATTTTTTTTCTAATCCAGATTTTCCAAATTTAAAAATATTTTTACTTCACGATTCCGTTCATTTATATAAAAATATAAGAAATAATTGGTTAAATTTAACAAATGAAGATTTGAAGATTTTTCTATAAAACTAGCAGAATTTGTTTATTTCGAAATTTTATATAATAAAAATAAAAGTAATTTGATTCAACTGTCGAAACCCTATAAATTGGACCATAAGACAGTTTTTCCTAACAGCTTAGAACGGCAAAATGTTAGATTAGTAGATAACATATTCCATGATTTTACTATTGCCGCATGGTGGAATATTGTTATTACAAAAACAAAATTTAAGGGTACTTTTAAAAGAACGGAATCGGCCCTTCAAATCAAATCGATAACAGACAACAATTTATTATTTTTAGAAAAATTTATAAAGTGGCTCGAAATTTGGCATTCGAGTGATAATAATGGTATGCTAACTACTTGTACTTTGAATGCCCTCAAACATACTACTAAAACTATTATCGATTTTGTTTCATTTGCATTTACACATATTAACGTAGATTACATTTTAATCGGAAAGTTGCAAACCGATGATTTAGAAGGTAGATTAAGACTTTATCGTTCATTAGCTGGTTGTAATTACAAAGTGTCCTACACAGAAGTCATCGAGAGCGAAAAGAAAATTAGGATACACAACATTTTTTGAACATCATGCTAAAAATTATTCAAAAATGTTACAACCAACTAATGAAAATTCGATATACGAACAAGTCGATTTTTCAGATTTTGGTATAATTTTAGACGATAATACTTATCTCGAAAAAGTAGAAATTGACGAGGATGCCAAATTATACGTAAGTGGTTATGCGGCTCAGAAAGCATTAAGTTGTCTTAATTGCAAATCTTGTCAATTTCTATTTTTGGCTGATAAAGGAGCCCTCACTAAATCTTTTTATTTTAATTAATTGCAACGAGGAGAGCTTTCTGTTGCTTCACATGAAGTAAATTATATTATTTTTCATATGTGTTCTATTTTTCAAGCTATATTAAATAATAAAGAATTAACAGAAAAGTTTTTCAAGTTAAAAAATATTAAGGGCATTTTAATTAGTTTAACCATAGATAGTTTGCAATAAGATTTTTCGACCGTTATTGATCATGAATGTTAGTGTGGGTCTACTAGCTTCAATGTCTGTTATAGTATAAGCAAATGTTTTGCAAACATAGTTTTAAACAATTATTTAAAAAAAATAAATGATTCTAACATAACAAACCGAAAAATACGCACTTTTAAATAAATGATTATATTTTAGTTTTATTAAGAATTTATTAACCGATTTTATTTTCAGGTGAATCAACTATGAATCGCCACTGGAGGCCTAACTGCATTAGAGGGATTAGCTGCAATAAGCACCACTATTTTTTTTTAATTTTTGAAGTCTGAAGTCTAGTCGATTTTTATTATTTATGAATTATTGAATTATATTTATTTAATTTTATTTTTTATAATTTATTTTTGTTATGTTTTTAAGATATTTTAATTTAAAAGGTTTTTACGCCTAATGGAAACCTTAATCGTTTATGAATTTCCATAGGACTTTTCCTAAATATATACATATATATAATTAAAAACAAAGTGGTTGTTTTATTTTAATCTAACATTCATATATTCTTTCGAGGTATAATTTCACATTACTATTTTGATACCGTGACGAACTAGGGAAACTAACGAAGGGACATTTTAAATTTCACACATATAGATGCAAAACGACTAAAGAGTTTCTTTGGCTGGTTTAATTCAGTGACAATGGTTCAGAGTTCACACGATACCTCGCTCTTCCACCCATAACACCCTTACGCATAATTGAAATCACCAGTAACAATGATAGAATTTCACAATGCACTAAAGAGTTTCTTTGGCTGGTTTGATTCAGTGCCAATGGTTTAGAAACTACACAATACCTCGCTTCTCCACCCATAACACCCTTACGCATAATGGAAATCACCAGTAACAATGACAGGATTTCACAATAGGAAATTCAATTATTTTAATTACACTTGAACTCTTATTTTGTCACTAGGTGATGCATAACGGCTGTAAGCATACAACAATGTTTATATTGGTTGTGCTAAATATAGTATGTGCTTTTCGTTTTTACTGTCTTGGCAAAACAGCCATTTGTTTCATAATTGCACTCTTAAACTTCCATTTCCTTATCATTTACAGTAAAGGCTAGAGCCATCGACGTCATATTTTTATGATTTGGTTATATCGCCCTGTCCTGTTCAAATACAAACTGATAATTGGTTTAGACTGTTAGTCTTAACCGATTATCAGTTTGTATTTGAACAGTATAAATTAAAATATTTAAACTTTAAACGTGCTGTTTATTTATCATTACGATTAAACATTCATACCGTGACGTACATGAAAAATCAACACAAACTTTTTCGCGAAACGATACACCTAGACAATAAAATTTGAACCCGAAAGAAATATTTTAATAAAATCTTATGTAAATAGATAAAAGTTTTATTAAAACATTTATAAATTTCGAATCAAAATACATTCATTCTTTTGCAACTTTTATATTTGATTTGAAAAACCTAACCTCAAACCTGACCTACACGTATTTACACGAAACTAACATTCACGCGATGTTATACACAATACTACACTATTGTGTATTATCCACAGTATTCTATTTTTTTACACTACACTATATTTATTATAAAATAAATAAATATAGTGTACACTATATTTATTAATAAATAAATTAATTTATGCAATCAACATTTATTGCATAAATTAATCTGCATAGATGTCATTTTCATTGTAATGTTTATCAAATATTGCCATTTTGACATTCGTTCATCTTTTAGTAGAGATGAAAAAGAGAATAATAGAACTCAATCTTTTGTAGTGTGCGTCTATAGACCTTAAGTAGTGTTAGTGAGAAACGTCAAATTTTTAATTTTTTTTATATGGACTTTTTCGTTTACCAACACACTCAAAGGTTGATATTTTCGTTTGATTATGCTCGTGTAAAAAAAAGAAGCAGGCTTGTGTGAACACACACACACACTACAGTCGGCTTTGAAAACAGAACAACGAACAACCATTTATTAGTGTGTATTTCGTGATTTAAAATTGATTCTGAAGAAAGCAAACGAGCAAAATCATTTTTTATTTTTTTTTCTTAAATTTACATTGCATTGTTGTTGTAACTAACATTATGAAATGTCTGGCAAATTTATTATGGTATTCGTGATTTAAAAAGTTTGGGCGGCTTTAAGTGAAGGGAATTTAGAACCTACGAATATAAGGAAGCAAAACCACCTACACCGATGAAAGTTTTAGATTTTGAAAATATTCAATATGAAATTCAAAAGAAATGTTCACTCTGATGATGAAAAAGAATTTTTCAGATATTGTATTAAATAAATATTTAAAAAAAATTGTGAATTTTACAAAAACAATATTGTACTATTATTTTGAATCTTAAAAGAAAAACTAACGAAAAATGTGTGCCAATCGCCAAAATTAAATCCCGACTATATCTGGATAAAGCAAATAATAAATAAGGTATAAGTTCAAATACTAAGAAATTTTCGAAAATGTTACTACTACGAAATTCCATAACAGTACAAGAACCTGAGCATCAGCGGCAGGTCGCTCAAAATATATATTTTATATCGCCGGCCTGTTATGTATTTTTGCGTAACAAGTTAGAATTTAATTTGCCATCAAAACGTTCTATTTTAAATTGGATGCCGATTAAAAAAATTTCTCCAGGAAGAAATACAAAGATAATTGAAAATTTAAAAAACAAGATTATTATTTTATTAACGGAAAACCGAGTTTCCGTTTTATTATTGGATGAAATACAAATTCCTAGAGATTAAGAGTCTGATAGAAAATATTATTATTCAGGGTTTTTAAGACGACGGCACTATTAGAAAAACTGAACTAGCAAATATCTTTTAGTTTTCATAATCTTCCGTCAAAACCAATATATTTTAAGTTATTATGTATCTGCGAAAGGATTGTCTGGGAACGAATTAGTCAAATTAATTGTGGATAATGTTACATTTTTAAATAAAATCATATTTCGTATCGTGGCTACAGTGTGCGATCAGGAATCGAACAACAGAAAAGCTTACAAAGCTCTTGGTGTATCGGTGGAATCGCCATATTTTTATTTAAACGATAAACAAACACAAATTTATTAAAATAATTTAATACAATCTACTATTGATACGTCCGATGGTGCGGTGCATGCATGTTATTAAACAATAATACGATATTGAAAAAACAATGCAACGAAAATGTGCCCTAAAATCAAATATCGCCACATATACCCAAATACATTTAAAAAAATGAGAGTGGCTTTAGCAACACGAGTTTTCTGCAGAACAGTAGCGGCTATCAGAACTATGAATGATAAATTTTAAAAAATTTTCACTTGCAATTGCAAATTTCAGTGAAAAAATGTGTAAAATATTTGATAATTTAAATAGCAAAACTTTATACTCAAAAATCATAATCGAAGTGCCTTCAAAACAAAATAATCATATTATTGATAATTTATTATTTATGAAAGAGTATATTGAACATTTTAAATGCCAAAAAACCACCAATAACAATTGCTTTAAAGGACTACAAACTACTTTTAATGGAGTTATACAATTATCTAATAAGTAATAATGTGTTTACAGAAAACTAAAGTGTTAAATATTTAATTACTAGCAGATTCAATCAAGATCCGTTGGAAAATACGTTTTCAATTATTAAAGAAAAGGGAGGTCACAGCAAGAACTCATCTGTTTTGGAGTTCACTAGAATTGTAGCGCAAATACTTTGCATAAAATTTATGAAATTTCTAATTTATCCAATTGCAAATATGACGAAGTTTCAATTAATAATAATTTAAATGAAATATATGAGAAGGATGATCGCACAACTGTTTCTAATAGTGGTCAATGAGAATGCAATCGAAAATTTACCAGAATCTTTATTGACAGACGTCGATTACTAAATCGAAGAATTATATGATCAAACTGAAGCCAGATTGAATTTGGATAATGGTATTGATAATGCTTCCCTAAAATATTTTATTGGTTATGTGTTTTTAAGTGTAATAAAACTGTACAAAGTCTAGATTGTCAGAAATCATCGGTAAAAGAGCCTGAAACCATATCACTGAAAAACGAGTATTTAAACTACACGCAAAATAAGGATTTTGGAAGATTACAAGCTACATCTGAAATATTTTTTAAATTATATTGTTCGGAAATATTTCATACAATTTTGATCAAATATCCGCATATACCAAATATTAAAATTTATATTACAAAAAAATGTTAGGAAATCATAAAATTGCAGGCGAAATTTGTTGATTTCTTGAATTCAAATAATAAATGTTTGTCTACCATAACGCGATTATAAATTTTCTGATACTAGTTTTGATAAGAAAACATTGTAAATGGTCTGTATAAAAATTATTTCACAATGAAAGTTGGGAATTTAAAAATCTTAATCTTAATCCCTTAGGCCCGTTGCACATTTCAGATAAACTAAGCTATGAACATCGTTGAGCATACCTTAGTTTAGCTCGGTTATTTCATTGCGCTGCACATATCAAATATACATCGCTCACACACATACATTAATGTTTTTGACGCACCAAACTGATTTATTTGTTACTTTTCCAATTTTTTTTTGACAAATCGGAAAAACTCAATGTATTTTTGAGCGATATATTTTGTGTTAGTAAGGTAAACACAACTCAAACTAATATCTTGTTCACGTGGTTCGTAGTGTAGTGTATTATCTCACCACGTGAACAAAGAAAAAACACTACCGTAGTGTATAATGAACTACTGTCAAAATGCTGTAGTGTTGTGTAGTGTAGTTGCAACTACGCACCGAGTGAACACTTAGCGTAGTGTAGTATACTATCTTTTAACAGTAGTGCTTTGTTAAAAAATTTTAATTCAAAATCATTCGGAATTGAGATCGTATGTTATTGATAAATAAAAACAAAATTGATATTGATAGTGACAGTAATTTAAATTTAGGAAACAGAAAAATTTTTTAACACCAAGGCCAAACAAAAAAAAACATTGAGAAATGTCAAATATGCTGAGTACAATATTTCAACAACAGGGGCATATTGGTAGAGTTGCTAGACTACACGTCCAGGTGAACGGTCATATAAGTGCTGTAGTCATAACTACGCTACACTACACTACGAACCACGTGAACAAGATATAAGTTAGTTTGCATCGCTTAAAACAAAAAACATAGCACGCATATCTTAGTTTAAATGTGCAGCGACCTAGTTAAAGACCTATTTTGTAATATACATACTAACAAAAACATAGCTTACATCGCATAGCTTAGCTTATCTGAAATGTTCAACGGGCCTTATCGCGTCTCAACTGAGACTCCACGAACCGGTTTAACGATTGGTGCACATTGTAGGTGGTTAGAACAACGAATGTTTTTACACACAAACGCGTTTTTATATCATCCGGTGGCATGTTAATTTTTTGGTCAACAAAGGGAATCGAACCCGAGACCGAGGCGTGATGAGAAACTCTCTTAACTATTAAGCTACAACCGGCGATTTTTGGATAAAATACGTGGAAGTAAGCACCAATATATCTCTCAATGTAAATAGACAAAGACAATGCATTGTTGCACACTCTAAAAATTAATTATGCTCTTGAGAGAATTATGGAGAATTTATAGATGAATAAATCACAATCACATTCAATAAATACATTTTTTACAATAACAATTATTAATGAAATTTTATGACTTTATACGTCCTAGGACTTTATACTTTACATTCCTATGACTTTATAATTTATATATAGATTGTTTTTGGTTAAAATCATCAAATTTACATCAATTCAAAGAGTTAAGGTTCGTTGCGAACGAACAAAATTTCAGAAATTGAATTATCGTCAATATTTTAGAAATTGATAACTACATGTTTGAGAGAGTAAATGAAATTCAATGATCTTGTTCGGATATTAAAATGAGGAGCGCCCTGCAACATGGGACAAACAAACAAGATTATTATTTCGGTAATCTTAAAAATACAAATGAAGATTAGCTGAAAATGTAATGGCCTAAAATTTGTAAGAACAAAGGTCGACAGTGATTATTTAAAATCTCATTGGTTCTGGCAATATTGAGATGAATTTTTGATGATCCAAAACTAATTATTGAATAGTAATATTTTCTGAAAAATTATTTGATATTTACAATTAAAAAAAGGAGCTGTCCTTAATCCAGGTCTAATTGAATCTTATACCATTACACTTAAATTATTATTAATTTTAAAATAGAATTGTACATATGTAAGTTAACACCATCAGTAATGTTGAATGAGCACAACGTGCTTAAGTAACACCAACGATAATGCGGATTCAGCACAACGTGACTACCGAGACACGCGAAGACCAAATATGCTGATCCTCCATAAATATATTACAAATTAATATATCTTTTCCAGATTATTAGAATAAGAATTTCTCATATTACTCTTTGCAAACTAAGATAATTTTATTTTGATATAAAACCATGTAATTTTTAGTATAACTTTAGTTTTAGTTTGGATTTTATTGAATAAAGTGTTTTTTTTAAACCGAATTCCATTCGAACTCATTAAGTGGCGCCGAAACAGGGACACCATCGGGAATAATTCTAAGTGCATAAAATTGTAGCAAGTTCTATACTACAATTAGTGTAATAATAACAGTGAACGAATAATTCTAAGTGTATAAAATTGTAGCAAATTCTATACTACAATTAGTGTAATAATAACAGCGAACGAATAATTCTAAGTGCATAAAATTGTAGCAAATTCTATACTACAATTAGCGAACGAATAATTCTAAGTGCATAAAATTGTAGCAAATTCTATACTACAATTAGTGTAATAATAACAGTGAACAGTGAGTGATCGCAAACGTACCGCAGTAGGCCGTTTGTGAAAATAAAAACGAATAGCCAAAAAGGAAAAACTACGTTCCGTCCGACGCACGCCCGATTGGTATTGTCTTGTGCACAGTCCCGGAGTGCACCCTCTACATGAAGATTGAGATAATAATTTTCTTGTAAGTGAAAAATAAAATTTAATTACACAAATCTAGTGTAAGATAAAAATAAAAATAATAATTAAAATTTCAATAATAAAATAATAATAATAACCAGGTTTTCGAAACCTTAATAAGAAGTCTACTTGAAAAATAAAATAATTTAAAAACCATGGCAGATTTAGAAATAATTAAAACTACATTAAAGGAAATCACTGGAGCATTAAATGCCCAGATTGAAATGACCAAGAAAATCGAAAGACGATTGGACAAGCTGGAAAATCCTGTGATTTTAACAACACCTACAGCACTAGTTACTCCGAAAAATGAGGAAGAATTAAAAGAAATAAGCCGATTACCCGATTCCGTCAAAGAATTACAAACATTTGATGGAAATCCCACCCAATACTTATCATGGGTGCACGGAGTTGAAAATATACTACGAGACTACGAAATCCTACGAAACAAACCAATATACCGCGCAATACTTCAACACATTTGGCAGAAAATTCGTGGAAATGCCGACTCAGCGCTAATATCCTACAATATTTTCAATGAAGAATGGGCGGCAATAAAAAAATGTCTGTCGTTACATTACGCCGACAAACGCGACCTTCGCACATTGGAACATCAATTAAGTACGTTATCACAGAGAAATATGACAGTAGACGAATTTTACGCTAATGTAAACCACCAATTCTCTTTGATCGTCAACAAAATCAAGACGGAGGATTACACATTAGAAACAATTAACGTGTTAGTAGAAACATATCGGAATCGAGCACTGGACGTGTTCATCCGTGGAGTAAATGGAGAACTGGCCAAGATGCTGATCATTCAAAAGCCTGCTACGTTACCTGAGGCATACGCATCCTGCTTGGAAATTCAAAACCTGAATTTCAGGAACATGGCCATCCACAAAAGAAGCATTAACAATGTTGTAACTGCTCCGATAAACCAAATTTCGTATACTAATGCACTACCCAAAAGTAACAATGCATTACCAATTCAAAGGAGAAACATGGCATACAACATTCAACACCAAAACTACAGTAGCCCTTTTGCTAACCAGAACTCGAACAACTTCCAACCACCAAGGCCAAGATACCCTAAACCCCCAACACCGATGGAAGTTGATGGAATTTGATGGAAGAATTATATCAACCGCCCCACTCCTCAGGATAATATGATGACAAAACGAGAACATTCTCATATCCACGAGCCCAGAAAACAACAAAGAATCAACCACCTAGAGACACAACTGGAGGAAGACCATTATAACCAATTAGCTTATGACAACACCGAAAACGAGGTATCCAATGACGAGCTAGAAATTGAAGATAATTCAGAGGTAAATTTTATGATGGAAGCCTCTCTAGCGTACCATACCTAGAGTACCGGCTCAAAAACGGGAATACACTCAAGTTCCTCATCGACACAGGAGCCAATAAAAATTTCATAAAAACAGAATTGGCCGTTAATGCAAAACCAACCAAGAACCAATTCCAAATTAGATCAGCAGGAGGGGACATCAAAATCAGTAAAAAAATTAGTGGACCATTCTTTAAAAGCATTGGCATCGACAATACCATCGATTTTTTTATTCTGCCAGGATTGAAATCATTTGATGGCATCATTGGAGATGACACATTAAAGGAACTAGGGGCACTTATCGATCGAAAACACAATGAATTGATCATTACACCCAACATACACATTCCATTAAAAGAAAAACCGTCGTGCCAACTCAATAATATAGAAGTTCGGGATAGTCATCTTTCACCAGACACAAAAAAAATATTGCACACAGTCATCTCGAAATTCACAATGCTCTTTGGACCCGTTCATAATTTCGAAACCATCGATACCGAGGTACGCGCTGAAATCAAAACCACCAGTGAGGAGCCGATATACACCAAATCATATCCGTATCCATACAATATGAGGCAGGAAGTGGACAAGCAAATTGCTCAACTCCTCGCAGATGGGATTATACGACCTTCCAAAAGTCCCTATAATTCCCCGATTTGGATTGTGGAAAAGAAATTAGACGCTTCACAAATAAAGAAATATCGAATGGTAGTAGACTTCAAGAGGTTGAATTCGGTGACAATAGCAGATTCCTACCCCATTCCGGATATTTCAAATACAATAGCGAATCTAGGCAATTCCAAATTTTTTACAACTATTGATTTAACGTCAGGATTCCATCAAATCAAATTGAAGGAAGCCGATATTCCGAAGACTTCGTTTTCGACAATGAATGGGAAATTCAAATTTCTAAGGCTCCCGTTCGGATTAAAAAATGCACCCGCAATCTTTCAACGGATGATTGATAATGTCCTGAAAGAATTCATTGGAGAACTATGCTACGTGTACATAGACGACATAATTATCTTTGGAGGGAGAACAGCAGAAGAACATCTAGCCAACGTCGAGAAAGTTTTTTCGAAATTGCAGAAAGCCAATTTACGTGTAAATCTCGACAAAACAGAGTTTCTAAAGACAGAAACGGAATTTTTGGGTTATTTAGTAACAAAGATGGGCATCAAGCCGGATAAAAAAAAAGTACAGGCCATTTGAAACATCAAGAAACCCGAGAACTTGAAAGATCTCAAATCTTTCCTAGGGCTTGCATCGTATTATAGGCGATTTATCCGAGATTTTGCACTTATAGCAAAGCCACTTACTAACTTAACGAGAGGGGAAAGTGCGCAAATCAAAGCGATACACTACTTCACCGCACCTCGCATACTTGTGATGGATAACGAGAGAAGCTTTGTGAGTCCCGTCGTAACGGATTACTTAAAAACCTTAGGTATCCAAATCTACCTAACACATTCACAACGAAGTGAGGTAAATGAAGCGATCTAGCGTGTCCATTCTTCCGTACTGGAAATAGTTAGATGCCTCCAGAACGAATACAGAGAACTGTCTACAAAGGAACTCATCAACATTGCGGTGGACCGATACAACGATTCAATACACTCGGTTACCCAACGAAAACCAAACGAAATCTATTTTGGTAGAATTGAGAGAACCAACTATCAAAATCTGGTAGATTTCAAGACAAAAATTCACGAGGATCTGATTGAAAGACTACGCAAAAATCAAGACGCCACCATTACAAGGGAAAACAGTAAGAGAGTCGATCCAAAGGCCTATGAAATAGGCGATATCATCTATACGGCAGTGAAACAAATCCAACGAAAAGATAAACCGAAATTTCGACAAGAAACAGTGGCACAAGATAACAATGTCACTGTAACAACTACTTCTGGAAGGCGCATCCACAAACCCATATCAAAAACCTACCACAATAATTACCCACTATTATCACAATACTTACAACAACCTTTCCCTCTCTTCTTTTCTAGTTCCTGGCTCTGGCGTTTTACTATACCACTGAGCATCTACGAATACAATACTCCACTAGTAAAAATAAAACAAGGAAATGGACGAATAATCCAAGGGAGTTTCAAGTTGATTCATGTCATCAACCTGAAGGATTATGAGGAAATTATGAATCGAATAACACCATCGATCACCCGAATTCACCAAGACAACACCCTTCAACCTCAATTGATCCATCAAGCGAAAGTAATAACACAGCTGATTTCAGAACTAAAAGGCCACTCACGCGCACAAAGATCAATAAACTGGATCGGTAGCGCCTGGAAGTGGATAGCAGGATCACCCGATGCTACTGATTGGGACCAGATAATGACCAGCCAAAACAAGATAATTAGCAACAACAATCAACAGTACAGGATTAACAAAGGTCTGACAAATACAACTCAACAATTGCTTGCAGAATACAACAAAATTATTGACCACTTACACAACGAATCAGATAAAAAACTTCACCAAGTCTTGTTCAATCGACTCACAATTCTCAAAGACGAAATATATGAAATAGTCCGAGCTGTCCAGTTAGCCAAAGGAAACATCGTCAACACTAATTTGTTGAGTAAAGGTGAAATTAATCGTTTAATCATAGAAATTGAAACCCTGCCGTATGCCAACGAGATAGAGGCAATCGAATATGCGGAACCAATGATGATCATGAAAGAATCAACTCTCCTTTACGTCCTCTCAATTTCGAAAACTAGCAGACAAGACTACAATCACATCATCATAAGATCAACCTCCAATCACAAGAAACGCATATACGTGGAATTTAATGAACTTCTTATCAGTCAAGATGAGATATTTGGAATTGTCAGAAAATACCACACATTCGGAGAAACGACCATTTGCAATCTAAGTGGGTTAAAGAAAATACTACCGGATCATTGTATCTATCAACTGATAAAAGGATTGAATGTCAAATGCGAGTACCAGTTCCACAATCAACAAATTATTGAAATCCTCAATGATCATACCATATTTCTGAGCAACTTCGATGGAAAAATTTCGTATAACAGCACGAGCCAACACTTGAAAGGAAGTTTTTTGGTACAATATGCTAACGAAACGGTCCAAATCAACAATTCCACATTCGTAAGTAAGGAAGTGAAGACATTCCAAGTCTTACCATCTGTATTACGCACGAACATCACGGAGAAGGACTTTAAAATAGATTCCGGATACCTACATAATCTATACCAAGGGAACATTGCACAATTACAAGAGTTATACAATGAACACAAGGAAGCAGCCATCATTGACGGCGGGATCATAGTCATTATTTGTGGCTTAGTTGTAATGTTTTTACTACACAGGGCGAGACTCGCTCATCGAAGGGGATTGCTGGTCTTCTCAAAGCCATCTGTCCAAGAGGAACTGCCCACTCATCAACCTGGAATTCAACCTATCCAGTTAAATTTTTGATCACCATCATTTTGAAATTTTTTAAGAAGGGAGGAGTTAATACCATCAGTAATGTTGAATGAGCACAACGTGCTTAAGTAACACCAACGATAATGCGGATTCAGCACAACGTGACTACCGAGACACGCGAAGACCAAATATGCTGATCCTCCATAAATATATTACAAATTAATATATCTTTTCCAGATTATTAGAATAAGAATTTCTCATATTACTCTTTGCAAACTAAGATAATTTTATTTTGATATAAAACCATGTAATTTTTAGTATAACTTTAGTTTTAGTTTGGATTTTATTGAATAAAGTGTTTTTTTTAAACCGAATTCCATTCGAACTCATTAAGTTGTATATCTAACATAGATATATGTAGATAGATATAACTAACTAAAATTTAATAAGACTAACGCATTGTTCTATAGCGTTTAAAGTTTTTGTTAAGAACTGATTAGAAACCAAATCCTAAACTTGTCCAACACATGAAATTTTGGCAATCCAAATAATTTCATCTTATCGAATGGGTCATCTTTAAAACTAATACAATTTTCCAGTCCACACACTCACACACGACAGCGCTATATGTATCCACAAACTTTTATTGAAAGCTTTATCGATTATATGGAATTTCCATTTTTCTTATATCCAATTTCAGCTTCGTATTTTTTGCTTCAATGAATGGAAAAAGTAAAGTTTGGGTAGTAAAAAGGAAAAATACAAAACGCTTTCACATGTAAAAGTATTCGAATGGTAATTTTATTGGAAATAAAATATGTTTCTCAACTCAACCAGAACTAAAGAGACTAAAAAAACGAGATAGATATATACATATTGTACATATATAGATACACACAGCCAACATAACTGATCGAATGACACACTTTCTATAGGATGAGAGGATATATACTAACGTAACTTTTCGTGTATGTATGAGTAAAGCAAAAGTGAAAGTTTCATGATGAAATTGTCGTGTGAATAAATTTATGGTTGGAAGTTTTACATTTTTATTCGATTTGAGAATATCTCGAATTAGTTAAAGTGAAATAAATTACACTTTAAATCCATGAATCAACTTTATTTTATTATTTGATTATTTTAATTTTAGTGTATGATTATGAAGTTTAATGTTTTATAAAAATATAAAACTGAAATTCTATTTAATCAAATAAATCATTAAAAAATAGATACTGTGAGAGAAATTGATTTAATATCTGATAGTTTTATTTTGTCATTCAGCGATTATTTGATTGGAACCACTCGAATGTGTCGGAGATTTGTGCGATACAATATGAAAAAATCAATAAGCATATGACCATATAAAAATTTTATATTATGAGATTGTTATCAACATTATAAAAGAAATCTCAATATGTATTCATTAAATTAAAAACATAAAACGTATTTTTGGTGTTATTAAATAATTTATAGTTTTTTTTCGATCGTGATAGTTTAGACGTGCCTGCAAATATTCTACGTGATGGGAAAGTATCGAAATTTAAATTTGTATAATTTCTACTATTCATATAGCAATTAGATTTTGGATTACAATTTTATTGGGTTTTCTTTTAATGAAATTATGGTAATAACTTTACCATCTGTGTGCAAATGGTTACCACAGATATCCTATAGATTACATATTATTGATTTGTTTAAATTATTTGAACCATAGTTTGCTCATTTGTGATTCTTTGTGAATAGGATCTTTTAGATATACTAGAGATAGTTAGTATATCAACAATCTATCGGCAATTAAAGTACTATAAAATCAAGCACCAAAATCAATTGAGAATTATCTTCAACTAAAATAACTACAGGAGGCAGTTGGATAAAGTGATCCAAAATTAAATAAATATGGGTGGTAGATATAATATTTTTATTAATACCATTGAACTTAACATTGATTTTATTATTGTAAAAAGAACAATTTTTTAAAGTAAGCAAAATCCGTTTCATAATTTCTTATTAGATTAATAATGAGGCTAGTTTTAATTTTCTACAGTGAAATTTATAATTTAATTAGCTGGTTCTTTGTATATTTATGTATCACTCTATTTTTAAAAACCAAACGCTTCATCAAATCAAATATAAGTTCTTTTCAAGCCAAGAGTGGCTTAAGACTGTAAAAATGATACCACTAGCTAGCAATATCAGCAATACATAACGAACTAAACATCATAAACTAGTAATACCCAAATTACCGGAAAGATGTATATCCAGCAATTTAAATTTTGTTATGCGGGTCCTACTGGATCGGATGAAGATGGTGAAAACTAATTTTGTACTTTTTGGATAGATTAGAACAGAAAAAAATTACGATAAAGAAAAATCTCATTGATTCATGAAAATTGAGCAATTCAAAACTAAAAAAATTTCACGGTGCAAACTTGAGGTTTCTTGATTGAAAAATTGTGCTTAAAAAATATTAATAATTCAAAAAATAATTTAAATAGGAGGATAAGAAAATTTTGATGATGCTGAAATCATTTTAGTAAGAAATAATTTTCAGATTTAAGAAAAACACTTTAATATAACTATATACTTTTACATCTTGATGTAAAAGTATATGCTCTTGTTTTGAACAATTATATCTTGAAATATATAGTGGTTAGCTCCGATCTCACGAACTAAAATTATTGATAACAGGTTGAAAATATTTGTTGTTTACAAAATTTTATTTTTATTCAAGAGAAAAAAAATAATTTATTGTGTATTAAGTTGAAAAAAATTTAATATAAAAGAGTTATATTCTTTAAAAGAATATCTAAAAGATATAAATATGATGTTTTACCAAGAAAAACGTTCTTAATTTAAATTTATTTGCTTTTCTCGTCCTCAAATAGACGATTGGATTAGTAGGAATTGCTCACCCTGCACTGAACTTACAAATCAATGAAACACCACTTTGCAAAAGCAGTGTAAAGGCCAAAATTCAACAGAAATACAATTTGTTCGTTTGAGATCGTTGGGAATGCAACATTGTTCACAAAAGGTAACTGAAGGCACTGGACAGAACATTAAAAATCTTCATGTCAACCAAAATATGCGAGGGTTTTTGCAAATAGAGCGAACACAGTTGACATCTCAACATGATTATTTACATTGCTTACTGATTTTCGTCAGTAGTTTGAACCAAAAAACAAGCTTATTTAACCTGTTTGTTCAGAACTTGCCAAACTTCAAAAACTATAATTGGTTGAGTAAACGAGTCATATTAGCGGCGAAAACAAAGATGTCGATTATATTAAGGCGAGCATTTTTTTTTCTGAAACAGATGTTTTCGTTGACAAAGTATTCAACCAGGATGAAGAAGTAAACTTAAATAGAAAATTTCAGCTCTCAATTTGCAATTGAAACGAGGTTGACTTTGTAAAAATTTCGCCAATTGGCAACTGGATGTTGCGTATTCGCATTTTTGCAAACCATCATGTTTGTTTACAGTACAAAATGGAAAACAAATCTGTAATTTTTAAAAATATTTTACAATAGAATAGAATGTTAATAAAGAGCTCACCATAGTAACGCATGAACTTAAAAAACAATTCATAACGAATCTAATTTTTACGGTTTTTTGACGCTTCAAGAATCATTAGAAGTGATTAATTTTTGTGAAGTTTTAGTAAATAAAAGTATATAATAAAATACATAGTAATATTCATAATTCAATAAAATTAAAAATTATTAATAATGGAAATTAAGAATTTTTGATTATATTATAATATATTGAAATTAGTAGTTAGGTTTAGAAATCGTGCATAGTTATATTTATATTCAATGAATAAAGAAAGCAGTTATCTCGACTTGAGAATTTAACTTATTCTTAGTTTAAAAAAAATTAAATGGGTTGAAGTTAAATTGGGTTAAACAATCGTGTAGTGTTCGGCAGATTAAAAGAAATAGAAGAACATGTGGTTTCTTAAAGGCAGATCTCTAAAAATGAAAAAGTTAGATCCTGGACAATTTTTTATACACGTCAGGATGACTACTCACCATGTTGCTGGATCTATTACGACCATAACTGGAAACTTCTGAAAAGATTTTTATAAAATGTTTTGGCTTGAAGCTGGAATATGGGCAAAGAAATGGTTCGACTAATAGTGTTGGAAACGTACGAGGCGATTTGATCAGTTATCAGGCCATTGTATATTTGTATGCCAAATTTAAATGATTATTGATTTACTTAAAAATTGTCTTTATACTTGTAGAAGTTGTAGGTATCTTTCACATTAGCAGATTGAGAAAAAATATTTGCTTGAAGAAATTGGAAGTATCCAAACCAAAATGTTTGCCAGGAACGAGCACCTTATCATCACATTTCATTGTTGGTGATGCGGCGTTTAGTTTTACGAAAAGCTTAATGAAACCGTATCATGGTAGTTTAATAAGAAAAATAAATTTTTAATAAACAACTGTCCAGAGCACACGTAATTGAAAATAAATTTAGTATTCTCGTGAGCAGGTTGAACACATTTTATTCACAACTGTACATATGCTACCACAAAACGTTGAAGAAGTTGTGTTTGGTTGCAGAATCTTTATGTCTTAGGTGGAAGAAATAAGAGATAGACTGACCATTTCTCAATCAAGAAGGCAAGCTAAATTGGATGACATAAAAACATATATTTCAATAAAAACAATTTTTTGTATTTATATTCTAAATACTTTGTATAAAATACTTATATTTTGTATAAAATTCATAATTGTTAAAATTAATATAATAAACAAACAATAATTTATAAATTAAAAATAAAAAAACAAAATCATTATTTATTTACTTATTCGGTATTCGTTTCATTTTGATTTGCAGTTTTTTACTCGAGTTTTTAAAATTTAATAAAATTAATCTAGTCAGGCTCTGTAAAGATTTACTAGGTATTGATCGCTTCAAGTGGCCATCGCTTCATCCTGGTTAAACACCGACAACGGCTCTAGCAAACTAAATATCGACTTTATGAAATTTTCATTATTCGATAGATTGAGTCTGAGTTTAAATAGTTTTTCTTTTTTTTTTAATGATGATTATTAATAATTTATATTCCTTTTGTTATCCCGGCTGCTAACGCACACTTAGACCAGCGTTTGGTTCGTTGGGATAAAACTTTTATGTACGGCTATAGATCCGATTTTTCGTAGAACCATCTGCGCATTGCATAGCTCCATGTCAGCCTATTTTACTGACATAAACGATGAGACGGCCCATGGATTCTAAATTCGACAGGGGATCCAGATGTGTTCATTCCAGATGTGAAAAATCCCTTTTTGCATCTTGCCCGGATCAGGATTCGAACCCGGTACTTCCCACTCTAACTGCCGCAGCTTCAACTACTGCGCCACCTGGGCGGTTTCAATCCTTATAGTAACAATATATTTATTTATATATTGTTCTTTTCTGTTTATTAATAGAATTAATTTGTAATAATTTATATTTAAAGTAGTAAGATCTATTAAAAATTCTGGGAAGAAAGGTTAATAACCTACTCATTTCCTAGAATTACCTAACATTTTTTAACATTAAAAAGTTTAAACGTAATTTGAAATAACAAATATTCAATTGTACGCCATAGGGGTATATGGGCTATTTATCATTTCTATTTAACCCAAAATATTGAGCAGGAACATCATTCTCCGTTTTCAAATAATAATGGGCAGAATCACCCTCATTCTGTTTGTTCTTTCACAGCATGTTTATGAGAAATATTTACATTTGCTGACCCTCAGAAGCATAGAACGAAAATAATATCTTATTATTTGGCCCTGGACAATTTTGAGACTTCAAAATAAAATTATATTTTGATTTTTTGCTATTTCGAAAAGTCATTATGAACTTGAAACTGTATATCAGTTTCAACGAAGAGGCGTTATAAACTTTTAAAAAGATGAAACACACTGTAACAATATATCGATTATATGTTGCTATTGCTTAAACATAATTAATCATCGTGCTTCGGTTTTCATTAATTGGCCAACTTAGTTCCACTGATTTGAAATGCTTACAATTTTTCTTGTTTATAAGAATTTTAATTTTTGTTTTCAATGAAATTATTACATTTTTAAAACTAAGAGTATAAAACGACGTAAAATGGCTTTTTTCCATTACGTTGTGCAACATTTCTTGCTTCAACTTCAATTTTGTTGCGAATATTCTGCTTTAGTTCCAGAATATTTTATGGTTTGTTGACGTAAACCCAACAAGAAATTCAGGGGCTATCAAATCTCGAGAACGAGGTATATTAGCAATTTTTTGCAATTCTTCAGTCATTACGCTTCTTCCAGCATTTTCCAGTCAAAATCAAGCACCTAAACTGTTATTACATGATTAATAATTCCCCATTTAGAACATTTTATTTTACAATGGACTTTCATTTTGTTCACTATTAACGGTTTTGATGGTCGTACTGCAATAGATGTTGGTCTTAATAAACCATTGAATCAATTATCTCAATTCCTGCTAATTGAATGTGGTAAGTTTATATTACCCAACCGTCATTGAACTATGATATGGTGTGATAGATTTCTATGATATGGTGTGATAGATTTCTATCTTTATTTCATCTGTGTAGAATGACAGTAACGCGGTTACAATGCCGTGCCAAAGTTGAGGACAGGCTATTGAGTACTTTTGCAATTAGTTCTGGGGTTCGACAAGGAGATGCGCTGTCCCCGATCTTAATCTCATATTGGAATACATCCTTGGTAAAACTGTTGAAGTCAAGACAATATCTTATTCCGACAATCCAATCAACTTGTTGCATATGGATGATATCTGTGTGATTGGATTAAATGGCTACGGAGTGAAAGAGATACTTGATCCACTAAAACAGTGTTCAGCTTCCGTTGAGTCTCAAATCTCGAGAACGAGGTATATTAGCAATTTTTTGCAATTCTTCAGTCATTACGCTTCTTCCAGCATTTTCCAGTCAAAATCAAGCACCTAAACTGTTATTACATGATTAATAATTCCCCATTTAGAACATTTTATTTTACAATGGACTTTCATTTTGTTCACTATTAACGGTTTTGATGGTCGTACTGCAATATCGTACTGCAATAGATGTTGGTCTTAATAAACCATTGAATCAATTATTTCAATTCCTGCTAATTGAATGTGGTAAATTTATATTACCCAACCGTCATTCAACTATGATATGGTGTGATAGATTTCTATCTTTATTTCATCTGTGTAGAATGACAGTAACGCGGTTACAATACCGTGCCAACGTTGAGGACAGGCTATTGAGTACTTTTGCAATTAGTTCTGGGGTTCGACAAGGAGATGCGCTGTCCCCGATCTTAATCTCATATTGGAATACATCCTTGGTAAAACTGTTGAAGTCAAGACAATATCTTATTCCGACAATCCAATCAACTTGTTGCATATGCAGATGATATCTGTGTGATTGGATTAAATGGCTACGGAGTGAAAGAGATACTTGATCCACTAAAACAGTGTTCAGCTTCCGTTGAGTTTCAAATTCAAAATATATGATCTATGGTTTTCGAGACCAAGACTCACCAACGGATTTCAGTAGTGGTAACCACACGTTTGAAGGAGTAATGGGATTCAAGTATCTTGGAAATTGCCAACAAAATAACAGAACAATTCCAATAACAGATTAGAAATTATATTCACAAGAAATTATATTCAGGGAATAATGCGCTTACCTCTGGTGAGGTTTCTAAAAAGATAAGATATTATGATTTAACATAATTAGGTAGGTAACTACGGGTGAGGCCGAACTAACTATATTAAGTGAAAGAACAGTAAGGTTGGTGTTTCAATCGTTTCTATCTATTATTTTATAAATTTTACTGTTTATATATTAAATAATCGCATATACAGCAAAAGTGGTTAAATATTAATCTATATAGCAAAAGCTGGACTACATAGTAACAATAGTAATGCTAAAGTGCAATTTTAGCATAACGTATATTATGAGTTGATCAATCCAAATGATGAGATTGAGTCGAGTAGCCAGATAAAAATTCGCACTCTACTACAGACTCCCACACGACAAAATTATTCTCTTTCATGGTAATTTTCGACCACAACTTGCGGTGCCGCTCAAATCCTACAGTTTAAACACCCAATTAGAAAGTTTCAGCTTACTCGGTATTCACCAAAATACCCACAGTATTCAAGGATACCCTAAAAATATGAAGCGGTCTTTCGATGTAGTGTATGTTACCAAAAAGATGAGAAAAGATTGTAGGAATGCCAATACTTTGTCAATATTTAATTTAAAAAAACGGCGGAGACCTATTTGTTTACCAAAACTTTACCAAATAATTTACCGCAGAACTCTGCATGTTCTATAGACTAATAAATGGTAAATGTTCTGCAGAATTAAAGGAGAAAATACCACCATTTTGTAACGCCAGGACGGGTAGCACGAGGGACGGTCAATGTGCATAGGTTTACGGTGAAGCTACCGAAACCTTGAACTGAAGGTGCAAAGCGCGAATTCATTTATCGAACATCCAGGAAGTGGAATGTTATTCGGTTTTCAGTTTCCGTTGGAGTATAAAATGCACAAGATTAAGGCAGCTATCAACCTATACTGGAAGGATCGTGCGTTGGGTGCAGGAGCTCTGACAGTTACAAGGAACTAGAACTGTCTAAAAGTCCGATTTGCACCCAATTACAGCTTATTTAAAAAAAAATATATTATAATTGTTTCAAGTTTTGATACTGGAGGAACATGTAAAGCCTAGTATGTATTCATAATACTTGCCTTGCATAATACTGCTGTTTCTCACATCATTCTAACCTAAAACATCAACAAGTGATACTTACCGCTAAAAAAGGTTTGAATTCTCTATTAGCTAATTTGCATTATCTAAACTATAATTAAGTAGTTAATATATTTAAAATCAATCAATGAAAATTAATTTATTATATTAATTTATTATATATTAATTTACTATATTATATTTATTTATTAACCTTACGTTCTACGAAAAATTTGAACTGTTTTGATATTTCTTTGTTTTGCATTGTACTCACTTGCAAATTATTAATTTATGTATTATCAAACGCGATACTTCTTTTTTATCATTGGTTATAATCTTGGATACACCAAGCATAAATTTCTGTTGATGCGCTTTATTGAAAATTACATTTTATAGCCATGATTAAATGAGTATAAGTTTTAAAGTTTTAACTAAAATAAATTATTCCTTAGATAAAGTTGATTCTCAGTGAAGAGAAAATTTAACATAGCAGGCCGCTTGTTTTTTTGGAAATATTTCTCTTTCAAGTAGATTGCTCCCAACCAGATACTATTCTTATTGAATTATCCTACAGTTTAACCTCTTATTGACTAATAAAATTATATGTACGAGTGCTATGACAACCTATTGTAACGATACTGCAAACAATTTTGATTTGCATTTATCTATAGCCAATTCAATATTCAAAACTTAACATCCCCCAAAACGATAACACATAAAATATATTATATGTGTACAATAAAAAACGAATAATAAGAATTGTTAATTTAAGCAAACAATAATGAAATACAAATTGCTAATGATTTCATATATTGGGATAATGTTATATTTATTATTGTGTATATACGAAATTTCAAAATTATATATTGAATAAAATTTATAAAAACAGTAAAACAAATGGTGAAATATATATACAGTGCCAGATAGATCGTTACAAGTTGCATGGTCTCTATTATTTGTTTAATTTTTTATAAACTGTTTGGCCTTCTGTCTTAATTTACTACTTTTGTGGACTTGCCAATATACTCTATTTCCTATATAAATATTGACATAAGTACAATAGAACTTATGTCAATATTTTTAACATTTACATAAGTTCGATTCACACGTATCGATTTTTGTACAAAGGTCGGTTTATATTTAATTCTATCCTACTCTTTAAAATATATTGTTAATTGTTTGATAAGATTTTTGATCCCATTAACTTCAATACTTTGTTTATATAAAAGAAGCTTGGGTAACCATTTATGTTGACATCACCATTTAACATCTATTAATACATGTAACATTAGCATAAAATTTAGAACTTTAACAAATATGATCATAACTTAGTTAACATAAATTTATAACCATTAAGTTAGTAACACGTCTACGACCATCAAATACATTCAACAATGAGTACCTACTAAAATCATCGATTCAATGATTAAGAAATTAACTTTGCTTAATGATAAAGAAAGTAACTCATCATGTCGCGGTATCGAGTTTGATTCTCGCCATTGACCAAAAATGTATGACATAAATATGTAGATGACATAAAAGCGATTGTGTGTAAAAGCATTCGTTGGGCTGACCACTTACAATGTACACCAATCGTTAAAATGGCTCGTAAGATTTCAGTTGAGACGCGGTTATTGGACCGTTTACGGCCTTTTATCCCTAGATTATATTTATATTAATTAGAACAAAAGTAGTTTCTAAACGGAAAGTTATTTGTGGAACCTAACTTATAAAAAAAAGAAGTACCTTGAATAGATTTGTATTTCTTGTACAAAATCCTAAATTGATTGTAAACAATTTTGGGCTTTCTAGAGTTGATCGTAAACTAGTCTTTCTAACCATCAATGTTTTTCCTTCGTGTTCCAGCTCGCGAGCAAACATACAATTGTTAGTGTGAAAAAAACTTGCTTAATATACACCTGCTAGATTATCTTTGGACACTAATTAACGTCATTGACAACGACGTACAGGAATTTGCGATTACTTAAATTCGAAAGACATATCGATGCATATAAAGGGAATACGTAGAATAAACACATTGTCATCTTTTGTATGTTAACCTGGTACCTTAATATAGTTAAAAAAATTCTTTTATCATAATTCGATCTACTTAAAACTACATGGAAATAATATTTTGTTTGCAATAGGGTTATTATATTTTATTTAGATTATTTTGCGATATTTGAAACAATATCCATCTCTACTTTGCTAAAAGAATAAGAGACTGTAATGATATAAGATTAAGTTCGGTGGGTTTCACATATGTGCTGTAGATGGTCGCTCCTTATTAAAATAATTATATGTCTGTTCAAATTGGTCTCCGATTCATTAAATTGCTACCTCATTCATCGTTGTTGAATTAAACCATCGTTCATGCGCTCGTTATTTTTCTACCATTATAAATTTTTGTAGTTATTGGCAATTTATCAAAAACTGTTAAAAACATTTGAACTAAATTATTATATTAATGAAAAAATTGCTGCATCCTGAGTTGCTTACATTTTACAATTTGATTAAGGTGAGGAATATTGTATCAAACTTGATAAATTTAAATATCTCCTTTAAATGTAAGACTACCTTTACAGTGAAACCGAATGATGGTAGAATTATAAATTCGTATATTTCTTAAGTAATGATTTAAATAAAATGATAAGATTTTCAGACATACGATATTAGAAATTCTGAGGTACGAAATAAATCTGATAAATATATGCAATTTGTTCTTGTTTACCGATTCAATAATTGAACGTAGTTCTTACTCAAAATTTTAACAAATACAATTTCTACTTAGCAGAACATGCATGTGCTCTTGTTTGCGAGTTGCACTCGATCTGCTTTTAGTCTATTCATACTATTCACTGCTGTAATATTTTAAGGCACGATGGTCAGCTTTATATATATATATATATATATATATATATATATATATATATATATATCTTTATATATCTATATAAATATATATATATATATGTATGTATATATATATATATATATATATATATATATATATATATATAAATATATATATATATATATATATATATATATATATAATATATATATATATATATATATATATATATATATATATATATATATATATATATATATATATATATGAATATTATGTGAATTTTGCTATTCACATAATATGCATAATACTTTCGGAATGAAGATTTTCAAAACATTCAATTTGCTAATTTCAAATTTAGTTTTATGTTAAAAATGAAAAAATTTATTTAAATTATTTTGAAACTGCTGTTGTCTTTCATTTTTGGGAAAATGAAAAAGTATATATTTTCATTTATTTATACAACGAAATATGTAGCTTCTGTACTTATATGCACGCTGCTGTTAGTAATCAAAACATTAAATTTGTCTCTTTGGAGGATCCTCAAATTGGCTTCAATACATCACATTCATATTTTATTCATAGTTTCGTGTATGGTTGTTGATTTTTTATTACTATCGTAACTAAGCGAAACATAAATATGGATTTGAATTCAAATGGATTTTTATGCTCGTGTGTGTATTGGTACATTTGCAGCATTTTGTTTTTTAAGGATAATAAAAATTGAATAGTATAAGGCAAAATGTCGTTTTTGGATATTCAATTTTTGGTCCAGAAGATATAAAAATATTATAAATCAACATTTTCTCTGGTTTGCTTTTGTTTTAGTTGTGAATGTTAAATTATGTATATATGGTATACTACAATTTATGTAGATGTTGCAATATTGGATTTTGTGGAAAGATAATATTACAATGTGTTTGATACTATCGATATTTATTATTATTGTTTTATTTAAATTATTTATATTTGCTCTTACGTATAGTATACTCATACGAGTTTGTATATATATACAAAATGACAACGAGAATGATCTTAATAAAATTTACATTCAAACTCAATGGCTTTACATACTTATTATAAGCACAGTTGTGTAAAAAATAAAAATTTCAAATTGAATTTCTTCACAAAATCACTTTAATCTCTTTTCACAATTCCAAAAGTTGTTCAGGAACACAATTATCATATATTACAAAAAAATCGAATGGCATTTATTTGCACAAAAGTAATATTAGTAGGCAACATAAAAACTGCTACTTTACATAAGGAATACGTACATATACTACGAAAGCTTTATTTTTTAGAGGGACTGCAGGGTATAAGAAAAACACACTCTTTCGGTTTGTGTCTGGTATGTATTATTTGTTGTGGCATAAAATGAGATTATTAAATTTTTAATGTGCGAAGCTTAAAAGATTTCATATTTTTGTATACAAAAAGGTTTCTAAATAAAATTATGTGCAAAAAAACCTTTGCAATTGGTGTTGGCAAAACATTACATATTTAGTTGAATTAGTCCATTAGAATTTCCGTTTGGAATTTTCCAGGAATTAATGTATTTTTGTTATTAATATTTTTTTAAAATTAACTCACATAAAATACAGTACGAGCTAACGAAAATGTTCTGGAATTAAGTTGATAACTTCTTGTTATAAATTTATTTTAAGGTTACATAGGATTTTATGAAAATGTATGTTCTGAATACTTTTTTCCTTGTTTTACTGATTTGTATGAATTCAAGAAAACAAAGTGAATGCTGTCCGACAGAGTAATTTTAACATGCTTTAACTTTAATTAGATTTATTAGTAAAACACTAGATTATTCAATCTTACGCGATTACGATTCGTCACGTTGGTTGATCTGTGAGACATCTGTAGTTCAATATTATTTAACAATATCTCAATTATATTAATTATTAATTTAAATATATATATATATATATATATATATATATATATATATATATATATATATATATATATATATATATATATATATATATATATATATATATATATATATATATATATATATATATATGGTGTATGGTGACCATGATTCACTATTCAATATATACCATATATATATATATGGTGAGCAGGATTCACTATTCAACATTCGGCTCTTTTTAAGGCATTTTTCATGATATCCTGCAACATCCCAGGCTGAGATTCTTCAATTTCGTGACAAATATTGTGTTTAAGATGTTGAATTGTTTGTGGCTTATTCACATAAACTTTTGATTTTATAAAACCTAATAAGAAAAAGTTTGGTGCTCTTAAATCCGGAGATCTGGCTAGCCATGCTTTTCGCGAAATTAGTCTTTGTGGAAAAACATCATTGAATTGTTGAACGGGCTGTGGCCCCATCTTGCTAAAACCACATGTCCTCTAGTCCTGTCTCTTCCATTTCAGGCACAAGAAAATATCGAATCATCTCTTGAAACCGTTCGGCAGTAACAGTAACTGTAACACCTTGGTCCTTTTCAACAAAATATGGACCAATGATGTTTTCAGCATGAAGACCACGTCATACTGTTATTTTAAGTGGATGCAATGATGTTTAATGAATTAATTGACGATTATGTGTTCCCCAAAACCGACAGTTCTGGTTATTGACGTGGCCACTGAGATGAAAATGGGGTCCATCGCTCATTATAAATTTAAACGAAAAATCTTCAATTTCACCATACAGCCATAGGATTAAATTACTGTACTCAACTCGTTGATCAGGATCACTTATCAAGGTAGCAATTTTTGGAATAATTGAATTTTGTGCAGGAACATTTTCAAAATTCGTGCAGAAATGTGTAACTGGGAACCACGCCTCCGAACGATTAGGATATTTTTGACGCAGTTCCCGTTGAGTGGCAATTATAGAACGATTCTTTTCAATAAATATTGTCTATTTCTGCTCGTTGGCGTATATTTATTAATTAAAAAATTGGGCGTCTACACAACACAATGGTTGAAGGGAAACTGATCTTACGTCACATAACCAAGATAGCCAAGATAATATATGTATATATATATACATATAACGATTTTTCAGACTATTTTTGGCCCGACCGTTTCAGCAAACTGATTCCATCGGTTTCAATTACGAACCAATTAACAATTAGATTACTCTTCCTTTAAAAATCGCTGTATGACTCGGTTCGGATGGGAACAGAGAACGTGATCGAGCCAACATACTCGCTGTTCTTTGATTTCAAGCGCGATATCAGAAAACCGCATTCAGTTCTTTATCTAGTGAACGTCGTGTTTTTGGCCATATATCACACGCATGATTCTTCTCTCGAATGTGAGAAGCCATCTTTCGTACTCATTCGTCAATACGCAAGATATTTTGATTTCGGAAGTGGACGTAAAGAATATAAAACCCGATTGACAGCGGCAAGGCTAAGCTTTATATCCTCTTTTCCACTTTTATCGTGAGGTATGACATATAAGATACTTAAATCTCATCACTCCTTCAAACGTGTGGTTACTACTACTGAAATTTATGAAATAATAATATATAATTAAATTAAACTATACCAACAGTAAACCATAGTAAACCAGTGATGGTTCGGGGCTATTTGGCAGCCAGTGGTATTGAAAATTTGGTATTTATTACCAGTATGAATAAGTACGATTATTTAAACATTGTCAAGGATAATTTAAAAATGAGTGCTGAAAAACTGAATATCAATACTATTAAGACTGTTTTAATACTATCAGAATAGTGACCCAACACATAAGGCATATGTTGTCAAGAATATTTGTTATACAAGTACCCAAAGGTTGAACACAACAACTCTATCTTTAGACATAAACCCAATTGAGAATGTGGCATCGAGTGGATACGCATATAAGAGAGCATCATATTTCCGGCAAGACCTAATTGCAAATTGTCGTTCAGGAGTAAATGGAATAAAATAAGGCCAGAATAAACACAAAAATTAGCTCGAATGCTAAAATTTGTGTTTAAGCGAAAATGGTATGCAACAAAGTATTAAAAATTAAATATTAAAATAATGAAAGAAAAAACAGTACCCTGTCCGAATATTAAATTGTGATAAATCTATGCCATTTTGTATTTAGTAAATTATTTTGTTAATTTATGAGTTTTTTAATATTTTTTTACATATTGTATTACAGAATATATAAATAAATCTGTTCTGATGATAAAACTTTTTTTAAGTTCGATATGAATATTTGTATGTTACGCTTGTCCGAATTTTAAATGGTCTCTCTTTATGTATTTAAAAAGTTAAAACTTTTATTAACTTACAAGAAAGTTTGTATTTTTTACTTTTGTTTGTATTTCAATGCGCTGTCATAGTTGTAACCTACAATTGTTCAAATTTGTACAGATATCTGCACTTAACTCTATTTATTTTACAAAACTGGTTTGAATTGACTTTGAATGGGTTCTCTAGCGGAAGAAAATGTAACTGTCGCACCCAGATAAATGTCAATATTTGTGTATTTCCTAAAATTCAAATAGCTATAACTTATTTAAAAACATAGGGGTCATTAGAAACACAAATAAAATATTTTCAGATATACTCGAGTTTAACGAGATAATAAACTAAAATATTAATAGATTTAATTTTGACATATTGTTAAAATGGAAATATGAACTTTTTGAATTATAAATTTAATATATACAGTACTTTAAAAACGTTAAATATTGCCTTGTGTTTTTACTTTTTTTTTTTATTCTAATTTAAAGATTGCATTTGGTAACTCACCCGAACTCTGAAAGTATAAGTTGTTAAAGTTGTGTTTATGGAGAAAGAGATTTTAATATAAAAAAGCGAATTAAGTACTTAAAATGTCTAAACTAAACGACCAAGAAAAATGTGTTTTTATCGCGTTATGGAAGGAAAAACTGTTCGTGCGTGAAATTGGTGATAGGATAGGACGTGGGAAATCATAAATTGCCGATCTTTTAAAAAATATAGGACTACAAGGAACACAGAGCGGTCTAAAAAGTCTGGCAGACCGCGAAAAACCACAACAGTGCAAGATACATTTCTGGTTCTTCGTTCCAAGCAGAACCTATTTAAAACCACCGAAATTGCAAGTCGATCTTGCTACAGCAACAGGTATTGAAATTTCCAGTTCAACTGCTCGAAGAAGGTTACTGAACGCAAATCTTAGAGCATGCCACTCGCTGCAAAAACGTTTTCTAAAGATATTTTCAAAAATTGGCCAGAGAGCACTCTAACTAGACCAGGGAGTTGTGGAATTACGTGGTGTTCTCTGAAGAAAGCAAATTTAAACTGCATGTGGGAGAAAAATGGCTAATTGTGCGTAGAAAACCAGGTGAACGCCTCAGCGATATCTGCATTCAACAAGTGCCTAGTAATGTTGTTGTAGTAATGCTGGTGTTCGTCACTTGGCCTTGGTCGAAGAAGGGGTACCTGGTAATGTGTACCTGAACATTCTGGAAAGGCGTTGAAAAGCATCAGTTTTGGAGCTATTTAGTGAAACTGAGAGCTTCATCTTTCAACAAGTCAACGCGCCAGCCCACAGATCAAAACAAATGACTATGCACTTTTTTCTTTATTTAAAACTTCTGTATAAATTTCAGGTAAAAAATAATAAACAACTTTGGTACATAACATTTTATTTCTATTTGAAGGTGAAAAAGTACTTGGTTGGTAATTCCATCTACACAATGGAATGACCCCCTTATAGCCCAGATATGAACCCAATTGAAAAAATTTGGGCTATTATGAAGCATTAAGTACGTCAAAGTAAACCAGAAACCATCCAGCAACTGAAGCACCAAATCCAAATTGCGTGGGATGATATTAGCAATGACGTGATTCAAAATTTGATTCACTTCATGAGCAATAGGTGTGTAGCGGTAATTAAGAAAAAATGGCGGTCATACCAAATATTAAATTTATAGTTTAGTGGATAATTTATACATTTTATATTTTGAAATATGCCTTGTTACGAAATTAATATATTATTTTTAAATTTTTTAAAATTAATTCATTTAAAAAAACTAACAATTTTCCTCTATTTTCGCAAATTCGCACAAATTATTTTACTGAGATCATGAAATTTAAAACCAAATAACATTTTGAGTAAATAATGAGTAAAATAATAAGCAAAAAAATATTGCTTGGTGTAAAAACAATTGCGTTTCTGAATAAATTAAAAAATGTTTAATTAAAAAATGTTTTTTGCACAGTACTGTAGTATCAAAAGCATACAACGGATGGATTCTGGGATTTGGTACTTTTAAAATGTATTTCAATTTATTGTTGAATCCATTGCTCTACACATTTTTGACTATGGTGATCGGTGTACTAATGTGTATACATTTTCGTTGATCATTTTGCTACTCTTTCATCATATTCTGGTTTATTGATGACAATAACAAAATTGTTTTTGTCTGCTTTTGTGATCACAATCTGTTTGTCTTGCAATAATTTAGCTAGCGTCTTTTGGTGTTGGTTTTGATATCGTTCTGCTCTTTTATTGTGAATAGATGAGATAATGATACCTAGGTTTCCTCTAATTTCGTTTAATTAATTAAAATAATTTTTCTTTCTTTAAATAAATAAATAAATTTGTGCTATCCCAAAATGTTTAACAAGATAATGGATGTACCTAAACTAGAAATTTTTTAAGTTCCACAATCGTGAAAGACCGTTGTATGAAAGATGATTATTGAAAGGTGGAATAGATATAACAGATAACTATATTTTCAATAAATATATTAACAAAGAGTTCACTTTACTATTAGTTCGGTGATATGAATGAACACATCTATGACCCTCCTATTGGAGTGCAGAACTCATGGCCCAACTCATCTTTCATTTCAGTACTATAGGCTGGCATGTAGCTATGCAATGTACAGATCATTCTACGTAAATCGGACCTCATGTTTCGTAAATCAAATCATGTTTTCTATTTCGCTGTAATGGCATAAGGTAGCACGTTAATAAGCGAACCGCGAAAGAGTTGAGAGTGCCTTGAGCTCCAAAACAGATTGGAAAGAAAAAAACAAACAAGAAACATAAATATTCTAGTTTTCCTCATAAATTGTCTAGCATTGTAAATTGATCAAACATTTAAACCGGTTTCATACCACAACTACTCCGGAATTAAACAAATATATTTAAAGATTAAGCACAAATACAGAGAAATTTGGTGTTAGTGTTTGACGAAATTGTGATTCTTCAATCACTTGATTTTGATTCGGTTCATGATGATTTCATAAAGATAGTTTTTAATAAAAATTTTAATTAATTTTGTTTTAATTTTATTTAAATAAGAAAAAATTAATATATTTAATTATAATTAATAATGTTTATTGTGGATTCTAAAGCATTCTTTATTCTAAACGTCCATATCTCCCACCCCAGACCATAGAATTTTTAATAAAAGTAGCTATATATATAGCATAACTATAGCTGAATGATACAATACAGTCAAAAATTAGAATCATATTCTAATTTTTCAATCTTAATTGTAAATGTTGTTTTTTTTTTAATGTTCTTAAATTATAATTTAAAAAATCCCTTTAAACAAAAATTATTAAACATTTTGTACTTTTATTTATACCATTCACCCAATCTCTCAACCGAAAGAGAAAAATAAATTTATTTATATTATACTCGTATTCTCTCAATTTTCTGAAACACCTTCAAATCAACGACGTAACCTAAGTATAAAATACTATGTAATTTAGTTTGTTCAGCTTTCCTTCTGTATATACTACAAGTATGTTTCCAGTGACTATAGTTTGTTTATTTGTGTTCTTGTTAAAAAAAATTAAAGTAAACACAATTTTCGACTGTGTTATAGACATAACAGAACTGTACAATTGACGCTGTTCAATAACGTTAATACAAGAGTCCAGGAATATAAATACAATAAGATTGGTTTAGGTTATCATTCTTATAACCCAAGTTTTCTGTTATATACTCGTATGCGTATTATAACAACTCTATTGAATACTGTATACAAATTCGAAACAAGAATATGTCCCTGGATTATTTATTTAATCAATATAACCATTGAATACATATTTAGAAAAATTAATGTTGCGAGAAGTTCTGTAATATAACATCAGCCCAAATGTGGTTTTCATATATATAAAATTTTATAACAATGGAACGAAATATGCTTGTTATGTGGAATATGTGTATAACACATTAATTAAATACATAATGTACTTATATACAACATACATATGTATATCCAATTAGAATTTGCCGAATCCAAATGAATCCTTATTGTTTCTCACTGTTTTTGTGTGATGTACACGGATATGATTTTTAATTTACAGAATTATCAATAAAAAATATATAAGTGGTTGTTTTTTAATTGGAATAATGTTAAGTATGAACCAAATAATTTGTTTTAATATAATTAAACGGTTCAGGTAATTCAGCTCCAAAAAAGTTCAATTGAGATAGAATAGGGTTAATGATATTTTTTGTGAATATTGAATAACAAAAGATAAACAAACTCGAATTACATATAACAAGAACATAAATTTGAAAATTTTGAAGATGTAAGAATTGTACATGCTAAATTAAGTTGAACTATTTTTCGAATGCTGATATACTTTACGCCTCTGATACTAAAGGCGTTTTGATTTTAAGCAAACGGAATATTTTATAGTTAAATGTTTTCTAGTTATTATGATAAGACAGTCTTATAATAAAAGACTATTAATTTTCCCTATTTAATCTCTTTTAAAACTGGTTCTTTTTTAATTTAAAAATACCATCCGATTAAATTTCTTAAATAATTGGAGTTAATTTAAAACCTAATATGTTTTTTTTATTTCACGTTTCAATTTAGATAGAAGAGATTCAATTTTGCAGTAAGATTAAATTTTTATGTTTTAATAAAAAGATATTAAAATAAGAAACAGTTAAATGGTAAATCAAAATTAATCCAAACTTGAACGATTTAAGTATTGTGTTCAAACTAAATATCTATAATTGTGTATATTGTTATTTTATTAAGTCGTTTGTTGTTCTGCTAATATAGACCGTGATGAACTAAAAGTATTGTTTATTTCATGCATTTTGGAAACTATTCAATCATGTGAGATTAACATAGATAACCTTAAATTAGTGGATAGAAAAAAATATAAATGATCTTTTCTTCAATACATGTTGTTTTAGACCTAAGATACAGGTTTCGTCATGGTTCAGAGAAACGGAGAGAATCAATGGTGCATGTATATTGATAAACGAAGGCGGAGTGAGAAGTCTGGTAAAAATTAACCAAGGAATAATTTTTAAGAAATAAAATCTTGTTTGCCTTAGCTTTCTTTGGCGCTGATTCGCCAGTTGAAATCCACGGTTTAGGCTGTCTTTTGGTCTCCAGTGTAAAGCGGTGGATTCATGGTTTAACCAGTAATGAAACGAAATACAAACTCCTTTTTATGACTTGAACATCGCCAAACTTGCCTCTGAAGTTGTCACACGAGTGCGTTTTTGGTCAATTGTAAGCTAAAACGCAGATAGTTTTTTATACTAAATTTTTCGTGAAATATCTGAGATGCCTAGTATTTCAGCTATTTTACACACCTCCATTCTGCGATCTTGCAATACCGTATCATAAATTTTGCCAACCATTCTTGGTGTGGTGATTTCATTTGGGCGTCCTGAACGTTCGGCATCAGTTAGGATTGTACGACAACAAAAAAAAATCAGTGAACCATAATATGTTAATCGATGACGAAGAGTCCCCATAATATTATATAGCTATGTTTTGGTTTGTTTAATAGTTTTTCCACGTAAAAAATAATATTCATTTAACACACGAAATTCACGAAATTTTTTTCAATGTTTTATTTTTTCAATTTTTTTCAATGCCATTGAAAGGCTGTCAAAACCAAACTAACTTCTGTTGCAATTTTACCAAACTTCTCTCTCCGCCCTCGTATTAAAATACCTAAATAAATTATTTTTGTTATTACTTATTATAATTTATTACTTAGAACATTCTTATATCAAACTGTATTGTTCTAGAGTAATAGATTGGATTTGAAAACATTTATCGGCTGCTTAATTTTTTTCCCACTAAAAAGTACTGTTTCCAAAATTTTCCAAAGATTATCAACATCTTATGAATTTTACTGTATATATTGTCAGGTGATAGAGGACTAGACTATGTGTTTTGACCTTGTCTATTATTACATTGATTAAAAAAATGTATCCATTAAAAATCTAAACTCACTAGCTCAGTGGAGATTAAAATGGAATAGTGTTTCGAAAACGGTGAATATTTTATTTATAATTAACGGATTAACCATTACTACGATAGCAACATTTTACACTTAGATATCTTTAATTCGACAACCTGCTATTATCTGGTAGCTTGAATTATTTTGTAGTTGTTAAATCACATGGCAATTGACAGGTTTATTTCAGCGATGTGAAGTTATCCCAATATTTCATCTCAGAAAAAATAAAAAGGCAACATTATTCTATTTCATCCCATCTACCCGAAATTCGTGATATAAATAATAATAAAAAGAAACTTAATCATCCCATCCCAGATTTTTTTTTCAGTTTCATGTATTTTATACTATAATTTTTTCAAAAATTGATAAAAGAACTATAGAAATATTAGATATTTCAGTACCTGGCTCCTGAGAACCTATTGCGCCGGAAATGGTTCTTAATGTTTCGATTTGGTGATGTTTTGAGTTGGTCATGATATGGACCAACTCTAGTGAACTCATAACATCAAGACTCATTTCCGGCCCAATACGTTCTCAGGAGCTAAGTACCGAAATATCTCAAAATATAGAATTTTATATGGAACCATCTGAACGTAGCTTGATTGTGCTAATTTCATCTACCGGATGGTTCTGTTATATTCACTAGAGTTGTTCCATACTATGACAAACTTAAAACATCAAGAATCATTTCTGGCCCAATTGGTTCTCAGGAATCAGGTACCGAAATATCTCAAATTATAGAATTTTAAATGGAACTATCTGAATGCAGCTCGATTGTGCCAATTCCATCCACCAGATGGTTCTGTTATATATATTCACAAGAGTTGGTCCAAACAAAACATCAAGAATAATTTCTGGCCCAATAGGGGCTAGTTATCAATTGGTGCAAAATTATAGTATAAAATACATGAAACTGAAAAAAACTGGGATGGGATGATTAAATTTATTTTTATAATTATTTATGTCACGAATTTCGGGTAGATGGGATGAAATAGAAAAATGTTGCCTGACGCAACTTTTTATTTTTCTGGGATGACATACTGGGATAACTTCAGATGCTTGTTTATTTCTCGAAATCTACTTGGGGCCAAAATTTGTTTTCAATAAGTCAATGATTGTCGTTGCCCATACAACAATCACGTACAGCTTTCTTGTACAAACTACGACTCGTCCGGATCAATGTCATTAGTACTTTTAAACAAAAAATTATAGATTTTAGAAAAAGAACGATTTCCATCGACTGTAGCGCGAACATCAACGTGTTAGCCGAACAAAACGTAGGGTCACGTATTTATTGGTCTTCCTCTATAGTCGGACAAAACCAATGAACAAGTTTCCAACAGCTCTAGAGGTCAATGGATCTACGGCAGATTTTGAAAAAAAATTTCAATAATTTTGAAGAGTTGTTATAATTCAAGTTATGATATTTTGAGTTTATTAATATTAAATATAAAATAGTAAGGGCCGTATGACATTTAAAGGTTCAGTAATTCTATCTAACCAAAAAACCAAAACATACAATGTGCGAGTATAAAATCGTACTTTTTGAAGAAATAAGATTTCAACAAAATCGTGTTGTATGCTATACAGCAAGAAAACCATGGTTTTGAATATAAAATTAAATATGCAGTATGGCACTGATACAATTTTATTTTTAAAATTTCATAGTATTTTCGTAAACTATTTTTATGTATAGTTCTAGATACAAACAAGAAACTAGAATCTAATCAATTTCCCAAAAACAAAAACAAGATTCCATTGAACCATAATAATCCAACACATGTACCAAAATGTATAAAAAAACACGAAACATTTTTGTTGTGTTACAGATAATATGAATGGCACACGGTATAAGTAGCTTTAATATTTCAATTTGATTTCACCAGAAAATTCTGATAACAAATGTAAAGTACCAGCAAAAAAAAGCTACAAAAAAAAATTTCACCAATAATGTTAACAAAACAACACCATAAAATGAGATAAAAAGATTTTTCACTTCTATTTTCATTATTATGGAGGATATACATATATTTTTCTTTTGCCTCTTCGCCATCATCATATACGACACCGTATACATAAACACGGAGCACAACAAATCTTTCATAGAGCTAAAATCATCAAAAAAAAATTCTGTTCGAGCTTTTCGTTTTTTGCTTGCTGCGATATTTAGACGTTATTGTTAAACCGAATATAAATACGTATAACAAAAAATTCCACCCCGAATGAAAAATAATAATAAAAATCAAAAAGGGGTGGTGGCAGATGATACAATGAATGATGTTGAGATTAATCGGTTTTCCTTGGAAAAAAAATCGGGAAAAGAATAGAGTAGAAAGAAATTGAAAATGAAATGTTTATTTTGTAATAAAAGGTTTATGGAAAATAGGAAATACATCACATTCCCATCACATCTACCCCCAACCACACACACATGCATATATAATACATCAGATCTTACACTTGAATTGAAATAATTTTTTGTGCTGTATATCGTATTATTATTATATTTTTTGTTGGTGAAAATAAACAATGTTTTGTTTGAATTTCTTGAAACCTGCCGGAATAAAAAATTAGCTACTTTATTCTGTTGTATGTTGGTATACATATTTATTGTGTTTGTACCAAAATTAACATATAAACGGTTAAATAACAATATTATTTTTTGGTCAAATTAAAGGGTAAAACGTTTATTTATAATTTTTTTTGTTTGTCTGAAGAGCTTTTGGGATTTTTTACAAAATTAAACCATTATGTATTTTTATACATACTTCAATTGGTTTACATTACAGCATAGCATGAGAATATCTGCTGCTACAAAATTTAACCCGACGAATTTTGTTATATGGTTACACATGTAAACATATATGTAAATAAGTATTCGTTGAACATATCATTCGAAATATTCATGTTAAAGTGTATCGACAAAATGTAAAAGAATTATTAAAAGTATTTACATATATGTATGTGATATCAAAGCATTCTTGATAGTGATTGAAGCAGGAATGTGCAAAATGAGCTTTATTTAGTGTAGCAAAAAATACAAAAATCAACGTCAGTTTCATACAAAATGTATGAAAGGTAAGGCTTTACTATAGTAAATATTTGAATGAAAAGTAGTTCAAATATAACTTAGGTTATATTCAAATGAAAACAGAAATTCCAATTTTCATCCTGAAATTGATCATTTTTCGATTTATTTTTCCGTTTTCTTTTATTCATTAAATGAAAATATGGTATTTTAATAACTTAAAATGTAAACAGAGACAGATACATAGTTAGGTTACGAGAGCTATATTTTATTTTAAGTATGCTCACAAAGAGAATAAATCAAAATGGCGCTTTACACCAAACAAATCAATTTCATTAAATGTTAAGTTGTATTGTAATTTGTGTTTTGCTTTCATGTATAAAATGAACAATACCAATGCACAAAATCTCATATACACATTTAACTAGATTTAATGATTACATGCACACATGTATGATTTTAACACATGTATAATTTTTATACAACAGCAACGCTAGTAATGGCATTTCATCGAACTATCATTCAATATAAAAAAATATTCTCTCTCTCCCATTGTTATGACATTTATGTCATTATGAAGAATGGTTTTGTATTTAATGCATAATTATGCAATTAAATATTATTCTTATGTTGAGAAAGCATAAATAAACCTTTTTTAATGTTCCTCTGTATTTCAGGATTGAGAATATAGTGTAGTGTTGTGCTGTGATTGTGAATAAATGTGTAGCAAAATAGAAATTGTGATTAGGTTATGTGTTCATTTTGAATTGTAAACATTAATCAGCTGATTATATTATTTATTGACCACTGCATGTTGAAAATATCTTTTGAGCTGATTTATGTTTATAAATTCTGTTTTAGTTAATTTTTTTGAACACATAATTTCATTCAAATAAATTAATAATTATTTTTTTAAGTTTTCGCGTTCAATTATGTGTATTTTCGTCAATATTATTTTTCTAAATTTATTAAGAAATGAGTTTGACTTTCGTCGTACAACCAAGAGAGAATTAGAGCGAGCAAAATATATTTTAGAGGATATCGTTTATATTGAAATAAAAAGCATAAAATATATAAAAATTAGATCAATTTATGATTAAATTTGATCGTGATTTATTTTGATTTAAAAAAAATTAGATGTGTTCAGATCTAATTTCACTCTTTCTTAGTCATTTTATGAAATAAAATTGTAAAAGCTCTAAGTTGCAATAGCTAAAAACTTAAAAAGAAATTTGTACGTTTTGTATGAGTTTCTTGATAAAACGTACATTATTGATACACTAAATAAAGCTCATTTCGAAAAGTGAGTATTCATTCTGCCTTTATATATCCAGGGGGCTTTGGTGATATCCACTTGAAAAGCATTTCAAGTCAGTGATACCAAACACTGCATTGTTAACATAAAATAGAAAGAATTATCACTCATTTGCACATTGAATTAGGTTCTGAACATAATGGTGCGTCAACAAATTGGATTTTGATACAAATAATAATACACCAAGTTCCAAACATCTTATTTTAAAACAAAGAGTTCCGTAGGATGTAGTTCATTCACTACAGTCGAAATCTCCAAAAATATTAAACTAGAACTTTTAACAAAAGAATCGTTAGATCATCAAATGCCAAGTCACAAATAAATTTTTTGCCATCAATTTTCTTAAAATGTAGTTAATATTCAGAAAAAATTAATGTCTTTTTAAAAAGCTCTTGCCCAAAATAACTTGGTTGAACACTCCATAACTACAATCGTCAAAACTACACAATACGTCTCTCTGTAAATGAACAATACTATTTACAATTTGGTTAAGCATTTGAAGATGTCATCAATATATCCCAAATGATTTGGAAAATTCCACAAATAATTAAAGTACCGATGAGTGGTGTGCTATTTAGATAAAGCAGTCGGTTTCAGTTATTATTTTTGTTCTAAACTAACCAAGAGCTTCGCAAATCTCAAATATTATTAATAACTTTGTCTTTATTCCATGTAGTGTTAATGATATCATAATAATCACAAACGCTTGATAGTTTTATAAATAGAATTTGACATCTGATGTGACGAAATCTATAATATATATATATATATATATATATATATATATATATATATATATATATATATATATATATATATATGTATATAATATAAAAAATAAATTTTTAATAAGTGTTTTTTCTGGTAGAATCTGAAAAAGACTACCAAACGAGAAAATAGGTATAGTTCTATCGGAAACTCATTTAACGCTGACAAAAACAATCATAGATTTGGTACGATTAACAGTAGTTCAATTCCATTAAAAGAAGGTATTAATATTATTTGCTCATTAAATAATAGAAATGGTAGTAGTCCTCATAATATTAGAAATAGAGTAATAAAGTTTAGATCATCCGATTGTGCAAGTTTCACTAATTCCAGTTTCACAGTGATGATAGTTATAGTTTTCCAGTAAGAGGGTTCATTTCTAAATTTAAAAAAATAATATTTTTAAGAGAATTCAATGACTGTTTATTTTATCATAAAGATGAAGGACATACCTCTTGAAAACGATATCAGTTCCAATACCGATTCGCCCATTTGCGGCTGTATATCCTCGATAACTTTCCGAAATGCCATAGACCTTATCTTTCACGTGACCTCAAACGAAATGTCTAAAAGTGATAAATCACAAGATTTCGGAGGCCGATTGTAATCACCTCTTCGAGAAATAACACGGCTAGAAAACATTTGCAAAATTTCGATTGTTTCCTCATCAAACAATGACACGTTGAGGATGGAAAGGCGTAACAATCATTATTAGATTTTGTGAGCCCCAAATGCGATAATTCTGCTTATTAAACTAGCCTTCGAGGTGAAAATGGGCCACATCACTGAAGATGATTTTTCGATGAAAATACGGATATTTTTGATGCATTTGAAGACCAAATCAGTGAAGATACGACGTTTATGGTGATCGATCGGCTTGAGTTCTTGTTAACTGATCTTTAAAAGCCTTAAGACCTAAGTCTTTAAGCAAAATACGGTGTAATTTCGAACTCCAAAAATCGACGAGGAATCAACAAACCTGGTTTTCTTGAACACTTTGGGCAGCAGCAACAATATTCACAGTTGTTCTTGAGCGACGCATACGGTTTCGATTCTTCAAATCACTAACTTGTTTCAACATCTCAAATTGGTCCACTAGTTTCATTATTGCCGACCGAGAGGTGCTTCATATGCAAAATTTTCGCAATTTTTTTTATTATTTTTATAACAATTTCAATGCGTTGTTGATTTTTAAGTAGTTTGTGCTTGTCAAATGTCAAAAAACTGATAGTTTTAACATTAAAAGCTGCCCAAAGAGCAGGCTATTCAAAACGAAACCTCTTATTGAATTATATTTATTAATTATTCAAAGTCGCCTTAAAAATATCTATAAACTACACATATTAGCTCATAAGAAAAAAATTGTAAAATGAATTTTTAATCCGATTTATTTTACAAAAAAATATCACCAAACCTACCGAGGGTTAATCACAGGGCAGCTTAGTTTCATAAAATGGAGAAAATATGGCTAACACCGATTCTATAATCAATTTCCCTTTCAAACAATCGAACAAATTTATCTGCTCACCATAACTTAAATTTTCAACCCTTTTTAAATTTTGTACCTTTTTAGATCCTGCAAAGCTTAGACAGGTAATAAAAGTATTAAATGAATTTTCTGAAATATGAACACATTCCCAGGAATTTTTTTATATCACGAATCTTTTTAGGAAATTTAAACAATAACCTAAATAATCAATATCCGTATTCAAACTTATCAACTTCTCAATTTCACACTCTCTGATGGCGTTAATACGAAAAATTGCCGCATTTGGAGAACAAAAATGTACACGATATCCATGAAGTGCCATTGCATGATCAAAAATAGGCTGTTTAGTGTGGCGTTAACGCCAAATCCATCATTGATCCATATTCTTTCAGAGAAAAGGAAACAATCGATGGAATTATTATCGGTCAATGTTGGTACATTATTTCTGCCTGCAATGCTTGAAAAAGGTTTTGACGGTTAGTGATTTCATTTTCTTCAACAAAAATTCCCTGGACGTCTGATATAAAAAAAAGTTTAAATGCCTGTCCATTCAGATCTAATTCCTCCGGACTTCTTTTTGTGGGTTTATTAGAAAATCAAAGTGTATTCGCCATCAAACCTTAGACCATTGGCAAGCTGAAGGCAAACATTCGTACTGAATTATTGGTATAACGCCCGAGATGCTCAAAAAGGTAATGAAAAACACAGCAAAACCGGCACATGTTGTTTTGACCAATAAAGACGACCACATAATTGATGTTGCAAAAAGTAGTCCAAATAAACTGGAAAGATCCAAATTGAATAAAAATACATCATATATTGAAAAGGTTTTTTCAAAGTTATTAAATGTTAACATACCGTCATAACAATTTTTAATGGTGTTTTTTTGTTTAAGTAATTTTTCTTGTAAAAGTAAAAATTAAAAATGTTTTTTAAAATAATTGCATTTGTTATTTGATTTAAAAGTACAACTTTTGATATAAAACCTATTTCTACTAATTTAAAATAATATTTTTGATCTGTACCGTTATTTTCTGTAGTCTTATACTCTCATTATCGTTGTTTTCTTTTCATTTTAAACGCTACCGTAAATCACGACAAGTGAATAATTCTTTAGTTGTGCCAGTGAATTGTGTTAATTCTAATTTATAAAATGAAAGTGAATTAACATATGACGAATTAATAAATTATCAACCAAACAGTGGATATCTTCGAAGGTATGTAGATATGCAACAATAAATTTGCTAAAAATTGAGAAAATTCTCGATGATTCAGCTTCTGCTAGTAATGACATTTATTTTTTAATTAATTAATATCTGATAAAGGAAAAATATTACACTATAGGTGGTACTATAAGTATATTAACTATCGGCCGAAAAACGGATACAAGAAAATAATGTCGAATCTTAATGTTCCAAAAAGAGACTTATATGTAATGAAATTATTCAATGTGACGAGATCATGGTTGAAAAGTACGTTGTTGGTTGTAGTATAACGTTTCTCCGTGGGATGAGGTTATTCAAAACTGGCAGTGCAGTTAACAGTATCGAAGAAACTCCATTTTAAAAAACACTAAGTCGAATTTTCTACGGGACTGGCGATAATTTATTACAATTTCAAAAACATTGTACTTATAGTTTTTTAAATGTTTATATTTTATTAGATTGAAATTTTTCTGACAAAACTGCTTTTTTGAAAAATGAAAAGATTTAAAATCCTAATCACATACAAAACAACCTTAAAAGACAAACAGTCTTTATTTGTTAACTAGATGCTATAACATGAAAGATAGAGTAAGTAAAAAATAATGTTTAACTTGAACTACCTCAATCATATTTCATTGTAATGTTTCAGGTAATTGCGATTATTTAATTACACTTCTTTTAAATTCGGTGCTTGTGCCTGCAAGTGTTATGGAAATACATTTGAAACCTCGAAAAAACTGAAAAAATTAACATAGTTAAACAAGCAGAAAACGAATTTATTATTAATGCAAACTCAATAAATGATATTCAAAATCTAATCCAATGCATCAGAACAACATGCAAAGAAAATAATTTATTCAATTAAATAAAAATTTGATATTTTAATTCAAAAAATATTCCTTATAGTTATAATATTGCCATCTTCAGTAGTTATTATGGAGTTCATAATAAATACTGAAGATGGCAACTTGATTACCGAAATATATTTGATATATAAAAAAATAAATAATTCCACTATAAGAAATATTTTGAATTAAAATATCAAATTTTTAATTAAAAATAATTAAAATATCAAATACGAGAAATTCTAAATATGAATTTCAACAAAGTAATTCATCTTTACAACCGCGTATTATAGAAGAAGCTATTGATAAATTAAAAATTATGGAACAAATAGTTTATTTAGACGATATTATTTATAAATTTAATAGCTTTTTGACATATTTAGACGTGTCTTTAAATTTTTCAATCCTTAAACTTTATATATCCAGATTCATGTTATGATGTATGGCTTTTTGTACTAAAATATTTGTATGGCATAAAAACTCAATTTGATAAATACCCCGAGTGTTACCGGGCTTATCTCAACTTTAAATTCTTAATATGGTCAATTGTTATATTTGTAACTTAAATTTTCAAAATATAATAGTTTTTAAAAATTTGCCCATGATCTTAAAAGAAATTCTACTAATCAATGCGCGGAAATTGATTGTAATCAAAAATTTTCCAATATAAAGTGCTATAAAATATATATTAAATAATTCCACCAAGTTGTTTATTTGAATCCGGAAATGAGTCATACAATAAACATATGTAAAGTAAATGTTGAACCAAATTGTGCAAATATTATTTCGTTTAATTTTTTGTGTACTAATGTATTACTAAATTACTAGATTTTCTTACTAAATTTAGTAATTAATTTATAAATTTTAGATTAAAGTTAACTCACAAAATTTCATTTCATGAAACGATGCTGTTGCAAAACATAATGAATTTAATTCACTTATATGATATCTTGTTCACAAGTAATATTAAAATATTCATTAATCCTTTATTGGCCGCAAATGATCAATTAAAATTAAATATATTGTTCGAACAGCTTCTTTTAACTATTTACAGTACAAATACAGAATATAAATTTTTTAAATATTTACAAGCAAATGATTTGTATGAAGAATTCAAATCTGTACTTATAAACAACGAGCTGTCGGAAAGCCTGCGATGTGATTGTGTGACCTATTGGAAAAATAACTACAAAAGTTAATTTAATGCCATTAAAATTCAATTAAAATATTTTTTAAAAAAAACAGATATATTAAAAACAGTATTATCTAATATTTGCGCCTTCAGAATAAACAAAATATTTGAAATTTTATAAATGGTGCAATTTTTAAAGAAAAACAAATTTTAATAAAAATGATATCGTAACCTTATTACATTTATGTTGATGAGTTTGAGGTAAATAACCTACTTGCTCATCATAGTACAGTACATTTAATTTGTGAAGTTATTATATGTTTCCAACATTACCTCAGTATTATCAAAATTAAATCGCATATTTGTCGCTGGCTATAAAAACAAAACGATTATTAAAAATTCGGGTTTTATAATTGCCTATAGAATATGGAAGAATTAAAATAGCGAGAAAATGGACTAGAAATAAGACTTAAAAACGATGAAGTATATAAGCCATGTTTTAATATTTGCTTTGGATATCGGCTCTGGAAAGTGATGCATAGCAAGCATTTTTCTCTATTTAAAAGTAAAGCATTTTTCTCTATTTAATTGCGCTATTTATAGGTAAACACAATTTATTTAACAGTAAACTATAATATTTCATTCAATAAGATATGAAAATTTGTAAAAATAAATATTTAGCTCTCCGTCTTTTATAGAGCACTATCCGGAGCCGCTATCCAGAACAGCTATTATTTAATGGGAAATTTACGAAAAATATGGGTTTTTTAATGTTCATCCCTGAAAATGAAAAAAATTCATTGCATTAAAAGTCAAAATTAATTTTTTGTACGTATTTATTTTGAATTAAAAGTGACACTCGTGGATAATAGAATAAGTTTGAATATAAATTTCCTTAGATCCTGGTTAGCACGAATATAAAAACACAGCTATTATATCCGTTTTGTGTTAGCTATAGTTTTAGGTAATAATGCTGGAATGAATGGTGTTTTAGGATATACTCAATCATTTAATGGTAATAGGTATTGTCGTTTAAGTTGGTGAAAAAAACAGATATGAAGAGTGACCTTGTGAAAAAATCCTTGTTTTCATAAAATAGAGAAAACTAATCACTCGATATTGAACTAAATGATACTAAATTAACTGAGGAAAAATGTGTTTTTAGTCAGTTACCTTCCTATCATGTCACTCAAAATGCAGCATTTGATATCATGCATGACTTATTGAAGGTGTTTGTGTATATGATATAACAAATATATATTTTTTTATATTTAGAATAACACGTCTATATTTGACATGCTTAACAATAGAAAAATATATTTCAATTATCGTGAATATGAGCTTAAAAATATATCTGAGATTAGAATTCTAATAGAAAATTAGAAAATTTAAAAAAACAAAAAGTTAAAATGTCAGTTTTTTCCAATAATATTAGGACATATGTTAAGGAAAGATTGTAAAGAGTTGAGATTTGTTGGCATACTATGTAAAATTATTGACCTCATTCTGTTACCTGAAATAACAGATGACATGTTGAATGAACTATCGACAATAATTGAACTTCATCATAAATTATACATACAACTGTTTAATATACCATTAAAACCAAACCACCATTTTATAGTGCATTATTCGTAAGCCATTAAACTCATTGGCCCATTACGGTATGTATGGAGTTTTAGATTTGAGTCGAAACAATAACATAAAGACTAAAAAGTATACGGTAATATAATTACGTCTAGGAAGAACATAACATATAGGTAGTTTAGTGTGAAAGCTTGCTTGAAATTTTGCAAATATGTTTTTAACAAAAAGTGAAGAAAATTCTAGAAATAACCTTGAACATTTTGAAAATAAATTTAATAAAATTATATGGATCAAATATTATTTGTATTGTTATTTGTTTGTATGGTTATTCGCCTTTCATGATAAACATGAGCTATGCACAATCTGTTCAGAAATTTAAATTGTAAAAGTTGCTATGCATTTTCATTTTTTTGAAATACGAGCATACTATCTCAATTAATCCTATGGAATATTTCTCTAGTGAACCTTTAAATTTACTTACAATTTCTAATGGTAAAACTTATGTAAGAAATAAAACTATGGATGTCTAAAAGTGTATTATGTAATTTTAATGTACTTCTTAAACATTAAATATTTTTTGTGATTGTTATTATTTTATTAATAAAATGTGGAATAAAAGATTAAAAAATATCAATGTGTTAATTATTTAAAATTATGAAAAACTAAATGCCAAAGATATAGAAAAATTACTTTTAATTCAAATTTAGTTAATTAAAATTAAAATGCTGTCAATTTGAATTTTATTTGCTTTTTTTTTAAGGAAAAAACTAAATTTAATCAAACTGTTATCAAATAAATAATAATCTACTTTCAACTTTAAGAAAGTAATTTTTTTAATTAATATGCATTTCGGTTCAATTTTAATGATTTATTTTTATTCAATGAATATATATATATATATATATATATATATATATATATATATATATATATATATATATATATATATATATAAATATATATTATATGTATATATTATATATATATATATATATATATATATATATATATATATATATATATATATATATATATATATATATATAAATAAATATATATATATATATATATATATATATATATATATATATATATATATATATATATATATATATATATATATATATATATATATATATATATATATATATATATGTGTGTGTGGCAACTTTGTTTTTTATTTGCTTTTATCCTTACATTTGATAGGTAAAATATTTGCAGGTGGAACTGAGTTATTTTAGGATGAAAATATAATTTTTCTTTTAGTGTGAGAGAAATAAAAAACATTTCCAGTATAAAAAATTACTCAGAACAGAACTTTTTTTATGGTTACTGAAAAAATTATTATAGCAGTGACAAAATTTATCAAGAGAAGTATTTTTATTCAGTACTGGAAAATTATTTTATAGAAAAAATGTATACGGATGCGAAGTCGTTTGTATGAAATGAAGCCATATCTAAAAAGTGAAGTCATTTGTAAAATATGTATGAAGCATTTTATAGTAGCTTTTTTATGGTCAATTCTAATTTTAATATTTCGTTTTAAGTCATTCATTGAGGAAATAATGAATATATATGTTATTTTTTTAATTTATTGTGGTATATTCAAAGTGCTTTTTGCCTCTTTTTCAATAACAAAAAATAATTGAAATTTATTGGTTATGATGCAAGCAATATATCCATTTTAAAACAAGTAAAAAATGAACTCTGACGCTCTAATGGTATTTTTAATTGTTTTCTCGGTTTGGTTTTTTCAGTAAAAAATACTGGCAGTATTTTTTTCATAATGGAAATCAGACTTTAGGTGCGTAAATATGATTTTTCTCTTAACAAATTTCTAATTCTTGATTTCGTAGGCAGATCAATTGATAGGGAGATCAATCAATAATTAATCAGAAGTGTGAAATACCGACAAAATAATATTTTGTCTTATAAGTGATATTGCTATTGAAATAGTTAATTCTTCTTAATACTTAGAATTTCCATTCGATGTGCAAATATCTTGACAAGAGCATTTTAATACTTTAAGCAATAAAATTGCTCAAAAACCATTGGGTAAATTATCATTGTTAGCCAATTATCATTTTTTGCTCTTTATTTTATTTTGCTAAATATTTGCTGTGTATTTATTTATTACCAATTAACTATTTCAGTTTATGAAACAAATTCTGCAACGTGGCTTTCTAAGCAGTATTCATTAATATTTTTCATGAACTTCAGGCTATAAATCTTGAAATGTTTATGGTCTTATATAATTTTACAATTTAATTGTTTATAATATAATTCTAGAAGTTCCAATCAATTGTATCACGTCATATTAGAAATTGAATTTGGGAGGAAACAAATTACTTTTTGGAATCTTAAATGTCAATTAATATATTAATTAGTTTTAAATTTCAATGACATTGAAGAAATTGAGCGAAGTATTTTAAATCAATAATCAACATTTATTTTTGATATCATTTATTAATAAATTTATGTTAAAGTTGTTTTCTATATTAACGTAAATATATTTTATTATTTTTACTGCGTTTTGGTCTACTGGTCACCTTTTAAAGGCCAATTTATCCACTGGATGATCAGTATTTTATTGAGCATAAAATTTTTTAAAAAAATCTGTTGACAATTAGGAAAAACTTATACTTACCAAAATTACTTATACCTTTTTAAAGAGATAATAACAGATTATCATTTTATATTCTACAGTTTAAGGTAATTGAGAGATATAACGTAAAACATTTTAAGCTTTTCAAAGTTTTATCTCAATATAGAGGAAATTTTCATTTTATTTTTTTATATGTTTCAACTGCAATAGCATATCATTGAATAAGCTTTTACCCAAATTTAAATTTTTTAGTTAAATTATATAAGTTTTAATTCGGTGACAGTAGTTAAAACGCAGTTTTTTTTTATTATGCAAATTATCTTATTAATATTTGATAAATATAAATAAATAAAGAAAATATCAGTGCAAATATTATTTTCGGTACTCAAATTATTAAAATATAACTGAACGTATACGAAACAACAATCGGTAATTTTGTACCCATAAATTTACCTCATCCTACAAATCTTACCAAATTCACCTTAATTATTTTATCTGCTATTACAACACCAGCAAAACAAGTGAAATATAAAAAGGGGTTATAGACGACAAAACGACACTATACACACTTCATATCATCCACCAAAAATCTTATACTCCAACACCAATTTCTTCAAGGTATTATCCAAAATACTTTTTTAAAGTTTTTCTTCTTCGTGGTGTCGTCTTGACATCCTTTTTCGTTTATGTATTTTTTTTATCAAACTTCCAAAAAACAAAAGCTGACAAAAAATGGTGAATTACTTTAGGATACCCGAGTTATACTTTGAAAAAGTTTTATCTTGATTTTTTTGTTGGATCACTACTACTACTACTACTACACTATGGTACTGTTGAAATATGTGTTTGGGGATGGATTTGTTTTAACCTTATAACATAATTTACAATCTTCTTTATTATATTAAATAAATAGTTTTCAGTTAAAATTAATTTAGTTTTGACGATGACAACTAAAGTAAGAAAAATAGTAAAACAAATATTTCATATAGGTGTCTTATTAGGTGGTTTAATCTTCCTCGAGTCATTGTTGTCTTCGAAACTTGTAGACAAGTTTTTATAACTTCAGTTTTGTGTAGTCTCGTAGTAAACGTCATTAGTTTTCTAACATAAAGAATGTTAACAGTTATATGTATAACGAATATAAGAGTTCTTCGATGTTCTACACATTTCCTTTAGTTGAAAGTTTTTATTATAATCTATAAATATACACCGCCAACAGTCTATAATAACTAGTTCTATTATAAAATATAATAACTAGTTCTATTATAATATATTTTTGAGAACGTATATTTCAGACGTATTTCAAACAAATCGACGCCAGATCCATCTAATACGGATCGCACAACATATACTCGGCGAAACCGAACCAAACGAGCTAGCAAATCTAGTAATATAAGCACGGTCAAATCACTACTAAACGATACAGTAACACAAATGGCAGCGAACAGGGACGCCTTGAAGAAATTTTACAAACAAGTGAATGAGCTTTCGGTTTTTATCAATAAATTAACAAGTAGATTTTTTAATATGGCCTTGTTGAAGTGTGATTATGTGATGCTTGGTGCTGTAAGCGTGACAGCTAATGTTGAATGGCGGGAGTTAAACATTCGACTCCACAGAGTGGCATTGATTGACAGCTAGGGCGCTGGATCAACCAGCCGAAGACGTTTGTCTTGAAATGTATGGCATCTTGTGTATGTGTCTGTAATATTTGTTTCGCTAGGCCGGTTTCGATCTGATGACGTCATTGACTCGTTGTGTGATCGAAAAGATCAAATCCATCTCATCAGGCATATGCGACCGGACTTGATGTATGTTGCATTTCGTTTCTATATATACTGTGAGGCTATGTTGCAACAGTTCTAGCGAATTTACAGAATTTGACTCGAAATCTTTTTTCGTTTATTTGTGTTTATACTTCACTATTGTGGCGTGACTATTCGTCGTATTTGTGAACGCCACATTACCCCCCCGAAAGTGACATTACTTGGACCTCGGTTGTTCAGATGTTGCCCAGCCTTGATTTCATCGATTCTTGCATGTATCTTATTTATGATTGCATTTTACTTCGCTTAACTTTGCTTTGGTATGTTATGTAAAATGCATTTATTAATCCGTTAACAGGTTGTTTATGTTATGTACTCGTAAATATTATATTATGTATTTCACGAATATATATTAGTAATTTCACGAACTTTTATTAGAAATTTTTGGATTTTTTATATTTTTATAATAATTTTTATATATTTGATTATATATTCGATTATTGTAAATAAGATTTGGTTATGTATTTTATTTTTGTTGTTTAATGTTCTAATCACAGATTTTTTTATTACTTTTACACAAAACTCACGGTATATTTTTTTCTTCACCAACGTGTTCGTTGTCGGAAGGTCACCAATGACGAGTCACTTTAAATAATAACACTTTTATTTGTTGTATATAATGTTTTATTTCTTTATTATATTAATATGATTTTTGTCAAATTATTATATACACTTTTATATCACTATTATTATTATTATTATTATATTTATTTATTTTACTTTATTCTGTTTAATTACTTTTATTTATTCTTATTATTTTATTTTATTTTATTCCCGTGGTTCTTGTGTGTGATGATGTGTTGTTCGTGACTCGTTTCTTCTATCTGTGTGGTTTCGTGACTCTGCAATTTTTTCGCAAATATTTTACACCTTAGTACTAAAATAGTACTAGATTGAGTGTGTGTGTTCTTTTTTTGTGGGGTACTACTCGGAGTAGGATTACTCGGAGTAGGTCGCCACAGCCTCGAGGCAAACGGCATTTGCAAACGAATTTAATTTATTATTCGATAAAAAAAGAAGAGGAATTTAAAACAATAAATTTAATTTAATTTTTATATTTTTATTTATTGAATATATTTGTGTGATAAAAATTTAAAAGTACATAAATTAAAGTAGAGTTTAAAATAAGGAATTATTCTGTCAAGGCAATATATTCACCTCATTGAAGTATACTTTGTACTAGTTTGTTTTAGAGAATCCTAGTCGTTGTATTGGTGTCATTCCATTCCCACCTTCTTCTAGCCATCTTGCTGAGCGATATGTTCTACCAACATAACTATCGACTAAATCAGCACTCATATACTCATCGATTCGCTTCTCCCTTAGCCAGTTATGTAAGACCACCGTTGATTTTATTATAGCACGCACGGTGGGTTTCCTCGCTATAATAGGATGTCTAAATATATGCCATCTACTGGTAAGTTTGCCTAAGGCTTTTAACGACTCTTTGAGCTCGGGATAAACGATAGTTGAACATATTTTTACCTTCGAGAAGTACCGAATCGTTTTTCCCAGGATATGGGCGCATTAAATTTGGCAGTAGAGGAAACGATGCATCGCCAAGAAAAACTAACGATACTCTTGATCATTCCGTAGTATTGCAGGTGAGGGAATGTCCAATGAAGCCCAGCGGTTGAAAACTGGTTTGTCAAAAGTGCTATTCCAAAAATAGTGCTGCCACCAACATTGTTGGGTGCTACTATTTCCACCATAGTAAATTTAAAGTTTGCATCTGATACTGCAAATAGTACGAGACTATGCTTATATTTAAAATAAGTCGAGCCAAATGACAAAACAACAATATATTAATTAGTAACAAAATATTATTTTTAAACGTATGAAATAGTACTGTATATGATAACATGTTTGCCGTCCATCGCTCGTAAACAATTTGGGAAATTCCACTGAAGCTCAAAGTCTTTGGCAATTTCCTTCCAAATTGTACAGTTTGGAATAGAGAAAACTTGATATTTTAATAATTCCCATACTTGTCTACAAGTTTCTTTTATTATTTATGAGGTAATGCCTTTCCTGAAACTATATCCATATCTTCCAATTAAGATCATATACTGTCTCCACTCGAAAGATACATAAAGCAATTTTGTGAATTCTTTCGTGGTATAGCAATTACAATTAATTACCAAATAGTTATTGACAACCCCTGACCTGCAGTAGTTGTTTTCGGCAGGTCCTAATTCCCAGACCTTGAATAACTTCTCACTAAGTTTTCCGCACATTTAAAACATCTTGTGGTAAAAGTGCCTTTTAGACCACATCGGTAACAAAGAATTCCAATAGGTGGATCTGGACAATCAATGAAAGTGTGTCCGATGTTGCAGCAATTAAAAAAGCTGGATTGTTTCCCAAACTGAGTGTATGTGAACGTGCATTTCGTCCTGATGTACTATAAATAGCTTGATGATCCTTTCGATCAATTTGTGAATTTTGCAATGCAGATACGGACTCGTGTATTGGATGGCAAAACTGACTTTGAGGCGTGCAGTAGGTATTACTTTTACCATATCGTAACTCGTTAATTCTATCCGGTGATATACGGAAACTCTTAAAAGTATCCTCCCAACGTTATTAATGGAAGTAAATCGACGATCGGTTAAGTGGTACTGAAACGAAGGTATCATAATTGATATCAACAATTGTATTAACTCTTCATATGGAGAGCGACATTGTAAGGTCAAAGATTCAATATGGTGATAAAAATCTAGGAATGTTTCATTGGTTTGTTGCTTCCTAGCTTTGATTGTTCTACGAATTTCAAAATTGGTTCTTCTATATTTGAATGTTTGACGATAATGTCGGCGATACGTTCAGTACCACTGAAGTGCAACGTCCTTAAGGACAGTGCTCATCTCAATCATTAATGATTCCTCAGATAAATTCATAGTTGCAGCTATACTGTTTCTGATTGGAAGAAAAACATATCCACTGCTATTCCAGAAGGAAATCCATTGAAAGAGATAACGCTTCGTGAGAAATATCGTTGGTTAGATATATTAGAATATTAGAGAAACCAGAGATTTCACTATGACGAGGATGTTGGTGGTTTGACAAATTCTGGTGTAAATGAGAATCTTGAAAGTGTATCTGAGATGGTAATGGGTTACGACTGGGCACAACAGACGTTACATCTTTAGTGATAGGTGTTGTTATCAAACCATGATTTAAAATTTGTATCTGAAAATCGTCTCGTTTCTGGCTCAAAATATTTGCTTGTTCAGATAGCTGATTTAATTAGGTCATAATTGCTATTAACAAAGAATTTTGTTCTAAAGGTAAATTCTTAGTAGAGGAAGGTATGGGATTGAAAAAGATGGTTTCGATGGTATAGAAATGTGTCTCTGAAATTGTGGGTGGTGCCGTGAGTTCTTTTATTTTTTCAGCGGTTCTGATGGAACTATCCAAATCATCTGAATGTTCCAAGTTACTTTAAAATAACTCAAGTAACTTTATAAAGGTTTGTAACATTTGAGCAGCTGCGCTTTGGTAAGTAAAAGAAGACACGCGATCTAAACGGTTTCTTACATGTACTAAACGGAACCTTAGCTGTTCGGCGATATTTATTTGTTCCAATCCAATTGTTAGTTCACTTGAGTTTGGTAATGTCATTTCGCAACCGTATAAGTTTGTTGCGGCCACATTCGATTTTAGCATTAGGGATTTTCGATGCACGACCATGAAATCTACTAGGAACATTTACTGTACCCGCCTTCTCAGAATCAACTTGTTGCTGTAAAATGACCACGGCATCGACGAACCCTGACAAGATGGCTCGTTATTCGCATTCGGTTTCGATGTCATCTAATTTTAACGCATTAACTTTCATTTTGTTAAAGCTAAATGTGTGAATGTTAAATGAATGAAATAAATTAGATTTATTGTTACAAAAATGCAAAAAACACGTATTCTAAAATTTTTGGGTGTTTTGAAATGTACTAAATTAGTAACAATAGTCTTCGATTATTCAAAGTTAGATATATATTTGATAATTAGTTTAACGTAAATTTATATTCAAAAATTGATTAATCACGGACGATTCGTTACATATACGGAGAAGGAACACGATAAATTAAATATAAGAAATACCATTACATCAACAGAACAATAAAATTGACTGGAAGAAAGTGGAAATTAAGAGTGTAGATTACCAATAAAATATATTTCGAAAATCAAACCAATAATGGGAAATCGAAATTAACTTTAGATTAGTAAATTGAGTTGAAAGAAATTTTAACTGAAGTGATTCAAATTGATATCATCCTACTGAAGTCTACACTAAAAGTGGAAGTAGTGGATTATCTCAACTTACATTAATACTGAAAATGAACTTTAAAAAATCCAAAATCAAATCAAGCAGCATAATGCTGGAAATGAAAAATAATTTGAATATACTTAAATTGAACATAAAATTTTAAAAATTTACAAAAAATAAAAACTACCTAAGATAATATAAAAATACTCAACGTTTTTACCGAACTGTTTTGGCGCCACTGTAACGTTATTTGCAACTGCTATTTCAATTGAAACTACAATTTCAAACTTTGTTAACAGACACATTTTAGCAGAGGCCCCTACGTGGTCTAAGTAGTTGACTTTAGCTCAGGGGTCGTGGGGTTTCTAAAGGTTTGCATGGTTCTTGAATAAACCGAAAAATAAAAAAAAGGTATGTAACGTACCGAACCGAACCTCATATTATGATGTAAATCAGATAAAATATTTATTATTTTGTGTATCATGGTATAAATTTCAAATGTTTTATTAGAAAAATTAGATTACAATTTGAATTTAGAAAATATAATAAAAGTTATATATTGAATAAATCATAATCTAACTTGAAAAAACTTAATCAAACTAACAGCATAATAATAAAAAAATATAATAATAAAATAAAAAATAATACTTAAATTTTTTATGGTTGTATCGATAAATGAGATGGCGTGCTGCGGCAGTTGTAGGTCATCTGTATTTCTGCAATGATGTAACTATGTCCTCGTATGGATTGAAAATGGGTTTGGTATTATATGTGTTGTTGTTTATTTTATTTTTGTGATGTTATATAATTTTTAGTTTTTATTATTAGCATTATGATTTCATATAATTTTGAATTAAACATGTGCTTTAAATTATATATATATATATATATATATATATATATATATATATATATATATATATATATATATATATATATATATACAGGGTGTCCCCGATTGGGATGCTGATCCGTTACGGGCTGATTCCTTGGTTCATTTCATGAAAAAAATCGTATGGCAGGGGGGGTCAATTTTTGATATTCTTTGAGATACAGCGCGTTTAAAAAATTTGGTTCGGAAAAAAAGTACAAGCGGATATTAAGCTGTAACTTACAAAATTTTTATCGGACAGCAACTAACAAAGTTAATAATTTTTTTTTTACTTAATTTTAATCCGCTATGATCTCCTCTACAATCCCGCAATACATTATTTGTACCCATGTGTTATAGTTTTTTACTTATGAGACGAAGAATGAAAACACTACCATTAGGGCATTTTTTTGAGAAAAACTCAAATTTATGAAAAAAAATATCATTTTTTTTTATTTTTTTAACTTTAAAACGCCATAGCTCTTTAATGGATACAGATGCGAGATAGCCAATGAGATCTTAAATATAGTCTATTTAGTTGTCCGTCAAATGAGACTTTGTTAGTTGCTGTCCGATAAAAATTTTGTAAGTTACAGCTTAATATCCGCTTGTACTTTTTTTCCGAACCAAATTTTTTAAACGCGCTGTATCTCAAAGAATATCAAAAATTGACCCCCCCCTGCCATACGATTTTTTTCATGAAATGAACCAAGGAATCGGCCCGTAACGGATCAGCATCCCAATCGGGGACACCCTGTATATACATTTTTTTCTTGTGTTTTAAGATTTAAGAATTTTTATGTTCACTTCACTTAACTTTTAATAATTAAATTACAAAATATTTTTTATTTTATTGTTTTTTATTATTAATATATACATATTAGGATATTAATATAAAAACTTATCTTAAACTTATTTTAAAAATAGTCATACGTTATTCATTATATTATATTAAAAATATATCTCTATATCTAAATATATCTATACACGTGATAAACGTGTATATTTTATTTTTCAAATTTATGTAACCATTTGAAAAGGTGTTGCATCCAAAACCAGGAAGAATCAAAGAGACCGCAACATTCACATTCACGTATTTGGTGCATTTTTTTCAATCAAATTTATTTGTTAATAATATCCAATATTTAATTACCGGGAAACTATGAATAATAATTCATACCGGGCAGTTTTGAATAATAAGGTTGTGTTACCCCTTAACTAAATACCTTCAGTGTTACTCGAAATTTCTAAAATTTATGGATTAAAGTGTTTTAAACTTTAATTCGATGTGTGTGACAACTACAATAATTTAAATTTTTGATTTAAAAACGAAGTAATTGATTTAATATATCAACGTTTACAGTATAATAACAATCCAATTATTTTTGACATAAGATCGACCGCTTTTTGGGCATAAAATAAATACAAAAATATTCAAAATTAACAACATTTTTATTTAAATACTTATTTATATTTTTTGTCCGATTGTAGGTCCGTACTCTCGACACAAAACTGCCTAAGAAATGTTGAACTGCAACGATGACTGAAACGAAAGCGTACATTCGAATTTGAAGATTGCTACAAAAGCAAGATTTTATATTTATCAACTCAGTATCACAGTCTTATTGGAAATCCGAAATTAAGTGGATAGTATAGATGAAATTCAACAAGCCAACTTTATTTTACTTCAACAAATTGTCAATTAAATATATAAAAGTTTTAAAAAAATATAAAAATCGAAGTTGAATGGTTTAAGCAAAATTTGGGAAATATTTATAAAAATAAACTGCTTTATAAATATGAGTTTGATATAAATTCTAAAGAAATTTGAACTTAAAGAACGGCAAGGAAGAAAATAGAAACCAGTGAACTGTGACTTTATCGATTCGTTTTAGACTGAAAAGAATCCTATTTCTGATAGCAAATATAATATATCGATCTTACGTATTTATGCAAGAATAATTATATATCCGGGTTATATAAAAAATATTACGAAGCTTTGCCGCACAAAAATATTGTAAATAATTATTCGGATGATTAGCTTTCCTGTTCGTGTTAATCGCTTTATGTCTATGTTATTAAAATTTCAACAACAATAAATATTAATAGTTTGTATATAGGTGTGAAGCTTTCGACACATTTTAATTTTAAAATATCGTAATATTGTGCGAAATTGTTGCACAAAGAAAAGAATAGATGAACTTGGTCTGATTATTCGGAATCCAAGAATTAAACTCAAAGTCTCCATTTGGTGAAGTACTAGACAAATGCTTGCAGACTGAGTTGTCTCTTGCAATCTTAATAGTTTAAATTTAGGGCAGAAACCAACCTATCAAAGAAGACATAATGACTCTATTCTTGATTTTACTTTAATTTCTGAAGCAAATAACCTGGTTCGGAGCAGGGAAGTTCTAAACAATAAAAGCTTTAGTGACCTTATTACATTATGTTTGAGGTGATTATAAATAAGTCAGATAGGAGAGTAGTGAAGTATAACATTTCAAATAGAAGCTAGCGAGATAGGTATATCTATTCAGCGAGAAAGACTGGCAGTCGAAACAGAAAAGTATCCATGTACTGGTTAATTGTGGAACTCAGCAGATGCTGTAACTGTGATATAATAAAATTATTGCGAAAGAACCGGTGTACTCGTAGCAAAGCGGATATATCTATCGAACAGGAGCTGAAATGTGCCAGCAACAACATGAGAACGCCTGTATTGAAATCAAAAAAGAAATGCTGGCAAAAGATCTGAACAGGGTGGAGCGGACTCATGGGCAGATGCGTATACAATCGTAATAAAGTGTATATAAATTTCTATATCATTATGAACACAATTTCGTAATTTAAATGATCATCGTTAAATATAGACAATGTACTCGTTAATTGCTGGTGATGAAGAAAATAACTTTCATTATAATACTTTCATTTAAAATTGAATATGTAGTAGAAAATTTAAAAATAATTTTAAAAAAATTAATTAAATAGAAACATAAATGAATGTGATTCCAAATCTTTTTAAATTAGAACAGAAATCACGTAATTAATTTTTAAAGTCGACATCTTTAAAAATATCTCTACTTTAATCCAAATTCTTTCTTTTGCAGGATTTTATGAGTAGTATATTTTAACTATATAGCCACGGCAATAAAATATATAATATTATGAATTATTCTAACTCAGACTTGAAATCATCTCAGCAAATTGAGTAAAGTAATTTAAAAATATTGTTTCATCTAAAGTGAAAGATGTGATACAGTTTGGTATAAAATTGTAATTTAGTCTGATTTTCTTTATTCAATATTCTTTAAAATCAAAACACAAATGCCAATCAACCAGTATTCTTTGTCATATTTCATGTATATTGTATAAATAAATATATTTGAACTGGAATCACAATCTTATTGAAATCTACGCCAACTCATAAAAATTGGAACAATTTCGCCAGAAATCGATAAAAATTGAATTTTTTTTTATTTAGTTCGACTGGGGGATTATCGATGAACGGATGAATTTATGGAAATACAAATTTTACAATTCTCTCATTGTTTTGGTTGAATTTACCACCCTCAGAGACAAAGTCATTGTATTATGCTACTACAGCTAAGTATGTATATTGTGTATGTATGTATATTGAAAAAAAACAATTTATAAATTTTATCGATAGTCATATAGCGGTCATCAAACTGCCACTTAAATGTATTTACTCTATGGCATTCTGCAACGATATAGTTTTAGTTTAATCAATTGAATTAGAATAGAACTAAGATTGATTGCACAAAATACGACAATTATTTAACTTTTATAACAGCGTTTATATTTGGATCAAGGAAACAACATTGTGACAAATCTCTTATATACATTTTTCCAAATGCCCAGATCACTATTAAGATTTATCTTTAAAATTAAATAAAATGTTATCATTTTTCGTCATTCATGAAATATTTTCCTACAAAACTAGAAAAAAAAAATAAAAAGTACGTAAAATGGAAAAACATGAGATAACAATTTTGTTTTTAGAGTGGATGTATCCTTTTCAAAATGGAAAAAATAAAAGAATCAGAACTTTTAAAACATTTTCTATTAAATAACAATTTATAGTGATTCGAAAAATATCTAGGCCACTTTACAAACAATTTTTATTGTAACGATTCGATTAGACGAAAATTCAATCTGGCCTATATACATTATATATTATTAAGAAGCGTTTTTTAAATTTAGTATACATATAACAAATAACAAATAACCCAATTTTTGGTATCTTAACTTAAATCAGTTTTAAACATTATGTGATGAAATCACGTTTATTTTTGTTTATGAAATTCTTTAATAACTTTTAGTTCAAGTAAGTCAATTGGTTGATCTCAATTGTTTCCTAATCGCAAATTATAAATTCTTTAGAAAACAGATTCAATTATGTTTAGAAATTATATTCTATAATTTGTGACAGTGAAAATACAGCCGTTTACCTTATTACCACTATGGCCGTGTTATTTCAAATAGGAGGACGGACATCAGTAAAATAGATAATGGTGTTGATTTCACATACACTACCGGGTCGTAGTGTACGTGAAATCAACACAATTATCTATTTTACTGACTAATCGTGTTTTTTGATTTAAACATTCCTGATAGTGATCGGTAAGTACTGTGGCGGTTTAACTGCATTAAAATATTTTCAAATTTCGTTTGCACTGGTTTACTAATACCATAATAAATAATATATATATATATATATATATATATATATATATATATATATATATATATATATATATATATATATATATATATATATATATATATATATATATATATATATATATATATAAGTAACCGTGCATCTAAACTTAACATAATAATCTTCACTTGCAATTAATATTCAAAAAGTTTGTAGTAGAAACTGGCAAGACCATTAATTTGTTATGATTCTTACCATCGTGGTGTAAAATCTCGGCAAAACTTGAAGGTACACAAAATTTTGACATTTCCTTTAAAATTAACATTGCGAATTAGTAATTCTAGATTTAATCTTTTTGAAAAATTGAAACCCAAAATTTTTTTAACTATTATTGCATCTGATTCTGATTTTATTATATGAAAAAGGGTTCTAGTAAAGATACAGGATTATACCGTTATCATTAACATATATTGTAAGAAAAAATTTCAATATGGCATCGAATGAATGAAATAACTTTTGGAAATAATAATAATAAATTGCAGATGCATTTCCCTATCCATTTATCTAAACAGATGGTCGCTTTAAAGTATTTGTCGCTTAATTTTTTGATATTTATAAGGTCTGTTTTGGATGAGAATTGTTGTTTTGCAATGTAATTTACCACTCTGTCTAGTGTAATTTACCACCACTTTGTATCGTTAATACTATGTTTTGAGACCTTGTTGTAGATGATTCATTGTTGTAAAATGAGTTTAAAAAATCAGCATACTATCAATGTTTTAAACAAAAAAGAAATTTTTTACTTTTAGGTTTCTGTTAATCTAATCATTTGGATTCCTCATTTGCCTTACTTTTGGTAATCGACGGATATCATTCGGAAGGTCAAGGCCAAATTGGGTCGAATTCCACGCCGTAGCGGCAGAAAAATGGCTCGTCTGGCGAACATTTCGCTCGAACGGATGCAGTACATATTGAAAGATTATCTAGGACTAAAGACCTTGAAATTCCATAAAACGAATTGTTTCACCGATGCTAAAAAAAATGGAAAAAGTGGAAAGAACAAAGGAGTTCTTACGCTTCCACGAAAGTGGCGATTTGCCAAACTGGGTTTTCTCCGATGAATCACCGTTCGTCATTCAGCAATATGTGAACAAGCAAAACGACCTGATTTACATTCCCGACCATTTTACTGAAAATTTGAACCAACGGATTGCCAATCAAAATCAAACGTCCTCAATGGTGATAGGGGCGGCCGAAAGACGTTCACCGTTCGTTTTTGAACCGTTTCAACAGGACTCGGCGCCGAATCATAAAACACGTGTGAATTAAGATTAGCTGAGACACAACGTTCCGCAGTTCATTTCCACTGTTCAATGGCCACCAAATTCACCGGATGCAAATCCGCTAGATTTCTCAGTTTGTGGTGTTTTGAAGAGGTTGGGACAAAATAATACCAAAGTGACGATCTCAAGCAAGCGCTTCGGGAATGGGCCAAAATAACGCGATGTAAAGCTATGCCATAGCCACTTTCGTGATGTAAAGCTATGCCATAGCTTTGTCGGCCGTTTGTAGGTGATAATGGTTGATAAGGGGAGGCCAAATCGAAAACTAATAATGCAATTCGAAAATTTAAATGTTTGTGAACATTTTTTACTTTGATTCAATTAAATCAAATAAAAATTCTGTGACGTTTTGTTTTGGTAACACTTCATATCAGTCACCCTGTGTTTTTATTATTATCATTAAGTTATGGTATTTATAAGACAGATTTACCTCTGTGCACACTTCTCATGTCGGTTCGTGTTTTAATATAATTTAAATTTCGTTTAGTTAAATTAAGTTATTTGGTAGAAACTCCATGTAGTTTCAACAGGACAACGGCATATATCATACAGTGATAGAAAAAATTGATCTTAAGTTGTTTGTGGTAAAATTTCTAACGAATAATTTTTAATAGGATCCATTTTGACAGACATAATATAGAAACTTCTGATCAATCGCAAAAGATGAAACGAGCTTTGAAGGGGGAGCCTTTTTTTGGTAGGCCAAAAGGTTGCTGATGAAAACAATGGGTCCTCGGCGTAGAGAGCGAACTGACATCTTATAATTGCTTGCAATAGTATGAAAAGCTAACCCGTGATCAAAGTCAATGGAGTCAAAATGTTGGCACAGAATGAGTCAACAATTTGACTCCAATGACTTAGATCACGGGTTAGCTTGTTCCTACTATAATGGCCTGTAAAATCCATCAAAAAAATGGCAGAAACCTGTCGTAACAGAAAATGACTTTCAAGACATAATTTTTCATTACTAAACCGGAATCTTTGTCACTATTTAACATGATAATTAATTTATATATACTTAATAAAAAATTTATATATTAAATGTTAACCATAACTTGATACACTCTTCACATATAGTTTTCAAATATTGCAGCCTAAATGACTAAAACAGAAAGAAATAGTTACTGTTGATGCATAAATCAAAAACATTTTGAAATGAAAAAATTCATAGATTGGGACATTAATTTTTACAACATATACGAGGATGAACACATACGAAACGAAATCAAAGATATCAGTATCGTGGAATCATATATTTATAATAACACGCACACCGCATTGCCCGTTTTCAACCCTATCATAACTCAACGTCAAAACAGTTTACCAGTGACTGAGTAATATAAATACATATGTTTACGTCTACGACCACTTGTATGAGCGATTGATATTTTTGTTATTAACAAAACCCCGAAATATTTTACTTTGGTGCTTGGCTTAATTATGTATTTATTATATTTTATGTAAAAACCCCAAACAAAAAATTAAACCACAACAATTTTATTTATGATTTTACTCTTTGTTTGCTAGTTGCTTGACTACGTCTTAGTATAAGGTAATGTATCCAAATAGAATTTGATTTATGTTGAACGAAAAAAGAACCACGAAAATTTCCACGCAAAAAACAGGGTAAAAATGAAAGAAACATAAAATACAAACAAAAAAATTACATAACATGATTTTTTCGAATAAATCAAGATTTTTATTTAAAAAGTTTTCACATAAAAAATAATTAACTCAACAAGTAGGTAATAGTATTCCTGATATATAGTTTTAAATCGAAATTAATGTGAGTTTTCGTTTTCATGTTTAAATTCTAGTAAGTGTAAACTTTGTTGATATACAACACGGATTGCCTATAAAGTTGGTGCGAAGTTTAACACAAAAATGTATGTTGCGATGACAAAAATAAAAAAAACGCTATTTGATGTTAAGAATGAATGCAACAATTTCATGTTCTAACGTTTGGTGGAGGTGAGTTTTATGAATATTTATTTAACACTATTTTGTTATATTGAAACATTAACACCATTCTCTTAGTCGAGTCACAAGGCGTTTGTTACGACAATAGATTTTTTGTATTCTCTTAAGCGAATGTGACGACTGTCGGCGAATCAAGCGACGAACATGATATTCTAGTAGTCATGAGAAAAGTTTCTTGTCGACATAGGCGACATTTTTAGACGTGCAGTTTTGTGAAGTGATATCAATACAGAAAAAAAACGTTAGTTTTTAGTTACATTTATTTTGAAGAATGTATATTAAAACATTGTTTAAATTATTATTTATTTATTAGTAGTATTTATTTATTCGTCTTAAAAGTGAAACACCTCAGGACAATACCTTATTTCGACAATCCAATCAACATTTTGCATATGCAGATGATATTTGTGTGATAGGATTAAATGGCAACGGAGTGAAAGAGATACTTGATCCACTGGAACAGTTTTCAACTTCCATTGGTCTCAAAATCAACGAGTCCAAAACCCAAATATCTAATCTCTGGTCTTAGAAACCAAGATGCAACTGATTTCAGAAGTGGAACCCCACGTTTGAAGGAGTGATGAGATTCAAGTATCTTGGATATCTTGTTACTCTCGAGTTAGTATAAAAAGAAATTTTTATTATACAATTTTCTCAATACATTTTCAGACTTTGAACTGTTCGTATCGTGTTGTATTTTATTCTCTTTAGATTTTGTGATTTTATTGCATTTATAACAGTTTTTTTCAAAACTACGATCCCTGCTGTATCGTTGACCGGTTTTAAAACATATTTTACCTAGTTTTATTTTTTTAGTAACTCAACCGTTTTTTAGTGCTGCGTTGTTATAATTTTTTTGCATGTTGTATTTTTATTTCATTTTCTTATATTCTTATACCACCAATTGGTTTTTAATATTTTATTTATTGTTTTTAAAGTTTCAAAATGCCATTCAATAAATTTATCTTGGATACGTCGAACTATGCGATTGTTCAAGAAATTGTTATTCAGCTTAAATCTGGTTTTGATAATATTAACATTCAAAATTTGTTTAATTATCATCTTTTTTCAAATATTTGTAACATGATTCCAGGGTTAAAAAAATCTGAAACCAACAGAAGATTTCTTCACAGAATTTTTAATTCGTGTGAATTCCAAAACGGACTATGCGAAAAAATTCGAAAACAACAACTCAGGATTTCATTCTGTGAAACTGAAAAGCAAACTCTTCCAGTAATAAACGAGACTAATAGCGTAGGATCTGACACAATTGTATTTCCAGAAACAAATGCTAACGCAATCCCAAAATTAATTACAATTGAACAAAATATTGATGAGAAATGATTATTGATGAGCAATTAGCTCAAGAATGTATCGAGGAAGAACATTTTCAAATAAAGAAGGTTTATAAGCGAAATTTGCACCAAAAGCGTAATAAATCTAATGTTTATTCGGTGGCAGCTGGAGAAATTGAAATTTCTTTAGCAGTTTGGACTACTATTTTCAACTCAAATACAAACCAGTTACAAACGAAATCATATCCTACCATAGTATCAAATCTATTCACAGAAAAAACTGGTTGTCAAATAAACATTAAGATTCTAGATCAAGGAAAAAAATCATTGAGTATTCGTGCATATTGTGGTCATAAAGGATGTAAAAGCTTTAAATTAGTAAATACAAATATGGCACTTGGCTTATTTAAAGTAAGTAGTTCCAGTGGTAATATGGTGCACGAGAATATTAAAACCCGTCAACTAAGAGAAACCGACAAAAAAACAATTAAAAAATGTCATAATTAATAAAATGTAAACTAAGAAATGGTGAACAATGAAGATGCTTCATTTTTGGAATTTTCTAAAACAACTAAAGTAAAACCACTGAGTGTATTGCGAAAAGTTCGCTCTGAAAAACTTGAAGAACAGGACAATGATAACGATGAGTTTAAGGATATCTTTAAAGAAATAGAGTCTGGAAGTAACATGATACAAAAATTTTCATTAAAACCATTTTGTATTGTAACTTACAAACACAAATGAAAGTTTTGGATATTTTATTGAATGAATACAAAAATTAAAATTTTGTTGCTTATCTTGATGCAACTGAGGACTCATAAGGAATCCCTTTAAAACTGAAACATCAATTTTATATTATGCTTTAGTTGTCCCAGTTAAAGTAGCAACGAATGAACCAAGTGACATATTTCCTCTTACTGATATGATTTCTTTTAGTCACAACATGGATTCGATTGGAGGTTGGTTAAGGTCTTATAGAATAGAAATAGCAAAAAATAGAAAATATGGCCAGTAATTAAAACAGTTATAACGGATTTCAATTCTGCAAGTATGAATGCCATTCTTGATTCCTTTAACAAGATGGATATAGTTCAATATTTAAATAAAAGTTATGAGGGTATTAAAAATAACACAAATAGAGAAGACTTAGTTAAAGTTCATTTATGTGTATCTCATTTAATGCATAATATGACTGCCGATATTAATAAATATTTTAGCAAATCTTCTAAAAATAATAAAATTATGAAGGAAATATTTTCATCTATTTTTTTAATTATATGATTATAATTAATGATTATAATTTAATTCAAAATATTTGGTATAATCTATCCGTTATATTTAAAAATAAGCTGCTAACATCGGACGTGTTAGTCAGTTTAGCAATAATTATAAAAAATGTCACATTTAACGTTGAACATGTCGATAGTAATGATTTCGATAATATGTCTCTTATACAAGATGAAGTTTGGTTTAGGCATCTAAACAAAACAATATACAGTCAAAGTAAATATTATAATGACTTCAAAACGATTTCAGATTCTATAATATGTAGAATCTCATTTTTCAAAAAATAGCTTTCCCATAAATTTATATAACAATCCCATATTTTTAGAAGTTTTTTTGAAAAAATATATTACGTATTAACCACTTTGGTCTAATATTTACCACGAAACCACTTTTAGTAACAGCCACGTGGAAAATTACTTTGCTACAATAAAAAGAATAACTAAAAGAACCTTATCACTAGGAAAGGTACCAACAAAATCTTTGAGGTTTGTAAAAGAAATGAATTTTAAATTAAAAAGAAAGCATTTAAATATCCCAAAAAAAATGACTAAAAAAGTTTTAGAAATACCGAATCAGACTAAGGATTTATTTGAAAAAAAGTTAGTAAATGTGTTAGACGAAGTAGAAAATTGGAGAGGCCAGCCTGTAAAAGTGGCGCGATCAAATATTAATCTCACTGCTCTAAAAACAATGAACAAATTAAAAGAAGAATCAAAAAAAAGTGAAATGATAAAAAGTCTCTCAGTTAATAAACGAACCTTTGACATTGGCACTCCTAAGTGTTCCAAAAAAATTAAAACGCTAAAAATGTTTAAAATGAAAGAAAATGGTCATCTTAATTTTTGTCGTAACGGATCAATCATGGGAGAGAATTATACACATACATGCGCTTTCGATTCTTTGTTTCAATGTTTTTTAAATTTAGAAGAAACAATTTTGCTAAATAAAGATCATGGAGAATGTTTTAAATTAGTAAACGCACTTCGACAAGATAACCTAGATAATGCATATAAAACACGTACTAGTATTTTAACTAATATTTTTGGTTTAAAGTTAAACTGTACGTCGAACATAACATACATTTCTGATTATGTGTTTCGAAGTTTAAACATATCCAATGTCCAAGCCGAGACTTTTTGTGCTACCTGTAGCACAACTGCTATTGAATATTTGAAATATATCCCAATAAATTTGAATCAATTAGAAAATTTGGGATTAGAAAATCTGCAATATTGTTTAACAGATTTAACAGATAGTTTTTACTGTCGTAGTTGTTTTGCAGAGAAATCAATAAAAAATGTTTTAACAAGCAACGATCTTTTTATACGTGGAACCTGCTTTAACAACCAACAGTTAACAATTTCTAATGTCCCATCTAATATAACCATTTTTAATGACAATTTTTCACTGAATGGAATTGTTAACTTCGTACCAGCTATGCAACATTATGTAAGCTATTGCTTTAGAAACGGGCGTTGGGAAAAATATGATACCTTAAAAGAAATTTCAACGAATGTCAAGTTTTCAAAAACACATTATGTTGTGCCACATCTGCTTATTTACGTCAAACAAAAAACGCAACAAAATTAAATACCTTCATTGAAAATAACAAAATATATGTAAAATAATTAAAACAAAAGTATCGTAACACGTTGCAATTCTAGATGGCACAGAACATTCAAATTTGAGAAAATATGTACGTTTCCACACTAAAACAGATTGCCACTTAAGTAAAAAGTGAGACTCTCAGCATGCTAATCGTAACCATATTCCCAGAACGGATAATCCTATATGTTAATCAATGGCTTACAAGGCCGTACACGGTCCTTATTGCGTCTCAACTGAGACTTTTCGAACCTAATTAAGATTGGTGTTTGGCTTTTGTAGATTGTCAACCCAACGAATGCTTTTACACACAATCTTTGATATGTCATCCGCGTTGCATGTTTATTCGGTCTACGACGAGGCTCGAACTCGAGCCCCACGGCATTAGGAGAAATTCTCTTAAGCACTAGACTATGTAACGATAGTATCTGAAAAAGAATCAAAACATCTTTTTACTAACCTCCGCACCATCTCTGATTGAGTATAGTTCAAATCAAATGTAACACAAAAGTAACATAGTTTATTTGAAAATTAGTATATGTATACTAGATTAAAACAAAACAAAAAGAACAAAACAAAAGGAAAAATTTTCTTCCTTCTTGATCGAAACGCGGATAGATGAACATATAGCATCTTGATGCACAAAAAGCAACTTTGTAAAATCTATGCCGCAGCGTTAATAAAAAAAATCTTACTCAATTTTAATAAATAAAAATAAATTTAAATACAGAAAAAGTGTTTGAAAAATGTGAACCAGTATACATCAACTACAACCGGGTAAATTTTAACTAACAATAACCTACATGTTATCAAATAATTATTAATTAAATGACCCACGGTTCAACTCCACATTTACATACACATTTAACACCCAGTCGTAACTTTCTTATTTACGTATTTTTTGTGGTCACCTCGGAGAATATAACCCGACACCTCCGAATAACAGAGCAGACTCGCTACTTACTTTGCTACTGATGTAAAGACTAAACATGTCATCCAACTGAATGGAACTTTAACCATTTCAGGCAACTGAAAATCTTAGATGGCCCAGAACAAGTCCCTTCAATCTTGAGAAAATACGATTTCACACTAAATTGTAAATTGTGAGACTCTCAACACGCAAATCGTAACCATATTCACAGTACCAATAACTTACATGTCATCCAACTGAATGGAACTTAAACCATTTCAGGCAACTGGAAATCCTAGATGGCCTAGAACAAGTCCCTTCAATCTTGAGAAAATACGATTTCACACTAAATTGTAAATTATGAGACTCAACATACAAACCGTAACCATATTCACAGTATCAATAACTTACATATTAACAGTATCATACTCGTATAATACAAATAAATTAATTTTCTGGGATTGAGTGAATTTTTTTTACATGATATTATAATAAACTCTGGGCTGGGATAGAATTATAATTTTAGTGTTGCCTGATGACATATTTTATTTTTCCTGGGATGAAAGACTGGGCTAACTTCACATACATATATTATGCCTTGATTTTCAACTATAAACAAATAAGGCTTAATGTAAGAATTTAATCATAAACATAAGAAAAAAAAATTTACGTTAAATTAAAAATAAACTAGCTAAACTTCAGAAACTTGTACACAAATAAAAACTTAAATCTAGCTAAAGTTTTCTTAAATTTATAAAAAAAAAACAAAATATAAATTTAGGAAAACTTAAGCTAAATTTTTTGTATCACTTTATTTCTATAAATTTAATAATTTTATTACAAAATAATTCCTTTGATTTAGTAAAATTATCTTTACATTATAAAATGTGTTCCTTAAATTGAATACTATTGAATTTATTAATGGTTATTACTGCTCCTATTATTTAATCTCAATCTTAAAATCTAAGATAAAGAATAAAACATTCTTCTGTTTAACTTAAAACTATTAAGTGGTTATATTTATGTATGTTCCTTGTGTTGTTGTAATAAAAACGAACTTCATTTAAGCTTCAACAAAATATTTTTATTAAATATTATTATACATACAATTACATTTTAATAAACAACCCTTTTCCATTCATATTTCTTTTTATGCTAGTTTTGAAAATAATTAACATTCAATTGGTTTATATTACAAATATCTTTATTTTACTATAATTAATTTCTTTAAAACTTATATAAAACGTTTCCTTAAAACATAATTGCAAATTATTCGTTTTATACAATAACGCTGGTTTAAAATATCTGGTATTCAATTAAACCCACTGATGCTCTAATTCATCCTCTCCTATAATAAAAGCTCGGAAAAACAAATCATAACTCATGATTCTAATTTTCTTAATTTTCAAATACGCATTTTCATATTGTATCAGTAGATGAATAATTTTAAAAACAACGTTTCTCACGTTATCATGGATGTAAAAACCCGTTCTGTAATTGGTTCCTTTATAATTTATTAATATTACTTGTTTAATTTCCTAGTTGGGATGGATTAGAACATTTAAAATACTGATACACGCTTTGCAGTCAGATGTTTTACTTTCTAATTTCAAACTTACTATATCTGGATCAATTTGGGAATTTTGTAGAATTTTCTGTGCTAACTTCAATAAAGTTTTTTTTCCCACTGAAAGAGGTAGATATTTTGATGATGTTACATTTATATAATTTTTTTACTCACGATGCTTTGATTCGAAACGCATACACCATAAATGTTTAATAGGATCTGATTCAAGTATGATTGTGAAGAAATGGAGTTAAAAGTGATGTTTTGGTTTAAGAATAGACCCAAAAACCTTAACATAAAACAGGTTATGATATTTGAAATTTGTTCTTTTAGTGAGTTTATCGAAATATTATTAAAAGATTCTGATAATAAAATCTCCACTGTTTCTTCTAAAATATGCATGTGTTTCAATAATTTACCTTTGCTTGGAATAAGGGCATCAACAAAAAAAAAGTAATTCAAAAGTGTTTTACATTCTTTGCCAGAAAAGTGACAATTTTTATTGCGAATGTGATCTTGTTTTAAAATTGGTATTCGGTTAGCTATTTCTATTTCTCCGTAATTAGAATATTGTGTTCTAGAATTAAATAGTTCCAATGATTAATATTTTTTATCATTAATAAAATAACTTAGTAAATTTATAATACCTAAAAATACGTCGTGTAACACGTTAGATAAATAATTATCAGTCACATGAAAACTTTTAATTTCCGAAAGTCTCCGAGGTCGTTTGTTTCTATATCTGTGTCACAATTTTGTCTTGACCGTAGCATAGATAAGTTTTCATAATGTGTTGTCAATACATCATTTTTATTGATTTTGCAGGATCTGTAAAAATAATTGTTGGAAAAAGAGTGGCTAAAACTGAAAAAAAGGATCCAATGCTAAATTACCACCAATATCTAACACAAAATGAATGTTCGTTGGTTGACCGCCTTTTAATATATTAATTCCATCTGTTTCTATTTAATTTGGCGCATTACCAAGTTCCCGAATACAATTATTGAATCCAAAAGTTTTAGGATCTCAAGTTTTAAAAAACATTGCTGGAAAAATATTTGATAGAGATTAAATTTGTTTCAGTAGCTTATAGAGAAGCTGTAATAGATACTGCTCGTGTAAACATTGCCAGTTTCAAAATCATCATAATAGAGAAAATATGGAATTACAGTTTTGTTTGGAAATTGCAATGATTTTTTTTTCATATTTTACCTGAGCAAAGTTTCTTATCTTTGACGTATCACCTATTAAAATTTTTAAAAACTAAAGCGTTTCAACTAAGACTTGCGGTAAAGTAAATAAAATTTGTACTTGAAACTCTATTGGAATTAAAGTCCCTTCTGGTGTTTTAGCATCTAAATTTGCTATTTGTGTATTGTTTCACTTATTTGTTAGTTAGTTTGTATTTTCTTAACAGATTGATATAACCCATTATTTGTTATGTATTTTAAAAGTTTGTATAATTTCTAAATGGTTGTTTCCTAAAAGTAAAAATTGTTTTAATTTTATAGGAGTTATTTATTTTATATCATGATATAATTAACAGCGATCTCAATTTCCTTTAAAATTGGAAGTTTTATTAAATTTGTTACATCGGAAATTAATGTGGCGACTAAATTTGGTTGAATCGCTGGGCCTACGACCCGCATCGTTGAAAAAATCAAAATTGTTAAAAATGTCAACAAACAAAAAAAAATCGGATACCACAAAAAAATGATAACCCCCCACTTAGGTACCCGGAAACGAGAACGAGGATCGGCACGTGGAACGTGCAGTCCCTTCGGAAACCTGGCGCGTTGGACGGCCTTATCACATGTATGAAAGAGTATCAGCTGAAACTCGTAGCGCTCCAAGAAACTCGATGGCCTAAAAGTGGAGACCATGTGTCCCAAGGCTAAACGTTGCTACACAATGAAGATGACTTCGGAAATCTTGGAGTTGAATATCTCATTGGGCCGCAGGTAAAAAGGGCTGTGTTGAACTTTCAGGCAATCGATAATGGAATGTGTAAGCTTCGCTTACACATTAGATTGCCCAACCTGTCGAATGTTTGTTTAAATGCGCCCACTGATGTAAGCCAACCCCAAGATAAAGACTCATTTTATAATAATTTGGATAATCTGATGGGCTCTATACCTGAGCACGATGTCAGATTGGTAACTTTAATGCTAGAGCTGATAGAAGTCAGACTGACTTATGCGATAATATAGGTCCGTACTCCCGACACCAAACTGCGTCTGAAAATGGGGATGAATAATATACTTTGCGATCGCTCATGATCTCAACGTGCCAAGTAGATTCTTTCCTCATAAAAACATCCACTTGAAACATAGACAAATCCACGTAAAACATCTCGAGGCCAAATTGACCATGTGTTGATTTCTAAAGACCGGGCACGAGTTGTCCAAGACGTGAGATCGTATCGGTCGTCAAACAAATTTGTAGGCAATAACTCTTATCTAGTCACTGCAAAGCTAAGATGAAGTTGTTCGTACAGGTCAGGGAGGACAGAACAATATACAACGCGATGCTGCTGTGAAGGTCTGATAAATGAAGAAACGAAACGAAAATATCATGATCTTGTCAGCAATAGCATTATGCGATCCAATTACCAATCTGATGATGTGAACAGTGTCTGGGAAGTATTGAGAACCTCGGTTGTCGATGCTGCCCAGCACATTCTCGGTATAGTGAAAACTAAACCCAAAAATGATTGGTTTGATGAGTAGTGTCGTCTTGCTGTTGAGGAACGAAATATAGCCCACAATGAAGCGCAGACTCGGTTTACAATTGCAAGGAAAAACAAAGCAGTTCTTGCTAGGAGGACAGCTAAATGCATTTGTAGACAGAAGAAGCGCGAATGGTGGAAGGCTAAGGTCTTAAGAGTACAACAACTCAGCAATGAGCACAATTAATCTCGGTCAACTGAAATTTGTGACCAGGATGGAAATCTCTGTGTCAACGTTGAATGCGGTACTCGATACATGGCGTGAACATTTTTTGTCCTTCTTAATGTATCACAAGCTGTATTTGAATACCCTCAAATACAGACCGCAGATATGTTCATTGAGGATCCATCCTATGAGAAATTCACAATGGTCATGCAGAAACTAAAGAAAAATCGTTCACTAGGAGTTGATTGCATTAATTCAGAGCTCTTGATATTCGGAGGGCTAACTTTGTGGAACTGTCTTTCCGATCTTGTTCGACTAAAATGGCAAAATGAAGTTAACCCTGAAGAATGGCCGCGTTATGCCCAATATTCAAAAAGAAGGGTGATTGCTTGAAGTGCGAGAATTATCGCGGTAGCTCTCTTTTGCACAGCATAGTTACTGTCATACATAATCTTGGGAAGAATTACTTCTCTGGCGGAGAAAATTGTCGATTACTACCAAGGAGGATTAAGCCCAAATCGGTCAGTCACTGATCAAGTTCTTACGCTACGGATGATTCTTTCCAAGTACTACGAAACATTTCGCGATGTACACCAGGTATTCCTAGATGTCAAGCAAGCCTATGACTCGATCGATCGAGAGAGGCTATGATATGCGCTTGAATATTTAGGAATACCAAAGAAATATGTACATTTGTGTAAAATGACAGTACCGCAGTCACAATGCTGTGTTAAAGATAAGAGCAGGCTATCGAGAACTTTTGCAATCACTACTGGTGTTCGACAAAGAGATGCGCTGTGCCCGATACTTTTGAATCTCATGTTGGAATACATCCTTCGTAAAAGTGAAACACCTTAGGACAATATCTTATTCCGACAATTCAATTACCTTTTTGCATATGCAGATGATATCTGTGTGATTGGATATCAAGGTTCGCCTTGTCGCTGACAATCGAGCTTTATATTCTCTGCGTCCACTTCTGAAATCAAAATATCTTGCAAATACGAATAAGCTGAAACTGTACAGAGTGTTGATCAGACCCGTTATCATGTATGGACGTGAGAGTTGGACCTTGACGGATGAGTGCGATTGAGACGGATGAATTGGTTTCAAACATCCGAGAGAAGAACCATACGTGTGATATATGGCCCAGAGCGCGACGTTGATGATACAAACCAAGTTCTATTCAATCACGAGATCAGGAATTTAATGCGGATTCCTGATATCGTGCATAAAATCAAAGGAAAGCGAGTACACTGGCTCGGTCACCTTCTGCGTGCTGATCCAAACCGAATGAAACAGCGATCTTTGAAGGAAGAGCCGCCTTTCGGTAGGCGAAGAGGTCGCTGCCGGTGACGATGGCTCCACGGCGTAGAGAGCGACCTGGCATCTTCTGGTTGCTTGCAACAGTATGAAGAGCTAGCTCGTGATCGAAACCGATGGATTCAGATTGTTGACACGGTACGGGTCAAGAAACAGTAAAAAACAATATATATATATATATATATATATATATATATATATATATATATATATATATATATATATATATATATATATATATATATATATATATATGTATATATATATGTATATATATATATATATATATATATATATATATATATATATATATATATATGTATATATATATATATATATATATATATATATATATATATATATATATATATATATATCATGTTATTGACATTGATGACGATCGATAGTTTTCAAATCAGAGGAACTTTGGACTATACACATAAATAATTATTATTTTCTTCGAAAATATATAAGACTTGTCTCAATTTCAAACTTATGTTTACGTTTATCCTCCAATTAAATAAGTAATGTACATACAACATATTTACAAATCGATTTTCATTAGTACTATTATTCACAATTACTGTATGCTTATATTTATATTAGATTACAGTTTTCTTTTTTATTTTCTTATCATCTTTTCCAGTTTATTTTAGATGTTTCCTATAAAAAAATTGTTATTCCGCTGCAAGCCGACTTATCCAATTGGAATTAAAGATATAGATATAGATATAGATATAGATATAGATATAGATATAGATATAGATATAGATATAGATATAGATATAGATATAGATATAGATATAGATATAGATATAGATATAGATATAGATATAGATATAGATATAGATATAGATATAGATATAGATATAGATATAGATATAGATATAGATATAGATATAGATATAGATATAGATATAGATATAGATATAGATATAGATATAGATATAGATATAGATATAGATATAGATATAGATAGATTCTTTAATTTGTTCATCTGTTTCCAATTTGCGGTGTATTTATTCATTAATTTGTGGACAATTTATTTAAATGAATAAACGTTTTGTATTTTATTTTATTTGTTGACTTTAATTGATTTTTATAATACATTTATATTTTCACTACGCTCCGATACCATTTCATTATATTTTTAATCGGTTGCACATACATATTTAAATTCAATACACTTCAGACTAAAAAACACAGTCTCTCTTTTTAGTCGGAAAACCAACCGGTCGGCAAACTATTTGAAATATTCTGAGATATTTATTCCAAATAACCAATATAATATATTTTACATATAGTAAGTTTTTTTAAATTTATTTTCCTTTATCTCCAGGGCGTCTAGTAGATTGGACCATCCAACTCTATTTGGGGCTATTCTCTTTAGTTTCCCCCATGTTTTCGCAAGATGTTTGCTTCAGTTTACACCGTTCTTTTCAAAGTGACTGCTGGCCTTCCAACTTTTCTTTTTCTTTAAGTATTCCATTCTAATGAGATCCTAGTCATGTCATGTGGTGTCTTTCTCAGCGTGTGTCCTATCCATCTCCATTTCAGCTTCCTGATCTCCTTCTTAATGTTCACTTAGTTTGTTTATGACAGTTAGTTAGCTTAGTTATAGTTAGCTTAGTTTTAATCAATTTAAAATAATTGATTGTACTATTTCGAGATCGCAAAGCAAAAATGATTTAATCAAAAGGAAATAAAAAATCCTTGAATATATCCATCTCAAGTTCAGAAGATCTACGTAAGTAGAACTTATAACTGATCGTCCTTAACTTTGCTGACAACATTGTTATGTCGAATAAGAAAAGTGATGCTAGTACGAATTTTTAAAAAATGATTCGGCCACTGAAAAGATAACAAAAATATTTATCGGTGGCAGTTGCAAGAATGCAGACGCATTTTTAAATTATAGACATCTACATTATTCTAAAAATTAAATATTGCCAACATGTCAAAGAAATAACATTTCATTCATGAATTTAAAAAATTGCACAAATTTTTTTTTAATTATCTAATTTTAATTATCTAAGTTTGATGATTTTAGTTTTAAATTTATTGAAAGACAATGAGCCGGAACTTCTATTCACCATTAAGTTTATTAAATTTCAGATTAAAAAAAAACCAGCATAATTTTATAAAATCAATTCGCTGAAGTGTGATTTAAATATTGACCATGAAAAATGTTTCGAATTATTATTGTAAATATATAAATATTATTTGTAAAATTATTGATGAAAAACAAATATATTTAAAAACCGTTGTTCTATTCAATTTTATTATTTTGTTCTTAAAAAATATTAATTTTTGCTTGATTGTTTTTTTTTGGGTTTCTTCAAAACTTGTTTCCTAAAATTCCTTTTTCCAAAAATCCAATGATGGAGGATTGGATAATTCGCGCGTGCGAATGATTCAATCCAACATTTTGGGATTTTTGGTTATCTTAAGTATGCAACTAATATAAATTTCAAACAAATAGCATTTTATGGTTTATGAATAAAAGAAATTAAGTAACCCAATACAAGATAACTGATGACACATTTTTTAATAGATTGCAGTTGCTAAAATGCACACCGATGAGAGAATGCCTTGATTTGATTTTCATTTTTTATTTGTGCATTGTATCATAATTAACCAAATGTCAATTTTAAAATAATAAAATGTCTTTAAATATAGTAAAGTCAAACATTTGTTGTGTCATATTGGTTACAATTACTACATGGATGTCAAATGTTTGTGTAAAATAAAGATACTATTGGAGTAGTGTGGATGGTCGCTCCCATCAATAATTTTTATTTGTCGATTAATAATTGGTGCAAAATGTGAGCTACAAATAAAAATACCTATTAAATTTTTTAAAGTGATATGACTTTCTATAATTTTGTAACTTATTACTAGATACTGCTTGATTGCAATGCCGTGATTCATTTGTTTCAGTATACTATTCATGAAAACCCAAGACCAGTCAGAAACAAAGTATTAAGGCAAAAGTATTTTAAAGTATTGCAGCAGAATCATGTCGACAAGAAATTAATTCCTCTAAAGGAATAATAATTCCATGTATTTTTACAACACAAGCATAATAATAGATTCTAGGGAAATTATGAGGATCACACGTACAATCGATATATATATATATATATATATATATATATATATATATATATATATATATATATATATATATATATATACGTTTCATCGATATATGTATATATATATATATATATATATATATATATATATATATATAATCTTTGTCAAATTTAAACAATAAATTTCTTTAAAAAACCAAAATGATCTCAAATGTTGACTAACTATAGGTTGATTAAATAAATCCAATAAGAAATTTTGTTAGAAGTATATCTACGTTTTTCCGGCGAGGTAATATAATTAATTATACGCATACGCATATCAACGTTTTTTCGGCGAGGTAATATAATTAAATTAAACACATACCGATCGCGATCACTATATTACTAGTTTCACACAAATTAGTTTTTGGAATCACTCACAAAAAAAATGTCGTTTATCTGAAAACTTTACAGTTTAAATAAATGGATTTCGCAAAACTTCAAAAAACGTTTTGTTTAAACACAACACAAACAATAACAATAATACGATTTTAAAATACGCGTATATTTATATTTTATATTATTATATGTTAATACTAGCTTAAAATATAAATTAAGAAAACTTTGTTTGTTGTTCTTCATTTAGTAAAAAATTTATGGATTTAGAATTACTCAATTTTCATATCAGCTTTTCAAACCAATCAACAAGGTTATAGTATACAGATGGCCCTATCCAAAAAACAAAGTAAGATGTTTGCCCAATATTCAAATCTAAGATATGAATTTTCTTAGATGTTCATATTTCTTAGATTTAGTATTTACTCAATAATCATATAAATATAAACCCTATTAGCTTTCCAAACCACTCAACAGGGTTATAAAATACAAATAGACCTGTCCGAAAATCATAGTAAGAAATTTGTCAAATAGTCAAAATCTTAAGATTTGATTTGAAAAGTATGGATTTAGTATAACTTTATATATTTGTGAACAAATTCCATATGATAATTCGCCTAATTATATACTCTTTACTAATACTAACACGTTTTTTTATTTTATAATTTTGTTTAGTATAAACTTCATTCGCTTTCATATGACACGGATAACTACAAAAATTGGTAATGGAGAACATGTACTCGTGAAGCACTCATCGATATATGTGCATGGTACGACCGCGAAGGCGCGAACGACTTACGTACATATACGTTGCGCAAATAATGAATTAAAAGAAGTTGCTAATACTTGCGTAAGAACTTGCGTTCAATCGCGTAGATATTTTCAATACTTTAATTAATTTTTATTATGGTTTTGTTAATTTTACAGCGCAATAATTTGTTTTTGTTACTTGTATATTATGTTTTTTAAGTTTTGTTCGAAAACAAACACTTTACTATGTAAATGCATTGTATTTACGGGTATCTGACCTTTAAGGTACTTAGTTTGAGTAAAAATATTTTTGGGAAATATGTTTTGAAGAATTTTCCTACTGTTTTGGAAATGTTTATTTATATTTTTGGGTAAAAGCGATTTTGGAACACGTATCGCTTCCAAGCATTACTTATGAAAAAACAAAAAATAATTGAAAACCGTTGTTCTATTCAATTTATATATTTTCGTTTCTTGTTCAGTTTTATTTTATTACTTTAAATTTTGCTTGTCTGTTTTATCTGTTTGCAGCGTTTCCTCCAATTTGGTGATTTTTTCTATCAACTTTTCAATTAAGTCAATGACAAACATATTTTCTACTGGCTATACTTAAATTTGTGATGTTATATTATTTCGCACAGCGAAAGTTTTTTTTTGACATTCAAAAAATTTTTTCGATTACTCACTCATCAAATTTTTTTACTAAAGTTCTCTTTTTCGGTATTTATGTTGTTTCTCATTTATTAACTGAAGAAAAAAACAAAACTAAACGTTTGTTGTTTCTTTTTTTGGTTAACTTATCAAAACATGTCGAAATTATGAATTGATTGTTAATTGCTGCATTGTTAATTGCTGTATTGTTAATTGCCTCATTGAGCATTGCTCGATATTAAGTGTCAATCATCTGGGTGACCTAGTGAACAGTGTGTTTAAAGACTAAAACGCCGCCAACGGGTTTCCTTTTATAAATCTAAATGTGCCGCAACAATAATGAATGTTTTAGAATCACATTTCAGTAATGAATTATTAAATGATATTGAGGATTCTCAGGTTAGTTTATTTATCGAAAAAAGTGCTGATATTAGAGACAATAAAAACTTGGGCATCGTGATAATTTATTCTAGTAATTTAAAACTAAGGTTTTTCTGTGTTCTTGGATTTGTTATCTTTGAATAGTGGTACAGCACCTTCGACTATAAACGCTATATTAAAAAGTCTAGGACGACGCAAATTGTATGGACCTGGACAGATAAAGCTAATTTCATAGTTGGCGGAGATGCTGCAAGTATTTAGCTAATAAAAATAAAATGTCCTCAAATATAAATTCGATATATATGGCAATCGCTACAACTGGAAGTTTCATTTGCGGCCAAAGGCTTGATGCCCAAAGCTGTAAAATTTTTAGTGATAGAATCCTCTTATGGGTTTTCCAGATCATCTCGACAAATAGAATACCGAAAGACATGCAATCTCATAATCAATGACCCGTTAAAATTATTTTGGTGTTCGACGACTTTTTCACGACGACGGTTTTCAATTGAGTGGGCCATGGAGAGAATTTTAGGCCAATGCTTCAACTGGTGACTCATTTTAGTATAGCAGCACCACACGAACATTGTTATACGTTTGAGCAACTTCCCAGTATGTAGAACGAAAAAAACATTTTGTTTTCCTGCAAGTTAAGAATCTCATTTTAGCACAAGTACAGAGTTGTTAAAATTTTCGAAAATATCACAGCTGATCACAGCAAAATATTGAATGACTTACAATTGTAAATTAGTTTTCCTTACAAAAAGTTGTAATTCAAACTACCAGTATTGACCCTCTTTCAAAAAATTTTGAAAACCATCTCGATCCTAACTGTTTTTTGGGAGATTTTGAGAATGAAGAAGCATAATTAAAAACAAACACATATTTGTAAAGAAAAATTAAATACATAATTTAATTACTTCTTATTAAATAAGTATTTCATTTAAGTTTTGTTGAAATTCCTTCGATCAATTAAATTTTATCACACTTCTAGAGACATCTAGTGAATCTTTTTTGCTGTCTTAACGATTACGGGTGTGCAATTAACTTCTAGCAACATATATTTTTAAGAGTTGGCAGGCACTGCCTATTTGAAAACTACAGTGGTATCAAAAACATCCATTTGGAAACATGGACACATAAAACATCCCGAAGCCAAATTGACAATAAGTTGATTTCAAAAGACCGGTCTCGGGTTGTTCAAGACGTGAGATCGTATCGGTCGTCAAACAAAATTCGTAGGCAGTGACCATTTTATGGTTGCTGCAAAGCTGCGATGGAAAATTTCGTACAGGTTAGGAAGGACAGAACAATATACAACGCGATTCTCCTGTGAAGGTCTGATAAATGAAGAAACGAAACGAAAATACCAAGATCTTGTCAGCAATAGCATTTTACGATCCAATTACCAATCTGATGATGTGAACAGTGTCTAGGAAATATTGAAAACCTCGGTTGTCGATGCTGCCCAGCACACTCTCGGTATAGTGAAAACTAAGCCAAAAAACGATTGGTTTGATGAGGAGTGTCGTCTTGCTGTTGAGCAACGCAATATAACCCACAATGAAGCGCAGACTCGGTTTACAATTGCAAGGAAAAACAAGGCAGTTCTTGTTATGAGGACAGCTAAATGAACTTGTAGACAGAAGAAGCGCGAATGGTGGAAGGCCAAGGTCTTAAGAGTGCAACAACTCAGCAATGAGCACAATTATCGTGGTTTCTTTAAAGAAATCACCGAATTGCACCATACCTTAAGATCTCGGTCAACTGCCATTCGGGAACAGGATGGAAACCTCTGTGTTAACGTCGAGTCGGTACTCGATACATGGCGTGAACATTTTTCTGTTCTACTTAACGTTCTACATGTATGACAAGCTGTATTTGAATACCCTCAAATACAGACCGCAGATATGTTCATTGAGGATCC